>CM052898.1:33957819-34041827 GCA_028534135.1 Potos flavus | reverse complement strand
TCATCTCCCCCTCCGATTTCCCCCAACCGGTGGTGGGTATTGAGGAAGGCATGTATTGCATGGAGCACTGGGTGTGGTACATGAACAATGAATCTTGGAACACTGAAAAAATAAAATAAAATTGATTGAAAAAAAAATACTAGCTAGCTGTGACTTTTTTTTTTTTAAGATTTTATTTATTTATTTGACAGAGAGAGAAAGAGAGAGCACAAACGGGGGGGGGGGGTGAGGGAGGGAGAAGCAGACTCCCTGCTGAGCAGGGAGCCCGATGACGCCTGACTCAATCCCAGGACCCCGGGATCATGACCAGAGCCAAAAGCAGACTCTTAAACGACTGAGCCACAGAGGCGCCCTTAGCTGTGACTTTCTGAATTGACTATGATATAAACACAGCTCCAGTGAACTTTTCTCCTATCACATTGTAATTTTATATTTATCTCCTGAATTAAGCTGTAATCCATTTGGGGGCACTGGGTAGGTTGATCAGTGGGCATCTGACTTTTTGTCTCAGCTCAGGTCTTGAGCTCAGTGCTTGATCTCAGGGTCATGAGTTCAGGCCCTCCATTGGGCTCAACACTGGGTATGGAGACAACTTAAAAAGAAAAAAAGTAATCTATTTGAAATTTAGGGTTGTATTTTATTTATCATGTGTCTCCGAAGCCTGCTCGTGACTTTAGCACTTAATAGATCTGAATAAATATTAATTGAATGAATGAATGAATGCATACAAAGGCCTATTGTCTTTGATTGTCCTTATCCAATATTGATCCAATCATTAATATCTAGATAAACACAAGTCAATAGGATCAATTGTTGAATCATAAGAATACCACATGGGAATTAATGAATGTCAACACTTATCTCTTGCCATATACATAAAAATTAGCTAAAAATGGATCATATATCCTCACATGGCTGAGAGAGAAATCATGTCTCTTGTGTTTCTTTTTCTTTTTTAAGATTTTATTTATTTGACAGAGAGAGATCACGAGAGAGCACGAGCTGGGGGAGCAGTAGAGGGGAAGGGAGAAGCAGGCTCTCTGCTGAGTGGGGAGCCCAATGCAGGGCTGCATTCCAGGACCCCGGCATCATGACCTGGGTCAAAGGCAAAAGCTTAACTGACTGAACTACCCAGGTGCCCCTTTTTTTCATAAGGGCATTAATCTACCCTCACGACTTAATTACTTTTCAAAGGATATACTTTCTAATACCATGAGGGTTAGGATTGCAACATACAAATTTTGGAGGGACACAAACATTCAGTCCCTACAGTATAAAACCTAAGACTATAAAATGTTTGGATGAAAACACAGGAGAAAATCTTTGCAACGTTTCACTTCTTAAAACACAAAGTATAGGGGGCACCTGGGTGGCTCAGTGGGTTAAAGCCTCTGCCTTCAGCTCGGGTCATGATCTCAGGTTCCTGGGATCGAGCCCCATGTCAGGCTTTCTGCTCAGCAGGGAGCCTGCTTCCCCCTCTCTCTCTGCCTGCCTCTCTGCCTACTTGTGATCTCTCTCTCTCTGTCAAATAAATAAATAAAATCTTTAAAAAAAAAAAACACAACGTATAAAACAGAAAAAGAAAAAGTTGACAAATTGGACTTTACCGATATAAAAATTTTTGCTCTTGGAAAATGCATTAATGGAGCACCGTTAAGACAACAAAAAGGCAAACCATAGACTAAGAAAAAATATTGGCAACACATATATCAAAGGACTTATATCCAGACTATGTAAAGACTCCCCAAATTCAGTGTAAGACATTAACAACCCATTTTTTTTTTAAAAAATGGGCAAGAGGTTTGAACATTTTACCCATGAAGACACATGAATGTCAACTGAATACATGGGATGACACTCAACGTCATTAGTTACTAGGAAAATGCAACTTAAAAATCACAGTAAGATATCACTTCATACTCACTAGATTGGCTAAAATTAAAAGGATTGTCCACACAATCTAGGCAAGGATGTGGAGCAACTGGAACTGCTGGTGGGAATATAAATGGTAAAATCAATTTGGGAAACAGTTTAGCAATTCCTTGAAAAGTTAAACATACATGGGCTGTACTACTCACCTATATCATTCCTAATTTTTGCCCAAGAGAAATTTTTAAAAATACCCCCAAACTTGCTCATGAATGTCCATAACAGCTTTAGTGGTAAAGTCCAAAATTGAAGACAAGCAAATTCATCAACAGGAGAATGAACAAACATATTAGGGTTAATCCGTAGAAAGAACTATTACTCAATGATAAAAAGGAATGAACTATTGAGACAATGCAACGATGTGGGTTAATCTGAATTATGTTGAGTGAAAGAAATCAAGCAAAAAGAATACCTATGGTATGACTTCATTTAGATAACATCTGAGAACTTGCAAACTTATGTAAAGTAATAGGAAGGAGATCAATGGTTAGCCAGGGATGGGGATGGAGGATGAGATAGATCAAAAGCGGTATGAAGAGACTACTATTAGAGGTGATAAAAATGTTTGTTACCTTGGTTTCAAGTGACCATAGCTAAGTTACAACCAATCAAATTGCACCTTTTAAATATGAGTAGTTTATGGTTTTTCCGTTATTAGCATAACGAAGTTGTATAAAAATAGTAGTGACAAGCTAAATGTAAGTCACAAATGCAACAAACAAAATAAAAACCCAAATCCAAAATACAGTGTATTTAAAATGCATACCTTAGAAAAAGGAAATAAGGGATAATAGAACTCAAAGAATTTGGGACTCTTCGGAGATCAATAAATTAAATCACCCAAATGTGTTTATTTATAATATAATTGAAAGAATAGCCATGCTGTAGACGAGTGTAAATGTCATACAGCTTGAATATATAAAATAATAATAGCTAATAAAATCCAGTGATGGGAGAAAAGTTAATAGGAGGATGTATAAGAATGCTAATTTCCAAATATTTTGTGCAGGGCCTGGGGGTTAATTCAAATTTTCCCAAATGAAAGCAAAGATGAAGAAGACAAAGGGGAGGAAGAAGAAAAAGAAGGAAGAGAGAAGGAAGAAGAAAAAGAAGGAAGAGAGATGGGAAAAGGGGAGGGGGTGGGAGGGGGAAAGGAAAATAATTATTTTCTTTCTTTTTTTTAGTTTGAATTCAATTAGTCAACATATAGTACATCACTAGTCTCAGAGGTAATGTTCAACAATTTATCAGTTGCATATAACACTGAGGGCTCATCACATCACATGCCCTCCTTAATGCCCATCACCCAAATACCCCATTCCCTCACCCAAAAATTATTTTCATAATAAGTAAAATAAGATCATAGATATTAAATTTGATTTTTTACTGACATGAAAAAATTTATCAGTTGCAGACGATAAAACAAAGATTTGAGTACAAGTGGTTTATTTGGGGCCAAATCCAAGGAAACACTGGTACAAAAGTGGAAAGTGAGACAGGAAAGGGAAGCCAATAAAGAATGTATTATCAAGGAAGTTACTACTCTGTGAATGGTTTGAGCTCTCTCTCTCTCTTTCTCTCTCTCTTTCAGTGGAGAATTCTGGGACAGGCAAGCAAGAAGAGTTACCCAACCTGAGAGGAGAGGGAACCAGGGTATGTATCCACCAATTCCCATCAATCAGTGGTTGGGGGCTATTCTCATGTGTTCATTTTCCAACACTTCCAGCCTGCCCATAGGTGAGCG
Source organism: Potos flavus (assembly GCA_028534135.1). Taxonomy (NCBI): domain Eukaryota; kingdom Metazoa; phylum Chordata; class Mammalia; order Carnivora; family Procyonidae; genus Potos; species Potos flavus. Next base: position 34,038,154 of record CM052898.1, on the reverse strand, counting down.
GAACAAACCGCAGTGGAAAAGGAGTCTTCAGCCACGGAGTCACAGGGGCTGGAAATTAGATTTCTTGCTGGTATGTGTGGAAATACTGTGTGTTAAGGGAATAGGGAGGGCATGCTGTGCTGGTCATCCATTACATGCCAGATACTGTGGGATCTGAACAGACAGATGGCAACCTTGAGAAGTTTAAATTTCCACTCACTTGAACACAGCCTTCTTAGTTTTATGTTAACTCTCTCCTGCACTACCATGCACATGCAAACACTAGCTAAGTTTTATAAACAATCATTAAGTTTTAAACATTTAATATAGCAACGCTGGTATCAGCCCTTTGATTTTTCCTTTAACTCTGTATGCTTGCAGTCATTTCTAATAACAATAATTTAGATGCCGGAGAACTCAGCTTCCTAGTATGACATTTAGACTCGCTTTGTCACTAGACCCAAAGTAGCAATTCTAAAAAAGAAGTGCTATTATTTTGATAAGATCTAAATGCTCAGTAAAGAGACAGGCACAGATACTCCCAGGAGTCTTTTTATAGTCGTAGCCTAGGAAGATACATCTATACTCATGATTTTGACTGTCACCTCTGAGAGTCTATGTGGACTCTGGAGCAGAGGGATGGTGATAAAACACTCTTGTTCAACGGTTTATGAGAATGCACCCCCTCCCGCCCTATCATCCATTCCTATTAGCTGGTGAATTGTTTCTGGTATGAGAGCTTTATTTGGTTAATAGTGGTTCTCAGTGAGGGGGGAAAAGATATATGACAGTTGTTTTAAAACATACACCAGGAGAACAATTTTCTTGATGTCTTGACCCGGGTTGACAATACCATTTTTCAGCTGGACACGGAGACAATGTATTTTTCCAAAGATGGAATGATTCTATTAGAATGACATGAAAATTTTATGGCTGGAATCCTAGAAGGATGTGTGGTTTTCAATAAAATATTAATGAAAAAAAGCATTGTTAAAATGATACATTTCCCTTGGCATCATTTAAGCCTTGAATTCAGAGCTATTTCTGGACTTTTCACTTACATGCGCCAATACATTCTTTCTCTGTCTCCCTCTCTCTGTATCTCTTTCTCTGTATTAATTTGAGTTGTATTTGCTGTCCCTTGCAATTTAAAGAGTTTTAACTAATGTGGAAATTGGTAACAGGCATGGTGTGGTTTCCAGGCAGCCAAAATCCCACAAATGTCCACAACAGAGCCACCAAAAACAGATTATGGAAACAGAGCATTTAGGTAGAAAGGAAGTTAAACATTATATAACCCAACCATGTCACTTTTTGGATAAGTAAATAAATCTCCAAGAAATTCAATGAATCAATATACTTTCAATGAATGAGACTTCAGAGGATAGGGTATTATAACCCAGAACAATGAAGATTTATAAGAAACATAGTTTTTGAGAACAACACTCAAAGTCAATACAGTATGTCATGAAGCTTCGTGGATAGGAACTAGTCCCAGCTCATGATACAGCAGAATCACTTCATTGTCAATAAATATATTTCGAGCACCAGAAATGGATTAGTCATTGAGTTAGGTGTTGGGCATAGAACAAGGAGCAAGATCACCAAGGACGACACGTTCTCAAGGAACACTGTGTCTAGTGGGGAAGGCAGTCAATAAGGAAGTGTTTTACCCCAATAAGTATTGTTACTATTATAATACATACTGAAAAGAGAAAGTACAGGTTGATATGAGTGAGGGTAAGGAGGAGGACCTGCCCTTAAGGGGGAATCCAAGAAGGCTTCCACGTGAAAATGGTGTTTAAATCAAGACCTGAAAGATACTAGAAATTTGCCAGGTGAATTTGCAGGTTGGAGGATTCCAAGCACGTGCAGAGCCCCTCTATGGGTAAGAGCTTGGCTTCTTAAAAGAAGAGAAGACAAACCAGGGAAAGTGATAATTAGAGGAGTGGTGAAGAAAAACTCAAAGAAGACCAGGGAGCTAGGCAGGAGGTAGATCACACAGGGACTTTCTGAGCAGTTGGAAAGAAGTGTGGGTATTACCACAGGAGCAAAGGGGAACCACTGAACGGCTTCACACAGGTGGGGTGGGTTATGGTTTGGTGGGGGCCGGAGTGAATGGATAGAGAAGACAGGATTAGAACAACAATCCAGGCCAGAGATCACAAGCCCCCAGAGAGTAATGGTTGGAATGGAGGCAACAGTAAAAAGAAACACCAGAAGCTGACTCAGTTAATATTCTGGAGGTAGAAGAAAAACACCCTCTGCCTTTCCTGTTCTAATTTAAGTTGTAGATGGTCACCGACAATTGGAAGGGTTTTTGCTGCTGCAGAAACCAGTACCAGGAATAGGCTATTTCAGTGGAGGCAGTGATGATTCAGGGAGGAGGGTAGTGTGCAAGGAGGGAGAGGAAGCAGACAAGAGTAAGGGCCAGGTTCCTGGGATGAGGCAGCAGGTAGATGTTGGTGACATTTACCAGCTTATAAAACAAAGGAAGAGAAGGACAAATCGGTTGCCATTCCTTCAGTCTGGTACTCTTTAAAAGTCAGCCGTTTACTTAGTGGAGTTAAGAGGACAACAACTAGGAATTTTTAAAATTTTGAAATTGCATGTTTCTGTGTTTATTCCTTACCACAATCCAGGAGGGGGGTCTTCCTCAGCCCTGCCATAGTAGGTGGGAAGTCTGAAGCGGAAAGAGGGTCAGTAAGGATTGAGAATGGTGGGGCTAGGACGTAAATTCAATATTGTCTATATGTATTTCCTGAAGCTTGTACGTCTTAGTAATTGGATGTGGGTTCCCAGTTATTCCAGAAAACCATATCCAAGCATCTTAGCTTTTTAAAATGTTTTAAAATATAAGGAGGGAACTCAGTGGATGCGTGGAGTATCTTGTGCTGATTTTAAAAAGAGACTAGGGATTGGGGGAAAAACTTTTGTATAGACTCAAAAACTCATGGCACTGTTCAGTTATTTTTGATATGTGTTATTAGCTTAACAAGTCAATTTTGATTCTGCCAAATAACATATAGGAATGGGGAGAACTGATTTTCACATCCTCCAAATTTTCCTCATTGTACCTCAAACATAAAATATCATTGAAACAAGACAATGTATGATTTATACTATGGCATTAAAAAAATTTTTTTTTAATTTTATGGGGCTCAAACTCACAACCCCGAGATCAGTAGTCTTGTGCTCTACTGACTGAGCCAGCCAGGCACCGCTATAGTATGGCATTTTTAAAAACAAAGCAAAGTTTTAATGACTTTTAAAAATAGGCTAAGCTACTTACTAAACCAAATATTTCTTCACCAGTTCTTAAAAGGAAGGACTTAAATATTACTATTTAATATTATAAAATTGCAAACTTGAAATCTCATGAGAAAAAAACACACTTCCAAAATAACACCAAAAGACGTCTTTTTTTTTTAAAGCTTTTAATTAAAAAAAAGGGTAAAACAGGAGATGGCGTTCAAAAGACAAGTAATTAAATCATAATATTTCTGTCTCTTTTAATTTGCTGTAACAATTAATTTTCTTTGAAGTATTGTTTTTTTATGCTCATTTCTTCCCAAAGAAAAATTACTAAAAAATAAGTTTTCCAACATATAAAAATCCACACAGGATCTCCTTGGGAGCAATAAACAATGCTTACTTTTCAGTGACAACACAAACGTGTAAAACTAATGATGCAGAAACCGCACCTGACTCTTACATGTTCGTTCAGATGGTGACACGCACACACACAAGTGCTTTATCTTGAGGACTCAAGAGAGTATTTCCAGCTTTAACCTGTGAAGAACAGAAACTAGGATAACTTTCTCTGTTTGGCAGCGAAATCTCATCAGCTTCAAACACCAGCCCTGCAACTGTGAAATGAGTTGACCTAAGATGTCACTGTCCAGAATTCTTCAATTCACGGAGCACGACAGATTCCCAGGGCTCTTTCCTTAAAAGGCATGTAGGGTGCGTGTGTCTATCTATGTATGGGTTGTGTGATTTTTAAAAATTTTTGCGAAGTTCTTATCATAAAGATTCCATCTAAGGATTAGAACTTCCTTATGCCTGTACAGGGATCTCAGAGTTCTGTCATCCGCCATTAATGCCAAGCCTCTTGGTACTACTCAGTAGCTTACATCAAAGACAGGAAGGGAAAGGCAAAAATGAAAAAAAGGAAGATGAAAGAATAGGACCCAAGAAACAGAAAAACCTAAGAAAGCTTTTTTACCATACTATTCAATGAGGATAAAATAATTTGTACCCCCATGGCATCCAACATTTTCCGGTCAGGAAATCATGTTCATGTTGGTTCATCCAACATGTGCAATCTTTTTTTGTATAAATATCAGGCAACATTTATACATAAATCTAAATTTGTGTGAATGTTGTCCTCTTTTCTGGGTGGGTGGAGGGATTATTCTATTACTGGATCACTATTTTGTGACGTCAGTAAAGTCTTGTATGGCTTGCTTGTTTTATGGACACCGTAGGGGTAATAAGACAAATACTCTCAAACCTTGATGAGTCCATATAAACATCCATTTTGATAATAAATCCAGTCATAGTCACAACAATTCACAGTGGAAGCACTCAATATGTAATAGAGACTTCAAATAAATAGTGAAGCTGGAGTGTTATGCCCTAAATGCTAAATTGTCGTTCAGGAAGTTGAAGGAAAACTTAAACAGATTTTCTAGCCGGTTAATTTTTTTTTAAATGTTGAAATTTTCAATGTAAGTCACAATTTTTGAGATTTGTATTGGAAAAAACTCAGCAAGAAAAATATTGTAAGTATTTCTAGTGACCCTACTATAGAAAGTCTCAATCTCAATGCATACAAAAATACTGTTACATTTTGCTATTGGCAAGTGTTCTTTCATTCTCCAGTGGAATTCTGTATTCATATGCATTGACCAGAATTCTGAAGGAGATGAGAGAACCAGTCTCATGATCTTCCCAATATAGATTCAACATGCCATATGGAGCAACACAACCTTTGGCAAACTTCAGACCATAGACTGCATGATTTAGAAGTCCACTGAATTAAAATTTAGTTCCCAGATTTCAAAGGCGCTAATGCCATAGTTGTCTGGAAACTATCAAAGGCAGAGAAAATACTGCCTCATGTAACATACTAAATAGAAAATAATTAGCACTTTCAGGCAGCAGGGATTGGAACAGCAAATGTTCTCCAAATTCTACACCAAACTCACCTCAAATTTCAGGATAGCATGAAGAAAATCCAAGTCAGAAAACCATACCAAATTCTAAGGTTTCACATTCTCGTAATACGTCATTCTAGAATGTTCTAGAATTCTATCATGGACTTTTGTTAGAAATCCAATTCTGGGTATTCACACCAGAACCAATAGTCAAGAGTTGTGGATAAACCAGACTCTCATAAAAGAAAAGGTGTTGTGGTAGTCACAGCTTTTACAGCAGATTTTTTCGTGGAACTCACCGAGGGAGGAAAGGAACTTCTTTAGGTCTGTAAATCATCGACAAATCTGAAAGACATTTGTTGGGTTTACCGGCCATGCTGAACAAGTAGGAAGACTGGAATGGAAGTCAGGGAACATTCTGGCTCTTTCACTAAAACCCCATTTGTGGCTATATAGGATGCTTTTTCTCCCATCCAAAAGACAATCCAAAAATTGCCCCAAGGCCTTTAGATATAAAATAATAAATGGCATCACCTTTAACGGTGAAATGAGGAAACAGAAAATATAACAGTGAAGAGTTCTACATCATAATGGTAATTTCCTTAACAAAAACAAATCACAGGCCGCCGAACTGATCAAAATGAAAGTATCGGCCATTCCTCTAACATTTCAGAATTTGTTACTACCATAATGGCGCTGTATACCAATATTGATTATATCTATATATTTCTTTGGAGCGCTGAGATTTTCATAAATTTTGTCAGGGTAAGACTTTCTGTGGATATGGTACCTATGACATCGAACTGCGTTCCAATTTATAGAACACCACATTTGCTTTAACAAAATGTTATTTTTCATTTTATACTTTTAGATCACTGTCTATATATGATGAAAAGTATTTAATATTTTTATTTTCAAAAATTTGTCTGTAATACAGGATTTATCTTATTCATACCTGTGTCTTACATAACAGTAATTATATTGGGTGTCCTTGTTTCTTTGTATTATAATTTCCTTATTTGCCCAGTGGAGATGATACAGGCCCCTACTAAGTCCATTAGGCTGTTGTGAAAATCAAGATCATTTCTGCACAGGTTTTAGAGATAAATAAAGCCTTATGCAAAATGCTCTTACCCTGGTACCAGCTACAGGTGCAACCAGGGATTAAGTCCGATCCCTTGGGGGAATATAGAATTTCCTCCACTGTAGCTAGGTGATAAGACCTGCCTGGTTCCTTGGCTAACACCTGGGTAACCCTAGAGAAGGAAAATTATTTAAAGAGACCTTTCTAAGGCTGGTACGAAGTTTGAAGTTGGCCTTTAATTCCCACCTGTTGCCTAAGAGTTTGAAGAAGAGAGAAGGTCACCCCTACTAAAATAAGAGAGAAAATGTTTTTGTTTGCGGGTAAACACAAAACATCTCTGTTGAAGTGACCCCTTGGGTTTAACACAATTATTGAATTTCCTTTCAGAAGGTATGGTTGCATAAATATTTCTTATGATTTAATCTTCCACTAGTCTAAACAACTTTTCTTAAAAAAACACCCCCAGATATGCTTCATCCCTTAACACTGCCTAATCAGCAGAAATCTGAATACTTCTGCCAGACGTATTTTAAATAAAGCACGGTAAACATAATCATTTTCTCTAAATTTTCATCTCTACAGAAAAATCTCAGTGCAGGGGCTGGCTTTCACTCAAACTACTATTTCACATATGTATTACAATGGAAAAGACAACCAGCGAATAAATATAGAAGTAGGGAGAAAAGGCTAGAAGCAACTACCCATTAGAATAACAATCTTTTTGATTTTGGTCCACGGACCTGTATTCCCTACAGATTTTTAACATTTTTCTGTTTTACAACAAGCGTGGATTCCTTTTATAACAAGGATATGGGGGAGTCCATGGCATAGGAAGAGTCTCAAGAATACGACATTAATATACGACATGAGATGTCACTGACGTGGTCTCGGACATTTAGCAGGAATTGGAAGGCTCACAAAAATTCCTTTTCACAGCTAGCTCCACCTGCTTGAACAATATTAAATGAGTAATAATACAATTTTAAAAAACCCAGAGAGATAAATAGCAATTTAAAAAAAATTAAAGCACATTTCCTTTTAGGGGCAACTAAATGAGCAACATGTAATGAGGCCTTTTAAACTCAACTGTCACAGAGCACCATTAAATATTCACATGAAAGAGATCCAGGCAGCTTAAAGATGAACGTTGCCTTGTTCTCGGGAGGCCGAATCCATTTGCGACAACATGAAAAATATTCAGTGCATCTGGTTGGGGCCCACATGGATGATGACATGTTTCTCATAAGCCCTTTTCATTGTTTTCTCGATTTGCTTCAAAAACACTTGTGGGATTCGTCCACATAAAGTGTGCACAGTCTCCAAAAACTTCAGCTGGAGCGGGTAATACATGGATTGAAAGAGATTGTCTTGAAAGGGAAACTGAAAAAGGATTTTTTTAATTAAAAAATGATAGAAAATGTTTAGTGACTGAAATTCCATTCACAATGCAAACAACATTTACTAAAGAATGAAACAGGGAATTAAGCATATAGGCATAGGTTTGGATGTTCTTAGACATTGGATGGAGATTCAAATCCTGATTCAATCCTGTGCAACCCCAGGCAACTTATTTAGCTTCCCTGGGCCTCAGTTTCTTTACCTTTAAAAAAAAAAAAAAAAAAAAAGGATGTATTTGGGTCCTTAAAGCTCTTCTAAGATCAAAATATATCTTCAAGAAGAAGATATTCTTGGGGCGCCTGGGTGGCTCAGTCATTAGGCGTCTGCCTTCAGCTCAGGTCATGATCCCAGGGTCCTGGGATCGAGCCCTGAATCCAGCTCTCTGCTCGGCGGGAAGCCTGCTTCTCCCTCTCCCACTACCCTTGCTTGTGTTCCCTATCTCGCTGTGTCTCTCTCTGTCAAATAAATAAATAAAAATCTTAAAAAAAAAAAAAAGAAGATATTCTCTATATAGTAGGCTCTTACTGAAGAGAAGCAAGGCGCAAAAAGAGACTTGAAATCTACTGTGATAAAACATTGAATTCTCCATATTTTTTGCATTTGTTGCAACTTATTTTAAGGTTTATTTATTAGAGAGAGAGAGGACGCGCATGCACACATGCACGCGGGGGGTGGGGGAAGGGACGAAGGAAGAGGGAACAAGAGAATCTCAAGCCAACTCCCTCCTTAGCGCAGAGCCAGACACAGGGCTAGGTTTCATGACCCTGAGATCATGACCTGAGCTGAAACCAAGAGTCGGACGCTTAACTGACTGAGTTACTCCGGCACCTGTTTGTTGCAATCTTAATGAAGAAACTTTAGGGTATGTCTATAGTAATCTCATGAAGTCCAGAATTTAGCCATTAAGTAAAATTTATCATCACTGAACTTCATTTTAATAATTCAGGTACCAAAAAAAAAAAATAATAATTCGGGTACCAAATAACGGTTGTTGGTTTTTTTCCCCACTTAATACTGGGGTTTTGATTTGATTTGATTTTTAATTCTCTTGTTTTCCCATGGAAGGTGTTTATAAGACGAATTTTCCAAAATAAATCTTTCTGACCACTTAGTCGTGAGCATGTTCAAATTTTTATTACAATCTGGTTGAAATGGAAAAGGCCTCCAGTAGGTCAAGTAAAAGATTCATTGTTGGCGAGGAAATTTTATGCAGAAAGACCAGGAAAAAAAAAGAAAGCAAAGAAGGGTGAAAGGTCAGTACATGCTTGCCTGGCAGCAGAGTGGGTGGGTGTCTGGTTTCCTAGAACAAGTTTTAATCCCTTTAAAGTTCATCAGAAATATTGCTTAAGCATGTTTATCAGAAATGGGAATTTCTTCCCGGAAGGAGATTAGGCATTATGTAACACAAGAAGGACCATGTTTGGGACAACTGTTTTCTTTCTCAGCACAATTTAGACCACTGATCAACTCCTTTTTTGTCACGGTATCCTTAGTGACAGGAAGAGACTAGGTCAGAGCCTTGGAGTCATCCTTGATTTTCTCTTTCCCCCACATCCCTCATCTAGTCTATCAGCAGGCACTGTAAAATCTGTCTTTACCACGATGTCTGTGTGTGGCCGCCACTGCCCCCCTTTCTGTTGCCCCCATGTCTCACCTCGAAGGCTGCAGTAACTCTTCATAAATTGTGTTCCTCATTCTTGCCTCCTTGCACTGAGTTACCAAGGTGATATTTTTAAAGCCTAAATCAGACCATATCATTTTCCTGCAAGCACTGTAAAGTAAGTGCAATTAAAATAAGATTCCAACTCCTCTCTTGTTCTCAAGGCTCTATGCGACCTGGAACACTCCTTGGGGTTTCGGTCCTTCCGGTCACCCTGGCTTCTTCCCTGCCCTGTGGGCGCACCAAACTCATTCCTGCCTCCAGGGCTTTCCCTGAGTTATTCCTTCTACTTAGCAAGACCTCCCCCCAGCCTGTCCCATGGCCACCTCCACTGATCACATATCAGGCTTGAGGAGGCCCCCTAAGCACCCCAGCTCCCGAACGCTCTTCCCTGCCTGTGACTCTCAGCCCATCGCCCTGCTCTGGTTCCCTTTTCACACCTTTCACTACCTGGTACGATTTTTTATTTCTTTCTCCGTCCATGTGAGTGTTGCCTGTCTTCTTCCACCCACAGTATATGCTTCATGATAACTGGGCTTTGTCGGTCTTGTTAACTTCCAAGTGCCTAGAACCTAGAATTGTTCCTGCATAGAATAGGCTCTTCATAGAAGAATGGCTGGAAGATTTACTGACAGAATGTCTACCTGATAGATGACTTCCTTGGATCACAATGGGAGGAGACTGCACTTCCCCTGTACACAAACACAGACACACAGGCTTAGGGTTTGTGTGGGCAAGTGAGAGAGAGAGAGAGGAGAAGGGAAGACATGGAGGGGGAAAGGGGAGGGACAGGAAGAATACTTTCGGAGAGAGATGAAGGGAGAAAGAAATACAGTGTGTGAGAGAAAACATATTTATAAACAGAAGAAGAGAGTAAGTGAGACAATGTGGACAAGGTAGGGAAGGAGGTAAGTGTGAAACCGCTATTGTTGAGACAACTTCTAATTATTGAGCACAACCGTATGTCAGGTGCTGTACTACAAGTCTAAAAAAACCATCATTTTGGGGGCGCCTGCGTGGCACAGTCAGTTGAGGGTCAGACTCTTGGTTTCTGCTCAGGTCATGACCTCATGGTCATAACCTCAGGGTTGTGATCTCAGGTCATGATCTCAGGGTTGTGATCTCGGGTCATGATCTTAGGGTCATCAGACCGAGCCCCGCATGGGGCTCCACATTCAGTGTGGAGTCTGCTGAAGAGTGTTTCCCCTCCCTTGCCCTTCCTCTCTGTTCCTCCCCAGCTCTCAGGCTCTCTCACACAAATAAATAAATAAATAAATAAATAAATAAATAAATAAATAAATAAATAAAATCTAAAAACCATCATTTTGTTACATCCTCACAATTTTATGAGGTAGATGATATTATCATTCCATTTCACAGATGAGGAAACTGAGGCCCGGTAAGGTAAGAGCACAGAGTTAATGACTTATCACTCAAAAGGGACAAAAATTGGGCCTTGTATTGAGGTCTGTCCACCCCCCAGCCAAGGCCTGACCCCACCACATAGTGCATGGCCTGGTGGAGAGTGGGGAAACGTGTCTTCCAAGAGAAAGCCTATATTTTTTCCCATTTCAGGATGGGGTTGGAGATATTCCTGATTGAAACACCTGAATGAAAATGGTCCTTGTAGGCCCATGTGAGGATCGTCACTGAGTGCATTTGGCAGGATCATTTATGACCCAGTTATTTGGCTTTCTCTCTGCTCCTCCAGAAAGCAAACAAGACTCATGGTAACTCAAGAACCACAGTTGCTCAATTCCATACTAGGGCTGACAGATCACAGAAGAAACCCAAGCGTGCCTCTGACTGACTGCTGCAAACTCATTTCACTTCTGTTTGTACTAGTGAATGGCTCTGCCCCGGAGTCAGTGTTTGAATATCTAAAGTGATGCTATCACTAAGTCCAGAACAAATTTTCTGTGTAATTAAATCACCTGGTCTTTGAAAACCAACAGCAGGAAATGCAGGAGAAGAAAGCGGTGTTAGCTTACATGCAGGCTAAACTCATTCACTGCAGAGAAAATTCTGGGAATTCCAGAGACTCTCCTTAGGAAGCTGCACATTTTTCACACATACAGAAATGTGTTCCTGAGTCTTGGGATTCGCTTCCGCCAAAGCCCATTTGTGAAACTGTGAGGGTTTGTGGATTTTCAGGAAAAATACCTCTAAAAAGTCTACATACTTTATGTGTGGGGTCAGCAAATTTTTTCTATAAAGGGCTAGACTGTAAATATGTTAGACTTTGTGGGCCACACAGTTTGTTATAAATACTCATCTCTGCCATTGTGGCTTGAAAGCAGCCACAAACACGCAAATGAATGGGTGTCACCATGACTTTATTTATGAACACTGAAATCTCAATTGCATATAATTTGCTCATGTCATGAAATATTCTTTTTTTCCCCAATAATTTACAAACCCATTCCCAGCACCCATGTCTTACAAACACAGGCAGCAAGACAGATCTGGCCAAGTTTGCTGACCCCTACTCTAGGTCTTGGAATTATCGTTTCAAAAGGGACATCGCTGAATCTCTGTTGCTGGTTTCCCCCTAGTGATCTCAAGGTAAAAAGCAATGTGGAAAGCAGCGTTTCCCCAAGTGTGATGAAAGGCAAGAGCCGGCAATATCTGGCATTTTGGGTAGTGAGCCCCAAAGTAAGGTTCTTTCAATCTTCCCATTTACTGCAAGACGATAGATCCCGGGCATCTTTAACGTCTCAACACTTCGCTGATCAATCTCTCCAGGGCGGTAAGAGGGGACCTGAGGCTGTGAGAAGTCCAGCTCCAGGCCACGATCCTATGTGTGGTCTTTCAGACTCAACCACGGGTAAGGACAAGGCTGCTGGCAGGCCTCTGTAGGGTTGGGGAGCTGCCCTCCTGACACCAGGTTTGGTACAAGGTCAAGAACTCAGGACCCTGCCCCGGGCCAGCCACGCTCAAAGGCGTATCTGCATTCCTATCCCAGACACCTCTATTTGGAGGCTCCTGGGAAAGGAGGGGGCTCCTGGGAAAGGAGGGGTATCCTCCCACTCCTCCCTCCTTCCCCCTCCCCTGGCCTACAGGTCCATAAGGACGCAGGAGCCTTGAGACAATCTCTGCCTCTTGACCAGTACCCTTCGCTGGGTCCGGACGCAACACAGGGGAGCGGGTGCCTCTTTTTGCCTCTTGCTTGCACCACTGCAGTATGGAAATAAAGACTTGATTTTTACTTTTAGTTTGATCCCTGGTCCTAACTGACCACCTCCACACTGGATTGCTCAACAGGATGCTGCCAACCAGGCAACCCGCTCAGCTTGAGCTGAATAGTATCACTTTGTTCTTATTATGTGACCTTTACCCTAACACATTCCCCTCTGGCACCAGATTTCTTTCCGGGTCTTTCATGTTCTCCTTAAATGAACTTACTTAACGCCCCCCGTCCCCCTCAAAATGAGTGACTTACTTGTAAAGATTAAGAGTGGCTACAATATGAGGGAGCAAGTGGATACGGTGAAGTGGTGCCTGAGATTGGGGACAGGGGCGGAACTCAGTGCTTCTGGGGAGTTCTTTGGCCTTCCAAGGTGCCAGGACCAATGCACCTGTCCTGCTTCATGTGGAGTACGCATGCATCTGCTGCATGAGTGGGGGGGGGGACACACTTACATCCCGTATTGCTTCATAGAGCGCCTTGAAAGTGGGTTGCTTATCGTCATGGTAGACGCCTCGGTTCCCGTGCAGGACAGACACGCCTTCCCGCTCAGCTTCTTTGCAGTTGCTTCCATACATGCAGTGATCGGGGCGGTAGTTCCACTGGCAGGGGAACACATACAGACACTCTGGTGGTGACAAGAGAAAGACGCGTCTGCAGTCAGTGTCCGCCCTCCTCTGTGCGCCTGGTGGTTAAACCCGTGTTTCCAAAACCTGCACACCACGCGCGATTTCAGTGCCTGCGAGTGTGAATGGGACTCAAGGCCCAACCTTCACCATATTTTGTCCGTATTTTGAGATCAGGAACTGAAGGGTACATACTCGTGATGTTGTAGGTTTCACTCCAAAAAAGGAGGGCAATGCATCAGGGACAAGGAGGCCAACAAGGTCAGCAGAAAGCCTGGGTCCAAATCCTCACCCTCTCTTCACTTTCCTCGTCTGTAATATGGGTAGGACAGGAACTCCCTCTAACCATGATGATTAGATTTAAAAAACACAGGTAAATGCTCCACCGAAGGCCAAGCACACAGTGATGGTCAATAGCGTTAGCACTTATCATCGACTCCTCGGGAAGGTTTTATGAAACAGACAGACTTGGAAAACTGGAATCAAGATTGAAGCAAAGGTTCCTCTTTGGATTAAAAACCAACAAAATCAAAATGAAGGAAAAAAACAAAAGCCTACAACAGTAAAGGGGAGGACCCCTCCTCCCTAAAGAGCAAAGAAATAAAGAAGTGCCTGTGTCAGGGAGACTATACACATTGTGGGTGAGCATGTGCACACTTGGGTACTTGTACGTGAATCTCTAGTCTGGTGGTTCTTCGCCAGAGCCTCCCCGGGGGCCATTCGGCAATGTTTGGAGAGAGATCCTGTTGTCATACATGGAGGACGCTGCTACTGGTCTCTAGTGGGTGTAGACCAGAGATACCCTACACATTCCACAATAGACAGGAGTAGTGCCAAGGTTGAGAAACTTGGCTCTGATCCTGTTGGATGGCTAGGATTATAAAATTAGCAACAAATTCATGACCCCTGAGCTTCCTGGCTCCTCAGTTTGAGGCCGTTAAGGGCTGGGGCAAGGGCAGTAGGGATCAGAGCTCTCTGCGAGTGTGTGTCACACTGTTCCTGAGAGAGGCCCCCTGTGAGAACACAGAAGCGTTAGAGCAAATCAATTACCGTTGTCAGAAAAGCAACACGGAGGTATGTTTGTGGGTTGCGCTGACGGCTATCCCTTCTCGTGGAAAGGACTGCTGCTTAGAGACTGCTTTCAGAGAGCTTCGAGATGGAAAGCAAACAAGAGATTATCACACATCCCTTCTGGTGGAATGTGTATAGTAATTCTACCACTCAGTCTTAACGGGCCATGATGAAACCCAGGAACCCTTCAATTCCTAATCATTCACAATACCCTGTGAGATTTTCCTTTTCTCGGGAGAACCTCTTTCCACCGCGATGCTGCTCTTACCTGCCTTCGCTTCCACACTTGCACATATATAATCCGTAGCTGGGAGAGAGTAGTGCTCATCCTGAAGTCACATCATCGAGAATTAAACTCCTCTTGGAGTCGGGTGATTTTTAGGCACTCTAATGCAGGGGGTGGGTGTGAGGATTCTATGAGGGAAGATATCTAAAAGTGCTTGTGTGCTTTTAAACTGTGTCTGACCTCAAACCAATGGTGGCCTTTCGTAACCTCCTGAAATCGCTCATTTATGATACTGGCCTGGGTATTTGCAATTGAATCCCTGCTTAAGCACCTGTTAATGTTCCCTGCTGAGTGAATTGCCCTAGAATCCATCTCTGTTTTTGTAAATATGCTGACTGAATCAACAAATATTTCATTGAGTGCCTGCTATGTACGCAGTGGACAAAGGAAAGTCTGGTTCCTGCCTTTGTGGCATCTGAGATCGGTGATGGAGGTTTGTGCCTCTTTGCAGGTAGTGTAGGAATCCGCTGCAAAGGAAACCTTCGCTTTCTTTGCAGCCTCCTTAGAGGACCACACCCGGTGAGGGCACTCTGAGGCAGAAGATGAAATAGAAAGGCTTTGAAATCAGACAGACTTACGTTCAAAGTTGGGTTCCACCACCTCCTAGCTCCGTAACCTTGAGGAGTTACCTGGACCTCAATTTAGAATCAGTAAAATGAAGCCAAATTATCTGGGGTTGAACTCCAGTTTCATTATGCTAATTTTATGCTAATAGTGAAATGGCTAAGGGAGCCAGCTCTGGAGTCAACTCACTGGCTTTGACTGAGCCACCCAGGTACCCTTGGAGTCAATCCACTGGCTTTGAATGACAAAACTGCCACTACTTGCATGAACTCAGCCAAATTATTACGTAATTTTTCTGAGCCTGAGTTTCATCATCTGTAAATTGGGGAGGACTGTAGATATCCTGTCCAGTAGGATTCTGGGGAGTACTAAGTGAACTTAGAAACACAAGTATTTGGAACAGTACATGACACATAGAAAGCAAGTAATAACCGTAAGCTGTAATCATGACTATGACCATTGTTATTGTTATAAGAACTATTGCATTAGGTCACTGGAAGAATAAAACAAAATAAAGGGAATGAGCCTAGCATAGTTCTCGACACACAGTACCTTGGTAATAAATGTTCTACTCCAGTTGTTTCTAGACAAGCAGGTGGCCAGACATTCTTAACCTTTTATGGATCACAGATCTCTCTCAGAGTCTAATGAAAGCCTTAGACCTTGTCATTGGAAAGGTACAACTGGGCATATCTAAGAACATTTGCTCATACGTTTAGGGTTTTATCGATTTCCTAAAGACCAGCTAAAACCCAGCTGTTGAATCTCAAATATGAAACTAGATTCCAGGCAGAATTCAATTCACATCTTTACAATCCCCTTCAGAATTTTTCAGAGGAAGAAACGCAAAATACATTGAGCATGTAATTGAAAGAATTCATTCACACAATGCAAGACATTGGTGTCACTGGATGATAAGGCTCTGCTCTTGCCCTTGGGGAATTTATACTCTTGTAAGGGAGACAGTATGTAGTCTAGTAAAAAATGAACATTTTTTTTTTATCAGGGTTCATAGAAAGGAGGATATTTCAGTAAAGTTTCATCTAAACTCAGACTTATAGACTAAGGATGGGATTTTGACAGTCAAAATGGAGGCCTGGAGGAGGATTCAAGGAGGAGAAAATGGCCTGATCATAGTGAAGAGTCCGGAAATCAGAGTGTGCTTTACGAAAGATAAGCTATTTAATTTTGCTGGGATAAATTCAGTCTCTTCAAAGGGGTAAGAGAACAGTAGCAAAGTTGTCACATAAATAGACTGCTTTGACCTAAAATATTCAAGAAATATATATCTCTGTTGGATTGCAAGTAACTAACTTTGATTCCAGCTTGAAGAAAAAAAAATTAAGGAAAAGAATTTTCCCTTTGGAAAGAGAGGGAATAGCTCATAAAATCAGAGGTAATGCTGAACCCAGTCAGGAAGTGGGGCAGCTCCTGGAGTCTGACAGGTGGGCACTAATTAATGTCAGCTTTTCAGCACCGCTGCCAACACCGCCAACACTGCCGCCTCGGCTGCTTTCTGCTCCTGGATCCCCAGACTCAGGTCTGACCTGGTGAGCAGAAGTCAGGAGCAGACGGAGCTCTAGGACTGCATGCAAAAGCAGGTGGGGGGGCGGGGGAGGGGGAGAGAGAGAGAGAGGGAGAGGAGGGTAATCCCCCTGAGAAAACTGGGGCTCTGTTACCCAAAGAAAGAGAAATCAACAACTACTTTTAACAAAGTAGCAGTTGGATCTTTTTATTCACAGATACATTTTGCATGAGTTACTCTCTGAAAGCTCCATTTGGTTAATGGGGGAAGGAAGAGGGGGTCAATCTAGTATCATGGGGCAGCATAAGAAGGAACATCTATGGAGATCAGCTGATGAACATGCAGAATGGACTAAGGATGGCTATTTGGCACATGATCAATAACCATTTTGAAATGGATCTATTTCAAGCAAGATTATCAGGGCTGTCAAAATCTGATGGTTAAAAATTACAGCATGGGGAAGCGGTCAAGTTACTTTCCGCTACTCAGGAAATAATATGATGAATGGTTTTAAAATTCCAAATCCCCAAAGCTTCAAACCACTGCAATTTATTTAAAAAAATTTTTTTTCAAGCTAACCCCTCTTCGAACCTCGAGTCTTTGCTATTTTCCTCTCCATTTTACGTAGATGAAGAAGCTCATTAACTGATTATCTATGGCTCTGAAATCCCTCAGTGATGGCTTCAGGAGTCTACATTTATTTCCAGAGCCTCCTAACTATTTGCAAAGTGCCCTGTGAATCGATTGCTCCTTACGTTTCTGATTATTTCGTACTCCTAAGTTCTCCAAGATTGTGGAACAGCTCATGCCTGATCATTTTCACTTCATGGTGAAAGGGGCTTGCTACTCACTAGCTACACTTCCAATAGAATGGAGGCTGTTGAATACATCAATTTTTGTTTGTTAGTTTTGCTTCTTTAATGTGTCATTCTGGAACTCAGCTTTCCCAGCTTCCTCTTCTTCCTCCTTCCAGAAGGCACCTTGTTCGAGAAAAGGGCAATTCATTCTTCCAGGAAGACTACTCTGATCGCACAACCTAAAGAAGCAATCCTCTCCCTCCAGCCTTGATAATCTCTCTCCCAATGCCTCATTTATCCCTTTCTTTGAAAAATATTTTATTTATTTGAGAAAGAGAGAGAGACAGTGTGCGCACGCAAAAGAAAGTGAGCACAAGTGCGGGGGCGGGGGGAGGGTAGAGGGAGAGGGACAAGCAGACTCCCTGTTGGAGCAGGGAGCCCGTCACGGGGTTCGATCCCTGGACCCCGAGATCATGACCTGAGCCGAAGGCAGATGCTTAACCGACCGAGCCACCCAGGTGCCCCCATTTATTCCTTTTATAGAATTTATTACAATCTGTGATTTGTAACAACTAGTTGGTGTTCTTTGGAACAGAAGGTAGGTTTCATGAAAATAGGCACTTGCCGTTCTGTCTGCAGCATTAACCCCAGTGCCCACCGCTGGCACATAGTAGGTGCTCAAACAGTATCTGCTGAACGAATGAGTAAATGGAACCTTCTACCTTCCGCTACCACGTGGGTCCTGCTTTCTCTTTTCTCCCTCTCCTTCCTTTCTTTGCTGGGGACTTTCTCTTCCATTCATTTCCCTCTGTTACTCCAGCCTCCTGAATCCATTCATTCAACCAACCAACACTTCTGAAGACCAGCTCTGCTTCAGGGACGAAACCTTGCCCGTGAAAGACAAAAAGGAAATACAACGACAAGGATACTTCCCAAAAGTTTCCGATAGTCGTCCTTCTTGGGTTTGTAGCAGAGCCCGTGAAACTCCCAGCCTCCCCAAACAAGATGCTACCATTTTCCCGGAACAATCCTAACGCCAGCTAGCTGGGCCTGTCAACCCCACAGCACACTCACCGCTGCCAGATGCTAGGAGCTTTTGGTGGGGTGGGGAGCCAGTGTGGGGGCATACCCAAAATGCAGGGCTCTAGTGACCCCAGCAGGACGAGAACAAGGCCCGTATGGGGCCACCGAAGAGGCTGTTCCATGTGACTATGTGTTCTGCTCCCCGTGGCCCCACCAAACCCCTCACAACTCCCTGGTATCCCACCCTTTGTATAATCCACGACAATCTATGCATACTCCATGGGCATTTCAGCTCTTCCCTCTCCCCGTGGGCAGAATCCTACTGCTGCCATCTGGCTGGACGCCCTGCCTCCTTGTCTGTACTGGGCTGGTTTCATTTCCTTCCCTGCCCCCAGCCCACCTTTATGGAAATTGTTCCTGAAGAAGGGAGAGATCTAGGTGTTCCTGTCTGACAGAGGAAAATGCCACATGGCCTTGCTCTTCTGGCTCCTGATGACCAGATTATGGGTGGTCTCCCTAGCCGAAGAGAAATCATTTTTAGCTGGGCCTGGAATCATTTTCTAGGTTGGGCCAGGCACATCTCTCTCTCTTTCAAAAATGTGAATTAGGAAACAAAGGGGGCTGTCACCAACCATGCATCATCATTGGCTGTGAACTTGTAAGGTTGTGTGGGCTCAGGGTTGGGCCATGTGAAACAGAATGCTGAGAAATAGAACAGAATCAGGTAGGTGTGGAGAGGGGCAAGGATGGCGGAGGCCATGGGGCCTCTGAGGGAGGGACAAATCAGCTTTGGGTTTCTCAGAGCTAGTTTCTTAGCAGTTTCTCAGAGCTAGTTCCCAAGAGGGAACTTAGCTGGCCTGAGTTTTATTCCCTGCAACCTAAACATATTAATCAAAGCATATCTTTCTGTGTAGGGTGCTGTTCTGGCTTCGGTCAAATCTACCCTTTCTAGAGAACTCTGCTCTCAACTTGAATTTACGTGGAGAGCTGTGAGCTCCGTCTTCCACCCCTTGAAGGAGCTACCTTGGCTCACCTGCCAGGAAATGTCCTGTGGGCTGAGTGACCTGCGTGTCCCTCCTGAGCTCCAGCTCTCTCCTGTCTAGTACCCAGCACCGCAAGTACACACCCACTGAAATTTACTATCTAATTATGGCAAGAGTTTTAAAATATTTTTAAACTAATGAATTTAAAATACATTTTAAAAAGTGGTGTTATAGGCTACAGAAGGCTATAATATAATACCATTCCAGACATGTGCTCAGGTTTTTTGTCCATTGCTTTTTTTTTTTAATATTTTATTTATTTGTCAGAGAGAGAGAGAGAGAGAGAAGGAGAGGGCGAACAAGCAGGAGGGGAGCAGCAGGCAGAGGGAGGAGAGAGTCAATGTGGGCCTCGATCCTAGGACTCTGGGATCATGACCTGAGCCAAAGGCAAACGCTTAACCGACTGAGCACCCAGACACTCCTTGTGTATTGCTTCTTCGTCGAAGGCAACTCAAAGGACCATAACAACAAGCATGTTTACCTCCCGTGGTGGGGCCAACCTCCTCTCCCTCCATCCTTTCTAGGGATAAAAATGACCAATCTTTTTTCTAAACAGTTTTCTGGTTAATAGAAAGTGATCACAATATAAACAAAGAAAGAGCTTATCATGTGAAAGGTATCAATGGGTTTCAGTTCAAAGATCTCATGTTTGGGGCACCTGGGTGGCTCAGTGGGTTAAAGCCTCTGCCTTCGGCTCAGGTCATGATCTCAAGGTCCGGGGATCAAGCCCCGCATCGGGCTCTCTGCTCAGCAGGGAGCCTGCTTCCCCCTCTCTCTCTGCCTGCTTCTCTGCCTACTTGTGATCTCTATGTCAAATAGATAAATAAAATCTTTAAAAAAAAAAAGATGGGGAGTACAGAAGCCATCAAACTCAGCTGGTTTTCACCTCCAATTAAAGACAATGGCTCCTGTCTAATTGCAAAGCTGCTTACAACTGCCTTCAAGTATTACTCACTGATCACGTCCTTGAATAATCTGCAACAGGCTAAGAGGATTTCTGGGGAGGAAATGGGCGCATCTTTAGAATTCCTGTTTGGGCATATGTCCAGATGGGCTTCTAAAAGATAGTTTTAGCCACATAAGAGAGAGGAAAATGCAATATGTAAAGGACAAATAATTCAGTGCAGAGATTCATTTTGGGATGTCCCCCCAGCTCTCTAGGATTGCCCCTCTCTTAGAACTTCCCCTCTCCCCCAAACCCAGAGGGCAGAAGTCAGAGTGGTCTGGGTTCGTACCCCTGCTCTGTCACTCGTTAGCAGTGCTGCAAATTACCGAACTCTTTTTCCCTTGGTATGTTTGTCTGTAAAATGGGGATTATATTCCCAGTGGTTGTGAAGATTAAAGAAGATAAAGCTTAGACCAGCACCTGGCACTGAGTAAATAATAAATGTCAGCCATTATTTCTTAGCTGCATGCTCCCAGCCTAGCTGACCCATGCTGGAACCATCTGGTTTCACCCCCTGGGAATTTGGAAGGAGGATGGAGTTCATCTTTGCACATGGCTGCACCTGGAGTATGAAATGTGTGGTGCTTTGCTTTGAGGAGCAGAGAAGGAGGTCCACAAAGAGAGGAATAAGCAATATCAGTGGAAGAAAGCATGCCCGCCCTGGCCTCCTCATTATTCTCCCTCTCCTGCTTCAGGTCCTGGGCCGAGCCTACTGGCCTTCCTGCCTCGGTTTCTAGCAGACAACAGTTTGCTAATAAAAAAGTATCCTTTGTGCTTGGACTAACTCTGGGGGTCTTTTACACACAGCCAAGAGTCTTAACCAATCCATCTACACCTAGAAAAAGATGAAATCTGCTTAGGAAGAAAAAGGAGGAGGTACAGACCTTAAAGTTCCTGTTACTGTCAGAGGGAAATGGATTAAAACATACCACCAGCAAACAGCCAAGACTTTGAATCTAACGAATTCGTAGTAGGAATTTCCCCAGAAACTCTTTCAATCTGGTTTTTTTTTTCTTTCTCAGGATTTTTTCCTTCTAGATCCAAAGACCTATGAGATTAGGTTTTATTTCAGAGTTTTGTTTAAAAAAAAATTCAAATACATAGTAGGTGCTTCTAGAGTGACAGGTTGTCATGGGCAGAAGCCTTTATAGACAGGAGTTGCTATTTTAGGATTTTGTAAAGACAAAGAAATGAACTGAATAGGTCTGGGTAACGAGTGCTTCCTTCCCCAAAGATCTTTCTCGAGGAGAAAACGTGGTTTTGATTTTAGCAACATTAAATAAGGGTTTAGCAAAGAAGAAAGAAAAGAGGAAATTTTATTAGTTTTAGGTGTCAACAACAAAAGACACAGATCAGAAATTTTCATCTCCCTCCCTCCCACAACTCCACCAAATCATTGATACAATATAAGGATTTTTTTTTTTTTTTTTTTTTTTTTTGGCCTCACATGAAAAGAAAAAGGAATTGGGGAGTCTAAGTCCTTATTCTAGGCTCATTTAACCCCGAACAAGTCACTTAACTGTAGGGATCCCAAGAATCAATTCCCTTCAATCTAGCAATTGTTTAGCCATGGAAGGCCTCCTGTCTAGCTTATAATGTTGGCATTCAGTTCTGTGCCCTGCCATTAATTCTGACCACACTTCTTAGAAGAATGGTGTGGCCAAACTCTAAGAGATATTCTCCCAAAATGGAGTCCAGTGTTGGAGGTTGCAACATTTGGCCTTTTGTGTCAGCAGCGTGAGGGCCCCCGTGGGGTGGGGGGCGGGGGGCGGGAGCCTGGGGGGTGGGTGGTGGTGTGTGTGTGAATGAAAGGGCACACTTCACAGGGAGAACCCAGGCACAATTCAGGCTCAGTCAATCTCAGACCGGGTTGGAATGTGCTCTGGGCGGCGTGGTGGGCGGACTCCTACACAAATAGCATTCTCGCAAGAGAGCCTACCTGGATTGAAATAAAAAATAATATTTAATAAATCCTGGTCTCCCCACGTGATGGCATTCTTGTACTTCTGGTACAGAGGGTACAACATGTCCTCCCAAGCCAAGCCCGTTGGAATCATGCTGTTCTGCAAAAGAGAAAACCATCAGAGGGGCTGAGGCAAAGCAAATACATCCTATCCCCTGAGAAATGATGGAGAGGAACTGGTTCCCCCAAATCCCCCAGGAATGAAGCAAATAGGGCAGGGGTCCTGCTGGCCTCAAGACATAGGACAAAGCAAAACTAGAGCTGGAAGCCAACGAGTTTTGCAGGATGGATAACACATGGATACAAGATGGACCAGGAACCAGTAGTTGGGGCTATCATTTCTACTAAGAAAACCAGCCCAAATTGAACCTCTTTTTCTCATGCTTAATTCTTGCCTCAGAAGTGAAGGAACAAAATACAGAGAGCAGATTTAAAGTATCTAAGGAAAAATATCTTTTCCTTGTCTTAACATAATTTGCTTTTAAAATAAAAGCAACACATTCATAGACTAAATACTCAAACAGTACACAAAACTAAAATTAAAAAGTAAAAATATTCTTCCTCCATCTTCCTTCCATCTCCACCCCCATTATCCACAATATCCACAGTTAACAATTAGGTATTCTCTTAGGTATTCTTCTGGAAATTTCTAAGCCATAAAAGAGATAAAACTTCATGGTACCATGCTTTATTGCATTTTCACTTTTCCCCTTAATATTGTTTGGAGATCTCATTTATCTTACTCATACATTGATCTAATTCTTAACAGGAGGATAAGTTTTTTTAAAGAAATTTTTTTGACCAGTTCTCTACTGATGTCATTTAGGTTCTTTCCAGTTCTTTACTAGGATAAAAGATGAGGCCATGAGAAGCCTTGTACAAATATCTCTGTATACTTATATAAATATATCCCGAGGATAATTCCACAAAATTTCCCATGGTTTTTGAAGCTTTGGGTATACACAGAGTTCAAACATTATAGAATTCAGAAATGCAACATAGCATTCCTGAATAGCAACTCTGCTGAAACTTTAAATTCCATAACCACCTGGACTTCTCCTGAACAAGTATTTCACAACGGTCCAAATATTTTCCTCTTCACTGGCTCCTTCCATTCTCACCGACAAGCCACCTACTTCCAAAATCAATACACTGACAACCTGGGAACATCACTGTTGAAATGACTAAAAATCTTGATTTTTAAACATGAAATATAAAGTATTTCCTTACCTTAAACTGGGCACTTCTTATGCGAGTTAAATTCATCAGCATGACTCCTGAATTAACGCCTGCAGAGCCATAGAAAGGGTGCCGAGCAAAGCGGCTGTACCAGCCAATCTTAGGGATTTCGTGCTCGGGGGCCATGGCTGCAAGCTGGGTGGTATTAAACTGCTTCAGAAGCTTCCAGATGTCATCAACGGGTCTCAGAAAGAGAACATCCGTGTCCACGTAGAGAAGCGAATCCACATCCTTTAGAATCACCTTTGTATGTTTGGAGGGAGGAGGGAGAAAACAAAACGGAAACAAATCAGAAACAAAGAAAGTGGCCTGATCTGTGAACAGCACCACCGACTTCATTGGTCAATGTTGAATTCTAGAAAGGATATCATGCTCTTAGCTTCCATTCCTCCTGTCTCCCTTGACTTCAGGAATAATACTAATCGAGGGGTAGAGACTCAAAGGAAGATAATTCTTAATTCGGGATGGTTCAATTCCAGGACCCTATAGTATATTTGGTAAGGGTTGAAATTTCAAAGGAATGACAACGTCAGCTCATGGACTAAGACTCTCTCTTCTCCTTTCATTTTCCAGTGAAGCCATCTGTCTTTCCCTCTTAGTTTTCTCTTGGAACAGGTGGGTCTGGCATTAGGCAACTTGAAGTGGACAATCTCTAGACCAGCTCATGCCCGGCTTTGGGGTAAATACTCTGTCTCTGGATCCATTTCTTCTAGTGTTGATGGGTATGACTGTATCCTTGTGAAATGACATTTTCAGCTAAGATTTAGTCTTGGGAATAGGTGAAATGAATCATTGGTCAGCTTTGTTTGTAGATCAAAACTGGCAAACTTTTCCTCTAAAGGGTCAGGGAGTAAATCTTTCAGGCTCTGTTGCAACAATACAAGTCTGCCATTATAGTACAAAACTGACAACAGTGTGTGAAAGAATGGGTGCGGCTGGGTCTCAATAAAACTTTATTTAGGGACACTAAAATCTGCATTTCGTTTAATTTTCAGATGCTACAAAATCTTTTCATTTTTTTTGACCGTTGGAAATGCAAAAGCCATTCTTCATTCATGGGCTGTGATTTTTAACCTCTGCTGCAGTTCATTGAAGCTGGCCACTTAAAGCGATTGAGTTCTCCTGACCTGACTGCTTACATTAGCAGAGTTTTGCCCTGGGGTTTGAGACTTCAAAGTCTCAGTTAGTGATAGTGTTATTTGCCTTGTTTTGTCATTATTCCCAAAATTTAGTGGTCGCTTAATTAAGGAAGGATTTGAATTTTCCCAGATCCCTGGTCTAACATCATCCTAATACCATAACAACACTTGCAATGGGCTGAATGCCTGTGTCCTTTCAAAATTCATATGTTGAAGTCCTAACCCCCAGTGTGATGGTAGATGGGGTCTGTGGGAGGTAATTAAGGTTCAATTAAGTCACGAGAGTGGGGTCTTCATGAAGAGATGAGTGCCCTTATAAAAAGATGCCAGAGAACTCGCTGTCTGTCTCCATCATGTGAGAAAACAATGAGAAGCAGCTGTCTCAAGCTAGGAAGAGGTCCTTCACCAGAACCCAACCATGTTGGCCCTCTGATCTCAGACTTCCAGCCTCTAGAATGGTGAGGATATAAATTTCTGCGGTTTAAGGCACAGAGTCTTTGGTATTTTGTTATGGCAAGCTAAGACAATATTCCATTGGGATCCCCAATTTTAAAATTGATGAAAATGCACACTGTATGATACAGGTATCGTGGGGATTTCAGACTTGAATGATTTCAGAGCTTCCATGATCAACTCCAGGGTTTAGCTTTCGTTCATCTACTAGAGGAATAGATTTTACCAACTGGTAAAACGAAATTAAGAATATCGATCACCTACAACTTTATAAGAGAAACTATCTTGACATCCATTTTAACAACTTGAAGATCGTAATTTTAGAATTAGGATGAATTCTTCAAATTGAACACACAAACTTAAAAAAAAAATCCTCTACCTTATTCTTATTTTTTCTTCTTATTTTGCCAGGGAAAGGTAAAAAATTTGCCACAGATTAGCACCTGTCTGATAATTTTTTTTTTTAAATCACAGTTACAGATACTGGGGAGGAAAGGCACACTATCTACAGAAGTATGAATAAATGCGTGTTATGATAGAAATTATGTATCACATGTAAACATAATTATGATTTCTTGCATGCCCAACACCATCCCAAGTACTCGACATCCTGCCAACTTATTTTATTGGGAAGAAAAACTAACTAGCAAAGAAAGGGTTCTAAGTTTAGACGTCAAAAAATGTTAATGATTGCTGGATTTGGGCTAATAAGGGTATAGCAAGATTAAGTCACTTTTTAGGATGTGTTTTCAGGGAAAAGAGAATGTATCGTATTCCAATAAAAAGCTAACTTAGAATCGCAGAATCAGAGAGCAGAGAAAGCTATCTCAACCTATGTGAAATAGTATAAATTTCTCTCTATGGCTGATTATCTAATAAGCCCTGAAGAAAAGCATATAATATTAATGTTTTAATCAATTAAGGGTTATGTAGACATCTACCCAAAAGAATCAAGCTTGTTGGCTTGATTACCCTAATTTTTTTGTTGGCTCTAAGTCATCATTGTTATTAAAGCTAGCATTACTTTCTTCGACAAAATGTTACCACCCCTCATCAAAACAAAAAAGAACAAAAGATTCTTCTGACGAAGGTCTGGACACTAAAAAACACTAAAAAGATCTGAAGAATGGAGATATTCCAACACGAAGGCACAGGGAGTATGTTTAATCAACAGCAAAAAAGGCAAAAAAGTTGTATTAGAAATTTATAAAATCAGAATGCACTCAAATAGGGTAAAATTTTTATTTAACCAATATCCTATTATTTGACATACAAGACTGCTTCCCTTTTTATTATTATAAACAATATTACAGGGGCGCCTGGGTGGCTCAGTGGGTTAAAGCCTCTGCCTTCAGCTCAGGTCATGATCCCAGGGTCCTGGGATCGAGCCCCGCATCAGGCTCTCTGCTCAGCAGGGAGCCTGCTTCTCCCTCTCTCTCTGCCTGCCTCTCTGCCTACTTGTGATCTCTCTCTCCCTGTCAAATAAATAAATAAAATCTTAAAAAAAAAATAATAAACAATATTACAATACTACTTTAGGGGGACTTTTTTTTTTTTTTTAAGATTTTATTTATTTATTTGAGAGAGAGAGTACACGAGCAGGGGGAGGTGCAGAAGGAGAGGGAGAGGCAGACTTCTCCCTGAGCAGGGAGTCCAAAGTGGGGCTCAATCCCAGGACCCCGAGATCATGAACTAAGCTGAAGGCAAACGCTTAACTGACTGAGCTACCCAGGTGCCCCTTTAGGGAGGTTTCCAAGCATATAATATGGCATTTCTTTTTCTTTTTAATATAGTAAACATTTGCATGGTTAAAAATAAAAATGTATTAAAGTAAATTTGTTGGCAATTTATTCTTCCTTGTGATTTTGTCACCAAGTCCCATTCTTAGAGGTAACCGACGATATTGGACTACTCTGTGTTGTGCCGGAGATATCTTATACATGCAAGAATAAAGAGCTATGAGCATACAATCCCCTCTTTCAGGCTACAAATGGTAGCATGGTGTCCACAATGTTATCAGCCTGCTTTTCCAAAAAAAAAGAAGTAAATAAAACAATCATGCAGGAGGACTTTTCATATCAGCACCTACAGATTTTATTTCTCATTTTTGATGCCTGTGTAGCATTCCATTGTGTGGCTCTACCATAATTTACCTAGTTACACACTGTAGGGCATTTAAGTTATTTTCAAGCTTTTGTTATGACAAGTAGGGTCACAATGAGAAACCTCCTCTGATCTCAATTCATTTCAAACAAACATGAGTGTATGTGTAGGATAAATTCATTAAAACATAATTCTGTAGTCAAAGAATACATGCATTTGTAAGTTTGATACGTGTTGCCAAACCACTTCTCTACAAATGGACCGATTTAGCCTTCGGCCAGCAACGTAAGAGGATGCCTCTTAGCCCTTACCTTCGCCAGCATCCTGTTGGGTCACGCTTTCAGCCTTTGGCCCACAAGGAGCACACCACAGAGGGGCTTAGCCTATCAGTTCACTTCAGTTTGTGTTTTCCCAAGTCTTGTCCTAGTGGACTGCCTGGGATCCAGCACTATGGCAAGAGATGACACATGTCTGGAAGACCAGTGACGACCAGCTAAGGACAATCAAATACCAGTGCTGGCCCCGACCAGATAGCATCCACACAGGCCCCGGATCCGAGGACTCACGGGTGGGAAGCCCTCTCCACACCATCCTTCTCCAGAGCCACATCTAATCCCTCCTCTGCTGCTTTGATTCTAGAGACATGCTTTCTGGACTAGGATCAAGGCACCAGGAAGAAAAACTCAGGAGTATATTTTATGGCTACTATTTTTGGAAAACTTGCATATCTTCAGTGAAGATGGTAAAGCCAGTTCAACGTACTCTACAGAGGCAAACCAGGGCATGTGGGTCAAATTCAACCAATGAATGGATTTTTTAAAAATTTTAATACATAATCTTTTTTTAAAAAACGGAATTAGTTGCCAATATTTTGTGAAAACTGAAGATTTCTCATAAATCCCTGCATTTCTGTCTTAAAACAAAACAAAACAAACAAAAATTAAAAAAAACCTGACAGCTCTGGCAAGAACAGTCTGCATCCTCTAAGGGATGAATCTGCTGGTCCTTATGGACAAGCACTCCCGACATCCTCAGCTCATTCATACAATAAACATTTATGGAGGGTCCACTAGGTGCCACGTGTGACCATCAGTGACCGAGAAAGACAAAAATCTCTGCCCTCGTGAGCGAGTCAGATAATAAATAAGATAAATATATTGATTATAGAGTCTATAAGCAAGTGAAGAGTAAAGCACGGAAAAGGACCAGGGGTCCCAGGTAGAGAGGAGTTTGCAATTTTGAATAGGGCTGTGGAGAAAGTGTCACTCTGAAGGAGGTGAGCAAATGGGAATAAAGCAGGCTGGCAATTTTCCAGAACAGCAGGGGACCAGTGTGGCTGGACCGGGGCCAACAAAGGGAAGAAGAGTTAGGGACGAGGATAGAGGGTATGTGGGCCACTTAGGGTGTTGCTTGCCCTTGGAAGAACTCTGGTTTTTATTCTCAGTGAGATGGGAGCCACTGGGGAGCTTTAGGAGAGGGCTGACACAGAAATGGTCACTGTGGATGCCACACTAAGGACAGACGATTAAGGTGTGCGGGGGAGGGGGGGGAAGCAGGGAGCCCAGGGAGGACAGCATCTTAGTAATTCAGGTGAGCTGTGATGGTGGCTTGGCTCAGGGGGTAATGACCCAGCGAGCGAGAAGTGGTCAATCCCTAAACAGAGTTTAAAGATGGGGCCGACAGCATTTCCTGATGGGCTGTAGGCGCCATATGAGAAAAAGACAAAAGTCAAGAGCAAATCCAGGGATTTTAACCTGAATGAAAGGTACAACAGCGTAACCTCTACCTGAGACGGCACCTGATGTGTGTCATTCCTAAGTTAACTGTCTGGCCCTCATGGGTACATACTGGCATGGTGGCTCAGTCGTTAAGCGGCTGCCTTCGGCTCAGGTCATGATCCCAGGGTCCTGGGATCAAGCCCTGCATCGGGCTCCTGGCTCAGCAGGAAGCCTGCTTCTCCCTCTCTCCCTGCTGTGCTCCCTCCCTTGCTGTGTCTCTCTCTGTCAAATAAATAAATTCTTTTCAAAAAATATCTTGAGTCTGGCATTTGTGAGTTCAATTCTAGGCAGGATGACCCCTGGCCCTGTGACTTTGGACAAGTTCCTCCATCTTTCCAGGTCTCCGTTCCCCATTTATAAAAAGTGGAAAGAAAGCAATATCATCGCCACCACCTTCTTCCCAGGTTGTCCTAATGATCCGGTGAAACGACACACACAAGGTACTTGGTACAGTGGCTGGTACACAGTCAGTACTCTGTAAGTCACGGTGTTACTGTAAGAAGTCTCTGTGTTTTCCCTTGTAAAGTATCAAGTGTAATTAATTACCATTGCCATCAATGCCCACAGCACTTCAAAACACATCAACCACAAAAAGCCTTTTATACAATCAGAGTCAAGCAGAGAAGAAGTTTTTGAACCTTCTGATACCATCATAATCTACTTATTACCTTGACTGAAAACTAGTACATAAGGCTTTTTTACTCTTTATCTGAAAAAACAAAAGACCAGGGTGGGAGGGGAAAAAAACCCACTCTTTCTATAACATTATGTCTCTGGAGGCTAATTCTGCAGCAATTATTGCTGTTATTAATTTGAAGAGGATCATTTGGCCATGTGATAATGGGAAGAGGAATATTTACTGAAAGGATATAAAATTAGCCATTCTAATTCCCTTATGGAAATCAGTCAGTACCAGAAATGAGGCCTTTGTTTTCTTAGGAAAGGAGGGGCAGAAAGACAGCACACAATAGCTATTTGTACCTCATCCTGCTGGCTGAAATGGGCGTTGCTGTCCCTGCTCCATTCACTGCCCCAACCTGGGCGGCTGTCCCCAGGGAACCCTGGTGGCTCTTGGTGCTTGGGGAGGACCAGAGGCTGGCCACAGGCAGCAAGATGAGCGGGGGCTCACTGGCTTACCTTCAAGTTTGTTTTGCCCCAACTCTGTTATTTGACAGTATAACTTAGGTTAAAAGCTCAGAGTTTGAAATCTAATTTCAGTAGCTCCCCCCAATCCACGAGGGATATGTTCCCAGACCCCAGTGGATGCCTGAGACCCTGCAAAGTACCGAACCCCTACACATACTGTGTTTTCTCCTATACATATAGACCTAGGATGAAGTTTAATTTATAAACCAGGCACAGTAAGAGATTAACAACAACAATAAAATGGAACAGTTACTGCAATGTACTGTAATGAAAGTTATGTGACTGCTGTCTCAAAAGTACCTATTGCACTGTCCTCACCCTTCTTGTTGTGATGATGTGAGATGATAAAATACCTAGGCGACCACACGGAGTGAGTTAAGTGACGTGGGCACTGACTTGGCGTCAGGATACCAATGACCTTCGGACCGGATGTGAGAAGGAGAGGATCATCTGCTTCTGGGCTGTGCTTGATGGGGCGGGGGAACTGACACGGTGCAAAACGAAACGCGGATGGGGAGGGGAGGACACCACCCTATCTGTGTTCAAATTCCGATTCCCCCACTAACTGTGTGGTCGTGGCCAAGCGACTTATGCCTTCGAAGTGTCAGTCGCTCATCCCGTAAGTGGCGCCGGCAACCCACTTCAGGGCGCTGTCGGGATGATGAAATGAGACCTCGATCGAAATCCCTGGCAAACATCCAGCAGGCACTCAGTGGACCCGCCACAAGTCGCATTATCATCCCGTCTCCCGAGGCTGGGATCTTTGATTCACGCCTTGGGGAGCAAGCACCTGGCTATAGCAGTAGAAGCAGTTGTAGTAGTAGTAGTGATAGAATGAGGCATATTCTCTGTCTCCAGGAGGTCTATTGAGGGAAGCAGATAAGAGGTAAAGCAAAGTGAGGTGTGCAGGATGACAGGGTAGGACGGAAGCACACAGCAGGGTGCCTAAACCAGCCTGCAGTGAAAGCAGGGAAGACTTCCCAGAAGAAGCAACATCTCAGCTGAGCCATATGTGAACAGCAGGGCAAAGAGTCCTGCAGATCAATGGAACACCCATTGTGGGTGGGAAGGTCCACACCCGAGAGAGAGCATGGCGCAGGATGGGATGGCAAGGTGCCCGGAGTGGGGGGGGGGGGCAGCTGGAGCGGACAGTGGGAGAGCCAGAGAGCGATTAGGCTGGCAGAGTGGGGAGGGCCGGACCAGGAGCTATGCCCACACATTTGGACTGGATCCTGAGAGCAAAGGGGAGATATCAAAGGATGTGAACCAGAAAGCCCAAGGTCGGACGCATCCTCTCTTACTCACATTGCCCACATCCAACCATAAAGAGTCCCATCAGTTTCTCCTCCAAATGTGTGTGAATCTGCCCTTTTCTCTCCCTTTCCACCACCTTCCCTGAGTCCAAGGCATGCTTACAGCTCCCCTGGAAGTCTGGACAGGCCTGTTCGCTGGTCTCACTGTGTCCCTACTGACTCCCCTCCAACACATTCCTCTAGACCAGCCAGAGGGATGTTTAATCTTTGACCCATGGAGTATTTACAAGTGTGTGGCTTGATTTCCAAATATTTGGGATTTTCCAGATTTCTTTTTGTTATTCATTTCTAATTGAATCCCCTTGTAGTCCAGGATTATACTCTACATGATTTCAATCCTCTCAAATTTATGGTCCAGCATATGGTCCATCTTGGGGAATGTTCCCCAAACATATGAAAAGAATGTTTATTCTGTAGTTGTTGGGTGGAGTAGTCTACAAATTCTCTAGCTGTCAATTAGGTCACTTGGCTGATAATGTCTCATGTCTGTACTGATTTTCCATTTGTTTATTATAACCACGGGAGCTCCGTGGAGTTTTATCTCTAGACACTAAAGAAGGAGGGGAGGATTGTGAAATTACTGCAAATTCACTTACATCAATAGATATGATTAAGTTCCAATGGCTTATTTTTGCTTTTGGTTCCTTTGCCTCAGGAGACATACTTAGTAAGAAGGTGCTTTGGCCAATGTCAAAGAAGTTACTGCCTGTGTTCTTCTCTAGGATTTTTATGGTTTCAGGTCTCACATTTAGGTCTTTAATCCATTTTGAATTTATTTTTGTGTATGATCAAAGAAAGTGGTCCAGTTTCACTCTACAGTCCAGAAAATACACTACTAGGTATTTACCGAAAAATACAAAAATACTAATCTGAAGGGATACATGCACCCTAATGTTTATAGCAGCGTTAATTACAATAGCCAAATTATGGAAACAGCTCAAATGCCCACTGACTGATGAATGGATAAAGAGGAAGTGGTATACATACACAATGGAATAGTATGCATCCACAAAAAAGAATGAAATTTTGCCATTTGAAACAACATGAATGGAGCTAAAGAGCATAATGCTAAGTGAAATAAGTAAGAGAAAGACAAATACCATGTGATTTCACTCATGTGGGACTTAAGAAACAAAACA
This sequence comes from Potos flavus, assembly GCA_028534135.1. Classification (NCBI taxonomy): domain Eukaryota; kingdom Metazoa; phylum Chordata; class Mammalia; order Carnivora; family Procyonidae; genus Potos; species Potos flavus. The sequence continues at coordinate 34,005,530 of CM052898.1, read as the reverse complement.
AATGATCATAGGGAAAAAAGGAGAGAGAGAAACAGACTCTTAACTATAGAGAACAAACTGATGGTTATCAGAGGGGAGGTGGAGGGATGGGTGAAATAGTTATGGGGATTAAGCGGTACACTTGGTGTGATGAGCACTGGGTGATGTACGGAAGTGTTGAGTCACTATATTGTATACCTGAAACTAAATTGCACTGTATGTTAACTGACTGGAATTTAAATAAAAACTAAAACAAAGAAAACTCCAGATGTGATTTGGTGCCCATCATTCATTTTCACACTCATGATTATAGTCAATTTTCAAAAGAGGAGTGTTGAAGTCTCCAGCTCACGTTGTGGATTTGTCTATTTGTCTAAGTATGTTTTTTGCCTTGTAGATTTGGAAGCTCATTATCAGATGCATACTCGTTTAGGTTAGTTACATCTTCTTGACAGCTTGATCCTTATACGGTTATGAAATAGTCAGGAGACTTTTTTTAAAAAACCTACATTAGAAGATGTCACTTTCATTCTTAAACCCTTTCAAGACTTGTCACTGCACTTGAAATAGTCACATACATACCATGGCCCATAAAAGGCCCTGCAGGATGGACATGCCCTGCCCACCACTCCAACCTCATCTTCTATCAGTGGCATTCTTTCACCTCCTAGCCTAATCTAAGGTTTTTCTGGCTTCAGGACCTTCAACTTTTCCTTATCACTCTGTTAGTGTCAAAGTCAGCAGAGGCTGGGGAGAAAATAACTGACTACAGGAGCCAATAAGCTCTTGATTCTGTTTGTACAAATGTCCAGGGTCTTCTCTGTCGGAGATGCTCTTAAGTCTTTGCTGAGACAGACACTAACATATAAATCTCCACTTTCGGAAGGAATAAAAATGGAAATTATGGATTTATTTACCAAGGAATCACTTTTTGAAATGTTCTCTCATTTCACTACCTAAGTTCATGACATCTGAGGTGAAGGAGATAAGGTCTCCAAATGTGCTTACAAAGAACATCTTTATTGGGGAGCCTGGGTGGCTCAGTCGGTTAGGCATCTGCCTTTGGCTCAGGTCATGATCCCAGGGTCCCGGGATCGAGCCCCATGTTGGGCTCCCTGCTCAGCAGGGAGTCTGCTTCTCACTCTGACCCTCCCCTCTGCTTGTGCTCTCTCCCAAATAAATAAATAAGATCTTTAAAAAAAAGAACATTTTTATTGACTCTGAAATATATGCACAGCCTCTGATGCTTCCGTTTCAAGGTTTGCAAGCTATTGTTTTATTTTTACTTTTTAGAAAGATTTATTGATTTATTTATTTATTTTAAAGATTTTATTTATTTATTTGACAGAGGGAGATCACAAGTAGGCAGAGAGGCAGGCAGAGAGAGAGGAGGAAGCAGGCTCCCTGCCGAGCAGAGAGCCTGATTCGGGGCTTGATCCCAGCACCCTGAGATCATGACCTGAGCCTAAGGCAGAGGCTTTAACCCACTGAGCCACCCAGGCGCCCCTATCTATCTATCTATCTATCTATCTATCTATCCATTTATTTATTTATTTATTTATTTATTTATTGTAGAGGAGGAGGAGCAGAGGGAGGGGAGAGAGAGAGATCCTCAAGTAGACTCCCTGCTTAGTGCAGAGCCCGACTCTGGGCCTGATCCCAGGATCAGGGATCATGACTTGAGCCAAAATCAAGAGTCAGATGCTTAACTGACTGAGCCACCCAGGTGCCCCTGTAAGCTACTGTTTTAGATAATTGCCTAAATAATCAAAAGTGTGATTAGTGTTAAAATGGATGTTCCCAAATCGTACCTGCTGATGTAAATGACTTGGCAGTAACGTGTTGTTTGCCCCCTCTTTGTGAGTCTGTCCGTTAAGCTCCATGGAGCTTCTGTAATTTATGATAAGCACCTTCCTTGTCCTGTTAGCGAAGTGCTCCCAAAGGCTTCCCCCATGTGAAGCAGAGCTTTCCACTCACTATTTCTGGAACATCCAGCTCTGACTTAACCTTTAGATCTGAGCTCGGATGTTACCTCCTCAGTAAGGTTTCCTGGAGAGAGCCATCCCCTCCACCTTCCCAGTCCCCTCATCGGAAAACCCTACTTCCTTCTTTCCACCACTTCTTACACCAGTGGCTTTTGCTGCACTATTTTCTCATTTATTGCTTGCTTCCTTGACTAGACTAGAAGCTCTGTGAGGGCACAGATGCTGTGTGTCTAGTTAACTTCTGAGGTCCATGTGTCTAGCACAATGCCTGGCATAGAGATTAGGCATCCAATAAATGTTTGCATAAACTAAGGAATTCAACTGCTGAGCTGTCTCAGAATCACTATAAAACTTTAACTATGCTTCAAGGCTGATGGTAGATGAGGACAGGTCCTGAGAAATGAGATGGTCTATGAACAAATGAATTACAGAAGACTCAAGTTCCTGAAGACAAAACCAACATAACACCTCCCACACCAATGAATGTTCTCTTGTTTGTACGTCTGATATGCCTCCCTCCTCTGCTGATGGGACAGCGAGGTGCTAAGTATATGATTCCATTTCCTTACCTCTCAAGCAGCTCTAAAAGGCCCTGACAACTGAAAGAAAAGAAAAGGAACCAGAGGAGGAAAGGCAGAACAGAAGCAAGATCCAAGTAGAACTGAACTTCAGAGAGGGACCCTTTGGAAAATGACATCAATCCTTATCAGAAGGCAAAAATATTTAAAGAGGGTTAAGGCAGGAGGTGGAAACAGAGAGGAGGAAAGGACAGGGTTTCAAGAAGAAGAGAAGAAGAAACACTTTCTTTTTTTTGCCAGGTGAAGACATCATGTATATGGGAAAATAAAGAGACCTGCTTATAACTAAAACACCCACAATCCATTTACACAGAATCAGCAAGGCACAGGGTCCTTCTATACTAAATGGGATTATGAGTAAGGAAATGGTGCTCCCGTGGAAACGCACAAGAAATACGGACACTGTTTCAGTGTGGGGAGATGAAGGGCTCTGGAGACGGATGGGGTTGATGGTTGCACGAGAGTGTGAATGTACTCGGTGCCACAGCACTGTACACGCAAACATGGTTCAAATGGTTAAGCACATTTCATACTGTATATAGTTTATAATAAAAATGGGGAAAAAGGAAACACAGGCATCATTATATTTTTTCAATTAAAGTCTGCTTTACACAATGTGCTTCATGGTGTTACTTAACCTATTTCTGCCTTTGTGAATTTTCACTTCCCTAAGCCCTTCCCTATATTTGCAGAGTTTTTCCAAGATCATCTTTCATTTCCACAGTTCTATCAGGTCCCTGTCCTTTTTCACTCATATTCTTTTCTTGTTTTGAAGTATCAGTCCTACAGTACACTATTCTCCAGGCAAGATGTCTATCAAAATTGACCAAGAGGACACGTTGGCCAAGAAAGGAGCAGGGAGAGCCTCCCCTCTGCTACCTGCCTCCTTCTTTAACAGAGAGCCCTCTCTTGGGGTGCAGACTCTGGGAAAACGTTTGGTGACCCCTGCTCCTTCTCATTCTACAGAAAATTCAAGTGGATGGTATAGAGCGTCTATGGTTATCTGGACTTTCTGCTCTGGGACCAAAATTCTAAAGTCTCCAAACCAAAAATAGAAAGGAAAGGAAATTCTACATATCAGTGTAAATCTGCAATCTGGTAAAAATAAGTACCCTTTCCCCCCACCATTCCTTCCTTCATTCTACTTTTGAAAAAATGCACACTGGACCTATATTGAAACAGGTTATTATAGACACAATAATTATTGAGGAAAGAGAGCAAGCTGAATAATAGTAAACATTTCTACTGATGTCTGGGTAATCCGAGACATCCTCTAGTAAACAGAGGTGGAAATCTGAAAAATGCAAACTGTGATCAGAAGAGGTTATGGCCCAAGACCCATGTAAACAATAATCCTGTAAAATAATTAGGTAGATAAGATACTATTCTGACTAAATAATTATAATAATTAAACCAGTCATATAGCACTTATGTTAAATCATTTAATCCTCTCAACAACCCAATGAGTCAGTACTATTATCCCCATCTTACAGATGAGGAAACTGAGACCCAGAAAGGTTATTTGCCCAAGGTCACAGAACTAAATGAAATATTCAATCTGCAGATATTTTTGTCAATAATTTACAAATGTACAGGAATAATAATATGTTCGTTCACTCAGTACCTGTTGTATATTAAGCCTTGTTCTGGGCATTTCATAAACATTGATGTGAGGGCCTCAATAACCTCGCTAGGGTGGTAATCTTACCCCCATTTAACAGATGAGCTGAAATGGCATACCTCAGGTCACCACGAAAAAAATGGCAGCACCAGGGTGAAACCAGGGCTCTGTGACACCAAGGCTCATGCTGATTTTCACCTAACGCCAACCGGACATGTTCACAACAGGAATGATGGATGTGGTCAGTCAGAGAGTAGTTGTTGTTAAACCTCTGTGTACCTGACATCATCTAGGAAGTTAGTTTAGAAAGATTCCCAGGCCCTAACCCCAAATTCTGAATTATTAGGTCTGGCATAGGCCCCTAGAACCTGCATATTGTATTATATATGTATGTGTTTTTAAATGTTTTATTTTGAGACCATTTTGGACTTTGAGAAGAGCTACAAAAAGAATCCAGAGAGTTCCCAGGTACTCTAACTGAGCTTCCCCGTGTTAACATCTGACATAACCACCGAGCCCTTGTCAAAACTAAGAAATTAACCTTGTACAACACTATTAACTAAACTATAGAATTGATTCTGATTTTAGCAGCTTTTCCACTAATTTCCTTTTCTGGCCCAAAATCCAATTGAGGATCCTGCACGGCAAGGAGTTGTTATGTCTTCCTTGTCTCTTCCACTAGGTGACAATTCCTCAGTCTTTTCTTGTCTTTTCATGATCTTGGCACCTTCGAGGAGTACTGGTCAGTTACTCAGTAAAAGTTACTCAATTTGGTGTCTGGTGTTTTCTCATGATTAGACTGAGGTTATGCACGGTCGGGAAGAATACAGCAGAGGTCAAATGCTCTTCTCAGTGTATTATATCTGGGCATACATGGTGCTGATACGTATTACTAGTGATGTGAACCTGGGTCACTTGGCTCTGGTGCTGTCTGCCAATATTCCCCGCAATAAACATATTATTTTCCCCGTCATAATTGCCAAATGTCCTGTTTCTGGTTAAACATTTACCCCCTACTTTTAGCATTCACTGGTAAATCTTACCTTCAGTCATTAGTACGATGGTGTTCTAAGAGTCATTTTCTATTTTCCTCATACTTTCTATAAGTATTCGTCGGAAATCCTCCATAGGAAAGAGCTGTCATTTCCCCCCAGTCATTCATCCTTTCCATTATTTATTTATATTAGTTTGGGCTTATGGAAAATTATTTTATTTGGGGGGTTATAATTCAATACTGTCATTATTTATTTTGTTGCCCAAGCTGTTCCAACTCTGGTCATAAGGGGCTCTGTCAGATTGGTTCCCATGCCCTTTCAATTTGACTCCCCACCTTTTCTTTTCTTTTCTTTTTTCTTTTCTTTTCCTCTCTTTTCCTCTCCTCTCCTCTCCTCCCCTCCCCTCCCCTCTACTCTCCTCCCCTCTCCTTCCCTCTCCTCTCCTTTCATTCCCTTTCCCTTCCCCTTCCTTTCCTTCCCTTCCCTTTCATTTCATTCCCTTTCCCTTCCCCTTCCTTTCCTTCCCTTCCCTTTCATTTCATTCCCTTTCCCTTCCCCTTCCTTTCCTTCCCTTCCCTTTCATTCCCTTTCCCTTCCCCTTCCTTTCCTTCCCTTCCCTTTTCCTTCCCTTCCCCTTCCTTCCCTTTTCCTTCCCTTCCCCTTCCTTCTCTTCCTCCCTCCCTCCTTCCTTTCCTTCCTTCCATTTTTTATTTTAGCACATTGTTAATTGCCAGCACCACAATACACTCTGCTTCTAGCTTCTTTCAGCGGATAGAGCTAGGAAATACATGTATGTATACTAACCAATGTGTACACACAAATCTGTAATTATCTATCCATCTGTCCATCTATCTCTTTATCTGCTTAAAAAAATGAGTCCACATGGATACCTGATCTCAAGAGCCTGTGTGTATGAGTGTGACTCGAAGAAATAATTTATTAAAGGTAAAGAGAATTCTGAGCTTCAATTATTAGGATGTTGGGCTGAGATTTAAAGAATTGGGTATGGTTTTACTAAGTGAGGCTAGAGGTGGGGGAGCGAAGTGGCCAGGGTGTCGTCCCTAGGCGACAGTATGGAGGAGGACAGTACGCGCTCAGGACAGTGGCAGAGCAGCGCGGCTGGAGAGCCAAGCCGTGATCCGGAATAACGCTGAAGAACGAACACGGGACCTCAGTCGGAATGTGGAGGGCCCTGAACAAAAGGCTGAGGGTTTGGACCTGATCCTACATGGGAACGGAGACTCTGGGAAGGTTCTGAGCTCAGAATTCACGTGCTGAGAGGAGCATTCAAAACCCGAAACCCCAGGAGTGGCATGCAGGAGGGAAGGGACACAGATGGCGGGGAGACGAGTAAACAGGGCGATTCAATCATCCTGTTCTCTATTATCACTGTCGCGTTTATTTTTGTATTAATGTAAATACAGCCAGACCCAGGACACCTGGTCAGAAAGAGGCCTGTACTTTCACGGTGTGTCTCTGTGTCCTTGCAAATGTGAGCGGAGAGCTTCGGTACCTTGCGAAACGCTTTGATGTTCTTGTTTTCTTCTCTTTCTGACTGGTTCGCCATTTTAAAAAATTCTCCAAGTTACACAATACACGAATGCATGCTTGTGTGTTATAAAAACACAGACAAGGCAGCAATCTGTGGTGTCAGAAATTCAACTTGCTCTTTTCCTGCCTATCCTCTGCACACCACTACTCCAAGCCCCCACACCCTCTCTCTTTTCATTACAATGAACTAACGGTAACACCTCAGTGAGCGTCACCCCGAAGCTTTCTACACACTTACCTATACGTATATGTGATTGTAGTACGGCTAGGCATTCAGATCTCAACTCAGTGGTTACCTCCTCAGAGATCCCCCTCCCTATCACTCTTCAAACTCATAAAAATTTTCCCCCTAATTCTTACTATTACCTGAAGTTAATGTATAATTAACTTTTTTTTGGGGGGGGGGTCCTTCTTCCTTGATCGGGATACAAGCTCTGTAAGGGCAGGAAATTTGTCTATCTTGTCCCCAGTCATTTCCAGGGACAGCCATAGAGTTGGGGCTCAGTAAACACCACTGAATGAATGGCTGTGTGTGTAAATGTTTGTGTGCTCATACATACACACACAAACATAGGTGCTTTTGGATTCCTTAAAATAGTAGTGGAATCATGCTACACATACTTGCTAATTGTTTGCTTTGAGGTATTTCCCTTTCATTTTGGATGCACAGAGAACAATGGACTTTCTATTCAATGTTGAATTCTCAAATATCCTATTTGATAATGTTAAAGTAGTTTAAGTTAGGGGGAGAATCATGAACACTTGGAAAGTATTGTTCCTATGTAGTGCTTTTTCCCTGTTTTTTTAAAAAATATATTGGGAATTTGAACAAAAATAAATATCCAGTTTTTATTACATAGTGATCTACCATTTTAACAGTTTTGAGATTTTAAGGTTGGTCCTTACATTACAGCTTAAAATAGGGCGGCACAGGAGACAGCTAGTCTTTCAATTTTTATTTTTGCTTCTATTGTGCCCTCTTGTGGAATTACATGTAACTGACAGACTCATTTTTGTGAAGTTTTTTAAAAAAGAGCAGAACTACATTCACACATGGTCCGCATTAATAACCTAGACTCGTCTGATCAGTTTAATCTTTGATCTCCATGCAGACAAAAGTCAGACTGCCTCTGAGCTGGGCAAATCAACGATGGCTTTGTTTAGAATGATTCTCCTGAAGTTCTGGCTCATCAAACTTGTATTCGGTCTTTGATTTCATCATCTCAGCTGTGTGGCCAACTGCTGTATCGGCATGCAGGACGCTTTCCACAGGCCTTGCGTTACTGAAGGTATCTGCTTTCTCTGGTGCATTCTGAGATAATGGCTCTCTCAGATCTTCCATCTGCTTCCATCCCTTTTGGCTTTCTTCCTCCTGTTATCAGGTGTTGCAATCCCAGCCAGCAAGTACACACTATCTTTCCCTGTTGACTGTAGACATCCTGTTGGCCATGGCAACTGTCATTTAGAACAGGCGAGTTTTTGAGTCGGACGGTGCCTCCCCAGAGGATGCGTTCTCTGCTAGGGAGTTGCTGGAAACAGGATCACTGGGTCACCAGGAACTGCAGCTCCTCGCAAGAACTGGAAGTTTTCTAAGAATGTTTTCCCTTTCCTTATATTTGAGAATCAAATCCAACCGACGTTTACGGAGTATTTACTGGGTGCAAAGCTGGACACCTTTGTAAGTGTTGTAGCTTCAAATCCTCTCTATTGCCTATGGAGGCACTTGCTCAAGCCCGGGTTATAAGCACATGCTTCTTTCCTTCCTGCCTTTGTTCATTTGTTCGTTCCTTCCTTCCACCCATCCACCCAACTACACAGTTTTACAGAGTGCCTTTTGTGAACGTGTACCATGCACTACTCTGCGTGCTGGAGATCATGCTGGTGGGAGAAGTCAAAAAATGAAACAAATAAGTACATCAAGTGGTATTCTCAGTTCGAAGACAGGATAGGGGAAAAGCAAAGGGAGGGGGTGGAGCAATTTTAAATACAACAGCCATATTGAACAACAAAGCAAAGACATGTGTACTTGTTCTCCCCATCAACAGGAAGAATGGAAGGTTCAGGGGAGGAGGCATTTTGGAACACTGCTCATGTTTTGGTAATGGACAGGAGAAAACTCAGGCAAGAAGTAGAGCAGAATAATCACACTATAGAAGAAACTTGGGGTAATTTCAGTCACTTCATTTTGTAGAAAGGATGCAAATCAGTACATTCCTCAGAGCTGTGAAGAGTTAATGAAATCCTAAACCTCAAGAGCCTAGCATGTGACAAGTGCAGCAGACACCACAAGGTCTTTGGCCACCTAGCATACATTCTTCCTTCGGTGCTATGTCCTGAAGATGTATCTCAAGCCCATTTCTCAAACTATTTTCAAGTGTACCTCACAGTAAGATATGCATTTACATCAGGACTCTAGCACATGCATACGTAAACACATAAAACAGAAACAAAAATGGTATTTGCCCTTACTATATGCAATGCATGCTCATTATTCTAGTCTACTTTAATTTTTTCAAAATCTGATCATAATCCACTGAATTAATTTGAAGAGTTGCCAGTAGGTAATTTTCCACAATTTGAGAAATATGAGGATTGAAGTCAACAAAGGCTTGATAAATAATTAAATGTAGGTAGGTAGACAGAGAGACAGACAGGAGGACAAATTTCCACGTCTCCCACTGCATTTCCTACTTTCTAGCTACCCACCAATTCCAATTCTTTAAATTGCCTTTTTGGATTTGTACCTTCATGTCGCTAAATAATATGCTGAAATAACAGCTTTTTCTCTGAATCTATAGCACTTCTGACACCAAATGTGTCCACTCGCCCATCTGTGCATCAAAGGGGTGTCCTACAATTCAACCATGACGCTAACTACGTGGGTTGGTGCAGACTCCATAAGGGAAGGGCCCAGTCTGCTGAGACTGTCCCTCACTTTAGATGCCAATCATAGTACTCGGTTCTCAGGGACCCACACTTCTGCCTAACTTGGCTACAAGTACATGAGAATTCCCATGATCTACTCCTCAAGTTGGATAATTTGCTAGAACAGCTCAGACAACTCAGAAAAACACTCATTTTTATGGGTTTATTATAAAGGATATATTAAAGGATACAGCTGAAGAGGTACAAGGGTGAGGTCCAGAGGGGTCCTGAGAACAGGAGCTTCCGTTCTCACAAAGCATGGGCTATGCCACCATCCCGGCACACAGATGTGTTTGCCAATCTAGAATTTCTTCAAGCCCCATACTTTACATATTTTTATGGAGGCTTCATCACATGGATACGATAGTTTATTAACTCAATCTCTAATCTCCATCTCCCCTTCTCAGAGGATGGGGAGTAGGGTTGAAAGTTCCAAGCTTCTAATCATGCCTTGGTCTTTCTGATGACCAGCCCCCACCCAGGAGCCCACCAAGAGTTACCTCATTGGAACAAAAACCACTCCTCTCATCCAGGGAATTCCAAGGGATTTAGAAGCTCTCCATAAGGTGCTCCTATATCCCAATTACTTAGGAAATTACAAGATTTTTTAGGAGCTGTGTCAGGAAGAAGGTCAAAGACCTAATACTAGAACAAAATATATTCCTAGCACCCTTGTTACTCAGAGAAATCACTAGAGTTTTAGGAGCGATGTGTCAAAAACTAGGGGCAGAGCCCAAATACGTATTTCTTATTACGTCACACATGCCTTGTCTGGTGACTTTATACCCTAGAAGATAATTTGGCTCCCTTTAACACAAACTCCCAACCCCGCCATGCTTCTCAGATACATATTTCTCATCCCCCAATAGAGCATATCAAAATACTGATTGGATCAATATATAATGTTATCTTATCATGGCCATATAAACACTATTTATAGTTAAGCCATGGAGTGAACCCAATCCTTGACCTTTCCATACAATTCTATTTTCCCTGGAATTAAGACTTGTCTTTTTTGCCTTTAACATTTTGCTTGGCTTTATACATATGTAGCAAAGTCTATTCCACAGCTCCCTGATTGGTTTCCATCAGATTGCTGTGCAGCTGTCACCTTCTTTGCCCTGAGACTTCTTTCATGTCTCTTTTGTGGGATTCCTGGCTTCGAGGGTCCCACATCTTCCTCTTTCTTGATGCGCTCCTTCATTCTGGTGGAGCAGTATATCAGCAGCTCCCTGAGAAAAGACTCAGAGGAGGTAAATATCTTAAAATTGTGCACATCTGCAAATGTCTTGATTCTACCCATATGCTTGATTTGTAGTTTGTCTGGGTGTGGAATTCTAGGTTGGAAATGATAATGCTCTGAATTTATAAGGCATTGATCCTATATTTTAGCAATTCCACTACTGCTGTTGAGAGATCTGGAGCTCTTCTGATTTCTGATCCTTTGGATGTGAACCTTGCCCTCCCTCCCCCTTACTGGCACCTAATATGATCTTTTCTCCCTATTGCTCTCAAACTTCAAGTCCTTTCTTCCATTTGATCTAGCCTGCTATTGAATCCCTTGAATTTTTCAGGCAGTTATTGTATTCTTCAGCTCTGAGATTTCTGTTTGGTATTTTCTTATATTTTCTTTTTTGTTGAAATTCTCACTTTGTCAATGCATGGTTCTCTGACTTTGGTGAGCATCTTTATTGCTTTTTAATTAGGTAAATCTTTTTAAATTAGGTAAACCACTTATCTCCATTTCATTAGGGTCTGTTTCTGGAGTTTTATCCTGCTCTTTTATTTGGAACATATTCCTCTATTCCTTCATTTTCCTTGACTCTCTGTTTTGGTTTCTGTGCATTAGATAAAATGGCCACCTCTCCCAGTCTTGACAGAGTGGTCTTGTATAGGAGATGAAGCTTTTCAATCAACCTCAAACTAAGCTGTCTCTCAAATCTTTGTGATGATTCAGGCCACCTTCTTTGTTCTTAGTGGTTCCCAGTAGTTGACAGTGTGCTAAGACCCATTTTGATATAGGTGGTATGGGTATTTTCTTGCTTGCCAAATATGTAGGAATCACTCAGCTAGTTTCTAAATTTCTTTCAGAGGGAATTGTTCCATGCGTAGTGGTGGACTCAGTGTGTCCATGAGAGGAGGTGAGTTCAGGAGGTTCCCATGTTGCCATCTTGGCCTGGAACCCCGAAAGTTGAAGCCAATCTACCTGATGCTGTCTTTTTTTTTTTTTCTTTAATGTAATGTGATAGTCTTTTGATGGGTTCCCTCAATCTGGAAATCTATATCTTCTTGTTCTTAGAAATTTTCTTGAATTAATTTCAAGGCTGATTCTGACCCTTTGTGTTCTGTTCTCTCTTTCCAGAATTACTATTGTTCAGATGTTGAATCTGTCCTCTATTCTTTTCTCTATTCCCCATCTCACTGATTTTTATTGTTTATTACTCCAAACAACTTCCTGAACTTTCTTTGTAGTTTTTCTATTGAGTTACTCATTTCTTTTTTTTTTTTTTTTTGAGTTACTCATTTCTGCTACCACATCTTGAATTTATAAACATTTTGGTTTTAGTCTTTAAATGTTTCTTGTCTTTTCTTTTTCTCTTTCTTTCTTTCTCTTTCTTTCTTTCCTTCCTTTCTTCTCTTTCTTTCTTTTTCTTCCTTTCTTTCTTCTTTCCTTCCTTTCTTCCTTCCTTCCTTCCTTCCTTCCTTCCTTCCTCCCTTCCCTTTCTTCCTTCCTTCCTTCTTTTCTCTCTCTCTCTCTTTCTCTCTTTCTTTTAGAATCCTGTGCTTTTCCATGTAGTATCTTCTTTTATTTCTCTGAGGATACTACTGACAATTTCTTTAGAAGATGTATTTATCTTGCACAGATTATTTGCTCTAAGTGGATGTTTTCTCTTCGCTTGTTTTGACCTCTGTCTTTCATGTTAGAGGGCTTCTTCAAATGTCTAGTGATTTCTGGATTTCCATTAGTATTTAAGAGTTACTCAAAAGCATGTGGAGGGGACTCGTCAGCTATGTGCTTCAGTATAGAAAGTGCTGGCTGTGTCTCCTTGAAGGCGAATCCCCTGATATCAGTGTCCTTAAATCCCCGCAGATATTTCTTTCAAACCCCTGCCTAAAAGACATAATTTTCCTTGCAAGGTTCTGGGAACTATGTAAGAGTAAAGGGTCTGGAGTCTCAACATTCATATGTAAGGGTTTTTTTTCTTTTTAAGATTTATTTATTCATCTTAGAGAGCATGCATTTGAGTTGGGGGAGGGGCAGGGGGAGAGGTAGAGAGAATGTCAAGCAGATGCCACAATGAGCACAGAACCTGACATGAGGCCCAATCCCACAACCCCGAGATCATGATCTGAGTTGAAATCAACAGTCGGACACCCAACCAACTGAACCACCCAGGCGCCCCCATATGTAATTTTTTGATTGAATCTCATGTTTCAACATGATGCCCTCAGTTGTGCCTTGATTTCCCTAGTCCAGAGGTACTCTATTTTACCTTCTCTAGAAACAAAACCTCCAGTCTTTTGCCCAGGGTAGGAGTAAAGCAGATTCCCAGTTACATGGTATAAAATAGGCAACCTGGGAGTCTAACTGCTCCTTAAAGACACTTGAACCAAACTCCATGATTTTAGATTCATCTTTATTGTCACTTCCAGACATAGCTGGTGCCACCAAATCACTGGCCTTTTGTGGGTTGTGTCATGTAACTCAATTACTTCTGGGCTTTCCTCACTGCTGGTTAAAGATACAGATGTCTCAAAGGAGCTAAGTTGGTTACTACCATTCAAAGTCTACTTTGAGCCTTAATTGCCTCCTTTCCTGTTCTTTTGTCTTAGAAGGTTTGTGCTCTTTAAAAAAATGAATTATGGATTTTAGTATAGTTTTAGGAAAGAATGAATTTCAATGCAAATGTTTTGCTTGCCATCTCTAATCAAACCCAAGCCCAGGTGATTAAACTTCTCTTCCTTTCTCAGAACCCCTAACATCCTCTCAATCAAGTCTTCTGATTAACTCACTCTGAGTAAATTATGATTGCTTGCAACCAAAGAATTATGTTACAATAGGCGATCAACAAATATTAATATTGATTCTTATACTGTGCTTCACAACAAACATGGTGATTCCAGAACTACTAGGATGGTAATCATGTTGGGGACAAAAGGCAATTAACTACAGTGTGTCTGACATTATAATATTAGTGTTCTCTGCTGGGGCATGTTATAGTTGTCCCGTATTGTTTATGGTTTGGTCAACTAGACCAAAAAAATTTTGTTACTATTAGCCAAGATAAGGTCCTTTTGGGAAAAAAAATTAATAATCTCAGTAGTTTCATGCCACATATCAGTCCTCATAATAATAGCAAGTATAATAAAAATAGCAGCTCACCCTTACTATGTGCCAGGCACAGTTCTTAAGGGTGTTAAATATATTAGCTAATTTAAATCTTCACAACACTATTGCGAGTTGGTAATATTCTTATTCCCGTTTTACAGATGAATAAATTAAGGCAAATAAAAGTAATTTCCTCAGGTTACACAGTGTTAAGTGGTAGAAGCAAAAAGCAAGATCTGAACATGTTTGGGTTGTTTTAGAGTCTGTGGGTTTTGTTTGTTTTTTTCTTCGTTTGTTTTGAGAGAGCTAGCAAGCATGAGCAGGGGAGGGGCAGAGGAAGAGAGAGAGAGAATCTTTTTTTTTTAAAAGATTTTATTTTTTATTTATTATTTGACACAGAGAGAGAGAGATCACAAGTAGGCAGAGAGGCAGGCAGAGAGAGAGGAGGAAGCAGGCTCCCTGCTGAGCAGAGAGTCCGCTGCGGAGCTCGATCCCAGGACCCTGAGATCATGACCTGAGCCGAAGGCAGAGGCTTTAACCCACTGAGCCACCCAGTTGCCTGAGAGAGAGAGAGTCTTAAGCAGGCTGCACGTTCAGTACAGTGTGGGGCTTGATCTAATGACCCTGAGATCATGACCTGAGCCAAAACCAAGAGTCAGACACTTAACTGACTAAGCCAAACAGGCACTCCCAGAGTCTGTGGTCTTTTTTTTTTTTAATTTTATTTATTTGACAGAGAGAGAGAGATCACAAGCAGGTAGAGAGGCAGGCAGAGAGAGAGGGGGAAGCAGGCTCCCTGCTGAGCAGAGAGCCCGATGTGGGGCTCGATCCCAGGACCCTGAGATCATGACCTGAGCCGAAGGCAGAGGCTTAACCCACTGAGCCACCCAGGCACCCCCAGAGTCTGTGGTCTTAACAACCACACCATACTGTCTCTGTATATTTCAAATTAATTTCTATCTCCATTAAATGCTTCCTAGTACTGTGGCTATTAAGTTTCTTAAAGGCCCTGCTGTGTGTGTGTGTGTGTGTGTGTGTGTGTGTGTGTGTGTGCATGTGCGTGTGTATTCCTCATCTTAACAAACTAAAACAACCTTCTGAAGGTTACAAAACTAATCACTTTTTTTTTTTTAAGATTTTATTTATTCATTTGAGAGACAGAGAGAGTGCTGTGGTGGGGGGGTAGGGAGAGAACCCCACGTGGACTCCACACTGAGTACAGAGCCCAGTGCAGAGCCTGACCTCAGGCTTGATCCCATGACCCTGAGATCAGGACTGAACCCAAAATCAACAGCTGCTCAAATGACTGAGCCACACAGGTGCCCCAGAACTAGTCATTCTTAAGTCAGATAGTTATCTACTGTCTGTCCTCTCCAGCATATCTTCCTTCATCTTCTGACAAGAACGACCCTCTTTCCTATGAGAAAAACCAAATCTCTGTGGTTCAGATGTTGGGGACCGACCCCTGTTGCCCATGGATGAGTATGTGATTTAACTTGGGCTAATCTGAGTATCTTATCTTTCTGGCTATAACAATTGTTCAGGGATGAAAACATGAGCGATGCAGGGCCAATCACAATATATAGCCCAAGATTTTTATGACAGTTATTTAGTACCACACTTTTGTTTTCTCTTATAACAGCCTTACTTAAATCTACTTTACATATCAACTCATCCATTTAAAGTGAATTATTCAATGGTTTTTAGTATATCACAGAGTTGTGCAACATCATCACAAACTAATTTTAGAACATTTTCAGGACCTCAAAAGAAATTCTAGACATATTAGCAGTCAGTCCCTATTCTCCCCAACCTGATTAGCCCTAGGCAAGCACTAATCTACTTCCTAGCTCTATAAATAGATTTGCCTATTCAGGACATTTCATATAAATGGAATCATATAATATGTGATGTTTTTGAACAGCTCCTTAGCACGTTTTCAAAGCACACCCATACTGTAGTATGTATCAGTACTTCTTTTCTATTTACTGCCAAATGCAATTCCATTTCATGAACATACTACATTTTATTTATCCAGTCAACAGTTGATGGATGTTTGGGCTATATCCGTCTTTTAGGTCTTAAGAATAATGCTGCTATGAATATTTGTGTACGTATGTTTTCATTTCTCTCCATTATCTAGAAGCGGAGTCATTGAGTCATCTGGTAACTCTAGGTTTAATCTTTTGGGGGAAATGGCAGATTGTTTTCCAAAGCAGCTGCACCAGTTTACATTCTCACCAGCACCGCACAAGGGTTCCAGTTTGTCCACGTCCTTGCCAACATTTGCTATAATGTTCTTTGATTTTGGCCATCCTCGTGGTGTGAAGTGGCATCTCAATATGGTTTTGATTTCATCCCCCTGATGACTAATGGTGTTGAGCATCTTTTCATATGTATATTTCTCCTTTTTATATCTTCTTTGGAGATTCATCTATTCGGATCCTTTGCCCATTTTTTAATTGGGCTATTTATCTTTTTATTAGTGAGTTGTAAGAGTTATTTATATATTCTATATGTATTCTAGATACAAGTCCCTTAATGGATATGTGATATGCAAATATTTTCTCCCATTCTGTGGATGTCTGCATATTTTCCTGATGGTATTACTTGAAGTGCAAAAGTTTTCAATTTAGATGTAGTCAGAATTAACCAGTTTTCCTTTTGTTGCTTGTGTTTTTAGTATCATATCTAAAAAAAACCAAAACCAAAACAAACAAACAAAAAAAACACTGTCTAACTGAAGATAGTTAAGATTTACTCCTATGTTTTCTTCTAAGACTTCTACATTTTTAGCTCTTATATTTAGGTCTTTGATGCATTTCAATTAATTTTTGCATATGGCATGGGGTAGGGAATACAACTTCATTCTTTTGCATGTGGATAAAAACTTTTCCTGGCACTCTTTGTTGAAAAGATTACTCTTTCCCCATTGAATCACTCTGTAACTATGAGGGTTTTTTTCTGGACTTAATTCTCTTCCATTGGTCTATATGTCTATCCTTATGCCAGTACTGCATTGCCTTGGTTACTGTACCTTTGTAGTAAATTTTGAAATCAGAAAGTCTTCTGACCTTGTCCACCTTTCCCAAGATTGTTTGGATATACTGGGTCCCTTGAATCAATCTCCTCTCCTCTCCTCTCCTCTCCTCTCCTCTCCTCTCCCTCCTCCCTCCCTCCCTCCTTTCCTCTCTTTCTCTCTTTCTTTCTAATAAAGATTATTTTTTAAAAGCAGTTTTAGGTACACAACAAAAAAATTTTTTTTTAAAGATTTTATTTATTTATTTGACAGAGAGAGAGAGATTACAAGTAGGCAGAGAGAGAGGAGGAAGCAGACTCCCTGCTGAGCAGAGAGCCCAATGCGGGGCTCGATCCCAGGACCCTGAGATCATGACCCGAGCCGAAGGCAGAGGCTTTAACCCACTGAGCCACCCAGGCGCCCCGGTACACAACAAAATTAAGAGAAGTTACAGAGATTTCCCCTATACCCTGTCTCTACACATGCAGTTTCCCCTATTATCGACATTGCTCAACAGAATGGTATATTTCTTAGCAAGGATGAACCTACATTAACACATCGTAATCACCCAAAGTCCATACTGTACGATAGGGTTCACTTTTGGTGTTGTACATTCTATGGGATTAGACAAATGTATAGTTACATATATTCATCATTATAATACCATATAGAGTACTATCACTACCCTTAAAATCCTTGGTGGACTGCCTGTTTTTCCTTTTCCCAGGCTGTCCTTCAACCAGGCAAATACTTTTATTGCTCCATAGCTTTGCCTTTTCCAGAATGTCATATAATTGGAATCATACAGTATGTAGCTTTCTCAGATTGGCTTCTTTCACTTAGTAATATGCATTTAAGTTTCCTCCATGACTTTTCATAACTTAATAGCTCAATTCTTTTTCAGTACTGAGTTATATCCCATTATCTGGATGAGCCACGGTTTCTTTATCCATTCACCTGCTGTGGGAC
Source organism: Potos flavus (assembly GCA_028534135.1). Classification (NCBI taxonomy): domain Eukaryota; kingdom Metazoa; phylum Chordata; class Mammalia; order Carnivora; family Procyonidae; genus Potos; species Potos flavus. The sequence continues at coordinate 33,987,578 of CM052898.1, read as the reverse complement.
ATCTTGGTTGTTTCCAAGTTTTCACAACTGTAAATAAAACTGCTATAAACATTTAAGCACAGGTTATTGTGTGGACATAAGTTTTCAACTACTTTGGGTAAATACCAAATAGTGCAACTGCTGGGTCCCATGGTAAGGATGTGTTTCATTTTGTAAAAACCACCAAACTATCTCCCAAAGTGGCTGTATTTTGCATTTTGCATTCCCACCAACAATGCATGAGAGTTCCTGCTGGCCCACATCCTCATCAGCATCTGGTGTCATCAGTGTTCCAGATTTTGGCATTTCTAATGTGTGTGTAGTGGTATCTCATTATTGTTTTAATTTGCATTGATGATATATGATATAGAGCATCTTTTCATGTGCTTATTTGCATCTGTATAATTCCTTGAGTAGGGGTCTGTTAAGGTTTTTAGTCGTCCATTTTTAAGTCAGATTGTTTATCTCTTATTGTTGAGTTTTAAGAGTTTTTTTGCATATTTTGGATAACGGTCCTTTATCAGAAATGTCTTTTGCAAACATTTTCTTCCAGTCTATAGCTTGCCTTCCCATTCTCTTGATACTGTCTTTCAGAGAGCAGAAGTTTTAAAATTTAATGAAGTTCAGCTTATCAATTATTTCTTTCATGGATCGTGTCTTTGGTGTTATATCTAAAAAGCCATCACCATACCCAAGGCTATCTAGGTCTTCTCCTATGTTATCTTAGGAGTTTGATAGTTTTGCATTTTATATTTCAGTATCTGATCCATTTTGAGCTTATTTTTGTGAACTGTGTAAGATTTGCATCTATATTTATAATTTTGTTTATGGATATCCAGTTGCTCTAGCACCATTTGTTGCAGAGACTATCTTTGTTCCACCATGTTGCTCCTTTGTCAAGGATCAGTTGACTATATTTATGGGGGTCTATTCATAAGCTTTCTATTCTGTTCCACTGATTGTCTATTCTTTTGCCTATACCACTCCGTTTTGATCACTATAGCTTTACAGTAAGTCTTGAAGTTTGGTAGCATCAATCACCCAACTTTATTCTTTTTCTTCAATATTATGTTGGCTACTCTGAGTCTTTTGCCTGCCCATATGAACTTTAAAATCAGTTTGTTGTCATCCGTAAGATAACTTGGTGGGATTTTGATTGGGATTGAGTTGAATCTATAAATCAATTTGGGAAGGAGTGATATCTTGACAATATTGAATATTCCTATCCTACTAAGGTCCTAAAGCTTACTTTTAAAAATCCATCAAATATGATATTAGCTGTAGGGTTTTTTGTAGTTTTTATCAAGTTGATAAAGTTCCCTTTAATTCCTAGTTTACTGACAATTTTTTTATCATGAATAAATGTTAGATATTGTCAAATGTTTTTTTCTGCATCTATTGATAAGATTACATGATTTTCCTCTTTTAGCCTGATGGTGTGGTGGACTACATCAATTGACTTTTTAATGCTGAACTAGCCTTGCATACCTAGGATAAATTCCACTTGGTCATGGTGTATAATTCTTTGTATGCTTTTTAAAATTTGATTTGCTAATATTTTGTTGAAGACTTCTGCATCTATGTTAATAAGAGCTACTAGTCTGTAGCTTTCTTTTCTTAATATATTTGTCTGATTTTGCTTTAGAGGAATGGTGGCCTCATAGAATGAGATAGGAAGTATTCCCTCTTCTTCTATCTTCTTGAAGAGATTGTAGAGAATTGGTATAACTTCATCCTTAAATGTTTGACAAAATTCACCAACCTGTCTGGCCCTGGTGTTTTTTGTTTATAAAGTTATTAATTATTGATTAGATTTTTTAAAATTTAAGATTTATTTATTTCAGAGAGAGAATGCATGCACATGGGGGGAGAGGCAGAGGGAGAGAATCTTCAAGCAGACTCTGCACTGAGTGCAGAGCCCAAAGCAGGCCCAATCCCAGAACACATGAGATCATGACCTGAGATGAAAGCAAGAGTTGGACACTCAACCAAATGAGCCACCCAGGCATCCCTGATTTAGCTTCTTTAATAGACATAAGCCTGTTCAGATCATCTATTTTTTCTTGTGGGACTTTTGACGGTTTATGTCTTTCAAGGAACTGATCCATTTCATTTAACTTATCATTTGTGGTCATGGAGATGTTAGTACTTTTTAAAATTATACTTTTAATGCCCATCAAAAGGAATCTGTAGTAACTTTCATTTCTTAGTAATTTGTGTCCTCTCTGCTTTTTATTTTAGTTAGCCTGACTGGGGTTTACGGACGTTATAGTCCCTTGGATTTCTGTATGAATTTTAGGATAATCTTGGCACTTTCTACAGTGAAGCCAACTGGGATTTTGCTAAAGACTGTATTGAATATGAAGACAATGGTGAGGACCAAAGCCATCTTAACAATATTGAGTCTTTTTGACCTGTGAACATGAGTCCTCTTTCCATTGATTGCACTCTTCTTTAATTTTTCAACAACTCTTATAATTTTCAGAGTACAACTTTTGTACTTGTTTCATTATTATTTTTGTTATTATAAATGGAATTGTTTTTAAATTTTATTTCTGGATTGCTCATTGCAAGTGTTTAGAAATACAATTGTTTTTGTGTCTTAGTCTTGTATCTTGCAACCTTACTATATTTTATTAGTTCTCATCATTTTTAGAATGGATTCCCTAGGATTTTCTATGTATGATATGATGCCATTTGAAAATAGAGATAGTTTTACTTGTTTCTTTCAAATTAGAGTTCGTTCTATTCCATTTTCTTGCTTGAATGCCCTGACCAGAATTTCCAATGCAATGATGAATAGTAATTTTGAGAGCATATAACTATTTTTCCGATCTTAGGGGTAAAGTATTCAGGCTTTTACCATTAAGTGCAATGTCAGTTTTAAGGTTTTTGTAGATGCCCTTCATCAGGTTGAGAACGTCCTCTTCTATTCCTAGGGTTGAAAGTTTTTATCACAAAAGTGTATTCGATTTTGTCAATTTGTTTCTGCATCTATTGAGATGTTTGTGACATCTTTGATCAGTTTACATGTTACTTTACATTAATTGATTTTAACATGTTAAACCAGCTTTGTGCTCCTGGGAAAAATTCCACTTGGTAATGGTGTAAAATCCTATTTTGAGTTGCTGGATTCTATATAGTACTATTTGTTGAGGATTTTTCCATCTACATTCATGAGTAATTGCTCTGTAGCTTTCTTTTCTTGTGATGTCACTGTATGATTTTGGTAAGAGGTTAATATGTGGCCTAATATAATAATTGGGAAATAGTCACTTCTATTCTGTTTTTTAATTAATTAATTAATTTTTCAGAGGGAGAGAGAGGCAGCGGGGAGGGGCAAAGGAGAGGGAAAGAGAGAATCTTAAGCAGGCTCCACGTCTCATGCAGAGGCTGACACAGGGCCTGATCTCATGACCCTGAGAGCATGACCTAAGCCGAAATTAAGAGTCAGATGCTTGACGAATAAGCCACCCGTGCATACTCTTTTTTTTTTTTGTTGTTGTTGTTGTTTTAAGAGATTGGAAAGAACTGGTACTAATTCTTTAAGTCTTTGGTAAAACTCACCAACGAAGCCATCTAGTCCTGAGCTTTTCTTCATGGGTTTAAAAAAAATTACTAATTCAAAGTTGTCCATTTCCTCTGTCATTCAGTTATTTACAATACTGCTTTACAATTCTTTTTATATCACTAATGTTAGTATTCATCTCCCCTCTTTCATTCCTGACTCTAGTAATTTGAATCTTCTTTTTCTCTCTTGCTCAGTCTAGCTAGAGATTTGTCAATTTTTTTTTAAAAAAAGATTTTATTTATTTGTGAGAGAGAGAGCATGAACGGGGAGAGGGGCAGAGGGAGCAGGAGAAGCCAACTCCCCACTGAGCAGGCAGCCTGATGTGGGGCTCCATCCCAGAACCCTGAGATCATGACCTGAGCCGAAGGCAGATGCTTAACCAATTGAACCACCTACATGCCCCTGTCAATTTTGTTGACATTTTCAAATAATCAACTTTCAGGTCTGTGATTATCCTCTATTCTTTTTCTATTCTCTACTTATTTTTTACTCTAATCTTTACTATTTCCTTCCTAGTTCTTGCTTGGATTTAGTTTGTTCTTCTTTTAAAATGTCTCAGGCAGAAAGTTAAGTTATTAATTTAGAATCTTTCCTCATTTGTAAGGTAGCAGTTTACAACTATAAATTTCAATCTAAGTACTGCCTTAGCTGCTCTCATAAGTTTTGGTATACATATTTTCATTTTCATTTATCTCAAAGTACTTTCTTGGTTTTGTTTGTTTATTTGTTTTTAAGTAGGTCCACGCCCAGCATGGAGCCCAACATGGGGCTTGAACTCATGACCCTGAGAGGAAGACCCGAGCTGAAATCAAGAGTCGGACACTCAACCAACTGAGCCATCCAGGCACTCCATATCTCAAAATATTTTCTAATGTCTTCTGTAATTTCTTTTTTGACCTACTGGTTATCTAGGAGTATGTTGTTTAATTTCAACATATCTGTGAGCTGCACAAATTTCTTTCCATTATTGACTTCTAATTTTATTCCACTGTGGTCAGAGAACATACTTCGCATGACTTCAATCCTTTTAAATTCACTGAGGCCTGTTTCATGGCCTAACATGTGGTCTATCCCAGGAATGTTCCATATGCACTCAGAAGAATGTGTGTCCCACTGGTGTTGGGTGGAGTGTTCTATAGATGTCTGTTGGTCCAGTTGGTTTAAACTGTTTTGCAAGTCTATTTCCTTGTTGATGATCTATCTATTGTTTAACCCATTATTTAATGTGGGGCATTAAAGTCTCCCATTAATACTGGTGAATTGCCTATTTCTCCCTCCAATTTTGTCAGTTTGGGCTTCATGTATTTGGGGGCTCTGTTGTTAGGTGCATATATATTTATAATTGTTTTATCTTTTTTATGGATTAACATTTTTAGCATTTAATGTGCGTTTTTCTCTAATAATTTTTTCAGTTCTATTTTGTCTGATATTAGTATAGCCACTCCAGTTTTCTTGTTGCTGTTTGACATCTTTTTCCATCTTTTTGCTTCCAACCTATTTGTATCTTTGAAATCTAAGGAATGTCTCCTGTAGATAGCACATATTTGGATTTTATTTTTTTATCAACTATTTCTGGTAATTTCTGCCTTTTGGTTGTTTTATCCATTCTCATTTAATGTTATTGATGTAGTTCAATTTATGTCTGTCATTTCCCTTTCTGTTTTCAATATGTCTCATGGTTTTTTTGTTTTTCTGCTCTTCCTTTACTGTTTTCTTTTGCATTGAGTGGATATTTTCTAACATAGCATTTTAATTCAGTGATTTGTTTTCACCATATTTTTCTTCAGCGGTTGCTCCTGGGCTTACCATATATGTCTTATTAAAATACACTTCAGATTTATATTAACTTAATTCCAATGAGTTATACAAATGTTAGTCCTATTTAGCTCTATTCTCTTGTCTCCATTTTTTGATGTCATTGTTGTACATATTACATCTATACATGTTACAAGCCCAAAAATATGTTGTTATAGTTGCTACCTCATGTATTTGTATGTGTTTTAAAGAAGCTGAGAGAGGAAGGAGAGCAAAGATATATTTATGGAATTTGTTATATTAACCTTCTTCAACCATTTCTGATTTTCTTTATTTGTTCCTGTGGATTTGAGTTACTATCTGGTATCATTGTCTTATCACATACAACTTTCCTCCACTCCAACCTCCTTTGTGCTATTATTGTTAAATATATTACATTTCTATGTTACAGTCCCAACAATACAGTTATATACATATTGTCTTACACAATTGTTTTTAAAATCAATTACGAGAGTAAAGGATAAGAAATATTCATCATAGGAGTGCCTGGCTGGCTCAGTTGGTAGGGCTCTTAGTCATGCTTGATGGTGAGCCTTTTGAATAGATGCCTGTCCAGCACAGCATGGGGGCCAACCAGCCTGCGGACGTTACCCAGGTGACTGCCCATCTTCTTGATGAGTTTCACCTCCTTAGCTAGGAAGTGGTTCTCCAGGAAGTCACAGAGGTGGGGGTCTGCCTGGGAAGAACCTAAGGCATGTAGAAAAAAGGTTGGAGTGTGGTCGGAAGGTGAAGGGGCGACCCTGCGTCTGTTCCATCCAAACACTATTGAGGCAAGACACAGATCTGCAAGACTGCTGGGTGCACTGCCTATTCCACATTCATTTTTAAAATAGTTTTGCTACAAGGCACCTGGGTGGCTCAGTCGGTTAAGCGTCTGCCTTTGGCTCAGGTCATGATCTCAGGTCTGGGATTGAGTCCTGTGTCAGGCTCCCTGCTCAGTGGGGTTAGTGCTTCTCCCTCTCCCTCTGCCTATTGCTCTGCCTACTTGTGCGCACGCTCTCTCTCTCTCTCTCTGTCAAATACATAAATAAAATCTTAAAAAAATAAAAATAAAATAGTTTTGCTGGAGGTAAGATTTTGGGTAGACAGTTTCTCCCCACCTTTTGGCACTTCAAATATGTCATCCCATGGCCTTCTGCCCTCCACAGTATCTAATGAGAAATTTGCTGTTAATCTTAACGGAGTTCCTTTATATGTAACAAGTTGTTTTTCTCTTGCTGCTTTTAAGACTTTATCTCTGTCTTTCAGGATTTTTTATTATGATTTATCTCCATGTGGATCTCTTTGAGTTTATCTTAGAATTCTTTGAACTTTGATGTGTACATTGTTTTTCATCAAATTTGCAAGTTTTCAACCATTATTTCTTCAAATAGCTTTTTTCTATTCCTTTCCCTCTCTGCTCTCCTTCTGGCACTCCCATGATGCATATGCTGGTGTGCTTGATGTGTTGCACATTTCTCTCAGTCTCTGTTCAATTTTATTCATTATTTTTCCCTATTCCTTGGATTGAGTGAACTTTATTGATTATCTTCAAACTTACCAATTCTTTCTACTTTAATTTCAAATCTGCTGTGAGCTCCTTTAATGATTTTTCACTTTAATCACTGTAACTTCTAACTCCAGAATTTCCACTTAGCCCTTTTTAAAAATAATTTTCATCTCTTTGTTGATATTCTTAATCTCATGAAACACTGTCATCATATCTTACTTTACTTTTTTTAATTTAAATTCAATTAGTCAACATATCATCATTAGTTTCAGACGTAATGTTCAATAATTCATCAGTTGTGTGTAACACCCAGTGCTCATATCATGAGCCCGCCTTAATTAATTTACTTTTTTTTTTATTAATTTACTTCTTTAAGCATGGTTTTTTCTTGTTGCTTAAACGTATTTATAGTGGCTGCTTTGAAGTCTTTTTCTATTTTTTGTGTATGTGTGTTTATGTGTGTTAGATTGTTTTTAATCACTGACAGCTGGGGAGGGCTGGGGGCCTGTGTGGTGGTGGTGCCCCTACCCCCCTCGTCAGACCCTCAGGGACCAGGCCAGTGCCCACAGGTCCTGAGCCCACACCAGCAGACCCCAGGGCTGTACTCTGTCTCCCAGGGGTCAGACCCCAGCAAAGGATGAAATATTTTTCTACTAAATCTGACATCTGGGTCCTATCACAGGCATCTTCTATTGCTTGTATTTTTTCCCCATGAATGAGTCACACTTTCCTGTTTCTTTGAATGCCTCATACTTTTTTGATGAAAAAATCTGGATAATATATTTAGCATGTTAAATGATAGCATGGTAATATAGCCTAGGATATATTAGATAACATATTTTAGCAACTCCAACCTACAAGGCTTATTGATGTTGTTTGCTCATGTATTTGTTTAGCATCTGGCCTGGACTATTTTAGTGAGGTCCATTTCACCCACTGCATGCAGCCTGTGATGTCGTTCCTCAGTGGGTGCAGCCTTGGGCATGCACACAGTCACCCTGAAATGACAATGGTTTTATCACCTATCTTTGACTGACTCTCTAATCTTTCTGCTAAACTGTCTGTCGCTGTTGGTATTACACCCAGCTATTAACCTCCACCAATTGCCAGCTGATTGCTCTATTGTTTTTTGAGGCACAAATTGCTTCTCCATCTGCTACAATTAAATTTAGGCTCATTTGCAGGATTCATTTTTAAGGCCAGTCTGACTACAACCCCCTTTTGTTTCCCCTACTTTGCTAAAATAAAAGAAGCTTGAATTTCATGCTAAGGGGAAAAGGTTGTTTAGGATAATAGTCTGTATCTCCTTGGTTTGCTGGCTTTCCAGATAAAGTCACTTTCCTTACCCCAACATCTTGCCTCTAGACTTGTCAGGCAGTGAGCAGAACAAGCTTGGACTTGATTGCATTACATTTTCTTGAATAATCTGTTTCTTCATTTGCTTAGGCCCTTAGCACAATGTCCAAAGAGTCTAGATAATTGCTTTAAAAATAATTTTCATCAGGGTTGACTGGGTGGCTCAGTTGGTTAAGTGTTTGACTCTTGGTTTCAGCTCAGGTCATGATCTCGGGACCATGAGATGGAGCCCTGTGTCAGGTGCACGCCCAGCAGGGAGTCTGCTTGAGATTCTTTCTCCCTCCCGCTCCCTCCCCCTCTGTTCCTCCTCCGACTTAGCTCTTCTCTCTTAAATGAATGAATGAATGAATGAATGAATGAATAAAATCTTAAAATTTTTTTTTTTTCACCAGTTATACCTGTCTTGCTGGGGGGTATTTCCACAGAGCTCTTCTGCCACCATTTTGGAAGTAGCCAACCTTCCTGCTCTTTTTTCTGCTAAACTAAGCTTCTAGAATTTGGATCTCAGGTTGCTTCAAGCAATCATTATGCTCCTGGAGTGAGCCTTGCAAGGAACTGAGGGAGAGACACACAGAGCCTGGGTGACATCATGGGAGCCCCTGGATCAGCCCTACGCTTGGGATCATCTAGACTTCACGGTCAGATAAGCCAAAAAATTTCCTTCTTCCCTTAGCTAGTTGGGAGTTGAGTTTTTTACATGTAACTAAGAGTTGTAACTAATATCCTGAATGTCAAACCTTTAATAATGTCTGAGTAAATGATAAGGATTGTGGAAAGCTTGTTCAACAAAATTGGTTATCTAGGGTTATTTTTATGTGACCTTTTTGATAGCTCATCTTGTCCCAATAATTTATGGCCTCTTGATGCTTAATGAAATACAGAGACATCATTTATGGTGATTCTAATAGATGTTTCTCTTAATAAGGATTTTTAATATGTTCCTATACATCTGTCAATATTTGTTGACATACAAAGGGTTGGTTCTAAGGAAGACTCAATGTTGACTGCTAATGCTGAGTTATAACATTAAGAATAGTATAGAGGCCTGACCTTAATTATAGAAAGTTCTTATAAGTCAGGTAACCTCTATTTCCATTAGCCTGCAGCTGACTCATTAGAACATCTCTTGTAAGCATATCATTTTCCAAATATTGGAACTAGTTACAAACCTCTTTAACAAACTATAAGTGGAAAAAGGGAAGATTACATATTGTTACTCTTTTTAAAAAAAGAAAGATTTATTTTATTTATTTGAGGTTGCGGGGAAGTAAGGAGGGGCAGAGAGAGAGGGAGAGATAGTCCTACACTGAGTGCAGAGCCCAATGTGGGGCTCGATCTCATGACCCTGAGATCACCACCTGAGCTGAAACCAAGAGTTAGCACTTAACTGACTGTGCCACCCACGCACCCTTATATATATTGTTATTCTTGATGTGATGTAGAAAATCTAGGTAATCTAAGATTTTTATTTACTTGGTAGGATATTCCTTTGAAATAGTAAAGGATGGGTTGAGTTTGTTAGAAATACAGAAATATCCAGAGAATTCTGGGAGAATTTATAGGTCAAGGCTGTAAGCGATTTTATCCTACCTCTCAGGGCAATATTCTTCCCTAACTCCTTCCTCTGAGATAGACGCTTATGGCAAGTGTTGGGAGCAGGAAAGACATCAGACATTATTATAACCTTGGAATTTATCAAAGCTTGGTTTAAAAAGGCCTTTCTCCCTGGGTAAGACTTACAAAGCACCTTAACCTAACGTATATTTCCATACTGGGCACTGCTTGCCAATAGGGTCTCTGAAGATTCTGCAATTCGGTGATCTCTGTCATGTTTGGAATATCTCTAGGATCCCCAGAAAACCACATTTAGTGGTTTTTGGAATCAAGGAGGCAGAGTGTGTAACAAAATGTATAGATCCATCAAAAAATCTCACTACTTCCAATTAAATGGGAGAGAGGTGATGTGACATAAATGACACTCAATTATTTTTACAATAGTGAAAGCTTTATGGCTGTTACTAAAGAAAAAGGGAAAAGTACCCTAGAATAAATTTTAATGAACAGATTTGATTTATTTGTAATTGGCAGATTGTTTTAAATACTTTAAGCTTCTGAGTTACGTGAGAGCAATATGCATCTTAGAGAGCTTACAAGCCACCTGTAGTTTACTTTGCACTAATAATGGTCCTGCTCTTCGGATCATTATTCACAGAAATAGAAAATTAAGTGTCCACTGGATTCTAGGACTTCATAAATCATGAATTGGTAGGATCTGAGTTCCACTAATTGTACTTGAGAATCTAATAAGCTTGAGTTGCAGACTTGTACTCTGATCTCATTCTGATAGTAAAATCTTATGTGAGAAGGGTTTTTTTTTTCTACAGGCGTGGGGTAGATGACACCCCCTCAGAATATGGGTGAGATTGTGGTCCTCAATCGATTGACCTACACTTGCTAGACTGTTTGCATTTTGGGATCTCCATCTTCACTCTGCTGCCTCAGCAGTACATTTGATTTGGTTTTACAGAGATGAATTTCAAGGAAAACATCACCTAGACTTTATTTCAAATTACCCTGAGGATCAATACATTCTACTGATGCCCAAAAATGCTATGTTCATAATCTGCTATTATGATATACGCCTCGGAGAAGGTAAATGTCCTGTCAGCTACAATCTCTCTTTATTATTTTAAGGAGGGCTAGTTTCCATTATCAAAAGCAGATAAGGAATGCCAGCACTCATTTGTCATTCAAAATGGAACACTTACTTAGCTGGGAATGAATGAAAACCGTCCTGTGGTAGGTTTGTTTTTTTAATAATGGTGATAAAGTCACAACTCAAGGTCAGGGAACATTCGAATGCGATCCCACTGGGTTGCTTATATTTTTTGGATAGGTTGGAAAGACAATTTTCCAATAGTAACTTTGGTTTTTGAATATATTTTTCCCTCTAGAACAGAGACAAGAAGAAACCTGACATTTTTTCTCATCTTCTGAAATGGTAATTAGTTTTTATATCTTCCACCTACAGATTTTAGTTCCAGTTTGAGGTAGTCTGTTCTTACCCACACTTTTATGCAATGACTCCCATCTCACCTGATGGTCTGTGGTGTGTGACAAACAGGTCATTTAATGAGTGAGTAAGCCTGTGCAGATAGGTACCAAGAGTACAGCCAGGCCTCGGTCTTCTCACAGGTTCTGGGTAGGAAATGCTAACGGGCCACTTGCCATTTAGGGTTTGAAACCAACAGATGGTAAGACTTCTCTACATGGCCATCTCCCAGGCACCTCAGAATCAAAATAAGACCCAAGTTAAACTCATCTCATCCCATGAAAACAGTCTTTTCCATCTCTCCAAAGACTACCATCCACTGAGTAGGATGAACCATAACAAATTGTCTTTTTTTTGTAGCTCATAAATAGCTAAATATTGACCAGTTCAAACAAATCAGCCTTACTAGTTGTTCAGGTCGGAGACCTGGGGGAAATCCTTCTCACCTCACTCACCTTCAACTCTTACAGCAAGCCAGTCATGAGTACCGGTAAATTCTTTCTCAGGCAGGTTCTGAATCCATCTTTAAGGCCCTCAACATAGCCCATATCATCAGGAATTGGCCTAGCGATTCCACTTTCCACACTGCAACGAACTAGGATGTCCTCTTTAAAACACAAGCCAGATCATCCCACTTGCATGCTAGAAATCAGTCAATGGCTTCTCAATGCCCTTAACACAAAGATCAGATAATCCAACCCCTGCTGACCTCTTTAATCACACATCACCCTATTTTCTGGTTACTCTACCGTATTTTCTCAAGCATGCTCCTTTCCAACTCAGGGCCTTTCAATATATTGTTCCATCTGCTTGGTACTCTCTTCTCTCTCATTACTAACCAGGCCCTTATCACTCAGTGATCCCTGCTTCTTCTGCATTCATGCCTCAGCATAAATGCCATGTCCCCAAAGAACCTTCTATGACCTCTCACTGACCAGTGTGGAACCCCAAATTACATATATCCATGAGACTTCAACACAGATCATATTTCCAATTACCTATTCAATGCTAGGCTCAAACTCCAAGGGAGCAAGGCCATGGCTGACTTGTTTGCCACCATATTGCTATCACTAACCCAGGGCCTAGAACCTGATGGGCACTGGGTAAATATTTGCTGAAGGTAAAAATCACTCACAAATGTCAAGATTGCAATTCACAAGTCAAAGCTGCCATCTTTGCTCTATGATATTCCAGTTTCGATCTATCTTCAGTGATTTTTCTATTTAGGATTTTTAAAAAGGGAACAAAATATTTAATTAAAAAATTCAAAACTGAGAGGCTGAACCAGAACTCTGGACCTTTTTGAATTATTCCCTAACATGGCTACATCTGGCAATAGTTATTGTTATAAGAGAAGTAATAATCATCAAAGCTACCAGTTATTGAGGGCCAACTATGTGCCAAACCTCTGGAGGAATATGAGGCCTAGTGAAGGTGGGGGATTTACTGAGGTTCACACAGCTAGTAAAGGTGAAACCAAAGTCACAAAGACCCATAATCCAAGACATGCTTTGGATGCTCTCAGGCCCTCAATCTTTGGGACAAACAACTTCTTGAACAAGAGAATCCTCTATATCCGGAAGACTAAGAATCAACTACGGAATCCAAGAGAAACACATTTTCAGCTCTAAGTAAAATGTCTTTAGACACACACCAGTTAATTTTACCATGTTTCCAAGAACAATTCTCTCCCGAGCAGCGTCTTAGTAAAAGCTTATGTTCCTACCGGAAGAAAGAGTCTCTGAGCAGCACAGGGTTTGAATAATTTCTTCCATTCCTGAGGGTTTCCAACCGAAAACGTGATGGGGTAGATTCTGTGCTCAAACTTCTTTGTATATGAGTCAGGCCACTGTCGTAACTGAAAAACAAGGAAGACAAGAGGAGGGTGATTAGGCCCCAGAAATAAGGAAAACACCTGAAGCTTCTGGATGTTCAAGTGGAAATTATTCAGACAACTTACATAGAAAGTCTAACTTCACCACCATGAGTAATGCTCAATGAATGAAAGACTATGGCTAGAATTAAAAAAAATAACATCCAGAGTTGTCAAGGATGTTGGGAGACTGGCACATAAACCACAAGGGGAGTATAAATTTGAATAAACTTCCGAGAGGGCAACTGAAATTGGGAACAACCAACCCCAAATGATAAAGGCACAAGACTTTCAACACAGTCTCATTTGTAACAACAACAACAAAAAAAACCCTTGAGAACAAACTAAGTGCTCAATAATTAGGAATTGGGAAAATTAATTATGATGGAACTATACAATAGACTATTGTAACAGTTAAAATAAAGTAGATCTGTATGTGCTGACAAGGAAAAATGTTTATCATAAACAACATTTTATTATAAAATTTATATAATTTTAAATAAATTTATTAAAAATTTTATTATAAAATTTGTTATAAATAAATGTTTATTATTAAAAATAAAAGACAAAATGCAAAAACATTTTATAATATGTTTCTGTCTTAAAGGAAAAATACATGCACATATATTTTATATGGAGAGAAAAATCTGGACAGATAGACACTAACCTGATTTTTGTTTTTTTTAAGATTTTATTTATTTATTTGACAGAGAGAGAGCACAAGCATGGGGAGTGGCAAGCAGAGGGACAGGGAGTAGCAGACTCCCTGTTGAGCAGGGAGCCCAACATCGGGCTCGATCCCAGGACCCTGGGACCATGACCTGAGCCGAAGGCAGACGCTTAACCAACTGAGACACCCAGGCGTCCCTGACACCAAACTATTAAATGTAGACACCTGTGGAGGTGGTGGTGGTGGTTTCATTTTCTAAGTTTATATTTCTGTGTTCTTTTAAAATTTTCCAGTGAGTATATATTATTTACTTTGCATATGTTAATATCATAACAAAATTAATTAATGAGCTTTATTTTTTAGAGCAGTTTTATGTTCACAGGAAAACTGAGCAGGAAGAACAGAGTTCCCGTCTACCCTCCCCCTCCTCTCTCCCCCACCCTTGTACTTTCCCCTATTAACTACATCTTGCATTAGTGTGGTATGTTTGTTACAACTGATGAACCAATATCAATACACTAGTGAGTAAAATCTATAGCTTACCTCGGGGTTCATTCTTTGAGTTGTGCATTCTATGGACTTTCACAGATGTATGTCAGGTATCCACTACAGAATAGTTTCAAAACCCTAAAAATCTCCTCTGTTGCACCTATTCACCCCTTACTCCTTCCCTCCCACTGAATTCCTACAACCACTAATTATTTTACTGTCTCTTAGTTTCGCCTTTTCCAGAATGTGATATAGTGGGAATCACAGAGTACATAGCCTGTTCAGACCGGCTTCTTATACGTAGCAATATGCACTTAAGTCTCCTCCATGTCTTTTGGTGGATGGGTACCTTATTATTTTTTATCACCGAATAATATTCCCTTGTATGGATATATAACGGTTTATACATTTACCCATAGAAGGGTATCTTGGTTGCTCTCAATTTGGGGTGATTACGAATACAGTGGATATAAACATTCATGTGTAGTTTTTGTGTGGACAACTTTTCAGTTCATCTAGGTAAATACCAAAGAGTGTGATTGCTGGATTGTATGGTCCGTCTACATTTAGCTTTCTAAAAGTGTGTCAAACTGTTCTCCAAAGTGGCTGTACCATCTTGCATTCCCACCAGCAACGAGTGAGATTTTCTCTTGCTGCACATCCTCGGCAGCATTTTGTGTTGTCAGTGTTGTGGCTTTTAGCCATTCTAATAATGGGTGTGTAGTGGTATCTCAGTGTTTTCCTCTGCAGTTCCCCAATGATGTGTGATGTGGAACCTCCTTTCGTACGCTTATCTGCCATCTGTGTATCTTCTTAAGTTTTTGAGTTAATGTTTCCCCATGGACACAATAATCCTACTTGTAAGAAAAATTTCCCAAAGTCCATTCATATTTATGACAAGGTTGTTTATCATAATGTTCTCTGTAAAAGAGCAAAGTTGGAAACAACCTAAATAGCAATTTGGGTAAATAAGCTCCAAGATACATCTACATAACAGAATGTGACAGCATCGTACAGGAAGGGTTTGCTAACCGTTGGTAGGACAAGGACCAAAACCAGCCTGCTATGAAAAGCACACAAACCAAGAATGACTAGACACTTTTAAATAGCTGAAAAAAGTAAAAACAAGAGTAATATTTTGTGACATGTGGAAGTCACACAAGATTTGAATTTCAGTGTCCATAAATAAAAGTTTTATTGGAACATTGTTACACTTAATTGTGTATGTATTTCTATAGCTGCTTTCACATTGAATGTCAGAGTTGAATAGCTATGAGACCACACAGCCTGTAAAGCCTAAAAAAGCTATTATCTGGTCTTTTACAGAAAAAGCTAGACAACCCCACTTTTAGAAGAAATTCAGTAATACAAGACTCAGTGATATAAAAGGGAATATAGAAGATGATCCCATTTCTGGTATTGATGCGAAAAGAAAAGGAATATAAGTAAATCTACCAATATTGCTCTCCCTGATCATAAGGATGGTTGATTTTTTTAATTTATAATATTATGACTTTTTTTACACTTACATATATCGCTTATACGGTAGCATAAAAAGGTTTGAAGAAACATACCACTGATCCTGCTTTAAATTTGCAACTTTGAGATGGATATATGAGAGAGAAATCTCAGAAAGAAAAAGAAGAGGAGTGACAAAGTATTTGATAACTGATATACGAGGGCCCACTGACCGATCAGAACCCACACCGGGCACAAATACCGGTACACCTGCACTGACTCATCAGAACCGACACTGGCTACACACGCTCAGAGCGACAACACTGAACCATCAGAATGGACACCAGGGACAGATACTCAGTCCAACTGTGCCTTGCCACAGCAGCCCAAAATCAGCCCTGGAAGGAGAATGGGAAGGTGCCATGGTCTGCTGGTTTCCCTGACTCTTTGATCTCCTAGAAGGGTTTCTCTGCCTTTGCCAATCTGTCTTTTACCTGGAATGTTCAGTCCATTTACATTTGTTTCAATGCATGTATTTGAATAGTATACCAGCTCCAGCCGCAAGTTCTCCTTGACACCTCTTCCTATGGCAGAGGACACACACACACAGACACACACACACACAGGATGTTGCAATCCCACTGGCCCTACCCATCACCAGAATGGATTGGTGGTTACCCCCCTTCGGCGTCCCATTTTTTCCTGACAGATGCGCCAAACCTAAAGCACATGTCTGATTCCCGAGCTGCCAGGAGCGGCTAGGAAATCAACCAGCTGGCATTTGCAGCTCCTATATTGAGAGATGACAAAAATAAATGAGACTTCAAAATATTAAGTATCTACATTATACTTGGTAAATAGCTCCAGACATATTGTACTTACACGGCTTAAAAATTAAAAAAAAAAAAAATTCTCCTTAAAAAGAGTAGAATTCGCCCACAAAGCAGCTTTCAGAGGAATCATGAGGTCAGCTGGCACTTTGTTTTGTTTTTACCCTGAGATACGTCGCCTTGAGCTTTGCAGGAAGTTATCGCAAGAAACTGGATATTCCCACAATGCCTCAGGGTTGGAAGTGAGACCCTTGTGAAGGGTGCAGACCTCACCTCTCCATACCAGCACCTCCTGGGGCTACGCACAAAACAACTGGTCCTGCCCTACTATTTTCGAGCTAACAAGGTACAGGAGAGGTTCCCAAGAATCTCTGTGGAATGAAAGAATAAACAGATCATGTGATTCAGCCTCACAAGTATGCTCTGCAGTAACAGAGCAAGGATCATTTGCCCTTCCGCACTGATGAAACGCTTGAGACTGAGGAAAGCTCTGTGACTTTCCTAAGAGACGAGGTTTTATATCTAAACTTTATATCTATAATCCCTGCATGGAAAGGGACGAGGCCAGATGCCCTGCCTGTCTTTTAACACCCTATTACAATTTCCTTTGTTAGTTGAGCTCCACTGGTCTAACAAAGACCTGAGGAAAGGAGCCATCGCAGGGATAAAGTCACCAGAGCAATTCAAATGATTTTTCAAATTCAATGATTCTCCCATACAATTTAGTTCCCAATTTATAATGTGCCAATTACCATGGCTCATAGCAAATTACCCCCAAACTTAGCAGTATAAAACGACCATCTATTATGCTCACAGATTCCATGGATCAGGAATTCGGACAAGGCACAGAAGGGGGGCAGCTTACACTGCTGCATCATGTCTGGGGCCTCAGCTAGAAGCTTCGAAGGCTGGAGGCTGGAGTCATCTGAATGCTAGTCCATTCACATGTCTGGCGATTGAGGCCAGCTAGGGGCTGGGGACCTCAGCTTTCCTCTGAGTGGGTCTCTCCATACGATCTCTCCATATGGGCTAGTTTGGGCTTCCTCACCACATGCTGGCCAGGTTCCTGGGGCAGGGATTCCACGAAAACCAGGAAGAAGCTATATTCTTTCCATGCCCTAGCCTCAAATGTCACGTGAACATTCCATGTAGCATACTCTATTTTATATATACATACAGATGGTGTACATAGAGGCATATGTACTGGCTATTACCTTTTAACAAATTATCCCCAAAACTTAGTGGCTCAAAACCATGGAAATGTATTCTCTCATGTAGTTTCTTAGGGTCAAAAATCTGTAATCTGGGTTGCTCTGGCTCAGAGCCCCTCGTGAGGGTGTTGTCCAACTACTGGCTGGGGCTACGGTCATCTGAAGGCTGGGTGGGGCGAGAGGTTCTGTCTCCAAGCTCACTCATGTGAGTGTCACAAGAAGCCCTGATTCCTTCCCAGGAAGGCCTCTCCGAGGGCTGCTCTGAAATGAAAGTGGCTTACCCCACAGCCGGTGATCCAGGAGAGAAAGCGAGTGCAGACAAAACAGGAAGCGCGGTGCCTTTTTAAACATAATCTCAGAACCGACATAGCATCGTGTCTTCCCCATGCTGCTGGTCACACAGGCCAACCCTTGGGACAGAGGAGGGAAGCACGCCAGGGTGCGAATAACAGAAGGTGGGGCCACTGAGAGCTTCTTTGGAAAATACGTTCTGCCCCATACACACAGTTATACACGCACATCCTCCTTCCCCTCACCTTCTTTACGTTCAAATCTATTTTGTTCTGCTCCATCCTCACGTCCCAGCCTCTAGCACCCAGTGGGTACTCAATAAATGCTTGTTAGATGGATATTGTGCAACACATTGCTAAAGTTTGTCCACAGCCGGTTTCCTCCCTTCCTGCACACCAAACCCTTCTCAGCCCCTTGCCGTTGGGTGAGCCTCGTGACTGCTTCTGGGCAGTTCAATGCAAATGGAAAAGACTCGTGTCACTGTCAAGCTGAGGGAGCGAAATGTACAGTCATGATCCACTTGTCTCTCTCTTTCCTGCATGGCATCCCAAGAACTTCAGAGACCAAGTGTTCCAGCAGGTGCAACTCAAAGCATGAACAGTCTCGGGGTGCGTGGCTGGCATAGCCGAAAGAGCATGCCACTCTTGACCTCAGGGTCGTGAGTTCAAACCCCACGTTGTGTGTAGAGATTACCAAAAACAATAAAAAAAAACTTAAAAAAAAAAAAAGCATGAATAGTCTTTGTCATCTTCAGTCCCAGACCTAAATGCCTGTGTGAGACAAGCAGCAGGCACGTGGAAAGGATCTGAGGTTTTCGGGAGGTGTTACAGCAGCCTGACCTAGCCTATCCTGATTCCAGATACCTTAGCTCATTTATCAGTGTTGCTCGCATCGAGTTACAGACAGGGAAGCCGAAGCTCTGAGAGGCCACAAGGCTTCCCTGAGATCCAGCAGCAAGCATACAGGGGAGCTGAGTTTCTCAGATGAGTCTTCCATCTGCTAGCTGGAGAGGTAGTATGGCTCACTGGTTAAGCTGGTGGAGGCTTGAGGCTGTGACCTTGAACCTACACCTGATGAACAAATCACTAAAACTCTCTGCAAAAGAGGGACATGATTGCTACCTTCTGGTGAGGGTTAAGGAGGGATAAATCATAAATCAGAAGCCCTTGATAAATGGTAATTATCATCGCCATCTCCTTTCACCACAGCTGCAAAGAAGCAAACCATGTGTGTGCCAATCTCTTCCCTTTCCTTTGGCTCAGATCTTTTTTCAAGGCATTTTCCAATCGATTTCAAGGCTTTGAGAGCATTTGGCTTCTCCTGTGAAGATGTTAAGGGGATAGTTTTCTTTCGAAACCATAACCCATTTTCTAGCTTTCTGTTAGTAGCCTTTCTCTGCCCAACAGGCTTCTTTGGCCTTTCTCATTAGTGTAGCCGGCCTGGGGACGGGAGGGGGCCCAGCTGACACAAGTCAGTGGATACAAAATGAACCATGTCTCGCTCTACCTGCACTCAAGGCCTTACCACAAGAGCAAACGTCCAAGACAAAACAAAGTTTTGTCTGCAAAGTCACACATGTACCGAGCCTGGGGAGAAGAGGTATTTCCAAAGCTCTCCTTGGGTACTGGTAAAAAAAAACAGCATTTGTTCCTCAGTATAGGAATAGTCAACTGAACAGGGATCCAACACATCATAAAATACTATAGAGTCACCACAAAAGATGAGGTAAGAACATCTGAGTCCTGACCTGGAACGATGCTGACAATATGGTTTTAAGGTATGAAAATCAAGTTCCAGGTGGACACACAGAGAACAAGCTTGATTTTATGAAAGAAATACAGGGGCGCCTGGGTGGCTCAGCCGGTTAAGTGTCTGCCTTCAGCTCGGGTCATAATCCTAGGGTCCTGGAATCGAGCCCCACATGGTGCTCCCTGCTCGGCGGGGGGGAGGGGCTGCTTCTCCCTCTCCCTCTGCTCCTCCCCTCTGCTCATGCATGCTCTCTCTCTTTCTCTCTCTCAAATAAATTTTAAAAGTCTTCTTAAAAAATAAAAGAAATACATTCTAATCTGGGCACATACAATTGTATGTGTTATACAGTTATATGTTTATACATACAGATATACATTTACACACATATACATGCATCCACATGGATAAATACACAAACACACACCTGTACATGAAAAAAAATATGGAAGAATAACTCAAAATCGTTAACACAGATAGTTTCTTGTGTGGGACTGAGGGTACCAAGGACTCCTACCTTTTAATGTATAACATCTATACCATTTGAATTTATTTTAATGAACGTTTATTACTTGTCATTCAAAAAGCCTATATAAAGGGGATTTGTAGACAGCTACCTGTCTCCTACACGAGAACCATGTTAATTACACCAGAGGGCTCAAGCCCCAGGTCAAGTGCTTCAAGTGCATCATCTCATAGAACCCTTACAATATCTCTGCAAGGTAGGCGTAAGTATCCCTAAAGGATCCGTGAGAACAGTAAGGCTCAGAGTCAAGTGTATGGTCACACAGTGGAGTATGCCGTGAAGGTTAGCGAATCCCATTAGTGAAGGGGGATATGCATTTTCCACGATGCAGTCTGTCTGCACTCGGTAACTATGGCCCCGCCATTCCACAAATTCACCTGCTTATCAAACTCTGGCTTCAGCGAGTCTTCCGTGAAGATGTGGAATTGGATCTTCCTGTGGCTAAAGAGTACAGCGGATTTGAGCATGACCAGGGTCTCCTCCAGCCGATTGCCACAGGCCACCACGGCCAAGTGGATCCAGAGCTCCGGAGGCAGCACGGCCTGAAAACTCCTGAGTTCTCCAGGCCTCCTAGGAAGAAGCAAAACAAGTTAAAACTATTAATAAACGCATAAAATTAAAAAAACAAAACAAAACACCCAGCTAGTGAATGGCTGGAACATTTCAAAACATGAACAGGCACAATCTGTTATATTTTATAAAGTGATAAGCATTTTGACAATTCTTCCTGCTTAGAGAAAAATACCATTTATTCCCATATTTATCCTGGCAATAGCGGGATGAGTCACTGTTTGGACGGCCATAGGTGTCTGAGACTTTTTCTGCCCCACTCAGCTGTCGAGCGCCTGCTGACTGCCGAACAGCCCGTGTTTGGAAATAGTATTGCTAAACTTCCAACAGCTGACAGAGGGGCTGTGCTGCTCACGCTCACTCGGGCCACACAAATTAGATTTGAATGCAACATGAACAAGACGAGGGTGGGTTGTGGCTTTCCCATGTGAAACGAGCAACATGATACTCCCATCATCTGGATGGTTTTAGGTTGCGGTGGAATGCATGACTACCCCACCAAAGGAAAATCATGCGAGTCTGGGAGGTGAGCAGAGAAAATAACATGTGTGCCTCCATCATATCTTGGGAGAGTCTCGAGAAACAGGTGTTAATCCTAACTGTCTCGCTCAAAATTGCTGAGGTGGTAGGTTTGCAATTCGGCTTCCAGTATGTAAGTCGTGTTAATGAGAAACAGGCAGGAGAGAAGGCAGGTTAAGCTGAAAATGACCAAGGTATCAAATACTGAGTCAACAGCTGAGAGGGCAATAGGGTCCAAGAGTCCAGAATCATCATCCAGCTATTTCCTCGTAATAAAAGATTTGTTCCAGACAAGGAGACGCAGCCAAGCCTCAAACACACCACTGAGAGACATTTGCAGGCAAGTTGGAAGGAGCTGGCCTGGAAAAGGTGCCCTGAGACAAATGAAACTAATTTACTTGCACAAAAGACCTGGAGGCCAGGGAAACTTGGAAATGGAATGCTACCTTCTTTCCAAATCTTTCCAGTCCAATCAGCGCACTGCTCCATTATCCGCTGCTCCGTTGAATAATGGCAGTCTTGCTCCAGATTTCTTTCACCAGGAGGAGAGGTGAAGATGTGGGTGGAGCACGTCGGACCACTTTCCAATCTGATGACTTAAGATTGTGCTTAGTAGAAGCTCAGCTAAGCTTAGACACCGAGAGACATGCAGATTCCGCTGATTTCACAGATCACAGAACACTTAGAGGTGTCCTAAGTATCTCCTGAAGTTGTTCAACTCTCTTCATCCCCCTGCTGCTACCCAGTGAAGCCACCAGCTTCTCTCACCTCGACCACTGTGACGGCTCCCTAGATGGGCCACCTGCCTCCAGTCTTATCCTTTAACTCCCACCCTCTGACTTCTTCTTATTGGCACCAGAGTGACGTTCTTCTAAAATGCAAATAGGAATGCGTTATTCTTTTGATTAAAATAAATGTAAGGGCTCCTAGATGTCTTCAACATTGAGCCCAAACTGATGATCATGGCTCCTATATACATCTCTTGCAACTGCCTCTAGCACCCCCAGCTTTGGGGGGACAGCCATTCATAATCGTAGCCATAGTCACACATACTCATACTCTCCATCCGTTTTAGTTTCTGCTCAGCAGACTGCTGGGTTGTCTCCAGGTCTTGGCACATGCATTCTGTCTGTCTGTCTCTGTCGCGCTGTGTGTGTGCGTGTGCATGTGTGTGTGTGTGTCTCAGAAATGCTCTCCTTTGCTCTCTTTTTCCTGCTAACTTCAGACCATGTATTAATCAATAAATCTATACTAAGGACTATGTGCCAGGCACTGTTCTAGGTACCTGAAGACAGCAGTGAACGAAACAGACCAAGATGCCTGCCCTTGCAGAAACTGTATTCTCGGGGTGGTAGGGGAAAGACAAAGAGGGAAGTAGCAGTAACTAAGTAACTTAAATAGAAAGTTACCCAGCTATAAGGGCTATGAAGGAAATACAACCTTGAGCAGAGAGGGATGCAGCAGTGGCTGATAGGCTGGTAGATATTTTTATACAGTGCAGAGTTGGAAAAGTCCTCACTGAGATGGAGAAATCTGATGACAACTTGAAGGAAGTGAGGAAGTGAGTCATGTGCATTTCTGGGTGAGGAGCATTCCAGGCAGAGGAGACAGTCAGAGCAAAGGTACTAAATCAGGATCATGCCTGGTAAATTCAAGGACCCCTGCTAAACGGACTCAGATGTTTTTTCTTCCTCTGCTCCATGGGCGAGTTTTCAGACCCCCTATTAAAGCCAGCTCCCAATTAACTTATGTAAAACGAAGGGAAGGATGTGTCAGAGATAATGCTAAAAATCACATTCAATTTTAAAGAAGGGCAAAAATCTGGCCAAAACATGCTACAAAAGTGATTTCATGCAAACTTGTTTGCCTAAAATTATGCTCAATATTCAGGAACACTGGTATCATCCAAAGGTACTCAAACAATCACTGCAAGAGCACAGCTGTTAAATATGAGCCACTGCCCCATCGCAAATAACTTTGCCCAGTTTAGCTTTACCTATTGGGCTTCTACATGAACAAAAAGCTTTAACCTTAGTAATCAGGAAAATACTAATTTTATTTATTTCTAAGATTTATTTATTTATTTATTTGAGAGAGAGAGAACACGAGGGGGGGGGGAAGAGTCCGAGGGAGAAGCAGACCTCCCGCTGAGCAGGAAGCCTGATGCGAGACTTGATCCTGGGACTCCAGGATCATGACCCAAGTCGAAGGCAGTTGCTTAACCAACTGAGCCATCTAGGCACCCAAGGAAAATATTAATTTTAAACAGTAAAGGGATTCCATTTTATTTTCAGATTGGCAAAACTTAAGGAATAAAAGTTGACCCATCCCAGCCTCCAGAGTGGATATGAAGGTGGGGAACAGCTCAGAAATAGCCAGGGTTGGGGTGCCTGGGTGGCTCAGGCAGCTAAGCATTCGACTCTTGATTTCCACTCAGGTCATGATCTCAGGGTTGTGAGATATCCATGGTGGGGTGGAGCCTGCTGAAGATTCTCTCTCTTCCCATCTCCCTCTGCCCCTCCGCCCACTTAAACAAAAGAAAGAAAATATCCAGGGGCGGTGTTAAGTAAACCCAAACATTTGGACAGCCATTTGGTAACATCTAGCATGAATGAAGAGGCATGTACACCCTCTAGTCCTGCAGTTCTATGCCTACATATGTAACGTGAAGAAATCTTCGTACATTTGCACAAGACCCATTCAAGAAACAGAAGTCCTGTTTATAAGAGTGAAGAATTGGAAATAACTTTGCTGTCTATACATAGGTGAATCATGAACATAGGCAATATGCTTAAGAGGAATATTGCATGGCAGTGAAAATGAACAAACGAGAATATCACGTATCAGCATAAGGTCAAAGAGGAAAAAAGCAACCTGCTGAAGGATAGCGACAGAATGATACCATTTAATTTTTCTATTTTTTAAAGATTTTATTTATTTATTGAGATAGAGTGCACGAGCTGGGGGACAGAGGGAGAGGGAGAAGCAAGCTCCCCGCTAAGCAGGGAGCCTGATGCAGGGCTCGATCCCAGGACTCTGGGATCATGACCTGAGCTGAAGGCAGACACTTAACTGACTGAGCCACCCAGGTGCTCCAACAACATCTTTTTTAAAAAGATTTTATATGAGAGAGAGAGAGAGAGAGTGTGTGTGTGTGTGCATGTGTGCATTAGCGAGCAAGGGGAGGAGCAGAGGGGGAGGGGGAGGGAGAGAGAGAATCTCAAGTAGACTCCACGCTGAGCAGAGCTGGCACAGGACTCGATTTCATGACTCTAAGATCATGACTTGAGCCAAAACGAAGAGTCAGACACTGAACTGGCTGAGCCACTCAGGCTCCCCAACAACTTTTTTTTTAATTAAAAAAAGCTTGCACTCCTCTGCAGCATAACAAGCTACTTCTCTGCAGGCTTCCGCGATTTGAGACTGCACAGTACAAAAAGCAGAGGCTGGGGACTGCAATCTTTCTTGGTGTCTGGTGACAGGTATTAAGAAAGAAAAATAAAGGCCTCTCCTGATGGCAGTTCAAGTATCAGTGCTTAGGATTTAATGAGACCTTTGCTGCTCCCCCTCTATTACCTCTCGCATTACATATTCAAAATCTTAGGCTTCAGGCAGTAAGCATTTGTGTTGTGATCGCAATGAATAATCAAGTTTAAGGGCACTGAAATGGTGTGCCTTTCACCCAGCCCTGCTCAAATGTCACTTGAGACCCTTCGAGGATCAAGGGAAGTCCAGTCTATGAACCTAAAACTCTTTAACCCCTTGAATTACACACTTTGGGCATGGAATGGGCAGTGGAGAATTGTAGCACTGCTCAGACTGATGGTTAACTATATCCTTATCTATGCTTTATAAAAGGGGCCTGGAGTGGACACTTGCTGTCCAGAATTTTGAGAAGCTTCCAGGTAAGGCTAGAACTTATGGTAACCATCTTGGCCACCACACTGGTAGAGCCTGAATGGGAGTCAACACAGTAGAAAGCAGAGCCAAAAGGTGGCCGGTCACATCTTTGCTGGCCCTGCTCGCATCCAGGTGCACCTGACCATAACTCGATCTCACAACCCTGAGATCATGACCTGAGCCGAGATCAAGAGTTGGACACTTAACTGAATGAGCCACCCAGGTGCCCCCAGACAGTTCAGTTTTTAAGCCAGTACATTTCCTTTTGCTGAAGCCACATGGAAACAAACTTACAGCTTAGCAATCAAAAAAGAGTCCTAACGTAGGGCTTAAAAATATTTCCAATCACCTTTGACTAGCTCCGCCTCTCTCATATTCTCACCTTGAGTCAGCCTTTGAAATGCTCACTGAATCCCTTTCTTCCTTGTTGCTGGCTACTAGGGCCCTGAGCCAAAGTCCCATCACACTTGCAGTTTTGTAGCTGGAAGAGACAGCAGATACCATCTAGTGCAGGGGATGCCCTACCCAGCTCACACAGCCTCGTCATTGGAGGTGCTTGTTATATGCAAGCCTCCATGCCACAGGAGATTCCGAATCAGAGAGTCTTGGGCAAGGTCCTGGAGTTTGCTTATTAATACAGTTGTACCACAATCACCAATAGTTCTTGGGTACAGCCAAGGACTAATGATCTGAGCTGACCTCCTCACCTCTCCTTTCTCTCCCAAACTCTACCCCCACACCCTCAGGAAAACCCACTCCATGTTCAGCCTTTTCTCAGGGTATTCTCTTCACGTCTTGCTGTCATGAAAACATGGCGGCCTTGTGAGGATTCCACCTCCCCAGCAGACTCCCATGTGGAGGTTGCTCTTCCTCCCCTGCCCAAGGAGCCTCGGGGCAGGAGCTGGGCTGGTGTCCTCCTTGTTCTTCCTGCCACACTTAGACATGGGACGTGTCTTCATAGTGACATCTGTGGATGAAAACTATCTGTCTTCTCTCTGTCTTTGTTGGCATCATCTCTCAGCTTCCTGAGAGTGCCCTTAACTCAATGAAGAGCTTAGCTCCCTGCTCACAGAATTCCCACAGCATTCTCTAGGACTTCAACCACTGCTTAGAAGATGCTCCCTGCCTCCTGACCCTTTAGTCTGGGGACTTCTGCACCCACCACCTTTCCTCCTTTCTACCTAAGACACCCAGTGCTGTGCTCATGTCCTGGACTCTTACTGTGTCCTCTGCCTGGAATATTCTTTCCTTTGCATAGACATCTCCTTCTCTTTTAAACAGCAGAATGAGCTTCCCTGACCACCTCCTCGAAGGAGCACCCTCCCTTTTATTGGTCTTTGCTTATTTCCTTCCAAAAACTTACCTCATCTGGTGATTATAAATTCTTTCAATGTAATTTATATCAAGGACATATTATATACCATCAATCTAAGGCATTGTAAATAAGCAAAATCTCTATCTTTAGAACAAGATCAGAATAAAATACACAATGTAAGCTTCCAATTAAAAAAATTAAACATGGGTGCCTGAGTGGCTCAGTCATTTAAGCGTCTGACTTGATTTTGGCTCAGGTCATGATCTCAGGGTCGTGAGACTGAGCCCACTCTTGGGCTGCATGCTGGGAGTGGAGCCTGCTTGAGATTCTCTCTTTCCCTCTCCCTCTGCCCCTGCATGCACATGCTCTCTCTCCCTCTCTCAAAACAAATATATATATAACATATATATTGAAATATTAATGTTGGTAAATGGAAAAAAAAAAAACTTGCCCTCTAAAACTTTCTTTGCGTGTTACATCCTGGTCTAAATTCCATTAAATACATATTTTTACAGCTGTACTAAACAGTGTACCTACAACTTTATATTTCACATTTTTTATCTGATTCTTTTATTTTTATTTTTACTTTTTAAGTCTTCATAGCTGTATCATTGTAACCGGCTATCTACTAGTCCATCCAATGAAAACGCCAGAGCTTATTAGCATTGCCCTTTTGTTGGTTGTTTCCAACTATTCTGTCATATTAAAAAAAAAAAAAGTCTGGTACTAAAAATTGTGAGCCAACAGATTTTTTTTCCTTCTTTTCATTATGGCCTTCAACTACATTCCCAGAAATGACGTTACTGGGTGAAATAGCTATTATCCTACCAAAAATGTAATAACCTTGACAGTTTCTCAAATTTACCCAAGAGTTATTAGAAAACACATACCGTGAGAAAAAAACAAAACCCAAAAAACAACAAACATGACCCCTGCCACCTCCGTGTTAGTTGCATGACAGAACCATGGAGCTGACTGCTGAAACACGATGAGATGGGCTTACAGACGGCATCCGTGCCCCCAAATTCTGTGTGTTCCAGAGGGTGATGTCTCAGCTACAATTACTGTTAAGACACCGCATCAAATCACTTTGAGCCTCTGAGTGAGAAAGTCATTCCATTTCCAGTTTTTTTTCAACAATGTCAGTAAGAAAGTCTCGACTTGGTGCTGACATGTCTTGAACACCTTTCTAATGTTACGTAATCCTTCCTTTCAAATAAAAGACAGCAGAGTTCAGATACAGAACCTTCAACAGCCAAGTCAGAAATGACCAACATTGTTTCATCTTCTTAGTGTCCAATTCAGTGATTACCTTCTATTTGTGTTGCCGGGGACAATTTGTGGCAGTGATAGGAAGGTCCCTTTAAAATAAATATAATACTTAGAATGTGGAGAAATTAGAACCCTCACCTGTTGCTGGTGGTATGGTAAAATGGTGCAGCCACTTAGGAAAACAGTTCCAAAGTTCTGATTAAACACAGAACTACCATGTGACCTGGCAATTCCGCTCCTACATATCTACCCAAGAGAAATGAAAACATACGTCTGCACATAAACTTATTTGCAAATGTTCATAGCAGAATTATTCACAATAGTCAGATGTCCCCCAACTGGTTAATGGATAAATAAAAGGCAGCATACTCATAAAATGAAAAATCACTTGTCCATCAAAGGAATGGAGCGCTGATGTATGTTACAACTTGCACGAACCTTAAATAGTTAACTGTAAACCTTCTGGAAATACAGAAGACCACATATTTCTGATTCCATATATAGGAAGAGTCCACAATAGGAAAATCCAGAGAGACATAAAGCAGATTAGCAGTTACCAGGGGCTGGGGGAAGGGGCAAATGTGGAGTGACGGCTTGATGGGCACAGGGTCTCTTCCTTCTGGGTGGCGAAAATATTCTGAAATTCGGTGTGGTAATGGTTGCCCAACTCTGCGAATAAACTAAAAACCACTGTGCTGTACATCTTGAAAGGGTATTTGGATTGTATTGCAATCAAACTATGATTAAATAAATAAATGCACTTATGTTTAACCAAGATTTTTTTAAATGTTTCAAGTCACTGGTAGTGTGGCCATATCATAAGAATGGTGGCTCTGATGTGCCACTGACTGCCATTTGGAAAATGTATGTCTCAATTGTCCCTGCTCAAGCCTCTCCCTGTGCCAATGCAAGATGAGATTCGGAGGAGGCTCAGAGGGAGAAGAGGCTTTACCAGCTAGCTCCACACTGTCCGAGACAAAGCGTCTCCTTAATCGCTTAAAAGTCTCAAGAGTGCAACTTAATTAAACTTCAATTTCTGGAGTGTATAAATAATGAAATACAGCACTTATGTGTAGTGCTATTTACTCTGTAGCCTATTACTGCAAAACACACTGAATTATTAAAGTGAGTAATTGGTTCTCCTCAGACCCTCTTCCTGCCGTCTCCTGTTACCTTTTACCAGGGCTTCTCCTTAACTGACAAGCTAAATTAACGCAGGTAAACCTGATGCCGGGATACGGGCAGGCAGTGGAGGCTTAAGAGAAAATCCTAGTTCTTTAAAATAGAGTCTAAAACAGTGTTGTTGGTAACTCGTTTTCATAGGGAAGGAAACATAAAATTTGGGCGGGGGAGGGGGTGAATGGTAGAAGATGAATTCCGAGAAACTGAATACTCTCATCTGGGGGAAGAATAGATTCCCTTCTGCATGGAATCCTACCAGATGAAACCATAGCTACCTGGAACCTGCCGAAGGCCTGCCGATGAGGCCAGAGTGGCAGTTTAGAAGGAAACACCTTGCTTCAGCCTCTAGAAGGCAAGTCTGGTAATGGGTAATTAGATCCATGCTACACGCTGGCAGCGACAGGCGCTAATAAAGTTCCCGGCGAACCACAGGTCTGGGAACACATTCGTCTCCTGACAAAAAATTTCCCTGCAGGAGCTGGGAGTAAAGCCTTCACTTTAGAAACCCAGACATGACGCTCAGGACTGTGCTAACAGTTAAATCACTTTTAATGACCCATGATTTGGAGTTAAATCAAGTACCATTAATCTTCCAAGATAGGCCGAGAAACTGACGTTTGCCTTGAAGCCATGGTATTATATGAA
>CM052898.1:33830052-33957319 GCA_028534135.1 Potos flavus | reverse complement strand
TCAGACAACTGAGGTCCTTGTAATTCTCACAAAACTAGGAGGAGGAAAGCAAAGTGCATCTTCAAGCCCAACCAGAGATGCACACCCCTGAATAGCAGTGTTTGTGGACAAAATTCTGCATTTGGGTTCCCTGAGAACACTTCCTAATTCCCGTGAACCCTTCGCCCACTCTCTACTTTTCTGAGCTGGGAAACCATAGCTCTCTGCCCTCCAGTAGACATCAGAGCTAGAGAGAGCCACAACTCCAGGCTTGACACTCTCCAGAACCATAGTCCAAGTCCCCCAGAGGCAGTCAACACGGTCCTCCCTCAGCTACTCCCTTAGCTTTTACTGAGGATCAGAAGACTGGGTCTGGTGTATTATTTATCATATGTGGAAGCCGAGTTTTGATTTCCTCAAGTCATAATCCAAGAAAAGCCTGCACTAATCTGCATCTGAGCCCCAGCTCGTATTTGCTGAGAGTTCCTGGCATGCTTCTGTGCCAGCATTTTACCTGTTATCTCATTGTATCATTGAGCTTAAGAGAAAGCCATAATTTGCTGAGGAGGACGGATTCAGTTTGTTAGCTGGGTCTAGTTAACAATTCAGTTCCTAACTAATGAACAACAGTGGACAAAATTACAGTACTCAGAATGGTGAATCATTTGTTGAGTGACCACCGTGAGCTAGCCCCATGCTAGGTGCTTTACGTATGATATTACTATTTTATCCCTTTGGACCTCAGTTTCCTCCCCCATGAAGGGGTTCCCCACATTTTGGATTACATGTTCTCCACGTCTCTCCCTTACATAAAGCTTGGATTCTAAATTGTACAAATGATGAATTTCTACTAGACTATTTCAGTCCATCGTGTTGCTAAAAGGGGTTGAGAGGAGGGATCATGGGCAAACATCGCAATATTGCCTTCATATATACCAAAGTCACTACTTGCTAGCACAAAATCAGAGTCCCAATAAAGGCGTCAAGTTAAAAAATTCCTCTTTCCGGGGGCAATTTTCGGAATTTCAGAATCTGAAGTAAGTCGAGTGCTGGGAAGATTTGGAAAAGAACACAATATGAATTCCATCTTCCACAAAAGTCTCTTATTTTCTTTTTTTTTAAAAAAAATTTTTAAATGGTTATATATATGTGTGTTTATATATATGTATATATCATACAATTTTGTCTTTTATTTTCTTGCAGTGAGATAACATGAAGAGAAGTATTTCCAAGGAAAACGAATCTGTTTTCAAAATTTCTTCCAAAGAATCTCATCTATGAGTTAGTAGGGGGATTTGTGTCAATATGTCTACTATTTATTGAACTTAATGATGATGTTAAAAGCAGGTGCCACATACCCAAATTAGTCAGAACTCCTTGGTGGTAAGTGAAAGAAACTCAGTTCATGGATTTTAGGAAAGGAGGAAACAGCACAGCCAGCAAAGGGCAGAAGCTGGCCTTGGGCACAACATCAGGACTTCCCTCCCCCCACGTCACCCCTCCTACCCCCACCAGTTGCTTTGCATTGCTTCTCACATTGGGTTCATACACTCTCAATGTAGACCAGCCTCCTCCACATGCAGGAAACATGCCAGTCAATCCTTAATTTCATACCTGAATCTCAGCCACTAGAAACAGTTTGCCCTTAAGCTGTTTCTGATGCAATTTTTAAATCCCTAAGAAAGGGTCTAATATGGCCCAAGAACTTATCTTGAATCACCTGCCACCTGGGACAAGGTTAAGGGCACCTAATGGCTGTTCCAGGGTGTGGATGTGCCTTTCCTACGTGTCCCCCGACAACCTTTCCCCTTTCTCTCCATTCACAGCAGTGAGATTTTGAATGGAAGAACCATCTGGTTTGGGTAAGATGATTTCGGAGAAAAATAACAGACACCTCAACTCCAATTCATGTAACCAGAGGGACCAAGACAGGGCAAGAGTCAGGATGTGCTGATTCTTGGGCTCAGTAATGTCCTCAAGGATCCAAATTCTCCTACTTTCTCTATTCTACTACTCATAGTGATGCCTTCATCCTAAAACTGGTCCTCTAAGAATCATGGTAGTTACTGGGACTATTTATTTCCTTGTCTATATCTAGCACATGGAATCTTTTGCCCAATAATAAAAAAATACGTCCTTTCCTTCTAGCTGATTCAGCAACATGGGTCAGGTAACACCTGTGGACCAATTACTGCTGCCAGAGAAATGAGTGTCTTGAATGTTTTAGCTCTGCACGCACACAGCTGACACCATGAAAGGGGTGGGATGACCATGCCTGGCTTACACCATCTCCTGGAGGTGTGGTCCACCCACAAACTGCAGTGGGGTGGGAGGAATAGAGGTCAGCAGCCAATCACAACATCTACCACATCACCTTCCCCTCGGTAGTGTGAGTGGTCATGGTCTCATCTCTAACTAGGGGTTGGGCCTTGCTTGGTTTAAGTCAATTAGTCAATCTTATCCTACCCCTTGGCTCCTTCCCAATTCCTCCCCCATACCACAGGCATTTAAACCAATGAAAGCCAATGAGATGGAGGAAAACCGGGTTTTGGGAAGACAAAAACATTCTCTCCCCAATAAGTAAGGGAAGCAATCTAGAATGGTCCATGTAGTAATGTTTAGCTTAACAAAGATAGACGTGGTTACATATGGAAATATTTATATGTGTAAATATGCAAGTTAGTATAAACATATACATGTTTTGCTCTGTCAACTGTGAGGGTCTAAAAGAAATGATATTCCAGTAGCAACAAGCACGCCTCGTACCCAAATCTTGGTTTCTAATATCATTCTCCAGTGAGAGGAATCAGGGCTCCTTAAAGAAATGGCTGATTCAAAAAATGAAGCAGAAAATATACAAGATGAGCCTGGAGCATCCTGTAGGGCCAGAGGGTAAGGAAGTGCTTAAAAAAAAGAAATGAAAACAAAAAACAAAAACACATCGATCGGAGTATGTCAAAGAAAAAATAAAAGCCAACTGTAAGTGCTCCTAACAGCCAAGAAACAATTCCAGCAACATGATAGTCGTATAGGATTGTAACTCAAAGTATAAAATAAATATCTATCTGTAGGTCCATACTGATAATAATGACTGAATACATTAATAAATGGAGGAGAAGAATCAAATCTCCCATGCAGGAGAATTCCGAATGATTTATATAGATACTCCACCGCCAAGGAGGGAGAGCATCACTGCTCACTCCTCAGGTGTGGCTGGGCAGTGACTTCCTTCTAAAGTTTATAGTATGGAGGCACCTGGGTGGTGCAGTGAGTTAAGCGACTGACTCTTAGGTTTCCACTCAGGTGGTGATTTCAGGGTTGTGAGATCGAGCCCTGAGTCAGGTTCTGCACTCAGCGTGGAGTCTGGTTGAGACACTCTCTCTCTCCCTCTCCATCCTGCCCTCTGCTCGCTCCCTAAAATAAATAAATAAACCTTAAAAAAACAATAAAGTATACACCATGGAAGCGGGGTGGGGGGGAGAGCAGTTGCCAGTAGAAAAACCCGAACAAGCACTACCTCTTCCAGGTGACCAAAGCAGCCATAAACCATGTCAATAGCATATAGATTAGATATGATATGATGAAAATGGCACTTCACCTCACTGGCTTTCCTCCCAATAACCCATAACTTAGTACTATCAAGAGTGAAGCATCAGACACATTCCAATGGCAGGGCATCCTATAAAATATCTGACCAGTGCTCTTCAAAACTCCCAAGGTCATCGAAAACAAGGAAAGTTTGAGAAACTGCCACAGCCAAGAAGAGCCTAAGGAGATGTGGTATCTAAATATCACATGTAGGGCACCTGGGTGGCTCAGTCAGTTAAGCATCTGCCTTCGTCTCAGGTCATAATCCCAGGGTCCCAGAATCAAGCCCCACATCAGGCTTCCCGCTCAGCAGAGAGCCTGCTTCTCCCTCTGCCCCTCCTTCCACTCCTGCTCTCTCTCTCTCAAATAAATAAAATCTTAAAAAAAAAAAAAGGAAATAAATATCACGTGCTATTCTGGCCAGGATCCTGGAATAGAAAAGGGACATTCTGTAAAAACTAAGGAAATGTAAATAAACTATGAATTAGTAATTATACTATTAGTTCATTAACTATAACAAATGTATCAAACGAACATAAGATTTTAATAATGGAGGAAACTGGGTGCTGGGTATAGGGAAACTCTGCACTACTTTCTCAGTTTTTCTAAAAATCCCAAATTCTAAAAAGTAACATTTATTAAAAAGAAAAAAATACCCTCTCTTTTAAGGATGTTACAATTAAAGATTCTCACTATTCTTCTCATTGTTCTTCACTGTGAGAGTATTTTGAACATTATTAAATAATACGTGATTTAATCATATAAGTAAAATTTTCACATAGTGCTGGCACAAGGTGGGTGCTGTGTTCATTCATTAGGTGATTTGACAAGTATGTATTGAGTACCTACTATGAGATCACCTCTGTTCTAGGTGCCAGTGGTAAAGTGAAGAATAAGACATGAAGTATACATTGGAGGAGAGGAGCAAATAAAATACAATGTTCATTAAAAAAAAAAAAAGCACTAACCAGGGTAAGGGAGTAGAGTCAGATGGGGAGGGTCCTTTTTTCTAGAGCAGCTGGGAGGACCCTTCTGAGAAGAAAACCTAAAAGCATAGTCCTGAAAGAAGGAGAGGAACTAGCCACGCAGGGATGTGAGCAAAGAACATTCTAGCACAGGGAGTAAGTAAAAAGTGCTAAGGTGGGAATGAGTTCAGCACACTTAAAGGCTAGTGCAGCTGAAGCACAGTGGTAGGAGACAAGGTCAGAGACCTAAATGGGGTTGCAATCAGACAAGGCTTGAAGACCAGACTAAGAAACTGAATATTCTTATTATGACAGGACGTTGGTCACTGGAGGCTTTCACCAGCCAAGACCCAGTGTGGTCTACATAGTTCATCATTCCCGCAGCTGTATGGGAAATGGACTGTAGAGGGCGCTAGAGTGGAGGCATGCAAACCAGATCTAGTGCTACTGTGGGGGTCCACGTGTAAAAGATGGTGTTCAGGAGACAGGTAAGCATGGAAATGGAGAGATAGATATACATATATCTCTCTCTCTATATATATATACACAATATTTTTTTTAAAGATTTATTTATTTATTTTAGAGAGAGAGAGAGCACGAGCAGGAGGGAGAGAGGGAGAGAGAATCTCAAGCAGATTCCTTGCTGAGCAGGGAGCCCCACATGGGGCTTGATCTGAAGACCCTGAGATCATGACCTGAGCTGAAACCAAGAGTCGGACGCTTAACCGACTGTGCCACCCAGGCATATATTTTGACATAGAGCCAATGTGACATGCTGATCAATAAACGACGGAATCATGGACCAATCAACAAAAATGAATGTGAATAGAATCAAGACTCAGAGTACATAATATCAGAGGCAGTACCTAAGTTCTGGAGAACTTTAATGTGCTCTGGGGCTACTAGCTAATTATAGGATTGCTGCAGTATTGGCATTTTGCTATAGAACACATCCCTCTTAAGTGAGACCTTTATTCAGGCTTGAACCATCTGAGAAGACTTATCTCAGATACCAAAGGAAACTGCAGGAAATGGTGTCTCTTGATGAGCGAGTAAACACGCTTCCTCTCATTGGAACAGCTGGGGAGGCTGCCAAGTGTAAACGTGTTTCTCTATTGTCTCCCCGCCCCCACCTCTCCCAAATTCAGGGACGGCAGCAACTCCTTTCACCACTGTACAGTGAATGCCTGGTCCAGAATATATATGCAGTAAACATTTGCTGAATGACTGTGGAATAAAATGGCAGAGGACCTCCACAGAGCTCAGAGGTAGCCTAAGTCTCCCTTAGAAACCGTATTTTAAGAGAAAACAGCAATATTCAGGCCAATGCAAAAAAAGAAAGAATAAAGTTCAGGAGCGGGTTGAGATTGGGTAATCAGTAAGAGTTCTAGGATAGAGCCAATAAATGAGAAACCGATTTTGCAAGAGACAGCACAAAGGGCTAAGCAATAGTCATTGTTGGGATTTTACAGCTAAAATGGATGATCTCATCACGGGATCATCAAATGTCAGAGCTGGAAGAGATCTTGGAAAACGTTTGGATTGATTTGCTCAGTTTACAGATGAGGAAATGAAGGTGAAATGGCTTGGGATTAGAACCCAATTTTCTGGCCTCCAGATGCCAAATTCTTTTCCACATTGCACTGATTAGCAGTTATATTCAACTGCCTTACCATACATAGGCTCAAAGAGGAGTTTTCAGAAGCAACTCGGAGAGACAGGCTTTTAAAGTTTACTCTCCAGTGAAATTCTTTTTAGAATTCATTTCCATGAAAACCAAATCATCCCTTCCTGATCAACTTTTCCTCTAAACTTTCAGTGAAAATAAGGCAGCCTATCATGATTCCCTTTTTGACATGGCTGCCAGGAAGCTTGGAGCTAAATTTAATACTTAACCCTCATAACAATAGTGGCTCAGTTTTTGACAAACAGTGCTTATTTCCTCCTCTCCTTTATGACTTCATTTTTTAGGACAATTTCAATGGCCTTATTATATATGTTTTTTACTGAAAGTCGTCTCAAATTCTCTCTGGAAGCCAGCCAGGTGTAAATCACCAATAAACGAAAATAAAAGGAAGATTTCATTTCTCTTGTGCACTTGGAACGGCTACTTAGATTGTGGTGTCCATTTCCAGATCCCACCCCTGACCTAAAAGCTCAGACCTTACCTCTTTATATTTATATTTATAGAGAGGAGAGGCCACCGCAGGACAGATTGCATACAAATGACTAGTTATAAAATTGTAGGGTCTGTCTGCTAACTAGGCAAGTCCCTGGAAACTTCTCTGAAATGAAAACAAGATGTGGAAGGAGAGGGCTATGTTTCCTGCGCTGACGTGGCAGGACTTCACTTAACAGCAGTACCCCGGGGGAGGCAAAGCAGCCCGGGCCACGGATGGTCAGCAGGTGGTGGACTGTATGCCATCCAAGTCCACGCTTGCTGCTGACTACTCCCCAGGCCCGAGAAATGAGATCACGTAACCTTCATCTCTTCTGGATTCTAGCCACGTAACGAGATTAAAGCACCCGGTTTCTGAAAACACGAGGCTTTCTTTTCCCTCCCTAAAATGAAATGCCTCCTAAACCACAAAAATTTAACCCAAGCAGGATTAGAAGAGCAATAAAGGAGTCCATGCAGAGATCTTCCCTCCCGCTCCCTCATTGTCTCGGAATCTTCCGCCGCCATTTCTGTCCAGGTAGTTTAAAAAAAAAAAGAAAAAAGAAAAACAACATTAGGAAGTCCCAGGAAATGTCAACTTCTCCAGAGGACACCAGACTTTCATCTTTATGCATCTGAGCTTGAGACTTCCTGTGGCTTTTTTGTTGTTTGCTCTTTTCCGAGTTTTTAAAATTTTGTTCTATATTCCTATGGTGTTGGCCATGACTTCCATGATAATTTAAGAGATATGTTCAAAAGAAAAATGGCTTCAGGAGGTACTGTTGCTCATGGAAATAGTCCTTCCCTAAAACATCCATTTGGATTCTGCTCATGATCTCTTCCTAGTCAGAGCCAATTTGTTCAGATAGAGACAAGAAGATGCTGCCCCATGTTCCCAACACCTTGAAGAATGAGACCGTTGTAAAAATCTATGATGTTTCTTTAGAGAAATCTCAGGAAAACCATGAAATGCAGGCAAAACTAGTGTTATGACATCAGCATAGCAGGTAAGAGTCAACCGGGCCCAGACCGCCTGAATCTTTACCCTTATCTACCACAAGTGATCTGTGAACCTTGGACAAATGGCTAAACCTCATGCATTACTTTCCTCAACTGTGAAATGGAAACAATAATAATTAGTGCTTACTTCATAGAGCAGGCTCGCAAACGCTGGTGTGTGTTAGAAACAATGGGAGGGCTTGCCAGAACAAAGATTACTTGACCTCACACCAAGATGGCTTCTGATTTCCTGGGGCTGGGGTGGGGCCTGAGAATCTGCATTTCTAACGAGGCCTCAGGTGACACTGTTGTCCCTCGTTCAAAGACTACGGGAACCACTATCATAGGGCTATGGTGCAGATGGCATGGTTAATATATGTACAGTAAGTGTTACCAAACACTACTTTTGTGGACTGCTATAGCAGGATGCCTGGTGAAAGGTTAGCTAAGTTAAATGATGTCAGTTGTCACTGTCTTAGGAGTTGTCCCTCCCACTTACAAACCCTAGGAAACCTGCAGTTCCATCTTAGGGTAACACACTGTAAGAAACCCCAGCTCCTAACAGAAATATCTTGAGTTTAAAGTATGTATACATTCACAAGAGCTTGTAAATGGTTCTAAATACTTAAAAGTGATCATTGGGTTTTTTTCCCTCTCAAACTTGTCAGTACCCATCTGTACATTTATGATGAGGCAGAAGAGAACCAAAAGCTGACACAGCTACTTCTTGAGGTTTCGAGTCTTTTCTCTTAGTTACAGTAAAAGCGCCAAAACAGATTTAGTCATTAGGGCCAAAAAGAATTCAACTCATTTCAAGTAATGAAGGAACCCAGCACACGCATATGCAGCAACCGCAGTTACAAACATCACCAGCTTCCAAAGGGCAGAGGAAACAGACCCGCGGCAGGACAAGGGGATTGTTAAAAGGCTCTCCACAACAAAGGAAATGAACGCAAATCCCCAACCTGGGGGCGGTCCAGCAACCGTAAGGACAAAGATAAAACGCTCTGATGAAAAGCTGTGGCAGGTTAAGCTCCGCGCAGAGAAAGAGAATATCAAACACCATGTCAAAGGTTAAGATGTTTTCCCTGTAAGACGCTTTGACCGTACTTGAGTCTGAAACAGAACAAGGAACTGGGAAACCGTCACTCTCTCTTTCCTGTGCCATGCATCTCTCCTTCCAGGAAGAAAACTTCTTTTTTAATAAACCTAGGTCGAGTGCCCCTTCTATTCTAAGCACAGGGCGATTCAAGGTTCCAGGAGAGGCGGCTAGTCTTTGGTAAACATCTAACTTTTTCAGTTCAATCACATCTAAGTTTTTGGTAAAAATTCTCCTGTGAAACATGAGAATTAGATAAAGCATTCTTGCATCGTGATGGCTTTGGAAAAATTAAACAAAGGGCGCATGTTTGCAAGAACGCAAACACACGTCTTGCTCTGACTGTTAAAAAATATATAATATATAAACCACCCTCCCTGGCACTTCTCTTTCTAAAATGTACGTGATTATCAGCACTGAGATGTCAACAGGACTCCACAAAGGTGGTTCTTCAGCTCTGGCGGGGCAAAAAATACAACCGGGCAGCCCGCGGGCGAACTGGGAGTCTGTCCCTCCAGCCCAAAGCGTCCCCTGGACTTGGCACGGGCGGAGGGAGCGAGACACGGGTCCCCAGCAGGGATTCTGGGGCTGCCACGACTCACCTCGCCAACTTCTCCAGGCTCGCGGCGCCCCGGCGACCGGCTCGGGGGCGCGGACGCGGGGGCCGGCGCCGCCGAGCGCGCGGGCGGGCCCCCGGGAGGGCGCCCGGGCCCGGGAGGCGCTCGGGGGCCGGCGCGGGGTGGCGCTGCGGGGCGGACGCGGGGCGCGCGGGCGGCGCGGGGGGCTCGGTGCGGCCGGCGCGCAGAGACAGCAGCGCGAGCAGCAGCGCGGCCAGCGCGAGCAGGAGCAGCGCCGCCGCCTTGCTGCGGAGCTTCATGGTGCGGCGCGGCGGCGGCGGCCCCGGGGCGGCGCGGCCCCTCTGCGCATCGCGGCTCGCCGGGCGGCGGCGGTGGCGGGGCGAGCGCAACAGCGCGGGCGGCCGCCTCCTCCGCCCGCCCGCCGGGGACTGGGGTCCGGGCTGCCGGCGGGCGGGCGGGCGACGGAGGAGGAGAAGGAGAAGGAGGGGGCGGGAGGGGAGGAGGCTCGAGCCGGGCTCTAGGAGGGGCGGCCCGCGCCTACCGTACTGTATGGAGTAGCCGCCCGTCCGCCCACCCGCCAGCCGTCCGGAGCCTGGCGCTTAGGCTTCAGGGAGCGCAGCCTCAAATCCTCTTCCTCATTCATGCATTCATCCTTCCATCTCCCTATTCATCCATCCATTCATTCTCTCCCATACCATTGCGTTTCCTCGGTTACTTCTTCATTCGGTCACTCATTCGCTTACCCTCCCATTCCACCCCTCTTCATCTCATTTTTCTATGCATTTTCCCCATGATTTATTTTTATCCATCTTTCCACACACCCGTGCATCCATCTAGACATCCAAGCAGGTAAGAGCATCTCTGTTCTGTTTTCCCAGTGCAGGTCCTGGCACTTGGTAGGTATCTGTTGGACAAAATCATGCCACACCCATGTAGCCTAAAGAAGTTATAGAATAAATTTCAAAGTCTGGGTTTAAAATCTGACTCTGTCCCCTACTGGCTTAGTGATCCTGAGCAAGTTGTACAACTTAAGCCTTCATGTCCTTACATGCAAAGTGGGAATGATAATACTGCTCTCCACAGAGGCATTTTGTGGGCATTAAATTAAAAAATGCATTCAAAGAAACGCGCAGTGCCTGGCTCACAATAGGTGTCCAATGAAAGCTCTGTGATAATCAGTACAATGAAACGTAGCATATCACAAATACATAAATGCAAATGTTTTTTTTCTTTCTGATGTAGATTTGAGATAGAGTAACAACTTTACCACCGAGCATAGGAATAGAGTCTTCTGAGACCCTAACAGCTACAATCACCAGATCAAGGTTCTGAATTTTCAAAGTATTCTTTCAAGGCATCTCTAGTCACATATCTGAAGCATTAGGACACATGCTGTTATTATTCACTATGAACTGACAGCCAGCATTCTATTAACTCACTTTTTGGCATGGCCACAGCACAAAGAAGACCAGATATAACAATGTCTCTGAGTTTCCACCAGATTCCATGTTGACATATAAATCATCTAAAATTCAATTATATTCCAAATCATTCTTATATTAACATTATAGTTTAATCATTTGGGAACCCATTGTATTTAAAACTCTAGGAGAATATTTAATATCCTGGAACCTCTTGCCAAGCAGGCACACGGAAATGGCAGGGTGCAAGGTCAAAGTGTGGGCTGAGATGTTGCAGTTGAGCAAGCACCAATAATCCATTGGTTCTCAATAAGGCTAAGGTATCATACCAGTAGGAGGCATCTGGAATTGTGAGAAGGATGTTTTGGGTTGTCACAATGACTGGCAGGTTCTATTGACATACACTAACCCTCTTACAATCCTCATGACATTCTAGCATGACAAGAATTGTCCTGGGCCAAGTGCCAACTTGGGGGGGGGGAGCTATTGAGAAACACCAAGCTATGCTAAGGCTTGGTACTTAGGCCTTTCAGGTTTAG
The DNA here is from genome assembly GCA_028534135.1 of Potos flavus. Lineage (NCBI taxonomy): Eukaryota > Metazoa > Chordata > Mammalia > Carnivora > Procyonidae > Potos > Potos flavus. Next base: position 33,945,993 of record CM052898.1, on the reverse strand, counting down.
AAATGGCCACCATCATGTTGCATTATGGCCCAGTGAAACAGAAATTTCCAAATTCTCTTGGGCCACCTCTCCTCTTCCTCAAGGAGGATACATGCAACAAGGGTAAAATAAGGCAAAGTAACACTGAAGTAGTACCTGGGAGTTTTAGCCTCAAACACCCAAATGGAACTTGGGACAGTTAGGCTTGATCAAACAGAGGACTTCATTATCTTAAACTCCACTGACTTACCTCCTTCCCCTAAGTCCAAACCCAAGTTTTGGATTTCACTGCTCTGATTGGTAGAAAAGTACAACTTCTGACATCAGGGAAAAGGGGTTCCAGATACCATATCTATGGATCTCCCAATTCCTCACTTGGATGTTTAATACCCAAAATGCTTGTTTATATGTCCCCTTCACCCCTGAAATCAATTTCTCCTCCTGGAGTTCTGGCTCTAGACACTCAGTTGCTCAAGCCAGAAATTAGGTGGGAATCATCCTTGATTTCCCTATTTCCCTCACCTCCTGCATTAGTTATCTGTTATCTATTATTATTATCTGTTGTGTATAACAAACTATTCCAAAATTCGGTGGCATAAGATAATGCACACACAATCTCATCATTTCTGTGGGTCATGAATCCAAAACAGCTTAGCTGGGTCCTCCACTTCCCAGGCTCTCATAGGGCTCCCATAAATTGTTGGTTCAGTGCTGTGATCTCATCTGAAGACTCAACTGGGGAAGGATCCACTTGCAAGCTCACTTACATGGCTGCTGGAAGAATGCAGTTTCTTTCAGGTCACTGGACTAAGAGTCTCTGTGCCTTGCTGCCTGTTGGCCAGAGGATGCTTCCAGTTCCTTGCCAGGTGGCCCCCTCTATCAGCATAAGCCTGTAAGAAGAGTCAGGGAGAGGATGCAGCAATACGAAAGTCCCAGTCTTTTACAACCTAATTTCAGAAGTGATGTTCTCTCACTTTATCTTGTTCTTCTTGTTAGAAGCAAGTCATTACATCTCATTCGCACTCAAGAGGAGAGGATTATACAAGGGCTGGAATACCAGGAGGCCAGGATTATTGGGAGCCATTTTAGAAGGCGGTCTTTCTCACCTTCCATATGCAGAGAATTAGCAAATTCTGTCACAGCTGCTTCCCAAAAATGATTGGCATCTGTCTAGTTCTCTCCTTCTGAATTGCCAGTCATGATTGCTTGACAAGGCCAAACCTTGCTAAAATCTTAATAGCCTCATTCCTATTGTATTCCTTATAAATTGTGCCAATCTCGCCACCCACCACCCACCATTATATGATGTGACTGTTCTATGGCCTACATGCAGTAGTAATTACCTTCTAATTAATCTCCTTGCTTCTTGCCAGGCCTTCTTCCAAGTTTTAAGCCAGGATAACTTAAAACAAAACAAAACAAAACATAAATTGAATCTTATTTCTCCCCTGCTTAAAACTGTTCAGTGATTCTTCATGCTTTCTGTTATTGTGGTTGTTGTTGTTGTTATTGTTTAGTAGACTCCACTCCCAGCATGGAGCCCAATGCAGGGTCCAAGCTCAAGACCTGAGCTGAGGTCAAAAGTTGGAAGCTTAACTGACTGAGCCACCCAAGTGCCCTTTTTTCATGGTTCTTTAAATAAGTTGGAAGGCCTTACCATAGCATCTAACTCTAGGATGATGTGGCCCCTCACTGCAGGTCTGACTGCATCCATCCTGGGGCTTGCTCTAGCCCTACTGGCTTTCCATCAGGGCCTCTACCATTCCTGAGTCTTACTTGCTTCTGTGTCTTTGCATTTGTGTTTCCTTTTGCTGATTTTAGGCTCTGGAAGATACTTCAAGATTTAGATCTTGGCTTAAAGCCACATCCTTAGAAAAGCCTTTTCTGGCCACGTTCTTTAAGGAGATACTGTCCCTCCCATTATTATTTGCCCATTTTGTTTCCTGCAGAACCCTTCCTATAAATTATATACATATACATACACATATATATCCACAGACAGATACACACATATATATACATTCATATGTTTGTCTATATGTTTTTAATTAGAATTACTTATGAACAGTAGCATATATAGTTCTTAATTGTATAGCTGGATATACCACAAAAACCAACATATAGAACATTTCTAACATCTCAGAAGATTTGCTATGGCCTCTCCCAGTGGTTATATTCAAGGATAATAACTACTCTAATTTCTAAGTCATAGATTAATTTTGTCTGCTTTTTGAAACTTTATATAAATAAAACCATATGACATGTACTCCCATTCAACCTATTGTCTGTGAAATCAACTCATGTTTACCCAAGTATCAGTAAGTTTATTTGTATATCCATTTGTTTGCTGGGTAATATTCCATTAATTTTTTTTTAAAGATTTTATTTATTCATTTGACAGAGAGAGATCACAAGTAGGCAGAAAGGCAGGCAGAGAGAGAGGGGGAAGCAGGCTCCCTGCTGAGCAGAGAGCCTGATGCGGGGCTCGATCCCAGGACCCTGGGATCATGACTTGAGCCGAAGGCAGAGGCTTTAACCCACTGAGCCACCCAGGCACCCCATAATATTCCATTATATGAATATACCATAGCTTATTATTTTTTATCCATTTCACTATTGAAATAATGAAATTATTTGCAGCTATTATTAACATTTTTATACAAATCTTATGTGGGACATAAACACACATCTCTTTTGGGTACATATCCAAAAGTGGAATTTCTGGGCTGTACAGTTGGCATATATTTAGTTTTAGATGCTGCCAAATGGTTCCCGAAAATAATCGTACAAATTTGCACTCCCAGTAGCACTCCATCTTATTCCACATCCCCATCTATACTTGACCTTGTGTGTTAATTTAATTTTAACTATGCTGGTGGGTGTGTAGAGTATCGTGTTACAGTTTGAATTCTCATTTCTCTTGAGCACCTTTGATATATTTATTGACCATTTGGGTATCTTCTTTTGTGAAATGCCTCTTCTGCCTATTTGGGGGGTAGGGCATCTGTCTTTTTCTTATTGATTTGTGGGGGTCCTTTATATATTATTAGTATGAGTCTTTTGTCAGATATACATTTTGTAAATAGCTACACTCAGCATGTGGCTTTTCACTCTTTTAATGGTATCTTTTGATAAAGAGAACTTCTCAATTTAATGAAGTCCAACTTTTCAATCTTTTATGGTTAGTATGCTTGGTGTTTTGTCTAACAAATCTTTGCCTTGGTCACAAAGAAATTTTTTTATTTTCTTCTAGAATATAGCTATATGATCGAACTTTATGTGATAATGGAAATGTTTTATGTCTACACTGCCCAATATGGTAGCCACTAGCCCCATGTGGCTATTGAGCCTTTAAAATGTGACTAATATGATTGAGGAACTGAATTTTTTAAAATTTTATTTAAATAGCCACATGAGGCTAATGGCTGCTATATTGTATAGTACAGTTCTAGACACTTTATTGTTTTAGTTTCCACATGTAAACCTATAATTCATCGTGGGTTGCTGTGTGTGTGTGTGTGTGTGTGTGTGCGTCTGTGTAAGATAGAAGGTAAAGATCAGGATTATATTTTTCTATATGGATATTTAATTGACCACTTTGTTGAAAAAAACCCCATCTTTTCCCCAGTGAATTCCCAATGACTTTGTTTTAAATCAGGTGACCATTTGGTAACAGAAATGAAGAATGCTTTTGATTTGCCCATATAGACCACACACAGCTGTGGAAAGAATTTCGAGCTTACCAACATGTCAACAGAGATTTCTAAAACTGAAAAAGAGAAAAAAAGACTGAAGAAAAGGAACAAAATAACCAAGACATGTGGGACATCAACAAAAGGTGTAACATATATCTAGTGCAAATACCAGAAGGATAAAAAAGAAAGAAAGAAGCAGAAGAAATTTTTGAAGCAATAATGAGTGAGAATTTTCTCCTTAATGTCAGAAAGCAAACCACAGATAGAGGAAGCTCAGAGAACACCAAGCAAGATAAAGTTCCAAATGGCTACACCTAGGAATATCATATTCAAGCTACATAAAACCAAAGATAAAGAAAAAATCTTGAAAGAGGCCAGATATTAAAAAATACTTTAACTATAGAAGAGCAAAGATAAGAATTATACCCAACTTCTGCAAAACCATGCAGGCAAGAAAAGAGTAAGTGTAACACATAAAGCTTTGAAAGAACAAATTTACCAATCTAGAATTCCATAACCTCATAAATTATCTTTCGAAGGTGAAGGAGAGCGGCGCCTGGGTGGCTTAGTCATTAAGCATCTGCCTTTGGCTCAGGTCATGATCCCAGGGTCCTGGGATCGAGCCCTGCATCAGGCTCCCTACTCAGCGGGAAGCCTGCTTCTTCCTCTACCACTTCCCCTGTTTGTGTTCCCTCTCTCACTGAGTCTCTCCCTGTCAAATAAATAAATAAATAAATAAATAAATAAATAAATAAAATCTTTAAAAATAAATAAAATAATAGTAATAATGTATCAGATGCTTAGATGTATATATAAATGAAATGAATGACAGCCATAATATAAGGAATGGGAGGAGAACATTAGGAATATTTTATTATTATAAGGTACTTGCACTACCTATGAAGCAGTATAGGGTTATTTAAGAGTGGACTTGGATTAGTGGTAAATGTGTACTGCAAATCATAGGGCAACCACTAAAAATATTTTTAAAAAGAAGTATAATTCATATGCTAAGAAAAGAGGGACAACTGAATTATGTAATATGCTTAACTAGAACCACAAAAAGCAAAAGAGTGGAAGAGAAAAAATTGGAACAAAGAAAAGGCAACAAATCAAAATCAGTAACAGAATATATTTTAATTGAACTATATCAATAACTGCTCTAAGTATCAATTGTCTAAATAAACAAATAAAAGAGATTTTCAGTGTGAACCTAAAAACAAGACCCAACTATATGTCATATGTAAGAAACCCACTTTAAGTATAAAGACACATACAGATTAAAAGTAAAAGAATGGGAAAATGAAGGGGTGGAGAAAGTTATACCATGCTAACGTTAATCGAAAGAAAGCTGGAGTAGCTACTTTAATTTCTACAGAAGCAGATTTCAGAAGAAGAAAATTATCAGGGGTAAAGTAAGGAATTACATATTGATAAAGAGATCAATTTTCCAAGAAGACATAATAATCCTTAAAGTGTATGCATCTAACAAAAGAATGTCAAAATACATGAGGCAAAAACTTATAGCACTACCACAAGAAATAAGTGAATCCATTGTTATAGTTGGAGACTTTATTGGAAGTCTATCAGAAATGGAGAGCTTCATCAAGCAAAAAAATCATTAAAAACATAGCACTTTTGATCCACCGAATATAATTGACATCTACAGAGTACTTCATCCAACAAAAACAGAACACATGTTCTTCTCAAACTCACATGGAACATTCACCAAGATAGACCATGTTCTGAGCTATAAAACACACCTCAATAAAATTAAGAGAATCTAAATTATTCAATGCATGTTCTCAGAGCACAACTAAAAATCAATAACAAAAGATAGCTAAAAAACTCTAAAACACTTGGAAATTAAACAACACACTTTTATAAAGCACTTCGGTGAAAGAAGAAACCACGAGAAACTTTAAAAACATTTGAACTAAATGAAAGTGGAAATTCAACTTAACAAAATTTGTGGGATTCAGGGAAAGCAGTGCTTAGAGGCAAATTTATACCATTTGGTGCATATATTAGAAAAGAGATAGGTTTAAAACCAGTAACTTAAGCTTCCACCTTAGGAAACTAGAAAAAGAAGAACAAATCATATCCAAAGTAAGCTAAAGAAAAGAAATAATGAAAATTAGAGAAGAAATCAACAAATTAAAAACAGAAAATTAACAGAAAAAAATCAGTAAAACTGAAAGCTGGATCTTTGGAAAGACCAATAAAATAGATAAACTGCTACCCAGCCTAAGACAAAGAGAAGACACAATGACTCATATCAAAAATGAAAGAGAGGGCAGCACTACAGTTTCTATGGATGATTTACAGGATAATAAAAGAATACTATGAACAACTCTATGCCCACAATTTGATGAACAAATTCCTTGGAAAACACGATCTGTCACAACTCGCACAAGAAGAAATGGATGATCTGAATAGGCCTACAGCTATTAAAGAAGTCAAATCAATAATTAATTAACTTCTAAAATAGAAAACATCAGGCCCAGATGGGTTCATGGGTGAACTCTAACAAACACTGAAGGAAGAAATAATACCAGTTGTCTATAAACTCTTTCAGAAAATAGAAACAGCAGGAATGCTTCCTTATTCTATGAGGTTAACATTACCCTAATACCAGAGTCAGACAAACACATACAAGAGAACAATAGTCTAATATCTCTCATGAACATAATTACAAAAATCCTCAAAAAATTAATAAATCAAATCCAACCATGTATAGGAAAATTTATATACTATGAAAAGTGAGATTTATTCCAGGTGTGCATGGCTGGTTCAACATTCAAAAATCAACTAATGTAATCCATCACATCAACAGGATAGAAAAGAAAAATCACATGAGCATGTTGAGAGATGTAGACAAAGTACTTGACAAAATTCAACACCTATTCATGAGAAAAACTCTCAAAACTAGAAATAAAGGGAACTTCCTCAACTTGATAAAGAACATCGACAGTCATTATAGGTAACATCATACTTAATGATGAGAAGTTTTTCCTACTAAGATCAGGAACAAAGCAAAGATGTTCCCTCTTAACATTCCTTTCAACATCATACTGGAAGTCTTAGCTATTTCAATAAAACAAGAAAAGGAAATACAGGTATACAGATTTGGAAGGAAGAAATGAAACTGCTTTGTTTACAGATAAAAAATTGTCTATGTAGAAAAATCAAAAGAATGGACAAAGAAATTTCTGGAACTAAAAAGCGATTATAGCAAGGTTGCAAGATAATGAGGTTAACATATAAAAGTCAATCACTTTCCTGTATGCCAGCATTGAACAACTGGAATTTGAAATCTATAAACACAATACTGTTCATAATAGAAGCCCCTAAACTGAAATACTTAAGCATACTTAAGTATAAATCTAACAAAATATGTGCAAGATCTATATAAGGAAAACTACAGAATTAGATGAAAAAAAGAACTAAAAATATGGAGAGATTCCATGTTCACATATAGGAAGACTCAATATTGTCAAGATGTCAGTTCTTCCCAATTTTATTTATTGATTAAATGCAATCCCAATCAGAATATGAGCAAGTTATTTTGTGGATATTGGCAAGCTGATTCTGTAGTTGATATGGAGTGACAAAAGACTCAGAATAGCCAGTAAAACTTTGAAGGAAAAGAACAGAATTGGAAGACTGATGCTACCTGGCTTCGAGACTTACTCTAAAGATATGATAATCAAGACATTGTGGTATTGGTAAAAGAATAGACAACAGATCAATGAAACAGAATAGAGATTCCAGAAATAGGCTCCGATAAGTATAGTCAGCTGATACTTGGCAAGGGAGCAAAGGCAATAAAATGGAGGAAGGATAGTCTCTTTAACAAACAGTGCTGAACAATGGGATATCCACAGGCAAAACAAACAAACAAACAAACAAACAAACTATACCTAAACCTTACAACCTTCACAAAATCTAACTCAAAATGGTTCATAGACCTAAATGTAAAATGCGAAATAATGAAACTCCTAGAAGACAACATAGGAGAAAACCTAGATGACCTTGTAAATGACAATGGCTTTTTGGATACAACACCAAAGGCACAATCCGTGAAAGAAATAATTGATAAGTTGGACTTCATTATTATAATGAAAAACTTATGCTCTGTGAAAGACAATCTCAAGAGAATTAGAAGACAAGCTATAGACTAGAAGAAAAATACTTGGAATAAGCAAACTAGGTGATGGACTCTTACTCAAAATATACAAAGAACACTTAACACTCAACAATAAAAAGAAACAATCCTATTAAAAAATGGGCCAAAGACCTTAATAGACACCTCACCAAAGATGGCAGATAAACATATGAGAAGATACTTGTGAGAAGATACTGCACATCGGATGTAATCAGGGGAATGCAAATTAAAATAATGAGAAACTATCGCAAATATATATGTATATATGTTTGCTGGAGCAAAGAGAAGTGTGTAAACTGACATATAAAAGATGGTAGCCAATAAAAAATTCAGCAAGGAGAGGAGGTTTTGGGTTATGTCTGTATCTGTTGGAATGATTTTAGCTACACAGAAGAGAATATCTGACTAACCATGGCTTAAACTATGGGTTTTCAAATTTGAATGCATGGACAAACTAAGTGGAGATCTTGTTAAAATGTAGATATTAATGCAGTATAATCTGTGGTATGGCCTGAGATTCTGTTTTTCTAATAAGCTCTTAGATGTTGCTTTTGCTGCTGGGGGTAGTCCATTACTCTGAGTAGCAAGGATTGAATAATAAAGATATATTTGTCTTAAATATTCAGAAGCCCAGAACAGATGAAGGACAAGAGTGGAAGGAAATCTTTTCACTTTATACCTACTGTGGACATTCTTACATTTGTCTTTGTTGAGCACATAAATTCATGTATGTTGAGTATATACCTAAGAGGGACATTACTAGGTAAAAGGTCAGCTTTAGTGGATACCATCCAACAGTTTTTTTTTTTTTTAAAGATTTTATTTATTTACTTGACAGAGAGGGAGACAGCGAGAAAGGGAACACAAGCAGGGGGGGTTGGAGGGGGAGAAGCAGTCTTCCCGCCGAGCAGGGAGCCCAATGTGGGGCTTGATGTGGGGCTCGATCCCAGGACCCTGGGATGTGAAGGCAGCCGCTTAACAACTGAGCCACCCAGGCGTCCCCCATCCAACAGTTTTACCTCGTGATGGTGTCAACTTACACACCCACCGCAGTGAATGAGAATCCTGGTTGCTACACATCATCTCCAACTTTTGGTATTATCAGTCTTTTTCATTTGAACCATTCTAGTGGACTTGTAGTGGTGTTTCATTGTGGATATAATTTTCCTTTCCCTGAGGACTAATGAAAGTCAGCATTTTTCCATATATTTATTAGCCAATTAGACATCTTATTTTATGAAGCATCTGCTCTAGCCTTTGCCCATTTTTTATCAAGTTGTCTGTCTTTTATTGATTTGTGGGATTATCCAGAATATGCATAAAGAACCCTTACAAATAAATATAGTTTCATTTTAATGTTTAAATCTTTGATTCACTTGGAGTTTATGATGATAAAGGTACGAGCACAACTTTATTTCTTTTCAGATCAGTTGTCTCAACACCAAATACTACACAGCCCATCTTTCCCATATCAATTGCAGACGTCACCTTTGTCATGTACTCCATTTCCTTGTGTATTTTGGAATATTTCTGGGCTTTCTATTCTGTTTGTCTGTCTTCCATGGGAGAATACACTTTCATTTACTAGCAGTATAATGTGTTTAAATATCTACTAGGGGGTCCTATTGTTTTAGAGCTTTCCAGACTATTTTTATTTATTTTTCCATATGAACTCAGAACTGTTTGTCTCATTTCAAAATTTAAAAAAAATTTTTTTAGTGGCATTGAAATAAATTTGTGAGTTAACTTAAGAGGAATTAACACCTTCCTCATGTTGCTTTTCCGGTCTAACATGATTACATGTCTCTTATTTGTTCACATCTTATTTGATATCTTTCAGTGATGCATAAACTTTTGATATGCACAGCTGAGCTGGTGGGAAAATGAAGACAATCTCCGACGCTATGAAACTATAAGAAAGTAAGAGACTAGAGTGGTTATTCAGCATTGCAGTCAAACTTTTCTTTGGCTAGGAAATAAAGCTTAGAGCCAAAGCAAGGTGTGAGGTCAGAGTGGGAACAGTGGAATAAAACCCGGTCCCCTCAATGGGTCTAGAAGGTATTCTATTAATCCGAATAAGTCAGACAGAAAAAGACAAATATCACATGGTTTCACTTACATACAGAATCTAAAACAAATGAGCAAACAGACAAATAAACAAAGAAACACACAAACAAAAAACAGAAATAGACTCATAAAAACAGAGAATAAACGAGTGATTGCCAGAGGGGAGAGGGTGAGAGGGATGAGTGAAATAGGTGAAAGTGGGAGATATAAAATTCCAGTTATAAAATAAATAAGTGATGGAGATGAAAAGTACAGCATAAAGAATATAGTCAATAATATTGTAATAACTTTGTATGGTGACAGATGGTAACTGCACTTATCATAGTATTATGTAATGTATAAATTGTCAAATCACTGTTATACACCTGAAACTAATATAATATTATGTGTCAATTATACTCCAATTAAAAAGTAAAATAAAAAAATAGAATACCATAAAAATAAATCAGATCCTGTCAAAGAGTGGCACTCTGAATAGAAACCTAGCAAACAACCCATCTCACAAAAGATGGGAGAGATGTTGCCTGTGTTGATGGTGTTCTCCAGAGGAGGGAAAAGATTTGATTGAGAATTCCTAATGGCCCACTTTTACATAGACTTCTGTGGGCAAAAATAAATAAATAAATAAACAAAAAGAAATTAAAAAGAAAAAAAAGAAAAAATCCAAGAGGAATTTTAGGTTAAAACAATCCCAAATTGGGGTGCCTGGGTGGCTCAGTGGGTTAAACCTCTGCCTTCAGCTCAGGTCATGATCTCAGGGTCCTGAGATCAAGCCCCACATTGGGCTCTCTGCTCAGCCAGGAGCCTGCTTCTCCCCCTCTCTCTCTGCCTGCCTCTCTGCCTACTTGTGATCCCTCTCCTCTCTGTCAAATAAATAAATAAAATCTTAAAAAAAAAAAAATCTCAAATTGGTAGATCCTCAGGGTTCCAAAATCAAAAACAAATTTTCACTGGTAGAACACACTTAAGTCTCAGGCATGGTGGGTTAAAAAGTGCTTCCTTAAAATTTATGTCTACTTGTAACCTCAGGATGTGACTTCTTTGGAAATAGGATCTTTGTGCATATGATTAAGGATCCCAAGATGAATCACCTTGAGTGCAGAGTGGACCCTCAATCCAATGACTGGCGTCCTTATCCCAGAAGAAGACGAGATGACACAGGGAAACACACATACATGAAAGAAGAAGCCATGTGAATATGGAGGCAGATACTGAAGTCATACTGCCACAGCTAAGAGATGCCATGAGCCACAAGAAACTGGAAGATCCTAGAAAGGATTCTCCTCTGAGCTTCAGCGAGATCGTGGCCCTGCAGACATTCTGATTTCAGACTCCTGATATCCTGAACCCTGAGAGAATAAATTTCTGTTGTATAAGCTGCCCAGTTTGTGGTAATTTGCTGTGGCAGCCCTAAGAAACTAATGCACTAGGTTTCAAGAAATTCACACAGATAAAATTCCAAGGAACTTGATTTCATCATTCCAAACTATAAAACACACACAAAAATAAACCATGGTAGAAAAGAAAAAAAAAAAAAAAGTACAAGGGACTACCAAAAAGGGATAGGGCAGATTAGAAAATAAAAAAAGCATAACTTCTAATAATACAAAATATGTAATTATTCAAATTAGAAACTCAACTTAGAAATTAAATAGCATATAAAATCTAGCTGAAGAGAAAACTCACAAAATAAAAAAGGAAGCTAGAGCTAAGGAAGTTACTGAAAATGTAGCAACAAGAGATAAATGTAAAAAATTAAGAGGTTAAAAGTCAAAGGGATAGAATGAGAGGATTTAATATATATATATTTTTTTGGTTATAGGATTTCAATTTTATTTCACTGTATTTATTTTCCTTTCAAGATTTTATTTAACTTCAAGTTAGTTAACATATAGTGTAGTATTAGTTTTAGGGGTAGAATTTAGTGATTCATCACTTGCATATAGCTCCCAGTGCTCATTACAAGTGCCCTCCTTAATGCCCATCCCCCAATTACCCTACCCCTACCCGCCCCCCCACCCCCCGCCAGCAATCCTCAGTTTGTTCCCTGTAGTTAAGAGTCTCTTATGGTTTGCCTCCCACTCTGTTTTTATCTTATTTTATTTTTCCTTCCCTTCCCCTATGTTCATCTGTTTTCTTAAATTCTGTTTATGGGGGGCACTTGGGTGGCACAGTCAGTTGAGCATCTGACTCTTGGTCATGATCTTTGGGCCATGGGATTAAGCCCTCTGTCTGGCTCTGCACTCAGTATGGAATCGGCTTGGGTTTCTCTCTCCCTCTGCCCCTCCCCTGACCTGTGCATGCTCTTTCTCTAAAATAAATAAATAAATCTTAAAAAAAACTTCCAGGGAAGCCTGGGTGGCTCAGTTGGTTAAGCATCTGCCTTCGGATCAGGTCATGATCTCAGGATCCTGAGACTGAGCCCCTCATTGGGCTTTCTGCTAGCAGGGATTCTGCTTCTCCCTCTCCCTCTTTCTTCCCCTTCCTCTGCTCTTCCCCTACCCCCACTGCCCGCTCATGCTCTCTCTCTCTCTCTGTCAAATAAATAAATAAAATCTTTTAAAAAGATAAAGATTTTATTTATTTATTTGAGGAGAAAGAGACAGTGAGTGAGAGAACACAGCAGGGGGCGTGGGAGAGGGAGAAGCAGGCCTCCTGCCAAGCAGGGAGCTGGATGTGGGCCTCCATCCCAGGACCCTGGGATCATGACTTGAGCCAAAAGCAGATGCTTAATGACTGTGCCACCCAGGCGCCCCTAAATAAAATCTTCAAAAAAATAAAATTAAAATTAAAAATTCTACATATAAGTGAAATCATATGGTATTTGTCTTTCTTTGACTGACTTATTTTGCTTACATAATACACTCTAGTTCTATCTACATCACTGCAAATGGCAAGATTTCATTCTTTTTGATGTCTGAATAATATTCCATTGCACATATATACCTAATCTTCTTTATCCATTTGTCTGTCGGGGGGACATCTGGGCTCTTTCCATAGTTTGGCTATCGTGGACATGGGTGCTATAAACATTGGGGTGCATGTGCCCCTTTAAATCACTATTTTTGTATCCTTTGGATAAATACCTGGTAGCGCAACTGCTGGGTGGTAGGGTAGCTTGATTTTCAACTTTTTGAGGACCCTCCACACTTGTTTTCCAGAGTGGCTGCACCAGTTTTCATTCCCACCAACACTGTAAGAGGGTTCCTCTTTCTCTGCATCCTTGCCAACATCTGTTGTTTCCTAAGTTGTTAATTTTAGCCATTCTGACCCGTGTGAGGTGGTATCTTATCATGGTTTTGATTTGTATTTCCCTGATGATGAATGATGAGCATTTTTTCATGTGTTAGGCATTTGTATGTTTTCTGTTGAGAAATGTCTGTTCATATCTTTTGTCCATTTCTTAACTGGATTTTTCATTTTTGGGGCTGTTGAGTTTGATAAGTTATTTACAGATTTTGGATACTAGCCCTTTATCTGATAAATCATTTGTAATATCTTCTCCCATTCCATTAGTTGTCTTTTAGTTTTGTTGATTGTTTCCTTTGGGATTTAACATACATCTTTGAGGGGGAGCGGCAGAGGAAGAGGGAGAGAGAATCTTAAGCAGGCTCTATGCTCAGTGCAGAGCCAGGAAGTGGGGCTCAATCTCACAACCCTAAGATCATGACCTGAGCAGAAATCAAGAGTCGGACACTCAACCGACGGAGCCACCCAGGTGCCCATGATTTAATATACTTCAAGAAGGAAAAATGGGGCTAGAGGATGCAATATTAAAAATGAAAATGCCTGAGAATTTCACAGAGCTATAAAAAGGTACAAATCCTTACATTGAAAAAGAATGAGTTGCAAAAAAAATAAATAAAATAAAATTAAATTAAATTAAAAAAAAAAAAAGAATGAGTTGCAAATAGGATAAATGAAAAGAAATCCAGGCCTAGATGTATGCCAACAAATATACAAAACATAAAGGAAAAAGAGGAAATCTTCAATTCACAAAGAAAAATCTGTGTACTGCATGCAAGGAAATAAAAATGAGATTTCTCATCAGCCACAACATAGACAGAAGGCAATGGAGTAGTATCTTCAATGTACTGAAGAAAGACTAGACTTCTGTACCCTGGGAAATTGTCATCCAACTTAGAAAGTATAAAGATAAGAAATAGTAAAAACATCAATTGGTTGGGGAATTTGGTAATGGACTGAGGCTGGAAGAATTTTGAGACATATAATAGAAAAATTCTAGATTTCCTCAAAGAGATTGTTGGTAGAAATATACATGTTAAATATGCTGCTGGTAACGGTTCACGAGGAAGTGAGGAGCATGGTAGAGAAGGTATATATTATCTTAGAGAAGACTTAAATCATCATAAACAGAATGTTGATAGAACTAAAAATGCTAAAGGAGCTACTGGTGAGGGAGATGAGAAACATGTTACGGGAAACTGGAGGAAAGAAGATCCTTGGTATATAGTGTTAGAAGCTTAGGTGAACTGTATCCTATAGTTATGTGCGAAGCAGAATTTGTACATGATGAACACAGATACTTAGCAGAGAGTGTTGAAGATACAGACTGGCTTATTCTTGCAGCATTTAGTAAAATCTAAGAGGTAAGAAATAAATTTAGGGAAGAACTGTTTAAAAAAGAAAAGGTGGAGGGGAAACAGGACTCGATGATTTGAAAAATTCTCAGTCTATCCACATGGCAAAAGATGTGAAAATTTAGAGGATTCACTGTAGGGAAACTATGGTCTGGAAAGAAAGTCATGGATGTGTCTGGACAACTTGTTGCTAGTATCTGGGAAGGATCATAAATTCGGAGTATTCAATCCCACAGAGGGCTCTTTGAAGAGATTAGAATACTATTCATGGATCTTCTCAGTTATCTCAGCAGAGGCCAAGAATGGAAATGATATTGTCCAGTCAAGACCCATGGGAGAGCTTTTTGTTTAATAGGGTGAATCCTCGGGCCACACGAGAGACCCACAACGTTTTCGAGAATGTATTTATCAGTAGAAACACTGCCAGCTTGGGTAGAAAGGAACGGATGGGACTAATGAAAGAAGGCTGTTGGATCCCCAAAATTCTACAGACAGTAAACAGGTTGATTAAAAAAACAAAAAACAAAACTCAGCTGTAAACACATTTCTTTTTCTAATTTAAGAAAAAGAAAAGGATAACTCAGAGTGCACACCTGCGGGCCCAGAATACAGAGCTGAGAGCCACAGAGGATTGTTCTCAGGCATTACAAGCAGCTAATGGAGTTTGCCTAGCTGGATTTCAAAATTGCTTGGGACAGGTGATGCCTTTCTTTCTTTCTTTTTTCTTTTTTTGTTTCCTTTTGGAATATGAATGTCTATAATTGTTGTCCTATGCTCATCCTACCATTGTATTTTGGGAATAGATAACTTGTTTTCTAGTTGTATGCATTCCTAAATGGAGAGACATTTTGCTGGAGGATGAATCATACCCAGATCCTCACCCATACCTTATTTAGATTTTAAGATTTGGGACTTTTGAGCTGATAATATTTAGATGAGATTTTGGACCTGAGTTGATGTTGTAATGAGTTTAGAATTTGATGGGTGTTGAGATGGAGTGGATATATTTTACATGTGGAACAGTAGTGGATCCTTGAGATCCACAGAATAGAATGTGATAGACTGAATAATAGCATTGAAAGATACCCATGCTGTAGTCCTTGGAACATGTCACTGTTTCCTTACATAGTAAGAGGAACTTGCAGACGTGACTAAGATTCAGATCTTGAAATGGGGAGATTATTCTGGATTATCTAGGTGGACCCTAAATGTAATCATAAAGGTCCTTACTAGAGAAAGGCAAAAAGATGTAAGGAGGAAGTTGGATTTTTAATGATGAAGCAAGAGATTAGATTGATTCAGGATAGGAGTCATAAGCTGGGGAATTTAGGCAATCTTGAGACACTATAGACAAGGAAATGGATTCATCCTTAGAATCCCCAGTGCTTCTGACATTTTAGCTTTTGCCCATTGAAACAAATTTTAGACTTCTGGCTTCCAAAACTGTGAGCAATTTCTGTTGTTTAAGTCAATAACTTTGTGGTAATTTGATATAGCAGCAATACAAATTTAATCCAGAGGGTAAAATACAGCACAAGAAGTCTTAAAGCGTACTGTCCGGAGACTCTCAGTACACAAATAATAAACATATATTTTGAGAAGAAGGAAACTGAATTCAAGAAGAAGGAATGGGATATAAGAAGCAGTAATGAGTTAAAAAATAGGTAAAACATATGGACAAATCTTTAAAAAATAGTATTTTGGAGGAGTTTTATAATCAGGGTATGACTAACATTTGTAAATAAAAACATGAAAGATTAAGGCAGACAGTTCAGAGGCAAGTTAAAAGGTTAAGATCTTTGCTGTTTAGAAAGAAGACAGAAATATTGCTTATATTTTTTCTAATACAACCTAAAGTTGTATTAGGAAAGTTAGAGTTCTTCATGTATGAAATCAAAAGCTAACATTAAAAATGTACATATAAAAATCCAGGATATAGGTGAATATAAATTATTCACTGTAATGTTTCTTTTGACTTTTTTGTATGCTTGAAAAATTTCATAGTAAAATATTGGGAAGGGAAAACCCACAATGAAATTTCTACCAGAATAGCTAAAATTAAAAAGTCTAACAGTATCTAGCACTGGTGAGATTATGAAGCAACCAAAGCTCATACCTTAGTAGTAGAAGTGTAAAAGGGCCAAATACTTTGGGAAAATTACAGAATCTACTAAAGCTAAACATATGCATATTCTGTGCCCCAGAAATCTCACTCCTAGGTATCTTCCATACTTAATAGAAATCATATTTTTGTGCACCAAAAGCTATGTAATAGAGAGTTCATAGCAGTTTCATTTATAATTTCTAAAAGCTAGAAATTATCCAAATGCTCAAAAAAGGAGCATGGATATGTGGTGGTATATATTTATGTGCTAGGATACTACATGTCAATGAAATTAAATAAGCTACTACTACATGCAACTATATGAGTGACTCTCATTAATCTAATATTGAAGAAAAGAAGCCAGACACAAAAGAATACACACTTACTTTATTTATGAAGTTCAAAAGTAAGCCAAACTAATCTTTAGTATTAAAAGTCAAGATATTGGTTTCCTCTGGTTAGGAGAGAGAGGTAGTGATTAGGAAGGGGACTGAGGGAGACCTTTGGTGGGGGGGGTCACATTCTAGTTATTGATCTGAGTGGTAGGCATGAGCATGCTTGCTGTGCACTTGATGTGTTTTCTAAACTAAAAAAAATTGTTTTAAAAATTTCAAGATAGTTGCTGGTAATTTCAAAAGACACACTAAGATCAATACTCAAGGTGGGATGAAAGATCTTTCAGTTACTTTGAGGGAACTGAGTTGAGAGGACACAGGAAGAGAGCCTTGGAAAATGGCCATATCATAGGTGTTACCTGTGCTCCACAAAGGGAGAACAGTACGGAGGAGTGCATGGCTGAGATCTTTAGAGCAGAGAAGCACAGGTAGGTTTCCATGGCCCTGGAATGGGTCACAACATGGCCAAAAGTTCCATGTCCTAAAGAGGGCACTAAGTTAGGCAATAGAGACCTATCAGGCCTATCCCCTAGTATTCACCAGATCTGGGGAAAGGGGTATAAGGCCTAGTTATTTCAATAAAACAAGAAAAGAAAATACAGGTATACAGATTTGGAAAGAAGAAATGAAACTGCTTTGTTTACAGATAACAAAATTGTCTATGTAGAAAATTCAAAAGTTGGGGTGCCTGGGTGGCTCAGTGGGTTAAAGCCTCTGCCTTTGGCTCAGGTCATGATCTCAGGGTCCTGGGATTGAGCCCCGCATCGGCCTGCTTCCCCCTCTCTCTCTGCCTGCCTCTCTGTCTACTTGTGATCTCTCTCCTCTCTGTCAAATAAATAAATAAAATCTTCAAAAAAATTCAAAAGAATGGACAAAAAACTCCTGGAACTAAAAAGAGATTATATCAAGGTTGTAAGACACAAGGTTAATATACAAAAGTCAATCACTTTCCTATATGCCAGCATTGAACAACTGGAATTTGAAATCTATAAACACAATACTGTTTATACTAGAACCCTTCAAACTGAAATACTTAAGAATACTTAAGTGTAAATCTAACAAAACATGTGCAAGATCTATATAAGGAAAACTACAGAATTAGATGAAAAAAAGAACTAAAAATATGGAGAGATTCCATGTTCGCGTACAGGAAGACTCAATATTGCCAATATGTCAGTTCTTCCCAATTTTATCTATAGATATGCTGAAATATTTGGAAGTTAGAAGTCAAACTAACCACTGTCGAATAACATATGATCCATGCTTGTGCTTGTCAAAAATGCTTTTATAACAACCTAGAAGGCCAGGATGAACTTTAAGAGTTCTATACTTATACACGGAGGTGGTGGAGCTTGAGTCCCAAGTCCCGGCCTCTGGCCCACCCTCTTCTCCCTTCACCTCTCCATATGTGGACACCTCGCCCACACGTCCAAGCTTTGTCCATGGCCCTGCCAACAGCTGCCCCTTGGCCACACTCAGGCATCAGGCTGAGCACACCAGAGGGAGTTTGCCTTTCCTTAGGAAGGTCACTTGGAAAAGAAGCCTGCACTCAGGAAATGGAAATGGACTCAGGAGCATTTAGATGGGGACGTATGGGGTCTTGCTATGGAGAGCCTATATGCTAGAAGAGGGAGGGGTTGGAGCTCTGGATAGGCATTGCCTGAGGGGGCCTGGAGTGGGGCCTCTAGAACATGCTAGGGTGTAAGGACAGTACGAGTCCTTCTGCGGATGAGGGAAGGCCTCAGCTGAAGTTGGAATGGAATGTATGGCTCTGAGATAGGACTTGGGCTGCCTCTGTAGATGCTTGTGTCTGTTCAAGAGAAATGACTCCAAGGATCAGCTGTCCCCTCAGATCATCGCATTCTATTCTATGCCATGATTCCTTGAAAACTTCCTGGAAATGAAATGATACCTTAGCAAGAATTGGGGAGGAAGAGCAGAACATTGACCCTTTGAATTTACCCCAAAGATACTGAGGAAAAACTCTGAAGTGACTGGGTTAACCAAGAATTGATTGGCAAACCACAGCTGGAGAGAAAAATTAAGTTCTGGTATGGAAAATCAAAGTTATTTTTTTTTTTGCACACCTGAATCTTGTGCATTGAAAATTC
Organism: Potos flavus; assembly: GCA_028534135.1. Classification (NCBI taxonomy): domain Eukaryota; kingdom Metazoa; phylum Chordata; class Mammalia; order Carnivora; family Procyonidae; genus Potos; species Potos flavus. The sequence continues at coordinate 33,926,873 of CM052898.1, read as the reverse complement.
ATACCTAATAAGGATCATAATAGTGCTGCTTAGGGACACTATGGTTTCAAGACCATCTACTTTTTAGAATACCTTGACTCACAGCACATGTTCACCTCATCACTGGGACAGGGAAGGAAGTTCAGAGCTCTGAATAGAAGCTCTAAATAGAATAGAATAGAATAGAATAAATAGAATAGAATAGAATAAATAGAATAGAATAAATAGAATAGAAGTCTAAATAGAAGGTGGGCCAGTGCGACATTGGAGGAAGATGGAGAGGGAGGGAGAGAAGGAGGGGACTGTGACTTTATTACAAATAGCTCACCCAAAGGGTGCCTTCAACCCAGGAGTTCTTTGGGTAAACCCAGAAGATGATTTCTCTACTAAAATGTAGAAATTGTTTCAAAATTTCCAGGCCATGGACATTAACAAAAATTGGACTTCCCAGAACACAATGAAACAAGACAATGTTCACAAAAGACTAACCCTGCTGTGGGGTATCTGGGTGGTTTAGTGGTTTAAGCGCTGGAAGCAGGGAGCTCGACGCAGACCTGAGCCGAAGGCAGACACTTAACCAACTGAGCCACCCAGGTGCCCCCGAAGAAAATAATTTTTAAAAAGATATGTATGTTTAGAATTATAAAGAAAAAAATCATATACATGTTTAACAAAAAAAGTGTAGAATACTAATAGTGTGAGTGTATCTGAATGACGAATTTATTTTCATCTTCATGTGTTTTCTTAATAAGCAATCCCCTCAAGTCCCCCCAAACTTCTGTGATTTCTCTATCCTAAGCAATTCTCACTTCTTTTAAAACTTAATAGAAGCAGCCTTATACATAATAGCCAAAAAGTGGAAACAACTCAAATGTCTCTTAACTGGTAAATGGATAAACACAATACATCCATACAGCAGGATAATGTTCATCGGTAAAAGGCAATGAGTACTGATGCATGTTATAGCATGGAGGAAGCTCAAAGACAGGCCAAGCAAAAGAAGCCAGCCACGAAAGGCCACTTATTGTCTGGTCCCATTTATCCAAAATGTGCACAAAAGGCAAATCTCATGAGACAAAGTAAATTATTTGTTGTTTGCAACTCCCAGTGTGAACAAGGATTAACCGTGAATGTGCAGAGAAATTTTACTGGGACCATGAAAATATTCCACCACTGGACAATGGTGAGGATTGCACAACTGCATATTAAAAAAAACTGAAGAGGGGCGCCTGGGTGGCTCAGTGGGTTAAAGCCTCTGCCTTCGGCTCAGGTCATGATCTCGGGGTCATGAGATCGAGCCCCACATAGGGCTCTCTGCTCAGCAGGGAGCCTGCTTCCTCCTCTCTCTCTGCCTGCCTCTCTGCCTACTTGTGATCTCTCTCTGTCAAATAAATAAATAAAATCTTTAAGAAAAAAAAAACCACCGAAGAGCACAGCTAAAATGGAATGGATTTTATGAAATGTAAATTACACCCCCATAAAGTTGTTTAAAAAAAAAAACAAACCTCGTGAAGAATTTGGTGAGAGCTCAGAGACGGAAAGGTGTAGAGAGTCTGTCCAGTTCGGTTTCTAATGTGAAGGAAGGAAATGAGGTAAGAGTGTTAGACATTTTACAACTACAAATTAAAGCAGCTGGCTTTAAATGCTACCATGGCTCTCGGGATCTATTAGGATGGATATCCTGTGGTACTTCCGATGCCAGGGGGGAAAGCTTATCTAGATTGAGCCGCAAAGCAGGGCTCCCATTTCCCTAACCAGCTGTGGGTTCCTGGAGGAAAGAGCCCACACCCTAGCCTTGGTATTAACTCCCATGCCAACCAGCTACGTGACCACCGGAAATCTCTTCTTTCTCTAGGTTTAAGTTTCCTGATTTGTAAGAAAGAAAAGAAAAGAAAAGAAAAAAAAAAAGAATTGGGTTGTACTAGATGGTTTTTGTAGCCCTGTTCCGCTGGGAAGTTATTTTCCTTGGCACTCAGCACCCTCACCAGTTGGCCCTATACTCTTTTCCAAGCCTACTGCTTAGTGCTTCAATTCTTGCAGCCTTCATATCAGATAAGGTGACCTGGTTCTAGACTATTTATCTGCACTTTTTCTCCCTGGAGCCTTTGCTCAGGCCCCAGACTTTGTTATCAGAAATGAGATGTTTCTAATTGTTCCAACTCCAAGCATTTCTCTATCTCTGGATCTCCCTGACTTAATCTGTACACTCTTTGTTGTCTTTCACTGTTGTTGCATGTATCAGTCGCTGCATTGCAAACCTCCCTAAAACCTAGTGACTTAAAATAGCAATCATTTTATTATACTAACTGCCCGTGTGAATTACGAATGAGGGTAGGCACACTGGGGATGGCTTATCTTTTCTCTCACAGGGCCAGAGCGTCAGCTGGGGTTGTTCAAAAGATTGGAGATGGCTGGGATGGGGCCATAAGGCTGGTGCCTTGTTTCTGGCAGATGGCTAGATTCCCCTGGCTTCCATGTGGAGTCTGCTGGGGCTCCAATGTCCAAAATGGTATCTTCACTTCTGTGAATGGTGCCTGTGCTGGGATGGCTGAGGCAGCTGGGGCTGGCCACACAGCCTTTGCATGTGGCTAGGCTGGGATTCCCCACAGCTTGGTGGTCTCAGGGTAGTTGGAATTCTTACACCATGGCTAGCTTCCCAAAGAGCATGTGCTGTAAGAGCGCAAGGTGAAAGGGGCAAGGCCTTTTATGACCTGGTCTTAAGAAGGCATGCAGTGTCACTTCTGCTGCATTGTCTTGGCTATCCAGGGTCAACCCCGATTCAGTGCGGGAAAGGACCAAACAAGGGTGTGATTCTTGGGAGTGGTGGCTCATCGTGGGAAGAGGCATCTTTGGAAACTGGGTACCACAATTGCTAATCCTTCAGTGTTTTATTTTCTTAACTAAAGTCTAAATTATGTGAAGTTAGTAATCACATCTTGCACGTTTTATTATCTCCACTCACTTCTTCCCTCTTCCCAGAGCATCAAAAACAGAAACACGTGTTTTATAGACAGTGGGCTGGAGGCAGGGCAAGCTCAGGGGGCCCAATCCTGGCTGTGTCACTTACAAGCCATGGGACTCAGGCAATCACTCAATCTGTCCAAATCCAAGTTTCCTCATTTATAAAATATTGTTGGTGATAGAATAGCTTTCTTCCTCATAGAGTTGATAAAGGGACCAAATCACTGGGAAAAATGGCGAGTATACAATAAGCAACCAATAAATGCCAGCTATTATTGACTAAACGTAGACCACAAACTTATGGTAATTGGGAACAGTATTGCCCAGGGGAAAAGGGAAGAACTCAAGCATTATTTTCCAGAATGAAAAAAATTATATTAACTATGAGAATGGAGGCAATTGGCTCTACCATGTCTATTCAGATTCTTTACCATTGGCTGGAGACTTCTGATGCCATGAAGACCTAAGTTGAAGTTTTCTTGTTTCTTTAGGTCTTATTTAAAGAGAGAATAGATCTAGTTGGCAATAAGTTATGATTTTAAAAATCACAATAAATGGTTGTTAAATATTGAAATGATCAAGAAAGGCAAGTATAAATAAACATAATCCATAAAGGGAAAAAATGATGTGAAACAAAAAAATGTCAGTGTAGGAGAAGTGTAAATCAATAGAGGGGTGACGGAACACATAATAGAGAAATACACAATCAGAGAGCAGAATGTAGGAAAGCAAAAGGAGAAGACTGGAAGAAGGATCCAAGGCTATGTCTTGATTACGTACCAATAACAATAACATAATTACTACTCGCATTTTAAACACTAGGGCATCTCGTTGAAAGGATTTATCCTTATTCAGGAAAAAAAGTGACTAATGTGAACTCTTCTGGGAAAACAATATAAAACAATCCAGTTATGCCATTTTAACTTTACAGAGAAGTTCTGTAATGAGTTTACAGTACATATAATCAACAGAAATTGTTTCAAATTGCAGGGGAAACTATTTTTCTGTTGCTTAGAGCTCATAGTTTTATTGACCATTTTCTTCACAAGATTGTTTTTTTTTTCTGAGTGGCTGCAAAAATCAAAAGGCATTCAGGAAGACAGAGAGCCCCAGAAACAGTTTTTTTTTTTGTTGTTTGTTTGTTTTTTTAATACAGGCAAAATCAAGGCAGTAAGACCCCTCAGTGAAGAAATGCCTGGAAATGACCCTACGGAAAAATCAAGAGGTCAATTGAGTTCATTTTGGAGATTTTGGTATTGAGAGGAAAGTGTGCATTCCAATCAATCCATTTGGAAGGATAGACCTGTAGAACAGATGGCATCTTAGATTGGGGCTCTAGGAAATAGTTTTCAGAAGGACAGTTGAGTGCAGATGGTTTCGTGGGGATGGTCTTGGGAGCTACACCTGTAGGCAGGGGAAGGTGGGATTGGACAGCAGCCAAGAGTGCAATTAAGACCAAAGTCTCTGTCAATTCTACAGGAAGTTCTGGAGTGGGGATGGCTTTCACAGTTGTCCCATATAAGGCAGGATGACAGGCCTTTGTAACAGGTATTAGCCTTCTGGAAAGGGGTAACTTTGTACAAGGCACTTCTTTGCAGTCAAGGGCAGGGCCCTGTGAGGGACACAGCTGTAAGCCATCAGGATGCTGTAACCCAGCATCCACAGGTAATCCAAATCTTCTGATTGTTTTCTAGTCATGAACAGAATCTCTTTTTAATTGAGATATTACATAAAATAAAGGACACAAATCTCAAATATATGGCTCTATGAATTTTTATGTATATGTATATTCATGTAACCCCACCCAAATCAAGATACAGACTATATGTTCATCACCTAGCAGGTTTTTCTCATACCTTCTCCCAGTCAATAACCACCTTCACAAAGGTAATCACTATTTTCACATCTATGGCCATACAGTAGTTTTGCCCCCTTTCAACTTCATGTAAATGTGAACATATTCTATGAACTCTTGGATCTGGCCTTTTGACTTAACGTGCCTATGTGATTCACACATGTTGTGTATAGCAGGAGTTCATTCTTGTTGCTGTGCAGCAGTACTGAGTGAATATACCACAATCTGTCTATTGTACCCTTCATGGGCATTTGAACTGTATCCAGTTTGGGCTATTATGAATAATGCATTTATGAACATTCTGGTACATGTATCTTGATGGATGATTACCACTCATTTCTTTTATGTATCAAAGAGAGGAATTGCAGGGTGTTAGGACATACACAAGTTTAACTTTATTAGAATATATTGCCAAACAATTTTTAAAGGTGGTTGTGTCAACGTATGATCCCACCACAACCTTTGATGCCAAAAAAAGGTGCATTTAAGTCATTTCTGCACAAAGGACTAAAAACACATTCACTCTGAATCAAAGAAAAGAAAAATTAGATTAATCATAACTAGATTATGAGAACTTAAAAAAAGGTACCATAAAAACTCATCATGTATTTTTGGTAGATATTATAGATACTTTTCCCCAGCAGTTCTGCAGAAGTGTAAAGAATGTTAAAGAAGTTTCTCAAGATGAGCTCATGGGTCAGGTTCCCTAGATTTATTTCCTGAAGCAGAGCCTGAGACAAGGATTTGAATGCATGTGATTTATCTAGGGGGCATTTATAGGAGAAACCTGTAAGGGAGGAAGTGAAGAAGGACAAGGAAAGGGAAAGAACTGACCAAGGATGTGGGCTTGGGGAAAACTACTCTTGGCCTGATCCCATAAGGAATCCTGGAGCATAAGACATGCTGGAATCATCTGCTCCTTTAAGGCAGTCTCTGTACTCCAGATCAGTTTTTACGGTTGTGGGCCTGGATGGCAGGGTGGTGGTGATAGTAATTACTTCCTGGAGCCTCCAATCAATCTAGGGCAGTCATTTTCAACTGTGGGCAATTTTGTCCCCTAAGAAACATCTGGCAAAGTCTGGAGAGAGATTTGTGCTTGTCACAACAGCAGGGCTAGTACTGGCATTGGGAAGTTGGAGGGCAGGATGGTGCTAAACATATTACAATGCTCAGGATGGCCCCCCACAACAAAGAATTATCTCCCAGATATATTTGAGGTGGAGAAACACTGGACTAGGGCAGTTCTTTGAAGAAGTGGTCAAGGGCAAGCCATTAATAACACTTGGCTACTAGTGACAGATGGGTTCTCTATTTTCATAAAGGGCACCTGGGCAGGGCATCAAAACAACACCTTCTGTAGATGTCTTTTAGATATATGATGTTAAACAATGAAGGAAGCTTGAACTGCTGTTTGGTTAGCATTGCTATGTGATCTGCATTTCATCTAATGGGATGGGACTAGCATCTTGAAATATATGTTGCTAAGCCCTTAGCTACACATTGCACAAAAATGTTGCAAGGAGTTTACTGCTGTCAGCTGCAGCCATTTTAGATTTTCTTCAGAGCTTTACCAAGCTTGTAGAAAATTGGTATTGGACTAAATCCTACCTGAAATACCCATTTCTGTGCTAGGTTATTGCCAGTGCTGTGTTCTTTTAACAATGTAACTTGAATGGGCTGAAGGGCTGGTGCAAGGATCAGAAAGAGTTGTGCTTAACTATAAAGGGGTTTAAAAAACACTGGAGACGCATGGTCTGCTCTGTCTAAATTCTGTTGAGACCAACCCTTGAGCCTCTTTTACAACATAGTATTCATCTGTAAGTTATCCAAGCATTCATCCAAGCCCTCTTGGAAGCAGTTTATAACTGGGAATTCCAAAACTTAGGATGTCTAGTCTTATTGTATTTATTGCTGTTATATAAAAGGATAATTTTTTTCCCCAAACTTTGCAATGTTTTATCTAGTTCGTATTCTAACTTTTGCATTTTTATTCAGGGTTGTGATCTATGTTTACAATTCTACTATTGGTTTCATCTTTTTTTTCCTCCTTCAAAACCAATCATCCCTTTGTTCATTTTTTAAATGTTATGATACTAACACAGATAGATAAGAAGGGTACAATTATGGTACAATATTCTTGACCAAAAAAGGAGTCAAATGGAAATATTCTAATGCTATGTTAGGTGAAAAAAGTAAAAATATAGAGTATGATACCATTTTTGTTTAAAAATCTCTCTATACTTTTCTCAATAGAGTAAGAGTTTGAAAGTAGGTACACCAAAATAATAACAGTGGTTAAGGTATAGTTTGCAAGTTCTGCATAAGATCCCACCACTTCCCCAAAATGGCTCAGATAATGAACTAGAGCTATAAGTAGCTTTTTAAGGAAGCTATTTCCAATGTAAGTTAAAACTCTGTTCTTTGTGATAACATTGTCTTCATAGCCATATGAATGCCACCTTCTGGAAACAAGGAGCATTTCACCACTAAAAGAATGCTGTAACAATAGAATTTTGTTATAAGGCTGAAATTGGAACTGTTTATAGAAAATGTATTTTTAAATTTAACACTTAATTTTGAACCTTGCAGATTACAATCAAGTTTGTTAGAGGATGGGCTAATTTAATATAATCAGAGATAGCATATTATATACACGTCCTCAATAAGGTGGCCAAGGAAAAAACTATTTTTAAGACACTGAAAGGGCATCCAAAAGTAAGCCTGAAGGACAAAGAAAAATGAAAACAAATACTGTAGGCTTTGAATGGCTCAAAAAATGACAAACAAATTAATTCCTGTTTGATTTTCCTCTCAACAGTTAACATGAAATGTTGAAATAATGTATTTTCAAGCAATGTCCATATCTAGATGTGAAACTCAACTGACTCAACTCAACATAATCCCTGAGTCAATATACATAGGTCTAAAAAATCATCAAAGTAAAAAAATAATGTTGTAGATTCACATATATAGTGTGATAATGTCCCCATGCACACACAGCCGTAAAGTAACAGGGTAGCTAGGAATGTAAAAAGAAATAGAAAATGTTCCTCTGAAACTAATAATACCTCATATGTTAATTAATTGAATTTAAATAAAAATAAAATAGCTATTATTAATACATTAAATAAAAATGCATGCAAGTGTATCTAGAGGGATTAACTTTGGGGAAGTAGAAGAGGGGACAAAAGTTAGATTGTGGTCGAGGGAAACTTTTCTGTAACATTCTGTTTTTTTAAAAAGAGAATGTATTTAACTTGTGTAATTTACCACTAATTAGAAAAACAAAAATAAAATAAACTATTGCCTAGAAGTAAAACAACAGAACCCTGTTATATAGTTGCAACCTTTAATATTTTGTGATATAGCAGATGCAATATATGTTTCTTACAAATAACAGCAGCAGTGAACCCTATAGTCTGTTAATCTGTATGCAATTCTGTGTGTGTGTGTGTGGCCAAATACAGAATAAAATACCTAGGAACTACACAGCTCTACTTTGTAAAGTGCTTTCACTTACAGTGTCCTCATGGATGGCATAGTTTCGGTCTCAGTTATTTCTTTGGCATTAATAATTTAAAAATATTAATGCTTGTGACCTACAGGAATGAGGTCTGCTGGTAGAAGTAAAGATTCTTTCTAGATAAGCTAATTTGAAATGATCCAGCCAAAGGCCTATCTCAAGGGACCTCTTGAGAGCTCTGCTAATTCCAAGTTTGCACCAATTTATTTTCAATATTGAGCATCTATTGTTTGTAAGGTCCAGTACGGTCTAAAGCAGGATGGCTTGGATTCAGAACGTGAAACAGTTGGGTAGGTGGTAATATTGGAGGGAGTCAATCCTATAGTATTTTAGAAGCTGGGCCGGGGAATCACATTTAGTTGGGTTTCAGTTCCCATTGCACAACTCACCGCAGTGTGATCCTGTGTGATCCTGGGGATACAGAAGGCCTACTTCGAAGAGCTGTCAGGAGGGAAAAAGGAAATCATTATAAAGGATTTGGCATAGTGCTGGCACATAGTAAGTATTCACTTAATTCAATTAACCCTTCTGCTACCCAGGAAATTGACGAACATTTAAAGAGTACTCTTTCAGTATTGTTTCACACATAACCTCTTATTTTGTGTTTATCAAAACTCCCAGAGTTAAGCAGATTGCTTTTGATTTTGAAATTTTTGTTTTACTTGCTCCTGCTGATGTTTTCCTGAGTCCTAATTAATCTTCAAGATTCATAAAACTTGGAGGTTGTAAAGGTTTTCGAAATGATCTGGTCCACTCATTACCCCAGAGATGACTCTCACCCCTTTCCATTGACATTTAAAACCAGGAAGTAAATAGTATTTCCTGATTACTCTAGTTTCTGGTGGAGTAACAGGAAATACAATGAATGGAAGGAAGGCTAAGGGAATATGTAGGGAAAGAGGGAGATGAGTCGGACTGGCATTGGGAGAACCTGAGGAGCATGGACTGAAGTATATGGAGAAAAGTGAGAAAAGGCAAGAAGGGATACAGACCGACGGGAATTTGTCAATGTAGGCACTAACAGGGTTTAAGGATCAGACCTTCTGGGTTCTGATAATTTTATGATGTATGATTTAAGATGTAGTACTTAACCTCTCTGAGTCGTGTTCTTTGGAGTTCATAGTGCAGGTTAAATGAGGTTAGCGGAGTTGATACACTGTAAATGAGAATACTCAAATAATGAATTCGGAAGGGGAGAGAAAGTAGCAGAAGAAGAGAGGGAGAGGGAAAGGGAGGAGAAGAGAAATCGGCAGAGAAAGACAGAGGAGGAGGGAGAAAGGGGAATTGGTGACAAAGTAGGTGAGAAGTAAGGAAAACCACAGTAACGACGCTGCTGTGGCTACTGCGGTGACTGCTTCCACACATGGAGCGTTGACAACCTGCCAGGTGCGTTGTTAGAGCTTACTTGCATAATTTCATGTTATCTTCACAACTCTATGGGAATAGTATTATTGTCATTTTAAAGAAGAGTTATCTGAAACATAGGTTTTGCAACTTTCCCAAGGACTTACAGCTGAGAGGTGGACGAGAAGGGACTCAAACGCAGGTCTTTGTACCTGCAAAGCTAATGCTTGTTAAAAATCATCTTTTAGGATCTCGAAACAGGCTTGATGGGTCCGAAGATGATTCTTCTCCGGATTTGTCCAAATTAAGCCCTTGGTTCAATTCCTGTGGTCAGATCCCCACGCTCCACGCCCTTGCTCCACTAACAGCGTCTAGTCTCCATGGAAAACGGCGTGGGGCGGGACTTCCTGCCCCACGCAGGAGCACTTCCGTCTCGAGCCGGAAGCGTCCTGGCTAGCCGGCTGGGTCCCGGCGCGTGGGGACTCACTGCACAGTTTGAGAGGCAGGGCCGAGGCGGCTGTGAGTGTGAGCTGCTCTAGCACCCGAGTCCAGCGCAGTCATGCTAACCCCCGCGTTCGACCTCAGCCAGGACTCCGACTTCCTAACCGTCGCCATACGTGTGCCTTACGCCCGGGTCTCGGAGTTCGACGTCTACTTCGAGGGGGTCGACTTTAAGTTCTACGCCAAGCCATATTTTCTCAGGCGAGTTCCCGCTGTCTGGCCTTGGAAAGAGAGAATTTAGGGGATTGATTAGCTGATTGGTTGATTCATTTTTCACTTACTTATTAGCTGCTTACAGAGGAGGGAGGAAAGAGCGAGGGAGCACTTCACTATTTACCGCTGCCCTTTTCCGAGATTTCCACAGGTGCTTTCGGTGCTGAGGAAGTGACCTCGTCAGGCGTGCGTTCCAGATACTGCAGAAGCTCGTTTCTGTCTTAAACTTTGTTAAATCTGCACCATAAAGAGATTTCCAGCCGCTGTAAAACGTGGCGTTTGGAACCTTGTAACCTTTGCGGTTTCTGTCCGGTTAGCCTAGTTCCCGTACTTTTTTTCTGTTGTTTTTGTCCTGCCTTGGTCCTCCCAGCCTCTCCCCTGCCCTGGGTCGGTGCGCGCTGACTTCCCCAGCTGACCCGTCCATTTGACTTTTCTCATTCCCCGTTCCCTTTAGAATTGTGTCGACCCCTTGGCTTACCGCTCCCCACTTCTTGATATTCTCTCCTTTCTTTGCCTCATTGACACCAAATTAGCGTCGTTCTCCTACTTTTTCCTTGTCTGCTACTTCTCTCATTTTGCCCTTTAATTGTGGTGGTTGTCCATTCTCAGTGAGGGCCTTTCAGCACTTGTTTGTTTGCATTTTCTCCTTGCAAAACCGTAACAACGGTAGTAACAGCTAACTGTTGATTCAACACATGAAGCAAATTGCTTATGTGTATTTATGTGTATCTCATTTCGTCTTGACAGCGCTCGTTGGAAATAGGCATTGATAATAGCTTCTTTTTACAGGTGACACTGCCGGATTATTCTTCCTAAAACATTGTCAATCCCTTGTCCTTCCCTTTCTTATTAGGTAAACTCCATTCTCCTAATCTTTTTCATGGAGGCGTAGCTGCAACCTCCCTTTCCTGCCCATGTGCTTTCCTAATAAAAACTGCCTCTTGAGTCAAGCTGGTTCTTTCACTGGGCCTGAACCAGTTTTGCTCCGATTTCCATTAGGCCCTGACTTAATGCACCTACTTATGTATACTGCACTTTCCTGTTTTTTTATTAATTTTTTTTACTTTAATTTATTTCTATCGGGCTGGGTTTTTGGTATCAGGGATGTGGTGGTGTCTTGTGTAGTTTACATTCTAGTGGGGAGAGAACAATAAAGGAGCAAGTAAACATATAACTACAAATTGTGGTTAGTGCTCTGAAGGGGGAGTAAAGTGCACTGACAGAAAATAAAAGGGAGCCTGTTTAAATGTAAAGTGGCCAGGGAAAGATTTTTCTGAAGAAGTGGTATTTAAGGCAAGACATGAAGAGAGGGAGGAAGAAGGTGTGGGTGGTAGCGAACATTTACTGAATTTTTATTTCAGGTTTATACTTTATATGGATTATCACATTTGATTTTAGGACAGTACTATAAAGTAGTTTCTGTTATTTACATATGTTACAGATGAGGGATCAGAGGCCCAGAGAAAAGATAGGAATGTAAAATAAAAAATACAATAACATAAATTTCAAAGTAAAAACCACTTTGCTTAAGTTTGAGAGTTTTGATGAAGACCAAATAAAAGGTTATGTGTGAAATAGTTTAAAGAGTATTCTTCACATGGGCTCATCCATTCCTTGGTTAGCAGGGGCTTGGGAGTTAGGCACACCTGGGTCTCAGCATGTTTAATAGTTCTGGGACTTAGGGCAAGTTATTGGGTATCAGTTTCCTAATCTGTAAAATGGGACCGATACTAGGGATCCTAAAGAGTTGATGCAAGGATTGAGATAATACATACATTGTTTTTATTACCATGCCTGGTGATTGTCCAGGCAATCAATTCAATAAACAGTAGATATTTATTATAAGGGCCTACTCTTCCACTTACCTGTTGCCGCATAGCCAATCAAACTTCATGTTGTAAAACAACAATTATTTAACTTCCTTCTCCTGGTTGTGTGTTGGGAATTTGGTAAGGGCTTGGCTGGGCTGTTCTGACTAGAGATCTTTAAATCACTTGTAGTCATATGGTGGCTGGACTTGCAACAGCAAGGGCCAAAGCAGCTGCGGACTGGTGGAGAGGCTGGGGAGCACGTCTCGTTTTGTGTACTCTTAGGTCCTCCCTATGTGGTGTCTTTGCATGGTCTAGTTTGTGATTCCTTTGGGGGGGGGTGGAGCTGAAGGTTTCAAAGCTAAGTATTCCAGGGGGCAAAGTAGGTTCATATCACCTTTTTTGACCTAACCTCAGAAATCTCACTGTCAGTTCTGCTTTATTGTATTGGTTAAAACAGTTCCACAAGGCAAATCAATTTTTTAAAAAGAGTAATTAATCTTTATTTTAATTCCATATATTTAATATACAGTGTTACATTAATTTCAGGTTTATGATATATGTGATTCAGCAATTCCGTACATTATGTAGTGCTCATAAATGTACTTTTAATCCCCATCACCTATGTCATCCATCCTCCCACCCACCTCCCCTCTGGTAACCATCAGTTTGTTCTCTGTAGTTCAAAGTGTTCATTAGGGGGGCACCTGGGCGGCTCAGTGGGTTAAGCCTCTGCCTTTGGCTCAGATCATGATCTCAGGGTCCTGGAATCCAGCCCCGAATCGGGCTCTCTGCTCAGCAGGGAGCCTGCTTCCCCTCTCTCTGCCTGCCTCTCTGCCTACTTGTGATCTCTCTCTGTCAAATAAATAAATAAAATCTTTAAAAAAAAAAAAAAAGTGTTCATTAGGGGCTCCTGAGTGGCTCAGTCCGTTGGTTGCCTGGCTCTTGATTTTGGCTCAGGTCATGCTCTCAGGGTTCTGCAATTGAGCCCTGTGTCTGGCTGCCTGCTCTGTGGGGTGTCTGCTTGTTTCCTTCTCCCTCTGTCCCTGCCCCACCTTGCTCTTGCTCTCTTGCTTGTGCTCTCTCAATAAATAAATCTTAAAAAAAAAAGTCTGTTCTTTGGTTTGTCTCTTTTTTTTTTTTAAGATTTCTAAAAAAAAAATTTTTTTTTAAACCCACTGAGCCACCCAGGCGCCCCGGTTTGTCTTTTTTTCCCCTTCTTTGTTTTGTTTCTTAAATTCCACATGTGAGTGAAATAATAGTATTTGTCTTTCTCTGACTTACTTCACTTAGCATAATACTCTAGATCCATCCATATTGTTGCACATGGCAAGATTTCATTCTTTTCTATCGTTGAGTAATAGTCCATAGTCCATTGTGTGTGTGTGTGTAAATATATATGTATTTTATATATATACTTATATGAATATATGTATATTCATATAAGTATATATATAAATATGTATATTTATATAAATATATATTTACACCCCCCCCACATCTTCTTTATCCATTCATTTATCGATGGACACTTGCAAGCTCACTCAGTTTTAAGGGGAGAGGACCTAGACCCCACAGTTGGGAGGATTGATGTGAAACAGGCCATTTTTGAAAATAGAGTTTGCTACAGTATACCAGAGGTGAATAAAACCTCGCTTATCTCCTTGAGGAATTGGGTGGCAGATCTGTGAACAAATAGGATTTCATTCTTATGCAGTAAGAATTTAACTCTATACTTACAAAGAGTTTAGGAAAAGAAAATTGGTGTTAATAGCTTACATCTTTGGAATGCTTCCCTACTTCACCAGCCACTGAGCCCTTTGCATTATTCTTTTCTTCTCACAGTAACCCTAGGGTAAAGTCTGTTATTTTCCCCTTTTACAGATGAGAAATACGAGCTTCGAAGTTGATTAACTTGTACAAAGAAAGTTGTAGAGGTGGTAAATGGCAGAGCTGGGACTCAATTTAGATTCTGATAGTAAAGTTAGTGTTTGTCATCATTATAACAAGCAAATTTATGCATTAAACTAACTCCTTCTGTTGGGCTTAGAAGGGATTTTGGTTTGGAAATGCATTGTGGCTCCAGGAAGCATTAAGATCAAAGGTAACTGCGTTGTGAAGCCCTGGGCCTTTGGGACCTGCCAGGTTTTGATGGTGATGATGATGATGATAATGATAGAATAGGAAGCAGAGGGGAGGGGTTTGTAGAAGGAAAGGAGCCTCACATTTAAGTTTGGAATGGAATGGGAGCTGGTCTGATAGGTGGTACCAGTGAGTTTATTTAGCTGGTGTCAGGCAGCCATAGAAGTTTTTTCAAAAGAAAAGTGATGGTCTGGTTTCTGTTTTAGAAAAATTCTTTTGGGGCCTCAGTGGAGGACTGAATGAAGAGAGTAAAACTGGAAACAGAGAAATCAGTTCATTTCCTTTAGTATGAAAGAAGGGGAAATCTCTGTATAGTAATATTGAGACTTGAGAAAAACTTGCTTTTTGTTTTGTTTTGTTTTGTTTTTTTATAGTAGTTTGCCCAAAATAAACAATTGGCCTCATTGTTTCTTTATGGTTTTCCATTTTTAAAATTCTTTTTATTGAGGGGAGGAGCCAGTTAGTACACCTTTTTTGAGCCACTGCTGTGTCATGCACCAGGTATATTAATAAGTCTCTATTCATTAGAAAGATGAAAGTACTGTAACAGTAGTGATAACTAGTATTTATTGTGGCTTTTTCTTAAGTAACACCTTTTTTTTCAGTATTGCTTTTATTGATGCCTGGGGAGTTTCAAACAGAATGATGAATCATCTGTAATTTCTTGTTTCTCAGCTAGGAAAGAGATGGAAGTTATTTAGTTTGTAAAATGTTAAAGAAATGCTGAGGAATTGCCTTTTAAAATGGTTGATAGATTTCAGTGGTAAATTATGCTATCATTGATGGTCACTTATTATACTTTGTGCTTTAAGGACTTAATGAAATCTTAATTTAAATCGCAGATTAACCCTTCCTGGAAGAGTTGTGGAAAATGGAAGCGAACAAGGATCCTACGATACAGATAGAGGTATTGCTTTTGGAATTTCGTTAGTTTTTCCTTTGGATTCCTCATGTTAGAATAACTATGTTATAATCCTTCAAGATATGATGGTGACCTTTAGATGTTTTGCAGATACAGTCTGTCCTGGTCACACTTTATTGTTTCTTAACAAGCCCAGTGCCTATTACTCATGGATTTCTTAACAGGTACAATTTTTTCAGTCCTTTAAAGTACTTCACGGTATTTTTTAAAGTTACTTAAATACTCTGTTTCTTTTTTCTAGAAGTTTATTTTCTACTTCCCCTATTTTATTTTTTAAAAGATTTTATTTCTTTATTTGTCAGAGAGAGAGAGTGTGAGAGCACAAGGAGGGGGAGGGGCAGAGGGAGAAGCAGGCTCCCTACTGAACAAGGAGCCTGACCGCAGGGCTCGATTCCAGGACCCTGAGATCATGACCTGAGCTGAAGGCAGAGGCTTAACAGACTGGGCCACCCAGGTGCCCCATTCCACTACTTTTAGTAAGCGTTTAAAAATAGGATTATGTGAGGTGATTGATTATAAACGATGTAGGTGATTTTTAAGCTTGAATGGAATTTTTCTTGTATGCTTTTCAAACTTAAAATCTAATAACATATAAAATCTAATAACATGGTGGGAGAGAAACTGTCCAAAGGTGGCATTTAAAGGCCGACTGAATTTTCTTTTCATGATTGATAAGCTCTTCATTTCAGCTAGCCTTGAAACCATTTATTTTGCATTTAGAGAAGCCACTGGATTTTCCTTTATCCATGGATCTGGAATAAGAACACATCTTTTACTCTTGAGTAATTTATCAAGTGAATATTTATTGACCTCACTAAACTAGGGTAAGGGAGAAAGTATGCATGAAAGAGTTAAATGACAAAGTTATAAGCCATAGCATAGTAATAATTAGTGTGATAATGACATATAATGAAACTGCCTTTCTAGGTAGTAAATCTGCTTTTAATTGCAGGTAAGTTGCATACTGAAACAAACTTACTAAATTTTAAAAGTACTCAGGGGTTTAGGAAGGTTGTATTTGAGTTGTATTTGGGTTGAGTTGTGTTTGATATACACTTGAACCCTAAATAACTAATGGGTTGGAACTGTGCAGGTCCACTTATATGCAGATTTTTTTCAATAAATATAGTACCGTACTGTAAATGTATTTTCTCTTATGATTTTCTTAATAGCATTTTCTTTTCTTTTTTCTTTTATTATTTTTAAATTTTATTAAAATTTAATTAACATATAGTGTATCATTAGTTTCAGGTGTCGAATTTAGTGATTCATCAGTTGCATATAACACCCAGTGCTCATTACATCAAGTGCTCTTAATGCCTATCATCCAGTTACCCTAATTCTGCCACCCATCTCCCCTCCAGCAACCCTCAGTTTGTTTCCTATGGTTAAGAGTTTCTTATGGTTTGTCTCCCTCTCTGTTTTTGTCTCATTTTATTTTTCCCTCCCTTCCCCTATGCTTCCTCTCTCTTGTTTTCTTAAATTCCACATACGAATGAAATCATATGATAATTGTCTTTCTCTGATTGACTTATTTTGCTTAGCATAATACCCTCTCGTTCCATCCAGGTTGTCACAAATGGCAAGATTTCATTTTTTTGATGTCTGAGTAATATTCCATTGTACACGCTTACATATATATATGCATATATATATGCATATATATATATATATATATATATATATATATATACCACATCTTCTTTATCTATTCATCTGTTGATAGACATGTGGGCTCCTTTCCATAGTTTGGCTATTGTGGACATTGTTGCTATAAACATTGAGGTGCAGGTGACACCTCGAATCACTACATTTGTATCCTTTGGGTAAATACCTAGTAGTGCAATTGCTGGGTCGTAGGGTAGCTCTGTTTTTAACTTTTTGAGGAACGTCCATCCTGTTTTCCAGAGTGGCTACACCAGCTTGCATTTCCACCAACAGTGTAAGAGGGTTCCCCTTTCTCCGCATCCTCACCAACATCTGTCGTTTCCTGACTTGTTAATTTTAGCCATTCTGACAGATGCGAGGTGGTATCTCATCTTTTCTCTTTATTATAACAAGAGTACAATATATAATATATATAGCATACAAAGTATGTGTTAATCAACTGTGTTATTGATAAGGCTTCCAGTCAAGAGTAGGTTATTAGATGTTAACTTTTTGGGGAGTCAGGTTATACACAGATTTTTGACTGTACAGAGGGACAGGCCCTAAGCCCCATGCTGTTCAAGGGTCAACTGTATTAGAGTATGGTTAAGTACAATGAAAAGGGTAAAATATTTTAAAATTCAGAGTAGTAAATAATGTAATATAAGTTCACGGGGGGGAGCCTAGATGAAGTTGATAAGCCCAGTCAGGGAAAGAAAAATATATAGATAGAATTTGAGTATGCCTTATACTTTGGGGCTATGTCTCTGGAGATATCAGAGAACTTTATTAGGCTATAATTCTTTTAAGATTTCGTGTGTTTTTGGAACTGCTACTATTCATTGGATCAGATATTCAAATTTTTTCCCTTCTAGTCCGGAAGTAAATGTTATAAGTGGCTATGGGCTAATTCTAAGCTACTACCTTCTCAGGCCATGGAGTTTTAGAGGTTTTGATTTAGACTTTAATATTATCAGTATTAATATTATCAGTAGGTTAAGGGGATACTGTGTAAGACTAAAGCATTCTGCAGCTTTAGCAGATTAATTTCTTACAGAGGTGACAGCCGAATCAGTGATTCTGAAAAACCCTATTTGAGCCTTTTACTATCCTGGTTTTTATTCACTAAGTATATAATAAGGGCATAATTTTGTAGCCCTATGAAATAGAATTATAATTTATCAAGATATGTATTTCTTAGATATATTTGTGAAGGCTGAATTTTTAAGTAGAGCTAAATATAAAATAAATTTATCTTTAAGGAATTTTTACTATTCGATTGCCCAAAGAGACTCCTGGCCAGCATTTTGAGGGGCTGAACATGTTAACTGCTCTTCTGGCACCAAGAAAATCCAGGACTGCAAAACCGCTTGTGGAAGAAATAGGTATGTTTATTGCAGTTAAGAAATAATAGAGTATTTGGAATGCTGTGTGTTTCTAGGGGAAAAGAGATATAGCAGATAGGAAATTGGAGGAAAATCCTTCAGGTGACAAGGTAGGGACATCACATGAAAGTGCAAAAATAGTTCATTTGGTGACATATAATTTAAAGACAAAAAGAACTTTATTGAACCAGTATGTCAGTCATGTTTTTGAACCAGGCAAAACAGCATTTCAGTCTTTTGCAAAATCATGGCCTCTCAAGCTTAGATCAAAAGTTTATAATGAGTTTATAATGAGTTACGTAAAATGAACACCACCTAGGTCAAGAAATGGAACATTTCCAATACCCTGGAATCCTACCCTGAGCCTCCTCCTGGTCACTTCTCCCTCCCTCCTCTCAAGGTTACCACTGCCCTCAGTTTTGCCTGCTTTTGAATTGTGTCTATAATTCACATGGTATGTGTTCTTTTTTGTCTGATTTCTTTCACTTCCTTTTTTTGTGAGATTTATCCATCTATAGCTAAAGTTTGTTTGCTTTCATTGCATTTATCGTTTGTATATCCTACTATTGATAGGCCTTTGGGTCGGTTCTATTTTTTTTTTTTTTTTTTTTTTGCTTATTAAAAATAGTGGAGCTCCGCATATTCTTATATATTCCCTTTGGTACATATGGGCAGGTATTTTTTTCCTGGTACTTTTTTCCCCCTAAGTTGTACCTAGGGAATCCAGTACTTGAACAAATTAATATTTAATACGTTCAGGTGCATCTGAGGTTTCTGAGGGAGGAGTAGAAGATGAGGATGAAGAATTCGACTGGGAAATTGAACAGTCCCCCTATGAAGAGGCATCCGAAAGTGCTCTGAGTCCTCAGTACCACTATGGCTTTGGAAATTTACGATCTGGAGTGTTTCAGCGGTTACAGGTATGTTGTCTTTCTAAAACACCTTGGTGCATAGGGTTTTACCATTTGGATACTTTAATTTCAGTTCTCCTACTCGAAGGTTTTTTATGAAGATTGTAGGAGTTGACGTATTTAGAACACAAATCACAGCTTCTTGTATGTAGTGGTGACACAGATGTTTGTTCCTTTCCATTGCTTTGGCTGTTCTTCCCAGTCATACTGCGCTTACAGATGTCAGATGTCCTGTTACTTTCTTTTTTCTCCACTTCATTCAGTATTCTAGACATGAAGTTTCCAAAATACAAAACGGAACTCCTCTCTCCTCATACTTCCTGGAAATCTTTGTTTTATACTTGTGAAAAATGAAAATTATTACATGATGTCTCTTCTGTTTTATAAATATAAATGAGACAGAATGTTCCCGGTGAGAGTGAGTTTGTGTCTTTTGATCAAATTGTTTAATTCTTGGTGTACAGTAGGCACTTTTGTCTATTTATTCTTGGTGGGGATTGAATGTAATCTCTTGTTAAAACCCGATCATTTGTCAGGCTTAAAAGGAATGACATCACTCTCTCTTCCTCAAAACACATAAGAAATTCTACTTTATTTTAGACTATGTGGGGAGAATGAAATGGAGAGGAGAGATTTGGAACTATTTTGTCCCTATGTTGTCTAACAGAATATGAATCCTTAGAATGTTATATAATGAAAGTGTGAACCATTAACTTGGATTTTTTTATTTTTAAGTGAAGGAAACCAAAATAAGCAGTTTTTTGTTTTTTGTTTTTGTTTTTTTTAAACTTCATCCCTGGCTGGGGAGAAGATGTTAAATATGTCTAGAATGTGGTTTATTATAGTAAGACATCTTTGAATCTACTAAGGAATGGTTTACCTATGTTTTAGTCCTACTTCTATTGTTTAGATTTGGGATGACAGGCCAATTATTTGACTACAAACAAGTTTTGTCTCCTCTTTGTCAAATAGGGATAAATTTGCTCACCTACTTTGTAAGGCCATTTAGAAAACTTAAGGAGATACTACATTGTGAAAACTCTGAAAAAATAAAGTATAAGACACTAGAAAGACTTCTGCCCTTGAAAAATATAAAATGCGCTCGAGATTCCTTAAAGAGAACAAAATTGGGATTTACTTGAGCAAATAATGCTGATTAGATAATTCCCTTCAAAGCCCTTTTTTGCTTTTTTGCTGAATTATGGTCTGGCCGTATTCTCTCTCCCTAATCACATTCACTGGTCATCTCTGAGATAGTAAGAAGAGAGTCAGTTTTGTCTACAGCAGAAACTACAGTGAATGGACCTTAGTTGGTTAGCTGAGAGCCACTCTCTGGTCAGTCAGTTGTGGGCTTACCTGTCTGGAGCTCTAAATGAATGATAATTCAAGTCACACAGGCTAAGTAGAGGTTGTACATTCAGATGTAATGTCATTTCTGAGGCCGGGGAACTTGATTTCTTGCCACTGCCGTTGAGGAAAGATCCTTTCAAGGGATTTCTGCCAGTTTGATGAGAAGCTACCAGAATGCTGTAATGTGAGCCTAGGCCAGGTCCTTCAAGTCACAAGTTCGTGTATCTGTTCAAGATGTTCAATAACTAATTTAGGTTTATTTTTTAAAAAATTATTTTGAAATACTATTTATGTCTTTCTGAATGTCTTAACTAAGGCACTAAATCTCTAGGTACCTGTCATCCAGCTTAAAAAGTAAAACATCTTCATAGTTGGAGCCCCTCATTGTGTCACGCTGTTTCCCCCTCAGAAGTGAACCACTGAATTTGATGTTTATTATTCCCGAGCGTTTAGTTTGATTATCTAAATTCTTTAAATTGTTCATGTTTTAATTGAATGAACATTGCAGTTCTAAACAGTTTGAATGCATATTTTCCTTAAAAATAATAGAAAAAAAAAGATCTACACGTGTGAAAACACCGAAGGATGATGTAACTAGTAATGCTACTACTGGTACAGGTTCGTAAGCCACGTCTGTAGTATTGGGATCACAGAAAGTTCTGGAAATAAACATTTTTTTGTATTCCGTTTGGTGGCAAAACCTGGTCTGAACCAATGTCTTTCAGTAGTTTTTTAAATCCCACTTGGTGTGCATATTCACAGATTTTGACATAGAAATAGTAATGCATTTGAATATGGTGTGCTGCCCCAGATTTAGAAGGGGTTAAATAAAATGTGGAATGTGTGTGTACCATGTTACTTTTCGAAACTCTGCAAAGAGTCTGAATCCTGAAGTCCCTCTCCTATCTGGGTAAGAGATGTGGACCTCCACGGTCCATGCATCGACAACTAACAGCTACTGATTATGTCCCTGTGTGAGGCACTATGCTGGGCTCCATGTGACTAGTCCATCCTGGTATTATTGCTCTAATTTATCTACCTTTTACCAATGGACAAACCAGTAGATACCTGTAGGCTTTAAAGAATAGCATATTTTCTTACATGAATAAAATTAGAATACTTTGGTGTCCTTCAAGACATTAGGAATGGTTTATTTTCATTTATATATTTGTTTATTAGCTATTTGACAGAGAGAGGGACAGCGAGAGAGGGAACACAAGCAGGGGCAGTGGGAGAGGGAGAAGCAGGCTTCCCACTGAGCAGGGAGCCCGATGTGGGACTCGATCCCAGGACCCTGGGATCATGACCTGAGCCGAAGGCAGATGCTTAACGACTGAGCCACCCAGGCGCCCCTACCCCCATTTATTTATTTTTGAGAGAGGGAGAGAGCATGTGCAGGGGGAGGGGCAGGGGCAGAGGCAGAGTGAGAGAGAGAATCTCAAGCAGGCTTCCCATTGAGCACAGAGCCTGACTTGGGGCAGGGCTTGATCCCACAACACAAGTTGAAATTAAAGAGTTTGCGCTTAACAGACAGAGCCATCCGGGCTCTCCTCCACTCCCCCCTTGACATTAGGAAATATGAGAAGTTTCAAAAATCCTAAGTAAACCAGAGTGCACCCTCTCTTGGGTATCAAGGTAGATGTGTTTTATGAGATAGTGGCACAAAAATCTCACATACTTGGTATTTCTCACAGAATTCATCTGCATTTATGACTGCTCTATTTGTGACAGTCATACCGTGTGGTTAAAAATTGAGTGATCATGTAAGGTTAGTGGTATGACTCTCTTTATGCTAGAGGAACAGCTGGAAGAAACGGAAGTGATTGCTGCACTAAGAAATTTGAGAACATCTATTTTCAAATGACGTATTTAAGAAACGTCACCATTTTCTCAAATACTGGTTTCTCACAAGTTTAAGGTTTGTTTCATTCTGCCTTTGGGTGATAAAATATCCATTAAGTTTTGTTGATGGCTCCTATTTTACTCATTTTTTTCACAGTCCGTTTTTTTCCACCTCAAGTGAAAAATAGTTTTATTTTCTCTGATGATAAAAACTGTATAAATTCATTATGAATATATAACAAAGAAAGAGAAATATCCGTAATTCCAAGACCCAGATATCTTCTCGTAATTGAATAATTTAACCCTTTACGGGGAGGTTTAGTCTTTTATATTTTTTCCCTCCAGCCATTTACATTTGCTTGGAAACGTCTGTATTTCGTACTGATAGTGAGAAGATTATTTTTTTTGCTGAAACAAATTCTTTTTAACATATCTCCCACCCCTCACCCCTCCCCTTTTTCCTTTCCCTTCTGAAATTGCTGCCAGCCACCAGGGCGCCTTTGGAAAACCGCCCTGGCTGCTCAAAGTCAGGCCTTCACAACAAGCTTGAGGGCGGTGGTGGCTGCCAGGAGCAACAGTCCTAGAGTCTCCGGGCGCCGGCCCAGCAAGCTCCTGGGACCACTGCTGCCAGCAGCCACAGGACGCTGGCTTGCTGGCCCTCGCCTTCCCTCAGCTGCACCAGGAGACCAACTGGCCAGATGTGCACACAGGTCTTCATTTTCTGTCTGGAGATTCTCTGCCCTTGCTGTGCCAAAACTTAACATAAGCCGACTTAAATCCTGCACGACCTTTTCTTGGCAATACCCCTCTTCAAATGGCTCTCCTACAGGGGCCATAGCAGTGCTTTAGAAAAGAGAGAGAGAATCACTTCCTTTCTGCTGTAGCTGAACATGTCCCAACCTCTTCTCTTTCTGCCTTTGGTTGATTGATGCCATAGACGAATTGCTCTGCCCCAGGCTAACTATGCTTTGTAGTTTGTTCTGGTTTCTCTCGAGGGTCCAGTTGGAAAAAAGGGGCACTGTGTGTGACTGTGCATAGGACGAGCTTGGCGGGGCTTGTACTGCTGTGGATGTTAGTGTTCTTTGGGGTACAGGCTGCATAGCTACATGTGGAGGCCCTGAGTCTGGAAGCCAGAGGGAAGAGGAGAGAGAGAGGAAGGATAGCTGCATTCTTAATGTCTAATTCCCATTCCCCGGAGAGCAGGAGCCTTGTCTTTGTGTTTATTTCTGGATCTCTAGCACCGCGAGCAGGCCCTTGAACAGTATTTGCTGAATGAATGACTTAATACTGAAGGCCAGGAAGGGCTGGGGATACAGTGAGGAAGAAGATTGACCAGACTCCTGTCCTTGTGGAATCTTCTAGTGGGGAAATAGAGAATAACCATGTAAGCAGTAAATAAGAGAATTTCAGATAGTGACAAGTGAAGGAAAGGATAGAGTGATGCGAGAGCCAGGGGGTTAGGGGAGAGGGAGGGCAGGGGATGGGGTAATTACTTTGGCAAGGATGCCCAGAGAAGGCCCTTTGGAGGAGGTGACATTTGCACAGAATCTTGAATGATGAGAAGTGTACTGTAAATGCGAAGACTCAAGAGTTCTAGAAATGGAAGGAAGTCTGCTGTGTGGCCTGGGGCGTTTGAGCTAGAAGGAGAAGGTAGGAGGTGAGGGTGAAGTGCAGGACAGGGGCTGGATTGTGCAGAGCTGTGAGCTGTGGGAAAAGTCTGAGTTTTTTTCCTCAGTGCATTTAGTATTTTGAAATGCCTATTTTAGTCCATTTATCCTTCGAGATGTAGAGATATCTCCCAGATTATACCCGTTGTGACCTTATATCTGGTCCAGGTGAAATAATGAAACGGCACATTTTAATCCCTATTTTTGTCTTTTTATTGTTGTGGGCAAGTAAGGAAATGGCAGGGAAGGGAGGATAGGTATTCTCAGTAGAAAGGTGGCCAGTGAGTAACAGGGAATAGCAGTGGAACAGGCAGAGAGAAAGGAAGCTAACTTTATTGAATGTATCAAGCCCTGTACTTGATGCCTTACTCATATTATTTCATTTAATCCTCATCACAGCCTGTGGTAGACAGAATAATGCTCCTTTCCACCCCATTCCCTAAGATGTCTGTGTGCCAGTCCCCGGAGCATGGGAACATGTCATGTTACGTGGCAGAAGGGACTTTGCATGTGTGATTAACTTAAGGATCTTGTGATGGGGAGATGATCGAGCATGATCCAGGTGGGTCCTGTCTAATCACGGGGTCTTTGAAGAAGGAGGTAAGAGAGTCGAAGTGGAAAAAGAAAAGGTCATGTGACTATGGAAGCCCGGGGAGGAAGGGCATTGTCATGGGGGCCACCAGCCAAGGAATGAGGAGGCCACCCTCCAAGATGGAAGAGGCAAAGCAAGTGAGTCTCCCCTAGAACCTTGAGAAGGAAACAGCCCTGCCTTCCCCTTGTTCTAGCCCCATGACATTGATTCTGGACCTCGGCGCTCCAGAAGTAGAAGACATGTTTGTGTTGTGTTAAGCCACTAATTTGTAGTAACTTGTTACAGCAGCAAGAGGAGAGTATTACCCATTGCCATGATGGAGGTGTGACCAGACGCGTTCACAGAAAGGAAGCATAGGTTCAGGGAAGCTGCCCCGTTAGACTGAAGCAGTCTTTGTCTGCACAGTCACAGTTTCTCTGCTGCATCAGGCTGCTTTCAGAAATGGGTGTGTGTGTGTGTGTGTGTGTGTGGTGTACACGTAGGTACGTGCAGGAAACTCCTTGGGGCAAGGAGGAAAGCGACTGGGTGCCTCGGGGGTACTGGGGAGGAGGACTTGGGGTCTGTGGGCAGGAAACGACTCTCATAGTAGTAATCTCGCTGAGGTGAGTCCTGTGTGTACAGTACAACTCGGCTTCGCCCCCCAGGGCCTACGTCAGCACCTTTTCCAGCTCTGTGCCTCGAGGAGCTAATGTCAGGCGGATAAGCAAGTAAGGAAGAGAGGAAGAGTCCAGGTTGTCCTGCTTGGGGAAGAGATGTTTCTGGTGGATTAAAATGGAACTCTGAAGGCGTTTTCCCATGGAAACATTGCCACGGGGTTGTTACACTGTTTGTATCTAGAGTACTCTCTTTACAGTTTATTGTGAATTGAATAAACTTGCGGGTTACCATGAGCATGTAACTACTATTTTTATAATAGTATTTCTATAGAAAAATACGGTCTTAATTTCCCATAAGTGATTGTAAAGGAACTTGTGGAATGTAAAATTTTATTTGGGGACCACCAGTAATCAGGTTTTTGCCCGGAATGTTTGTAGTTAGAAGTATTAACATGTTCTGGTTGTGACTTCTATGAAGTTCTGTAGACCCTTGCGCAGTATTAGAATGTGCTTTGATTCAATGTTGATACTACTCGAGCTAAATGGATTGTGGTAGGAACGAGAGAGGTTTTGTTTTTTATTTTTTAATTTATTTTTAATTTTTTTATTTTTTATTAACACATAATGTATTATTTGCCCCAGTACACGTCTGTGAATCATCAGGCTTACACATTTCACAGCACTTACCATAGCACATACCGTCCCCAATTGTTTTTTATTTTTTAAGGCACAAATTTTGATTGTCTGTGTCGGGGGGAGTGTGTATCCTAGTGTCTCCGTGACTCCTTCAGTTTAGCTCATTTCCTTGTAGGGAGTTTACCTTATTGCTCTCAACTCTGAGCCCGATTATTAGGCACTAACCTGTCTGTTCCATTTACAAATCTTGTTTTCAGTTTGACTTCACCACTCTGTCAAGTTATTTCCCTTGATTTCTTTTAGCTAATACTGATGAAGGTTCTTCCAAATTCCATACTTCTCACTTAGGGTAACTGGAATGGGGAGGTTGAAGAAAGAAAAAAAGTATAGCTTTAGGAATATTTTGCGTTGTGTGAGGTTTCTTGGCTTCATAATTCCAACCAAAAGAAAAAAAGCTCTATATCCCAGAGTTTTCCTACTCTACCTGTTTTCTGTAGGATTTGGCCTAGGACACATGCTACGTATCAATGTGTATATATCCAGGTGAAGATTTTTACAGTAAAGAAAGCTGAATATTAGGATTAGATTTTTAAATTTGAAAATGGAAAGTCATATACATTTAAATTGCCCTTAAAAATTCATAAATCTGCTTATAAAGTAGAACGCACACAGTTTTGTATATACGTTTTATTTGGTAATCCTTATTGAGACCAGCTAACTTAGACCTTAGGAAGAAACAAAAGGAAAGTCTATGTGTAGATGTTCAAAGCATTGATATTCAAACTGTTTTGCCTGTTAAAAGAAGACAATTTTCGGGGTGCCTGGGTGGCTCAGATGGATAAGTGACTGCCTTTGGCTCAGGTCATGATCTCCAGGTCTTGGGCTTGAGCCCCATGTTGGGCTCCCTGCTTATCGGAGAGTCAGCTTCTCTCTCTGCCTCTCCCCCCTGCTCGTGCTCTGTCTCTGTCTTTCTCTCTCTCAAATGAATAAATATAATCTTTTTTTTTCTTTTAAGATTTTATTTATTTATTTGTCAGAGAGAGAGCATGAGCACAAGCAGGGAGAGCAGCAGGCAGAGGCAGAGGGAGAAGCAGACTCCCCACTGAGCCAAGAGCCCCATGTGGGACTCGATCCCAGGACACCAGGGTCATGACTTGAGCCGAAGGCAGACACTTAACCAACTACCACCCAGGTGTCCCGGAATAAATAAAGTCTTAAAAAAAATAAAAGAAGACAATTTGCAGTGATACAAACAGACTTACTTAACATTTCAGGAAGTGAACGGTCTCTATTCAGAGAATTGCAAAATGGGGCTAGAGGCAGAAAGCTTTTATAGGATCAAGAATAGAGAACAAGGAAGAGAAAGATAGGAAATATCTGATTGGCCACACAGTCCATCTCGTTTTGGGTGAGAGGGAACAAGGAAGAAAGTATAGCGCCCAAGGTTGGCTTGGTCTCTGGAGATTGGCCGACTGGGTGTAGCGCATTTCTGGTCAAGCAGAGATTTACAGGCACATAAAAGTTATGTAAGTTTCTATTTGCTGACATGGCAGGAGCACCTCCATCTTAACATGCTGTTAATAACTTTCAAATTTCTATGAGTAAATGGGGAAGAGATGAATTAAATGTTCCTGCTTGCTTGCACGGGTTTACTGTTTTTTTTTTTTTATGATGGACTTTTATAGTTCTAATATATATTGATCACTTTGTTGTAAGGATTAAATGAGATAATTTATGTGAAAGCGTCCAGCAGGGCCTGGTAAGCACTAGGTGTTTAACAAACATTTGCTGGATTGAATCGAAATGTCACAGGTAGTACGATCAGATGGTTCCTTTGTTTTGGCCTTTTGTGCAAAATTAGATTTTTCAATGATGAAATGGGAGATAGCCATTATTCTTTCTTTTCTGTGTGTTCTTAGGATGAATTGAGTGATGTTATTGATATTAAGGATCCAGATTTCACTCCTGCAGCTGAACGAAGGCAGAAACGCCTGGCTGCTGAGCTGGCCAAAT
Source organism: Potos flavus (assembly GCA_028534135.1). NCBI lineage: Eukaryota > Metazoa > Chordata > Mammalia > Carnivora > Procyonidae > Potos > Potos flavus. The sequence continues at coordinate 33,898,986 of CM052898.1, read as the reverse complement.
TTGATCCTGATCATTATCTGTGAGTATTGAGTTTTTTGAGGATTAAATGCTTGACTTGACATTGACTTGAAATTTTTTGAATGTTTTTTTAAGTATGCTAGGCATGTGGTTTTGGGATTCTAGAAATTAGTGATGGCTCGAACCTTAACTGACATTTGAATTAACCTAGAAACTTAACGCCTCTCTGATCTTTGTAAGGTGTGCTTCTCAGTAGGTTATTCTGGCAACGGAGAACTCGTAATGTACTCCTTTATGTATTTTCTCGCCAGGCTGAAAAGTAGAACACTGCATTCATGAGAGTATTTTTAGTTCTTTACTTCAGTAGACTTTTTGTTGCAATTAACGGTATATGTAAATGAAAAGATGTTTCAATTTCTTTAAGAATTTGAATCTACATGTCCTGCATTTCTTGACTGATCCAGGGTTTTCCCAACACTTGATCTGTGAGCACCTGCAATTGAAGATCTGAGTCTAATTAACAAATAATTATTCATTGTGGTAGGGTATAAATAAAATCTAATTTTAAGTTTGCTGTATTTCTCATCTGCTTTAATTATGTCTTTTGCCATAATGTGTCTCTGTCAGACTTGTTTGCCTAATAAACTTATCTAGTTAATGGATAGGTAAATAATCACTTGAGACATTGTGATGTCTCTCATTGGCCACGATAGTAGCACTTCTTCCAAGTAGGGGATTGTCACCTGGCCTCTGGATGCTAGACTCTCTTAGGATGTGAGTTGTATGTTGACACAGGCCTCAATTATTATTCTTCCCAAGCTCTAGACCAACAATTTCTAAACTGTTATATGTGCAGCTATAAGCATCATTTTCCCTTATTTTGTATAGTGCTTTCAGCTTATCAGGTGCTCTCAAGTGATTATTTAAATCCGTTTTCACAACAGTTGGGGAAAGAAGGTTAAGGGACTTGTCCAAGGTCATACCACTACTAAGTGGCTCGGTCGGGACTTGAAAAGAATCTTTCCATTTGTCATTTTGTATTTCCTTTTCATGTACACTATTTCAGCTTAACTGCTGTTGCTCTTGTGATTAACATTCTATCTCCTGTGACACAGTGGGAGACTAATTGGAATGGCAGAAGTATATCTTGTGATGTGCAAATGCATTGAGTGATGTGTAGTGATAAATGGTCGAACTATTCAACGTCCTGGGGGGAAACTGGGTAAGAGCAGGGTATGTTATATTTTGGAGGACATCTGAGAGATTCAGCTCCATTTACATTGCCATTTCTAATTACCTTTATCTCTCCAATTGTGATTTTAAAGGTTCACTGAAGAGTAATTTGAAGAAACCTATTTAAAATCATGCTGAATATTTCAAGTGGGAAATTTCATTGTCAGCAAATTTCTCGGGCCAGCATGAAAACAGAATGAGCTTTACAAGACTAAAATTTCAAGTGGGAGGGAGCTTAATTAGAAGAATTGCCTATCTCTTCTCTTCTCAAACTGGAAGAATAACTGTATGGCCTGAGAGAATTAGGAAATTGGAGTTTATCCTTAGTGTGATATTCTATGCAGTCCTTATTTTTCTCCATCTTCTGTGTTTCTTTATCCAGAAGCTCATTTTCTTTCATAGTATGCATGAACTGTTCTTTCCATTTCTCAAGGAGTGGTTTAAATTTAGTCATGAGCAGGTCGGAGAATGGAAGCTGTGAGGTAAAGGTTCTTTGTGATTTTTTCCAGTAGCAGTAGGACTTTGGCTAATTGTCATTTTTGTGTTATTTTTTACTCATTATTTATATTAGCTGACTGACTCACCCAAATGCGTTAATAATAAATGAAGTGCAAGTAAAATTCTTTTAAATTTTCAGTTAAAATTTTTTTTGGCTCTGTGCTATTTTAATTGTTCTTATTGGTTAATACAGTGGAAGAAAAGGTTTACTTCAATTTTTACCTACCTTGCAGGCAATGCATTGCATGTATTATATTATACATTTAGGTATGTAAATGTAATGTGCACGATTAATACATAATATATATTATGTTAGTGTGTACTATATGACACTTTTAAGTTGTTTGAGTTATCCTTACTGGTCACGATGTCTTCTCATGGTGTCAGGTGTTTCGGAAGCTTGGGGAAAACCAATTTTAAATCCATCCCAAGGCAGAACACAGTGAGGTTAATTCATTATATAGAAAATTCATACATTTCAAAGGGATATATAACTGACTTAGGATAATTACTATTTTTTAAATCTTCCGTTGTAAATTCTAGATGCCATCGTGTGATGTTTTTCTCCACTGTGTGACACATATTGTTTTTGATTATCTATTTTTCTTTATTTGTAACTCCTTTTGGGTATTATTTTTACACTACAGTTTGTCGAAGGCATCTTGAAACATTGTTTAATAGGCCTTCCTATTTTGTTTATCATAGCCAAGTTTTCGTATTTCTCTTGGCTGAGAGTGTTTTTTTTTTTTTCATTCCCCAGGCAAATTGTTTTTTAATTGTTGACATCTCTTCTGCCTTAACCAATTCATAAAATCTGCTTGTTTCCTTCTTTGGGAGAAAAATAAAAGAATTTAGTCAACACTTCAAATACTGTGAGATAAGAAAAGGTACAAAAATGATCAGTAGCATTTGGGGTGCCATTTTAAATGGTAACTTTTCAGTACTGTGCATTTATTAAAGAGTTTGATATACCTTTTGGATTGATTGAGGAATCTCAAGACTGTAAGTGGTAACGATGAGCCTGGGAAGAGGGGCACCTGCTCCCAACATGACTATTCAAAATGGCAAGCTTAGGAACAAGCATTAGAGTAAAATTTCACCTAGTCATTCTGTCACATGTGCCTTACTTGTTCAACAAGTACTTGTTTGGATGAACTACATGCCGGGTAGTGTCACACAGACACTGAGGATTAACATGACTATGACAAGGTCCCTACGCTTATGGGGCTCCTGTTCTAGTGGGGAAGCAGACAATGTTTCAAATGTAGTAAGTGCTCTGAAGAAAAGCCACATTGTTAAGGGTTTGGAGAGTGACTCCTCTATTGCAACCTGTCCAAAATCCAACTCATCATTTTTACCTGGAAAGTCTTCCTGAATTTTCTCTTTGGTGGAGTGTACCATTTTTCATGCCAGTCACCCAGGGTAGAAACCTGGGATTTATCTTTGACTGCTCTCTTACCCCACACTTCTAATCTATCCTGAAGTGGTACCGTTTATCTCTTTACTGTTTCCTTCACTCAGCCTCTTTCTGGTCCTCGTATGTGTCTGCCTTAGTGCAGTAGTCTTGTTTGGCATCTCCACCTCCAGCCTGGACTTGTGCAGGTCCGTCAGCCATAAAACCAGCAGTATTATGTCTTGAGTCCTGAAAGTGAACATCGGCTTAAAACCTTACTGGGTTCTCTGTCACTTAAGGCATAAACTTGTACCTCCTTAGCACGGCACAGAAAGTTCTCTGTGATCTGGACCATGCCTGCCTCTGGAACTTCTCTTTTGCCTCTCTGCCCACATTTTACACTACAGCTGTAATGAATTTTAGTATTTCTCCACTTGTACCCTACCACTTCTTGCACACTTGTTATTCACGATACTCCCCTGATAGCTGTTTTCTCCCCTGCTCCACCTTGCTGGAATAACTTTTACTTATCTTTTAAGACTGAGCTCCATTGTCATCCTCTGGTGCCCTCCTTCCCAGAGAGAGGAAGCCCTCCTCTGTGCTCCCAAGTTATAGCTCATCTTGATTTTATAGCATTCTGTGTTTGTCTCCATTCCCATTACATCATGGAGCCCTGAAGCGCCAGGAGCATCTTACTGATCTTCATCTCCCTGATGCTGCTTGCGTACAGGGCACTCAGTAAATGCTTGTTGAATGAACAACACTTAAAAACTTGAAAATAAATTTATTTCGTAAAGTAGAACATTAGGTCAACCTCAGACCTTATTCACGAAACTTTTTTTTTTTTTGGTTCACGAAACTCTTAAACCATGGACAGTATAAGGAATAAACCATTGCATTTGAAACTATTGGGACTCTGTTTAAACATTTTGAAATTTTGGAGGGAGGGCATGGAGGCGATACAGATCTTTTACAAAGTCATGTTTTTTGTTTTTTTCCCCATCACTTGTCTCCTGGGGGAAATGTAGCATCTTTTCAGATGGGCTCTTTTACTCTTGACTTAAATATTATCAGCACTCCAGTGTCCGGAGTGCTTTTTTCTCACTCTGCAAGTTCTTGCTGGACAATTCTGTCTTTTGCCTTGGTCTCTGTCACCGTCTAAACGCTCATGACTCCCATGTGTCTCTCCTGAGCATCAGATCTGTATAGCTAACTATATAACTGTATAGCTAACTGCACCGGTCTCTGTATGTTCTACAAGGACATTCCAAACTCATTCTGTTCTGAACAGAAGTAATCATGTCTCCGTATAGCTCTTTTAGTGTCCTGTCTACCTGTCTCATCAGAGGGCGCTGTCGTCCACTGAATTGTCCGGGGCTGGAATGCCAAGCATAAACCTTGACTTCTAGCTCCCTTCTGCATCCTAAGGAATCTGGCTTCTTTTTAAAAAGATTTTATTTGTTTATTTGAGAGAGAGCGAGAGAGAGAGCATGAAAGGGGAGAAGGTCAGAGGGAGAGGCAGACTCCCCATGGAGCTGGGAGCCTGATGCGGGGCTCGATCCCCGCACTCCGGGATCACGACCGGAGCCGAAGGCAGTGGCTTAACCAACTGAGCCACCCAGGTGCCCAGGAATCTGGCTTCTGACTGTAGGTCAGATCCATCCACTTTGCTGCTACCCTCTTGTAGGCCTCCATGGTTTCTGTGCCTTGAGGCTTGTTCCTTTTGACCACTTTCCAGACTGCAGTGAGAGTGATATTCCAAGACACACCGATGTCAGACCTGTATGTAAAAGCTTTTAAATGTTCAGTTGTTTTGGGGAATAAAAATCCACTAGGATTTTTTGACATGGCTTACAATGTTGTTGTCACTACAACATAGTATTTTCAGCTGTTCTCAGCTTTTTTTTCTCCCTTAAATGTGCCTTCTTGTTTCCTAGCCTTTGCTAACTATTCTTTCAGCTCAGGATTCTCCCTCCCACCCATCTTAGTCTAGTTAACTGTTAATTATCATCAGCTATTGGCTTAGATAGTCTTTTCTCCAGGGACCGTCCCTGTCGTCCCAATTTCACTTTGCTGTAGATGCTTGTACTGTTAGGTCATGGCAATTACATAGCACTTGTATTGTGGTTGTTGGACTCTCCCATGATGCTGCCAGTTCCATAAGGACCGTGACTGCCTGTGTCTTGTCAGCCATGTAATCTCACTGCCCAAAATGGAGTTGGAACAGGGTGAAGAGTCCGTGTTTTTTGTTGACTTAGTTAGCATTTTAGCCATTTACTCGTATTACTTATGTTTTTGAAATCTCTCTCATGCACGTGACAAAATTGATATTGAGAATTACTATTTCAAGATCATTGCTATTCAGTTTTGTCCAATATGTGCTTTTATTTCCTCAAGCATAAAAATGGAATGTTTATATTGGTTAAAAGCTTGGATTCTGGAGTAAGACTTAATTCGGTCCAGATCCTGGCCATATTTCTTTCTGGTTCTTTGACTTTGGCCATGATATACAAATTTTCTGATCCTGAGTTTCCACTCATGTAAAATGAGAGTACTAACAGTTCCCCCTGCCCCTGGGGGCAGTGTGAGGATTCAAGAAAATAATGGGTGAAAACTATTCAGTGCAGTGCTTGGCAAATAGGAAGAATTCCATAAGTTATCTCTGATACTTCTTTTTAGAAAGATTTCACTATCTCAGTTGAAAGAAAAAATATTTCAGCTCATAAGACTTTCAGCTAGAAAATCAATTTGTGAAATCAACCATTTCCTTCAGTTTCTAATTAGGTGAAATATAAATGAATTTTTCACCCAGAGTTATACCTTTTGTCACTCTCTTCCTACGAATAGTTTTCAACTTTGAATGCAGGGTTGTAATTTCTGAATGAATGTCCTCCAGGGGTATATTTGAATGTAGCATTTATTTTTCAAGTTAAAACTGAGAAAGTAAGGGCATCTGGGTGGCTCGGTCGGTTGAACGTCTGCCTTCAACTTAGGTCGTGATCCTGGTGTCCTGGGATTGAGCCCTATGCTGGGCTCCCTGCTCGGAGGGAGTCTCCTTTTCCCTGCCCCTCCTCCGAACTTGTACTCTCTGTCTTGCTCAGTCTCTCTCTCAATTAAGTAAATAAAATGTTAAAAAAAACCCTGAGAAAGTAAAGTACAGGAAAATTAATTTTCTGTTCTTTACAAAGGTTGCTTTTTTCTTTTTCAGTAGTTTTAAGCAAAGGAACTATTAGGATTAGCAGAGCTATGAAAGAGAAATTGCATCTTGGTAGAAAGTATGAAGGCACATGCTAAAAAATGTGTATGTGTGTATATGTGTAGCCTTTTTGTGGGTATGCAGTATCCTGTGTTTCCTGCTGATAGGTTTCTTTGCTTGGTGGAGTTAAAAGTGTGTTTCCTTTATTGTAACTTTACCAAAATAGATGCTACTTACAAACCTACCCCAGGTTCCATGCTTTAGTCCATTGTGTGTTCAGATTTGCTTCTTCACCCCATGCCACGGCCGTACAGGGGATGGCTTTCAGGGGAGGACTGGTCTTCTGTGTATCTAATTTCTGAAGAGAGCAAAAATGTCGGCTGTCCCTTTAGTCAATGAATAGTTTTCTCTTTATGGTGATTAGTGTGACCACAAAGAAAGTTAATAAAGTACTCATTTCCTTGATCTGTACTTGGAATTAGTAATCTGTATTTCTAGTACAAATGTGATGAGTTAAGATAAACTCTTAAAAAAAAAACCAGCCCAGTTCTGTGTAACATACTCATTCGCTGTTTTCTTTCCAGAGCTGACTTTTTTGAAGACGAGGCTATTGAACAGGTTTTGAAGTATAATCCTTGGTGGACTGATACATATTCAGAAATGATGGCCTCTTTGGGAAAGAGTCAGGAGCAAGAAAATCATGCTGCATTAGGTAAGAAACTCAAAATTAGGGCAATTTTTGACCATTTTCCCTGTTATTAAGCACACAATGCTAATCGCCTCATAGAGGGAAGATACTGTTTTGGTTTGCTCATTTTGGAAATGTAGTCTTTACCCTGGACTGGAAAATGCCACTCAGTGATTAGAGTTGTCTTGGAACAGTATTTTGAAGTATGCTTTACTTTTGAATCATTGGGGCCCTTTTTAAAATTTTTATTTTATAGTAAATTTAGGGGTACACAGGACATTTGTAGTAGTTAAGTAGTTTAGTAATCTGCTTGAAAGATCTGAACATTTAGGGGCACCTGGGTGGCTCAGTCGGTTGAGCATCTGACTCTTCGTGTAGGCTCGGGTCATGATCTCATGGGTTGTAGGATAGAGCCCCCCTCACCTGGCTCCACATCCAGCAGGGAGTCTGCTTGGGGATTCTCTCCCTCTGCCCCTCCCCCCACTTGCACACTTGTGTGCACGTGCATACACACATTCTCAAATAAATAAATCAATCTTAAAAAAAAAAGATCTGAACATTCCTCTTCAGTAGAGATATTTGAGTATTAGTAGTGGTGGGAAAGATCTAGTTTTCATTCCTTTTGTTGACTGCACTTGATCTGTTCTCCCCAATTTTTTCAGAACATTAATTTTGTACGTTAGAATTTTAAGTTTCTGATAGATCAAGAATAGAAGGCCCATGTGTTCTGTCATACTGATTTTGCTTTTCTTTCTGTATTAAAAATGAAATTTCAATGTTTAAATGAATACACATACATGAATTGGAATATAGAATCTCCTCACTCCAGATTCCTTTTCCTGAAAGTAATCACTGTTAATAATTTTGGGGTGTTTTCAGTGCATATACCCACATCTGAATATTTGCTGTAAGAAATTTATATATACAGACTCCTGTGCACTCTGTTCTTCCCTTGCTTTCTCCACTTCGTAGTCTATAGTCTATATTCTCTTCCATATCGGTGCTTAGGGCCCTACCTGAGCTTTAGTGCCTACCTAGCATACTGTTGTATATACAAGTGCAGTTATGGGCTCTTTACTACCGATGGACCTGTGGGTTGTTTGCAGTTTTCTGCAGTGGCCGTCTTTGGCCACTCAGTCGGAAGTCGCTATAGGTCTATTGCAGAACAGCGTTTTGATTCTCTGTGTAGTAATGCGGTAGTCTGTCATTTGCTCTGTTTCCATTGTCTAGCGTAGTGCCTGTTATATAATAATATAATAAGTACTCAGTAAATATTTAGAGAATAAATAAATACTGCTGTCAATATTTTTGTATTTCAGTTTTGTTAAGAGTTTAGGTGATTTCTACCAGGTTGAAAAATTGCTACTTTAATCTTTTATAATTGACTCTACTGCAGAAGAGAAACTCATTTATAAATAATGACTCTTGTTACGTTGTTTTCAACAAATCCTTGGTTTTATATTTGAGTTTAAGAATCTTTCAGAGACTTCCCACATTATATTGACAAATTTTCAGGTAGAGTCTTGCTAACACAATGTACATGGGTAATTTTCTATGCCATGTAGATCTGTTTGGAAAGCTTGCTCACTCTGAAATCATCTAGGTTATCTAGTGGTCTCAATCAGTTTCCCTAATTTCAGTGCAGTATTTTAATGAGGTGGTGTGGGTTGGAATTGGTGGTTGTGCAGTTAAGTTTTCTGTCCACAAGGGTGAGCTAGTTGCCCTAAAAATCAAGAAAAGGCATTCCCTTTGATTTATATTCTAACTCTCTCTACTTTGATCAGTTGTAGCTTGTACTAGTTCCTGTTTTCTGTGAGAGCCAGCCTTTGAGTTAGGTTCGTTCTCTGTGTATAATTTTCACAGAAGATTAAGCCAGGTCATTACTTTAAAACCACTGCCCCTCCTGTTCCTTCATCTTCATCCAACCCAGGGGATGTACCCCAACTAGTGCTTAAGGAACAGTTAGTCTATCTACTAAGCTAGTATGGCGATTCATTTTAAAAATCACCTTTAAAAATAGCAAGGACATGTGATGTAAAGTAGAAGAACTTGAGGTCTGTGTCGTTGTACAGAAGGTACCTTTTCCACATCTGCCAAGTAGAGGATTAAGGATGGGATGGAAGCTAAAGATGGCACTCGGGCATTAATGCCTTGCTGCACCGCAGGCTGGTTTGCGATCTTGCATCTCTCCTGGGTTGCTGCCTACCTCATAGAGTTGGGTTGATAATTGAATGAGATGATGTACTTCAAGTCCCTAGCATGTTGTAAATGTTAGAGATTATTATCCTAGAGTAAAACCAATGGCAGGAGAGCCAGGAATTGAGTGGCTTCTCTGTGAAATTATAATTGTTGTACATTTATAAAACTTTGAGGGGACGTTTTTTGTTAATGAGATTTTTCTTCCTTTCTTCCTCCCCCCCCCCCCCTTGTTCAAGTATTTGAGACACCTACAATTGGGAAACCCAGTTGAAGTGTGTTGAACCAGATTACAATATGGGTGAAAGGGAATCAGCCAAGAAATAAACCTTGAAGTCCTCAGCCTACTCAGGGAGCATGCTACTGCTGGATTTTCCCCTCCACTTCCTCTTTGTTCTGTGCCTCCCAGGTGTCCTTTCTTTCTGTGTCACGGCAGTGGGGTGTTTTCTCTTTTCTGCTTCCTCATCAGCCATTGCCAGGCAGCTAGAACAGTACAGGTGAGGGCTTACCTTTGATTCCTCTTCATCATAAAATAGTAAGCTAGATTGTTTTAAATTCCAGATAAGGCTTAGATGATGAACTTTGTTCCATGTCTCTGCCTCAGTTGTGATTCCTGTCATTTTCATTGCAGCCCTGAGTTCCAACATGGAGACTTTTATTAACATCTTCAGTAATGATCCCATTCTTCCTCCCCCAAAGGCTTGTAAATGGAAGCGTTAAAACGCTGTGCTCCCCCTGAGCTCTGGTTTCATGAGGATGGACTTACCACATTTCCCATGTTGTCTTTCAGCGGTTAATCTCAGCCCAAGAATCTTGGCACATGGTTGCTTGGTATGATACCACATAACATTTTTAGTCAATGAACTTCCTAGCAGGGACATCCGGTTTGGCACCAGTGAGGGCTTCAGTGTTTGTAGAGCTAACTGTCAGTGTCAGCTTTGAACGTTGTAGCACTGCAGGGCTACCCGCTTAGGCGAAAGGTTTGAATGCAGCACATTTTCTTCTGGTTCCCTTGATCTGTTTCCAGAAAGTATACAGTACAGTCGGCAGATTAGCATTCCTCTGAGAGGAGCCAGATCAAGGATTATTTAATTGTTGACCCATGGAAGACAGAGATATTTGGGAGGGGGATTAAGAGAGAAGGAATGATTTAAAAGTAACAAAACTAGAAAATGTTTTATAAGTGAAGTAAGAAGGTCACTTCCCATTTTGATGGGAGCTCCTTTGCAGTCGTCAGACGCATTGATTGGGGTTTTTAATGTTGGGAGGTGGTCTTGGGCCATTTGCATCATGCTAGGGCACCAGTTTCTTCCCCAAATGAATTGAGCTTTCAGCTGCCTTTATTTGACTGTAGATTATTTATAGAAGTATAATTAACCGAAATATTGTGAACTATATAGCAGAGCCGCTTTGTAGTGTAGCGAAGTCATACAAATGCTTGACAAATGTTACTCGTGGTGGCAATCATCCAAGTATTGTTGGCGCTGCATCTGTACTTCTTCCCATTGCTGCTGCTTGGTTAGACCTGATTGTGGGCAAACCGCCCCAAGTCCCCTTTTGGCTGATAGGATTTACAGCTCCAATAAAAAAGGCCTTGGGGAGCTCAGACTTTTGGTTTCTCTAGTGATTTCCTCTTTTGTTGATATTGTTATTTATCATCTCCAGTTTCTTTGCTTGAGCTTCAGAATTTAAGTATATCTGTGTATTTATCAGTGAACTTTTTTGGCCAAAGTGGGACTTAAAAACACTCAGAAAAAGGTGGTGTGTTTTAAGGAAAGGCTAGGGGCACCTAGCTGCAAGAATTCAGAAGAAGACATTCCAATAAGCTTTTCTTACCTGTACAGTCCCCAGACAGTGACCTGTAATATGGGGAGGCCCTTACTTGTGGGTGATGGAACATCAGAACCTGCAATTCCCAGGTCAGCCTTTACAAATTATTCAGCCTACATACAGGTATGATTACTTAAGAATGAAGGAGTAAACATTTAGATGAGTTAATGTGTTATTAAGTGGTTCTGGGCACGCTTACCTTATGATTTAGAATTATCTGGAAGCCTAGGATAAAGGCTTTTCTCAAGTGAGATAATATCATCACGAACACCTGGCACTTTCTTATTAGTTAAAGTAATGAGCATCTCAAAAACTATACCTAGGGGAATACTGTCTCAAACATTATGAAATACTAGGGGACTTAAAATACTTTGTTATGTATACTTTCTTTGGCAGTGAGTATGTTCCTTCTTAGATTTTTCTTACATCAGATTGCTTTAATTGAACTGAGAGCTTCTAGTTAAATTAAAGGATCTTCATATGAGCCTTTTAATGAGACATGTAATAACTAAGGCTTCCCTGGACACCTTCCTGCATTAAGTTTAAAAATAGCCACGTTTCTGGGGCACCTGGGTGGCTCAGTCAGTTAAGGGTCCAACTCCTGATTTTGGCGCAGGTCACAACATCAAGGTCGTGAGATCGAGCCCGGCATCAGCCTCTGTGCTGGACGTGAAGCTTGCTTGCAATTCTCTCTCTCCCCCTCCCTTTGCCCCTCTGCCTTTTTTCCCTCACCCACCCCCCAAAAAAGCTATATACACATTTCTTTACGGCCAGCAGATTAAGTAAATGCATTCTCATAGTTATTTGTCATTTATGTAAGCAACGCTTGGACAAATTTATTTCCTTTTTCTTCTCATACTTTTTAATCATAGGATTTCTAACATTGTGGAAAAAATGATTACATAAATATATTTAAGACCTGTTTTTTTGCACTAAGTAAATTTTAATGAGTAAAGGAGTATTGCTTCTAGTAATTTCCAATACTGTATTTAAGATTCTTTCCCCCAGAGGATAGTCTGTAAAACAAGGAAGCCTTTAAACAAAAAGAAGCGATATTAAAGCGGAGGCTCCTGAGAGAGGACTGAAGTGGGTTAGGGAACTCTGCGAGAAGGGGCCAGCATGTGTCAGTAATCATATTCTTTCTCTTCTGGCTTTTACCCAGTTGTGAGGAACAGAAGGGCAGTATTTGTTGAGCAGAGAAAGAAAGGGATGGGGTAGCTAGCTATTAAGAGTGTGATCTGGGAATATTAAAAAGGCAATTTAGGGGTGCCTGGCTGGCTCCATTGGTAGAGTGTGTGAGTCTTGATCCCAGGGTCATGAGTTCGAGCCCCATGTTGGGCGTGAAGCCTACTTAAAAATAAAAAAAAAAAGCGATTTAATAATTTTTGGTCTCCTAAAAGTTAGCAACACAGACAGCCAGGTGTCTTTTATTAGTCCTCCTCCCCTAAGAGGCTTCTTGAGTTGGATCTGGGCATAGGAGTGCTCAGCTAGTGACTGCCCTAGTGACTACCTTTTCTTTCCTTTTTTGCCACTGGGGGTAGTCATGTGACTAAGTCCTGGATGATGGGAAATGAGTGGAAGTGCTGTGTGCACTGAATCAGGTCTTTAGAAAGAAGGTGCTTGCCATCTTATTCTGCTTTCCCATTGCTTAGAAAATGGTACAAACCTGGAGCAGCTTTCTTAGATGCCTACGTAGAGGTCGTATGATGGAGATGCTGATGCTTCGCCAGTCCTGGATCATTCACTTAGAATAGTAGTGTGGGAGAGAAACTTCTATCTTATATAAGCCACTGTATTTCGGAATCTTTCAGTTAGCAGTTTAGCCTGTCCTTACCTAAATATAATGGGCAATTCTAAACCCTGGAGAAAGAGCCTTTTAAAGTTATTTTGGAATTAGGTTGATAGGAAAACGGGAACTGGAAGCCGGACACTCCTCTGTATCGGGCTCAAAAACTTTTGAAGTGAATTCAAAGGTGATTGTCTGATAGGGCATGGAAGAAAAATTAAGGATTACTTTGCAAAGTACGAGATTGGTAACATTTTTATGTAGAGGTAACTGAAAATATCTAGATGGTTGAATTTCTGTAGAAATCCCTTTAAGACAAGTAGTAGGCCATGTTTTACTTACACTAACTAGAAACTAAGTACTTGTATGTGGTTAGCTGTTCATTTTTCTGTAAATCTTGCTTTAAGACAAGCTGTATTTTACTTCATATGTATGGTAACCCATAACGCTTATGTTATAATGTTTGTTGGCTTGTCTGTATCGCAGACATCAAAGGAAACTTAGAAGGAACTTCAGTCTTACACTTGCTTACGTTACCAATGGAGATATAAAGTTTTTGTTTTTTTTTTAATCATTAACATTTATTAAGTGCTTCAATTTTTTTGGTCTGGGTAGCCAAACATTGGTTAAGATGCTATGTGAAAAGAAATAGATTTTCTCTGTCCTCAGTAACTTGCTGGAAATGGGAAAAAAATGTTGTATTTATGAGTCACAAAAGCTGAAAATGCTTGGAAGTAATTTTTAGCAAGAAAAGCAGCATATCTATTTCACAAAGTTAGTGGTTCAGTACAGTGGGAAAAGATGGATTACTGACCAGACTGTGTTGGCACAATTAACTATTCATCTGGAATTAACCGAAATCTTAAAACATGAAAAAGTAACTTCAGGTGGATTAAAGACTTACATTTTAAAAAGGAAACCGTAAATCTTAAATGAGAGGGACATCTGTGTGGCTCAGTCAGTTAAGCTTCTGTCTTCAGCTCAGGTCATGGTCTCAGGGTCCTGGGATGGAGCCTACATCAGACCACTTGCTCAGTGGGGAGTCCGTTTCTCTCTCTCCCTCTCCCTGCCCCCTGCTCTTGTGCACACGCGCCCTCTTGCTTTCTCTCAAATAAATAAATAAAATCTTTAAAAAAAGAAAAGAAAAGCTGAGAGGCTTCATGTACAATTCAGGAGTTGGGGAAACTTTATCAAAGTCTATAAATTCAGAATCTATTTTTTTTTTTGAAAAGATGCACGTATTTGGCTACACAAAAAATAAGTAATTCATTGGCAAAAGATCCCACAGACAAAGTCAGTGGAGATGTAGTAGATTTGGAGGTATGACAAGGATTCATATCTATAACTGTGAGTTCTTAAAAATTTGACAAGACAAGCCATCCCATAGAAAAAAATGGGCAAAACACAATTAAATGGTTCATTCACAGTTTGCCAAAAAACCTATAAAGTAATGCTCCAAGTTTAGCATTTAGAAAAATACTAACTGCAGTAACAGTGATCTATCACTGTATTAGGTTTTTCTTCCTGTATAACAAATGACCACAAATTAGAGACCATTCTAATTTGACTCAGTTTCCATGGCTCAGGACTTGGCTTGCTTAGCTGGGTCTTTGCTCAGGGTCTTACAAGGCTGTAGATAAATTTGGCTATCTTCTCTTTTCTTTTTTAATATGTTTTGGTAGCTAAGTTCTTTTCTGGAGCTCAGGGTCCTTTTGCAGGCTCACGTGATAGCTGGCAGAATTCAACTCCTGCTGCTGTAGAACTGAGAGGTCCCCATGTCCTTGCTGACTGTCAGCTGGGGGCCACTCTCCAATCACAGAGCCCCCTTACAGTTTGCTGCCACACAGCGCTCTTAAAACATGGCATCATATTTCTTCAAAACCAGCAGTGAGTCTCTGGCTCCAGTCTGCTCTTAATGTGACATAATCATGATAGTGACCGTGCCGTCACCATTGCCATATTCTTTTGGATAGAAGTAAGTCACAGGTTCTGCCCACATTGAAATGATGTGACTCAGTGGGTCTCATCTTAGAATTCTTCCTACCACAGTCACTTCCTATCAAACTGGAAACGAATAGGGGAAGCTCTTACATTTATTGCTGGATGTGAGGGATGTGTGTAGAAAAGAGAACTTGTGTCCATGACCATTAAAAAGGAGAGTTGTAGCCTTTAAATGAAGTATTTTTTTTTTAAGATTTTATTTATTTATTTGACAGAGAGAGATCACAAGTAGGCAGAGAGGCAGGCAGAGAGAGAGGAGGAAGCAGGCTTCCTGCTGAGCAGAGAGCCCGATGTGGGGCTTGATCCCAGGACCCTGAGATCATGACCTGAGCCAAAGGCAGAGGCTTTAACCCACTGAGCCACCCAGGCGCCCTGAAGTATTTTTTTTTTTCTAAACAGATGCATTTTTTAACCTAGTGAGTCTACTCTTGGGAATCTATTTTATAGAAATAAAACTTCAGTATCCAAGGACATGTGGTAAAGACACTTATGCAGCATTATTAACAGTGGCAGAAAACTGGAAGCATAGTGGATGCCCATCAGTAGGGGGAGTGGTTGGATAGAACATACTACATCATGGAATATTCTACTCCTTTACAAAAATTAGCTAAGTACCAGTTGACTTGGAGAGATTTGCCAGAGATACTGAGTGAGGTAGGCTACGTGGAGAAAAATGATCTAATTCTTTGGTGGAGGTGGGGGAGAGGTATAAATTCCCTTGTTTATGTTTGTGTGTCTATATAGCATTATATGATAATAGAGAAAAATATGAAATGATACATACTAGATTTTTAATGTGGGGAAGGTTGTCAATGAAGATGGAGAAAGGGTGACAGGCTGAAGAAGAAAAGACTCTGTTAAAAAGAACCATCCTCTTCCCTCAAGTCAAATATGTGTGAAAAAACACTTTGTTTCTATGTATAAAGAATATTAATATACTTTGCCCTTAACATTGACTATTATATGAGAATATTCCTATTTCTTTGTATAGAACTTTCAAAATGGATAATGAATATTTACAGAGTGCTTTACTTAGCTATTATGTTTTCTGTTCTTAATCTGACTTATCTTTATTTTAAAGTCAGTATCTCCAGCATTTACATGTCTTGAATACAGGACAGTGTAGCAAAAAGGGGGCATCCTGGAAATAAGGAAGAGATATGGGTTAGACATTTCTCCTTTATTTAGCTCTACTAGGGTTTGAGCAGATGCACAGCTCTTAGTAAAACTGTGAAGTCTAGTTTAAGAGTTCTTTCTATATTCAGAGTTGAAATAACTCCTATTTCAGTTTCTATAATCGAAGTTCTAATTTTGACAAATCCTCCACACTGGGGGTTTTACAAAACTGAATGGAACATTTAGTTTTTAAATGCATTTTTTCCGTAGTGTCTTTTTCTGAGGAAGAGAAATATCAGCTGCGAAAATTTGTCAATAAATCTTACCTACTGGACAAGAGGGCTCATCACCAAGTGTACTACAGTTTGATTGATATCCTTCTGGCGTATTGCTATGAAACGCGTGTCACTGAAGGAGAGAAGAATGTAAGTGCCTGTATGGCTATGCATGTTGGCGTAAGTGACCGGACTAAATAAACTGTAAAGCATCACTCCTCCTGTCGAGAGTAAGAACTGTTGTGATTAGTTATTCAGGGCTGCTCCCAGCAGAGCTGCATGTGCATGTCAGTGGTGAATACCAACGTGAACGCATAATGCTTGCTCGATCTTTTTTCTTCTCTCTGGGCATCAATGTCTACCAAGTAGTGGAGCGAGGCAATAAAGCTGAGGGTAGAGAAAGGTTATCCTGAGCTCTCATCTCTTTAGGAGATGACTTGGCCAAAGAAGAGAGCTGTTTCTGCATGACACTTGACATTGACAGGAGGTAAACTTTATCATTCCTATTTATATCCTCTATCCAAGCTGTCCATTAGCAGATGCAAGGTATAGTTTTTTATGAAAAAAGGGAATCTGAGCATTTATCTGCAGGTGTCCCTCAATTTATACAGTAGGTATGCTTCTGAAAAAATTATATGTAAATCACATTTTTAAAAACGAGAATCATATCTTTTTTTGCTATTGAAAGAAACCTTGTAAAAGTAAAACCTTTTATAAAGTATATTATTTCTTAAATGATCGTTTTTTAAGTAATATAAAATTTATCGTTCTCTTCTTTTTTTTTTATCGTTCTCTTCTTAACCCAGATTTGATTTTGTAAATGAAGAGCTAAGCTTCTTTCTTACCTATATCAGTGATCGTATATTTAAAAAAGACTGCAAAGCCAAAAAAAAGTCTTTCCAGTTAATGTGCCCCTGCAGCTGTTTATAATTGTACTTGCTCAAGGGTTATTTTCCAGCTGAGCATATGCTTTCCTTTTTTTTACAAATTGCACAGATAATTCATACCAGTATAAAAGGAGAAATATACATATGAAGAAAATAATTAAAATTTCCTGTAATCTCAGCCAATCAGAAATAGCTAGTGTTACGAGGAGATACATCTCTTCCAGTCTTTCATTGTGTACTTGTGTGTATGTGTATTTAAATTGGATCATGATGCATATTATTTAATCTGCTTTTCTCAACATCATAGCATTAGCATAGTATTAGGATTATAATTTGATATGTGCCAAATTTTCTGTTGTTATGATTCTGAAAATTTCAAAGGTGACTCTTGAGATTTGCGTTTGACCCCAAAATGAATATTAATGAGTGTATCAGGGGTATAATATAGCTGGAAATGGTTTTTATTTCCACTCTTCTTTTAAGGATACTATAATTGGGGGCGCCTGGGTTTCTCAGTGGGTTAAAGCCTTTGCCTTCGGCTCGGGTCATGATCTCAGGGTCCTGGGATCGAGCCCCACATCGGGCTCTCTGCTCGGCAGGGAGCCTGCTTCCCCCTGTCTCTCTGCCTGCCTCTCTGCCTACTTGTGATCTCTCTCTCTGTCAAATAAATAAATAAAATCTTTAAAAAAAAAAAAAATTCTTTAAGGATACTATAATTGGAGAAAATATTTTCTTTGACAAAGAAAGTACTTCACGTTATTTCTTAAGAAGATGAGTGAGAGTGTTTAGTTATGCTCAATAAAATTTATCATTTTTGATTCGTCACATATTTAATATCATGAAATCTTGCAACTTTAAGACCTCTAGAATGTACTTATTCTCTCACAAGCATTTTCTGAAACGCCAAATTCTTGAGCAGCTTTTTAAGTGTCACAGTCAGCACTTCAACATTATCTTTGAGTCCTTTGGCAGATTAGAATGTTTGGGAGGCAAGTTAACTTAGTTGAGAAGAACAGAAATTGAGGAAGCATCGCTTTGCTTTAATTTTTAGTTTCAAAGCCCCTGCTTATTTGCTCTTATGTTCTGGTGCTCTTATCAGTGGGAAAGCTTTATTTGTGAATCCCGAGGAAAGTAGGCAGAAACTTGCCTTTGATAGCTTCCACAAAGCAATTATTTTTCCTCAGTCATGGATGCTTTTTAGTTCTCATGGATGTCAATGCTACTGAGATACTAGTTGAATAAATGGGTATATTTGCTTTATTTTGGAATGACTTTACCTCTAAAATGACAGTACTCTTTTCTCCAAAACAAATAAAGGTCGAATCTGCATGGAATATTAGAAAACTGAGTCCCACACTGTGCTGGTTTGAGGTATGATTTTCAGTCGCAATTTTTTAGATTTTGTTTAAAAAGTTATTTTTCTGTTGCCATTCATTTTGAGTAATTCAAGCAATTCCTTGACTTTTTGAAAGTGGAAACTTTATTATGCAAGTGTTTTTTCCATCTTTTAAATAAAATTCTGATTGCATTTGTAACTCTTCTGCTAATCATAGTATAACGAATGAAGCTAGATAAGATGTTGTGGAATTTGGGAGAAGGAGAACACACTTTGGAGGAAGAAACTACACATGGTCTATTGGGGGAGCAGTTAGGGTGGAGTTAGAGCATGTTTGTTGGCATATATTGGGGCTCAGAGCTCAAAATTGGGCAGCAAACCTAGGTCATAATTCTACTAGCTGCCATTTCCTGACCATCAAGGACCGTGGTAAGCCTTTTATATATATTATCTCCCCGTTCCTTCCAATAAGTCTGTAAGGTAAGTATTACTGCTATTTTACAGATGAGGAAACTCAGATCATATAGTTTAAAAACTTATCTTAGGTCCTACAGTTAGTATGGTCAGAGCCGATAACCCTTCTAGTATAGTAATCATTGTTTTTATATCTGTTTCCTAGAAAATAGTTGTGTAAGTCTTATCAAAGGATGCTATTTTAAAATTTACTAGCTCTGAACAAATTGTTGGACATCAAAACCATAATTAAAAGTAGAAACTTGAAGAATATGTCATTTTAGGGGTACCTGCCTGGCTTATTCGGTGGAGCATGTGACTCCTTGATCTTGCAGTCATCTGTTTGAGCCCCACGTTGGGTGTAGAGATTACTTTAAAAAAAAAAAGAAAGAAAAGCTAGCATTAAAAAAAAGTGTCAGTTTAAATAGCTGATAATTGCATCATCAGTTAAGTCAACTATGTTTTGTTTTTGTTTTTTTTTCCAGTTTAAATCCTAGATACAGTAGATTGTTAAGTTTTAGATCAGGGTTGTTTCATGGCGTTACTTTGTTCAAATAATAGATAAGAAGTGAAAAGGAATTGAGACATTCACCCTTGTCAGAATTTTGCTCTTCCAAAGAATGTTCCATGAACCAGTGGCTTGACTGGCATTGTTGGCTGGGAGCTTGTTAGAAAGACAGAATCTCAGTCTAGACCCACTGAAGCAGAAACTATAGCAAGGTCTCCAGGGATTCGTATGCATCTTAAAGATGGAGGAGCACTGCTCTCTCGACTTCACTTGGGTTCTCCTTATTGCCATGATCAGCATATAATGGAGAAACTGGTTTTTGTGATGATTGCATTGGTTACTCAGGTTGAAAACAAAGTAGTTGGTGACTAAATAATTTCATAGTTGAAGTTATGAAAGTCTACATGAATAAATTCACCTACTTATGATTTTACTTTGAAATTTTTATTGTTTTTGAGATAACTTAGAATTGCCAGAGATGTTATTTTTGGTAGAATTTTTAGAAAGTTTGTAATTCTTTTTAGATATAAACTGTTCTTTGTCAGATACTCGATATTCTTAATCAGATCTCTCATTCATTAAGGATTAATACACATGGAAATTATTCTGGTCCCTTAGTTTCACTTTTTGTATTTTAAGTTTTATATGCGGGTTACATTTTTTTAATACGGTGTTAATCAAAATCCAATTAAACAATTTTGCACAAAGCTACCTTTGTCTAGTGGTGTCAGTAAATTTTGAGTTGCTGGTGGTTTCTGTTTGAAACTTTTAAGATAAAACACTTTTTTTCAAGAAATCACTTTTTTCTTTGATAAGCAAAAACAAATTACCAAAGTCAATACCATGTATTTACCAGGTATTACTCATGCCCAAAGCACTAAAAAAAGAAGAGGGAGACTGTGAACACACTTCACTGATGAGTTCCACATCTTTCAACTACACTATCTTGAATGGTCTTAAAGGACAAAAATGTGAAACATATATCATTTAACAATGTCTTTTATGTGCATCTGCATTTTGTTAGTGCCATGTGTTTTAGATTCATATTTGTAATTCTAAAAGACTTTTTAAAACTTTCCTGCTGCATGTGATTTTTGAGGAGCATTTGTGATACCTATAAAGTATGAGAAATTATAAAGACTTCAATTAAGTATTTTATTGTAAGGTATATAAAAAGAATCCCATTTCATGGTTTTGTATTTGTCTCTTATGTATCTTCATGATGACCCAAACTTAGACTTTTTGATTGAGAGTAGTTTCGTATTTCGTTGTGTCCTTTTGTTTATGTAATATGGAAATGATTACTTATTTAAACTCTACTTCACAGACTTGGACTAATGTTCATGAAATCCTGGTGTCTTTTGGAAGACGAGTTTTGTGCTACCCACTTTATCGCCACTTCAAGTTGGTGATGAAAGCCTACAGAGACACTATAAAGATATTGCAACTAGGTAAGATAATCTTGTGCTTGCAAATTTGAGAGTGAAAAAGTTACTAGTCTGTGAGGATGTCGTGATTTTTGCTTTTCTGTGCGTAAATGAGTAATAAGAATCATCCCATTCAATCACTTCTCCTCCCAGGTGTATAAAATAATAGTTCCTCTCTGTAGGTGTATAATCACAGTGAGGGGTGGTCCTCTTTCCTGAGAGATGCTGGAAGGGTCAGTGGACAAGATGCACACAGTATTCCATACCATTTTGTATGATAGTAGATTGCATCATTCAGTTTTGGATGCCTGCAATTTTCTGGGCACTACGCTACGTCCGTGGGTGTAATAATAATAAGATATATTCCCTGTTTCTGTGCAGTTTACAGTTTTCCTAGGGGGACTATTGACAAGTAAGCAATTCCATTGTAGAGTGAAAAGTGCTCTGCTGGGGACATAGTGATCACTGGGCGGGGGCCTAGAACCTGGACTTGGGAGGTCAGGAAAGGCTTTCCAAAGAAAAGCACAGCTACTCTGAGGACTTTTGACTATTGCTAAATCTAACTTGAAAAGACAAATATTTGCTAGTTTTAAGGAAGTGAAGAATTTTGAGCTCTGAAACAAATTCCAGAGTGACTGTAACAGCATCACTGGATTAAGTATATAATTTCCAAGGTAGTCACTTTGAAGGTAGCAGCATCCATTTGTATGGATTAGTTCTGGCACATGTATTTAGAAGTCACTTTCTATCCTTTATGGTTGTTTCTTATAATCTTCCCTGGGGAGGTCTGGTCATTCCTTTGTCCTTAGATAAAGGTGCTTCTGGGGCTTAGTTTTCAGACTTTAGGGTAAGAAGGGGAAAGTAAGGGAGCTCTTCCCTTTACCACCCAGGTGACATCATTGGCTTAAAAGGAAGAATCCTATCTCTAATGTTTTGTCCCTCTTAGAGGTATACTTTTGTTTTTCTTTGACTTTTGTGTAACCTATCGCCTTCTTATCCTGGGGGGAAAAGTCATGTTTGAAGTAGATTCTTTTAAGGTAGATAATAATTTTAAAAATGAATTATAGTTAAATGAAAGATACCTTTTTATTAATCCACTTGGATAAGGCTAGCTGTATTTTATTTTGAAGGATAGTTGTTCATAAGATTGCAGAGCTACTACCTTTGAAAAATCGATCTTATTGGTGGGAAAGAAACTGCTTTGTTTTTTCTCATGTTACTTCTTGCCTTCTAAGATATTTCTTGAATCGCAAAAAATTACCTTAAAAAGTCAACCTACTATAAATGACTGGTTGTTAAGCTTGAGTTACGTGTCGTCATAATTAATTTCTTATTTAAGTCATGTTAGATGATCTGTTCATTATTCGTAGGTTTAAACAGTGAGAATGAGTTTGCAGTTATTCTGTTACATCATGGTTTCCAGATAGAAAACTGACAAAACCCTCATGTCTGTGTGTGTGTTCATGTGTGTGTGTGCACGCTTGCGCACACTCACATGGTTGCTACTTTTTATTCTGGGAAGTAATCTAGTTCCCTGGACTTTTATTTGAAAAGTAATCAGTTCTGTGATTGCATAACCAGAAATAAATTTGATTGCGTTGACTTACATGGTAATCACTCAAACAGTTTTTGTAGGTGAGAATTGAAACTGAGACTTACATTTTCATCATTATCAATCTGACAAGAAACAGTCTTATCTGCTGTGTCTTGAGAGCCCCAGCAAACCTTAGGTAACACACTGGAGGTCTGTCTGCTGAAAATGCATCTTAAGCCTCTGTTAACGGTACACAGCATGTTCTGTGGCTAATTTGGGTCGTGGTTAGTTAGTGCTGAAACAGAGCTGGGTTGTCTAGAATTCACACCATCAGCTATGGGGAGGACAACCTCTGGATGAGGGTTGTAACCTGTGTTTGTACAGGTGGATGGCACAAGAATGTCATTATTGCCATTGAAGAATCTCGTTTGTTTGGATACTCCATAATTGAAGCAGGGGGAGCTCTTCTGTGGCATTTAATATTTTCCAAGAATGAATATGTGCCTACTTAAAATTCCAAACGCAGTCACAGTGATCACACTTTTTATTAGGTCAGTTTAGTGCTTCCATTGTTTGAAAGTAACAAATAACTCTCCCCCTTAAGAAATATTGATCTTAACTGGAACGAGCTTTCAAAACCAATGTAGCAAGGCTTCAGAATCTATAGAATATTTCATTATAATGGGTTGACTAAGATCTAAGTTTTTATTTTATTTTGTTTTTTAAGTTTTGAGTTTTTAAAAGAACCATGAATTTTCTTTTCTTGACTTCACAGTGGCCTTCCCAAGAGTTCTTTTTTGGACCCTGGGCTATTCTCAATGTTGTGTTCCTTCTCCCACCCCTTCCCCACCTCCTAAAGACTGTACATTGATCTCTCACTGTTGCTACATGTCTAATCCAAATTCCTTTAAGGACAGAAAACCTGCTTTGCCCCTTTAAGTACTGTTCTAGTACTTAACACAGTACCTTTTGCATAGAGTTTCTGTCCCTGGATCAGTAACCTTGGGCCACATGATCATTCCCTCTTTTTTCTGTCCTATGTCTTGAGCACCTTTCACTTCCTCCCCCTAGTTCCATTCTTTTGGGAAGAAGTGGGTAGAATCCTTGATGGAAGCATTGCTTAGCTGCGGTCACTCACTGAAAATAAGTGAAAAAAGAGATGAAAATAGCAGCTTTTCTAATATGTCTTGAAATTTTATTCTGTTTAGAAGTGATATAGTTTAATATTTGATTATACACTTCATACAGTTTATTATTCCTACTAATATCTGCATTTCATTAATCTTTATGATGGCATTCCTCACTCTGCTGTTGCTCAGCTTTTGAACATATAATGTAACTATTATATTGAAGGTGCTGTACATCATGGGAAACAACTTAGTTTTTTCTCTCAGTTCTCCCTTTGAACTCATTCTGTCTGTTCTTTTATTGTTTCTGGATGGAATATATATCCTATAAATATCATACCACATACACACCTACCTGTCTTATATAATAGATATTCTGTAAATTTTTATATCACTTTAAATTACAAGAGTCTCTTTTAAGTACTTAAAAATGTCCCCATTGAACTTGATTAAAAAAGTAAATCTTCCTTTCCCCATCTTGGGCCTGCCTAGGTTGGGAAGCCAGCCCTGGGGAGAGGGGGCTCCTCTTGGGCGTTGCAGGAAGTACTGCTTGCTTCTCAAGAGGGCCTTCCTGCTTCTTGATGGGGAGCTTTTATCAGGTGTGGGTCAGACACCAGTCTGTACCCTACAATTTCTAGAGTACCTCTTAAAACTCCCTTTCTCTTGGTTTAGGGTAACAGGAAAGTAGCTCCCCTCCCTCGGGGAGGGTGGTTGAAACCGCATAGCACTACAGTTTTAGCCAAAGAGCTCTTCTGGACCTCTTTTCCTTAAACTCTTAGAGGTCAGTGTTGGGCTGAGGGGGTCATAAATCATCAGGTTTTTGTTAGTCTCTGTAAGTTTAGCATAGAGAGGTTAGCATCTCTTTTTAAAATATGCATATACTTGCTATTTGCTTTGTCCTTTGTGGGGCTCATTGGAAATGAGGCACCAAGAGTCCTGTCTTACCTCGCTAGTACAATCATAATCACCACAGCTCCCATATTCACGATTTTCTGTGGACCAGTGCTAGACTTCATTCTTCAGATACCTTATCTCATTTCATCCCGTCCATACTCTAATCCTGTGCAGTCAGGATTACTATCCCCATTTTGTAGGTAGAAGACAGGCTCCGAGAAGTTCAGTCACTTGCCCAGGGTCACAAAGCCATTAGTTGGTAAAGCCTGGATTTGATGCCAGGTCTGTCTGACTCAAAGTTTGTGCCTTTTGAAGTGTTGAAATGGTTATAAATGAAATTATATGAAGCCTGGGGTTTATTTTGGAATAATCCACAGAGGTTTAGGGGGAAATGGGCCAGGTGCAGGTGAAACAAGGTTGACCACATGTTGGTACCTGCTTGAAGTTGGGTGACACGTAGGTGGCACTTAACCATCTTGTGGTCTCTTTTTGCACATGATTTTGCTTCATAAAAAGTTTTTTGGTTTTTTTAAGTGTGGGCTCTTAACCACTATAACTCAGTGTTTTTTAAATGTAAGTTTATTCACCATTTTGTGGAAAACACTATAATTCTTTTCAGACAGTTGTATAAATTTTTTTTGGCTAATGAAAACATATGTTTGAAATAAGTTTTTTTGGTTCTGTGTTTTTTTGTTTTGTTTTTCAAAGATAATTATTTTTAAGTAATCTGTCCACCCAATGCGAGTTCAGTCTCAAACCCCTGAGATCAAGAGTCCCATGCTCTACTGACTGAGCTAGCCAGGCGCTCTGGGTTCTGTTTTGATTTTAAGGCTAACAGAAACCTACCTTTCTATAAACGTTTGAGGTCTGATGACTAGTAGCTACGTGGCAGGCTATAGCCCAAGGACTAGCCTTCACAAGATTAGTTCTTGTTACCAACTAAAAGCTGGTTTTGCATCCTATCATTAATATCCCTTACATATTAGTCATTATTGGGCTTAATAATCAATTTTTCAGAAATGACTGCCTTACTCAGCCCTTCTGTAGATAGATATAACAGCACAATAAATGTGGAAGACAAGAAGAGCCATAGCACAAGGCTTGGGGCTGCTCTTTTTCTTTAAGAAAAATGATTGTCCAGGAAATAGGGATATGGCAGGTGTATTGTGTGAATTCTGAGTTCTCATGCAACCTTGGAGATGAATTGGTTTCTAATATTTGAATTCTGTTTAGCCTAAAGTCCGTTTAGCAAGTTATTTTTATTGTATAAATTACCTCCAATTTGAAAACTAAAACATGAAATCACTAAGATTCTCCAGTGTTGATATTTATCTGTATTTAGTTTTTTTTGTTTATTTTTTTCTTTTTTTAAGAGAGAGAGTGTGTGATCTCCTGCACCAAAGAGGGTTGGGGCGAGGTGGGGAGGGGTGGAGGGGGCCAGGGCAGTGGAAGAGAATCTCAAGCAGGCTCCACGCCCAGCGCAGAGTCCAGTATGAGGTTCAATCTCACAATCCTGAGATCCTGACCTGAGCTGAAATCAAGAGTCAGGTGACCTACCGACTAAGCCACCCAGGTGCCCCATCTGTATTTAATTTTTGTGAGTTCCCTATTATGGACATTTTAAAGAACTGTTAGACCTTCTAATTTTTACTACTTAAATACATTATGTAAAATTATTTTTAAAGTTATTTACCAATGTTGAGCATTTACTGTGTCAAGGTGCCAATTTGGGTCTGGAGGTATACTCGTGAACGGGAGAAGTGCGACTCTCACACTCAGCTTAAATTCTCACGCGGGGGCATGGAATTATACAACTTGTTATTTTTTTTTAAATTGCATCTGTAAGAAGTTCAGAGGAGAAATACATTGGATGAAAACATAAAGTTAAGGTAATGGACTAGCCTTCAAGTTGTTATTTCAAACATGTAACCTCATACAGAGGGGAGCCTCTGCCTTATTTGACTTTTGATTCTCAGTTCCTACTCCAGTTTCCTGTCATTCTCAAGTACTTGTTAATTTGTTGATGAGTTCATGTATTTACCCATTCAGCGGTATTTTGTCAGTACCCACTAAAATGCCATTTATTATGTGCAGAGTACCCTATAAATACAGAGAGCTGTGGAAAGATTGGTTAGACTTGTCTACTGTGCTCATAGGGGAGCTAAGATGTCCATCAAAAACAAAATACCTAATAGACAGTGGTAAGTATGGAATGCGAAACATGGACAAAGTAGTTCAAAAAAGGAGAGGTGCTGTTTCACTAGGAATCCGAGAAAGCTTCATTTAAGGCATGAGATTTGAATTGGGACTTGAAGAATGAGTGGTATTCAGGTACTACAGAAGGGTAGGGGGACGTATTCTAAATACTACAAGTGAACAGCGTGAAGAAGTTCATAGAACAGTGTGGTTTCATCAATGACAGTTTCCAGTAGATAGACTCTAATCCTGAGACTTGCCCTACAGCCTCTATATCTAGTTCCCTTTCCTATGTGAGTTAACTGGTTCACCAGAATTGGTTTCTTTACTTGTTTATTATTATTGCTTAATTCCCTGCTCCCTATCCAGGAGGAAATTCTTACTCTCTTTTCTCTTCCTCTTCTGAATTGTTCTTGAGCTTTTTATTTCCTAGTCAATTCCCCATTGCAATTAAAATGTTTCTAAGAATGGAGCAATCCTAGTGCTTTCAGGAAATGTAAATAGCATGGAATTCAAATAAAATATTGAAGTGCCATTTGTGCCTGTTTCTGCTATCCACTTACATCCCAGCTACTCCAGGAAAGGAGGGCTTCGAGCCCCGGAGCATGTACGCTGCAGCCGAAATCAGTAAGAGGAGGAGAGGACTCTGCTGTGTGATCATGACTGAGCCGGTCCTTGGCCTCTGTCTCCCTGGATTGTCCTGCCATGTGGCGAAGCAAATTCCTCGTACTCTCTTCTCTTCCTCAGAGCCAAAATCTGTGTTTTACAGTCTCTTATATTGGCAGCTTCTTTCTATTTATCTATATTATTTGTCATTGGAGCCTTTGTGCATTTATACATACACTCCTGTATAGAAGGATATTGTATGTGAGCATAAAAACATTAAGGCGAGGAAAATAAAATTCCAGTCATCTCCATAGAATTCCTTTTTCCTCTAATAATCCTGTGAATCACTAGAATTTTAAAAAGTTGCTCTCATGGTAATTTCTGGGTTACATTTGTATAAAACATTCTTTGTTCTTTTAAAATACTCTGTAGGGGGCAGCATTTCCTGTATGGTTTATGAATAATAAATCGCTCTTTAATTGCCACAGATGATTAAGAGCTTATGGTTTTTCTGCTAAAAAAAAATTACTTGAAATATTTGTGTTAGTGTTCTTTGGAAATTTGAGTTACATAGTAATGCTTACAGGTGGGTATAGCTCAAATTCAGCTGATCTCTTAAATATTTACTCATAGATAGTCAATTGAAATCTGCATTACATTTCCAATACTATTTAAGATAAGTTTTGTTAATTTCTGCAGTTTTGGAGCTGAGCAATGTGGAAAACCAGGTTAGTTACATGGTTTGATATTATGGCTTAAAATTTTTTTTCTGTAGTTAGTGCTTCATTTAATAAATCTAAAGTCAATTTTGAGATTGTTTTTACTGATACGAATTTTTAAGGAAGTAACTTTAAGTTTACTTTTTTTTTAAGGGGATAAAGGCAGAAAATTGTATATATTTAAGACAAATTTGGGAGAACAAAGAGGAAAAATTTTATTTGACCATAATGAATCAAGGTCCCATTGCAGAGTAGTAGTGATAGGCCTAGATGAAGTTCATTGAGTAGTACTTCATACGTTAATCTGGAAAACATGGAAGAATTATATTCTTGCAATTTAGAATTCCTTTAAATAGGA
The DNA here is from genome assembly GCA_028534135.1 of Potos flavus. NCBI lineage: Eukaryota > Metazoa > Chordata > Mammalia > Carnivora > Procyonidae > Potos > Potos flavus. The sequence goes on along the minus strand of CM052898.1, from coordinate 33,870,771 downwards.
ATTAATACTGAAAAATCACAAGCTGGAGACATTTATGCAACATACATAAATCAAATTCCTTCTCTGTGCAAGGCATCATAAAAGAATCAGCGAAGAGTTACAAGAATATATATGAGTTGGCCTTAAGCTTTTAAGGAGTTTATTATATAACAGTAATGGTAAGACAAAGGAAAGATACAAAATATGAGTATTTATAAGATACAAAGGAGAAAGTCCCTTAGGAAAATAACTGGACTCACAGGCCAAATCCAAATGCATCTTGTATGACCTATGAGCCAAAAATGCTTTTTACATCTTTAAATGTTGAACAAAAAAAAATCAAAATAGTATTTGATGACACAATGTAAATTATATGAAATTCAGATTTTAATGCCCTAAATAAAGTTTTACTGGAATGCATTCATGCTAGTTCACTTACATATTGTTTATGGCTACTTTTGGGATATGATGACCGAGTTGAGCAGTTGAAACATATTATGTGGCCTGCAGAGCCTAAATACTTACTCGCTGGGTCTTTACAGAAAAAATGTGCTTACCCTTGCTCTAGATATATGTATCTAGAAGGTTGGAAGGTATACTTTCAAGAGTGAGCGGAGGTTTTTGGCTGCCTTCCGTCCCAAATACTGGCCAGTGTTGAAGGGGATCATTTCAGCTTTTCCCTCTCCTCCCCATAGGGTGAGATGTAGCTGATCTAGCTGGTTGCCATAAGAGTACGTCCCTCAACATTAGGGGAAGTGAATTGAGATGCCTACTTCTCCAAATGGGTGAGTGAATGACAGTGGCAGGGTTTAAACAGTTGGGAGTAATGAGGCCAGTGTGAGGTGCAGACATACAGGCCCTGTTTGTAGCCTGTTGGCGCCATGTGGATCTGTAGCATTGCCAGTTGGGGGACTTACAAAGAATTAAAAAGCAATGGTTTTTTGTTTTTTTTTTAATTTTTTATTATTTTTTTATTTTTTAATTAACACATAATGTATTATTTGCCCCAGGGTACATGTCTGTGGATCCTCAGAGAAAGCAATGGTCTTTAAGAAAAAAATTTTTAAAAGTGGAAGTATTAACAATGAAGTAGAGGTTGTAATTAAAATCCTAAGAGCCATGGCATGGCTGAGTGCACAAGTCCACCTATGTGGGCCCTAAGTTTTTCATTTCGACTCTCAAGCATTCCTGGTGCCAGCCTGTTTCTCTTGCACCCTCTTGCCCCTGCCAGTTTCCAGGTGCATTGAGGGCTTGCACCAGACCTCGGCTCTTGCAGTCCCAGCTTGAGGCTGAGTCTCAATCTTGTATGTTCCAGGAGTAGATTCCAGAAGGAGGTAGGACATATCTTGCATTACCTAAGTAACTATGCCCAGAAACCTTAAAAAACAAAAACAAGGTAGAACCCTTACTTTTCTTTCCGCTTACCCTGTGTTGCTCTTGTAAACCAGAACCTGGTCAGGATGGAGGGGATGAGTTATAGGATTCCAGTACCATACCTGCCTGTGACCCCAGCAGGGTGCTTTTGGGTAGAAGTGAGGGCTAGATAAGGAAGAAGCAAACAGCATTGGCCTAATGAGGAAGGCTTCGTGGTAGTTATTACTTAAATAATGTGTAGGGTTTGGAAAGAAATGAAAGAAGGTATTCCCTGAGAAAGTAGAGGGTAAGGAAAAGCAGGTAGAGGAAAATAAGAGTTAGGTCCAAGAAATGGCCAGTACTCTAGTTTGTCTGGAAGGTTTGGGTTGTGGAGGGGAACCGTGGGGAAGAGGTGTGAATGGTGTGTTGGGGCAGGATTGCGGAGAGTCTGCAGTGCCTTGCTGAAGAGACTGGGCCTTATGTGCTGAGGGACCACTGCAGAGTGTGGTGTTGGTCTGTGATGGGCTCACAAAGTCAGATTCATCCAGCAGTAACACAGAGGATAGAGTTGCTTGAAGCGGGGGGTGAGATTAGTGGCACAGGTGAGAGAGGAGACCATGATTCTTACCTGATGCCAAGTAGTTTAGGGGCAGGTAATATGGTCTGAACAGGAGTGCCCGCAATGGTGTGGAGAAGGAAGAAATATGGGGGCGGATGCTTCTCAGATAGCGAGGGAGAAGCAGCTGGGGCCCTCGATCCCGTCTCACCTCTTGTCCTTCTTCAAGCCTTGTCATCTGTAAAGCGTTTACATGGTCATTATCTCATTTCCTTCCCATAGCAGTTCTTAAGAATTACCCCCTCTTTTGACACATGGAAACAGAATCAGATTAAGTACCAAACACCAGGAGCAAGCAGACCCACGACCCCCACGACCGACCATGGGCTGTGTAACTGTTCCACACAGAACAGTTAAAATTGTTACCATTTTTACATTGCAGAGAAATTAGCCAGAACTGCACAAAGATTACATATATGTGGCTTTTTAATGATCTTTCTTTTGCCTTTTAGAATTTAGGACCAGAATTCTAAGATCTTAATTTCATAATCAAAATTCTCGGGGCGCCTTGGTAGCTCAGTTGGTTAAGCGTCCGCCTTCAGCTCAGGTCATGATCTTGGGGTCCTGGGATCGAGCCCCACATTGGGCTCTCTGCTCAGCGGGGAGTCTGCTTCTCCCTCCCACTCTAACTCTGTGCGTGCGCACTCTCTCTCTTTCAAATAAAAAAATCTTTAAAAAAATTTTTTTTCTTGTAACCTTTTAATGCACAATAAACTTCCATGTAGATATGGATACCCAATCATTCTTAACTAAATTATATTTACTATGCATTGATTAAAATGTAAAGAAGCATAACTCCGTTTTATCAATGTGCACACCATTTAGCAGTGAACATACACTCACTGTAATACAGGGAGAGTTTTAAAAGGGCTGGTTGTTCTCCCTTGACATCCCCATCAGTATATCAAAGTGCCAGAAGGGACTCATAAGGCTGGTTGGACTGGGTTGGTTTTTTCCTTTTATGAGCCATTTGAGGAATCCAGTTGTCTTCCTATATATTTTTTCTTTCTGACTTCATGTACAATTTTAGTTTTCCCAGTTTGAAACTAAACTAAATCCAAAGAATGAGTCAGAACTGTGAATATTAAATAATATCTATTGGAAAAGCAGTCTCCTCGTCTTAATTAAAACAACATCAAGATGAATTTATTTGAAGCTGAGCTACCAGGTATTGAGATACAATACAGGCTGTATTCATAAGGTGGAACAGTTGAAATAAAATTTTACCTGCAGAATTACAAAATTTTAAACACATTATTTATTTATTGTTCTATTGTTTTAAAAGTAGACTCCACACCCAGCATGGAGCCCAGTGTGAGGCTTGAATTTATAACCCCGAGATCAACAGCTGAGCTGAGATCAGGAGTTGGATGCTTTACCGACTGAGCCACCCAGACACCCCTTCTTCTTTTTTTTTTTTTAAATCCAGGTTTAGATTGTAACTGTTTCCAGAGCTGTTTTCCATTAATCTTCAGTTTCTTGACCATTCTACCTTTTTTCTTACTATGTAGGTGGGTTTACTTTTTTTTTTTCTTTAATGTTCTGTCTTGAATTTGGATGCCCAGCTCTTCAAAAGGAATTGAAATTAGTTATGCTACCATTATGCAGTTTTGATGACATCCTGCTACATATTTCTAGACTGAAGGAACCACTACTTTGACAGGTGACTTTAAGGTAAATGGAGTTAATGTCAAGGCTGTCCTAAACCAGCAAACCTTGCAGGAGTTGTTAGAGCAGGAAGGGCAAAAGGCAGCCTTGGGTTAAATCAATCCATTATTTGAACTTTTGATGGTGTAGTGATGTAAGAAAGTTGGCATAGTCACCTTTCGTGTCAGGGAATAGACATAATAAGGAAGGCACAAACAAATTGGATATTCCACATTTGTCATGGCACAAGGTAAATCTTTAGATGACACAGGTGTTATAACTAGACACTAACTGAGCAATTTGACCAAGTGTTTCTGAACTTAGGCTTTATTATTATAAAGACTATATTAACAATCAGCCTTATTGAACAGGATCCTACAGTTTGCTAGACATTGTTGTAGATGAGGGAAGAAAGGTGAAAAGCCACCATGTTCTTTTCTGTCCAGGAGTTTGCCACACCAGGTGATAAATATTGACACAGTATTTATTGCATAGTGACTGGGAGGCAGAAGGACTTATTTTCAAGTCCTGACTGTTGCTGCATAGCTGTAATCTTGGCCAACTTCGTATCCTTGAGCCTCACTTTTCTCATTTATGAAACCAGCAAGGAAGTACTAATTGGTGGGGTTAAATGATTTAATGTGTGGAAAGTACTTGGTGCAGAGCAAGTGGGTAACTACTAACTCCCATATTAGATGGGTGTGCCAGGCATTATGAAAGAACCCAGATCAATTGGAGGGAGAGTTGGAACCCCATTGCTAGAAGCAGTACTGCCTGATTTGAGACTTGATGGTGAGTTAGGGTTGGACTTGGGTTATGGATTCCAGGCAAAGGGAACATATACAAAGTTTATGTTTGCTTTGTGCTAATTTTGTTTGTGGCTATAATAGTAAAATATGTAATTCTAATAAATAAAAATGTTTAAAAAATGGATATGGCATCATAAATTTGTGCTCAAAGTAGCAACTCTTATTGCTTCATATGTGTTTCTTATTACAAGTCTGAAACGTAAGAGCCTAAATAACCCTATGAGGAATTTGAGGATAAACAGTGAAATGTTTGTTCTCAAATACTTTGAGAAGTATTCATAAAGCTGAATTTAATGTATGTTTGTGTTAATTGTTAGGGTTTTGACTTTAAGCTACTTCCTAACAGGACCTGGTATTGAAGCAAATTACCATACTTTGATTCTCTTAATTTTGATTAATTTGACACAATTACTCTATCATCCGTTTTTATGGTTAATCTATGAAAATTAATGTTAGAAGTAATTCATAAGTTATCCCTTGTGATAATGTGGTCTCATCAAAATCCCAGAAATCTAACCAGTATCTATCATCTTAAAACGATAGCAGCGTTGGCTTTTGTTTTGAGTTGATTTTATAAATAAAGACCAAGCAGTGCTCTCTTTCAAGTATTCTAAATAACCACTTCTTTTTCCTTTACTCCTTTTGGCTCCTCGTCTTACATAGCTCAAAACTTTAAAGGGTAAAACTAGATACCCAGAAAACCACAGCCACATAGCAGCTATAATGTATCAGGACTTGAAAAGAAATTTAGCTCTTATTATATAGAGTTAGCAATTTATATTATCTTTCTTTTTGCGGGCCAAAAAAAAATCCACCATTCTGATCTTTTCTTAGTGAGGGGAGCCATTTTTTAAGTGCTTCCGACCATCAGCTGGTCTGTCAGTAAGACATTATTGCCAACCCTGATCTGCTAACCGGAAAATTTCAAATTGCCAGTGGATTCTGATTTATAGTAGCTCAATCTTGTCTCTGTTTTGAGATCTATTAGCCTGAAATGCCATGTCAGTCCAGAACAGGAAAACATTGCTCTTAGTTTATCTTCTCTTTCTCTCTTTTTTTTTAAGTGGACTCCATGCCCAGCGTGGCACCCAATGTGGGGCTTGAACTCACAACCCTGAGATCAAGATCTGAGCTGAGATCAAAAGTCAGATGCTTAACCGACTGAGCCACCCAGGTTCCCCAGTTTGCCTTCTCTTTAAAGGAAAGCTGGAGAAGGAGTAGCCAGAGAATGTGTTAAATACTGCTTACTGCCCACCTGCTTGTTAGTGGCATGCATATTTTTCTTTATGTCATCATTATGTTTCTCTGTTGTTATTGTACAGTCATTTTCCCTGAGGTAAAACATTGATGGCACTTGTCACTTATAATACCAGGATACTAATTTTAAACTGCCTTCATGAGTGAACCAGAGATCTGGGTCCCAGAAGCCTTTCTTCCGTGGTTACAGTTGGCTTAAGTAAAGACCGTGTCGATCTGGAGATTCCCTAACTCTGGATATTTAACATCTTTGAGAGGCCTGTTGGGGCATTGCTGTAGCGAAAACAGTTACTGTGGTTACTGTGCAGGGCACCTTCTTTTTTCCTGCTTTGGACCAGGCAGCAAACTGGCTGAAAACGGTCACTTTCTTCCTCCAGTGCCTTTGAACAGGAAAAATGTCTTCAGATTTAGGCCTGAGCAGTTTTTTATACCTATGTGCCATGTGCCGAGCACACAACGGGATAAAGCCCCACAGGAGCCCCTTACTTTGAGTCCCTGAAGGCTTCTGGCCACTGGCCACGTGACAGCTTGGAGCAAGGCCAGTTTTTTCCTTTGCTGATAGCTGTTAGATAAGTGGTTGACAACCTGAGAGAAAGAGCAGTCAGTCCAAAAGAGACTAAAAAAACCTGTGTGGCTCACAAGTCTCCTGGCTGTGTGGCTATAATCGTCTATGGTGATTTAGTGGGAACAAAAGAGACCCAACTACGACCTTGGGGTAACAGTACACATTGTTGGGGAAAGGATGATTTAAATGTACTTATTTTTCTAGATTGTCAACTGCCACTAGCCTAGTTGTCTTTTACCTTTTTTGTCACATAGCATACTGTGAAAATAGTTTGAATGAGACATACAGTGAAAACACAGCTTTCCAAGAGCGCACAACTTTCCCTTTCAAAACTGCCTTGCATGTGATTTTCTAAAATTACCTGATCTAAATATTGCTTCTGAGTTGTTCAAAACTACAATTTAAAGAAAATTTAAATATGAATTAAAAATTTTTAGCATTTTTTGCCAATATTTCAAGGGTTGGCTGTGTAGCTGAGTGTGTCTAAGTTTTTGTTAAACAAATAAATGTTTATTGTGGGGAAATCTTGAAAAGAGGGTAAAGTACAAAGAAGAGTAAGCAACTGTAATCCCACATGTAAAACAGTGCTGGGCACACGTCAGGCACTTAGATACCTTTTTAGTGAATGGAGATGCACACATTAATATCATTTGGGTGTAAATATATTTAAATGGGTTTTTTCCTATGTGTATTTTTTTTTTTTTAAGAAAATAGGAGTGAAAACATACAAATACAATGTAACTTCTCTTTAAATTAAAAAAATGATTATTTTTGACATTTCTTATATTATTATTATTCTTTGGTGATAGTGAAGATGTGAATTTGCCTCTGGCCCTTAGCAAGGGGACAACCTTACATGAGTCATGTCTGTGAAGGGAAGCTATGTAATTTCATTAAAGTAGTGGTTGCCTTGGATTTTCATTAAACATGTGGCCTTACTTCCATACCCTTCTTAATAAAAATCCCTGGAGTTGGGCTTCTCATCCCTGCTGTCCACAACTGCATTTAGGCCTTCATACCTCATCTTTCTTACACCTGTCACCCCAGCCCTTGACACACTCTGACTTCCTCCCAGCTCACCTGCTTACTCCTCCCCATTTCCCTGCTTGAACCACCTGCTCCAACCAAATGATCTTTTCCTGTTGTTCCCTGAATCCACCCCCTTTTAAGTCTCTTTTTTGCTTCCTTTCCCACTGTCCTTCGAGCCAGCATATCTCCCCTTTTTCTTCACTCAGTTATTTGCTGTGAGGTCTTGCTCCAAATCCTGCATTTTCTATTAACCGGCTTACATTAGTAAGGCACGGGATCTCGAGGTGCAGGATTCTGCGGTGTCACACTATAGAGGGCCTTGTGAAAGTTTCAAGTAAATAGTTTTTTGTGTTTTTTTTCTTTAGCTTGTTTGGGTTTTTTTTGTTTGTTTTGTTTTTTGTAAAGACCTGTGGTTAACTTTTAAAACTTCAAGTTGGTGGTTATAAAAGTAAACTCCTTCTCCTTGGACCCTGCCCCTCCAAAAAAGAGAGAGAGAGAGAGAGAGAAAGTAAGAAATGGGCATATGCTTGCCTTGACATTTTCTTCTCTTGGCAATTAAAAAGAAATTCTTACACTTTAGTTACTTCTCCCTTGTTTTTTTTTCTCTTGGAATAACATGGCTAACTTGGTTTCATCACTTCTGTGAGTTTTGATTGTATTTCCTGCCTCCTGTCATCAAACTCTGCCTTCAACATTTCAACATTACATACTTTGTAATGAAAATAGACCTGCTGTGGGGGGTCCACACTGGTCATTTGATATAGTTAACCTGGGCCACTCTGATAGTCATAGTTCTGGTCTTGACTTAACCAAATGTAGTTTTAGGCCTTCTAAGTATTTGTTTCTCTAACCAGTTGAGCAAAGGGGTTTTTATTGGCATTCTTCCAGTCTGCATGTGAGGAAGCCACATAGTTAAAATTTTTGAAAAAGGCATGGCCCCTGCTTTGAACTTAATTTTTAACTCTGGAATAATAAAATGTGTTGGCAACAGAATGGGTCAAGAATGTGTGGGTAGTATAGTACAGTGGCTAGCCACAAGCCGGTCGGTTCAGAATTTGGATCCTGTGAGTATCTTACTACCTTGAACCTCAGGTTCTGCTTTTGTGAAATGAGCTGGGAAGGCTCTGGAGAGGATAAACTGTTTCCTTTCCATGTTTCTTTGCAGCTTTCAGTAAAGAGCTCTGAAGACTAGGAGGTGAGCCCAGACTTCCTGAAGGGTGAAGTCTTAGGCTAGGCCGGGAAGGAAGGCTAAGAAGCCATTAAGTGGAGTGGAGAAGAAAAGGCAACTCCGGGTGTGGGAGCCAGTTGAGTGGAGAACCTTGAAAACAAGTGCAGGGGCAGGGACTTGAGGAAAGCAGCACGTAGAGAAGCGTGTCAGAGGTCTAGAAGGAGAGAGTCTGCGGTACAGGGAGGAGGAAGATCTTATAATCCAGGTATGAAATGATGAGAGTACAGGTGAGGATAGTTGTACCGGGAGTAGGGGGAAAGGGCAGCAGTGAGGGACGTTTCCAGGAGGAATCCTCAGGGCTGCGGTATGGGGCCCTGGGATGAGAGAAATTGCGAGGGTGTAAGGCAGGCGATCACTGTCTCATTCATTCTTAAAATATTGAAATTACAAATCTGATGCTGCAAGGTTCTGCTCTAAAACAGGGGGCACCTGGGTGGCTCAGTTGGTTAAGCGTCTGCCTTCAGCTCAAGTCATGATCCTATGGTCCTGGGATCCAGTCCCAGGTCGGGCTCTCTGCTCAGCGGGGAGTTTGCTTCTCCCTCTCCCTCTCCCTGTGTGCTTGCTCTCTCAAATAAATAAATCGAATCTCTAAAAAAAAAATCAATAAAACAGAAGTCCCTGCTCTTTTGAAATGTATTTTCTAGTGTTAATTGTGTTAAAATTTTAGTGGCAACAATTTTGGCACCTTGGGATGTCATTATCTAGCTCATGATTCTTTTATCCTGTTTAAAAGTCAAGTGGGAAGTGTCTATGAAAGCACATCCAGTATCTTCAGGTAATCGATATGCAGTATTTTTATGTTTTGGACTATAAAGATAAGAATGAAACTGTTAAACTGAGGATGCTGTGTTTTACTGATCAAAGGAAGTGGTGCTACTATAGATTTAGTAATTTGCCTTAGAGTCAGTACATTTCAGGGAATGTCATGAAGTTCGGGACACCTACGGACTTGTTGAGTTGTCCAAGGTTCCTTTTGGAGGCTTTCTTTGGGATTAAAATTGGGTTCATTTAACAACCAGGAGGAAGTAATTAGATTGAAGGAGACTTTAGTACTTGATGGCTTTTTTCCAAGTGATTTTGTCAGCTTATTTTTGAGTGAGTGCTGTGATATTTTATTTTTCAGTCTGTGTTTTCTTCAGTTCTTTAAGGTGCAAAAACTTAAGTTAGTACCAGATAATTCCTTAACAAAAAATGTTGACATAAAAATAAAGAAGTTTAAAAACCAGAATATAATTTTTTCATGGTGTTTTGAAAGCTTAAATTAGAAGAATATTTTATAATTAAAACTGTAGTGCATTTAAATATTCATTTCGTGAGGAAAACTTTCCTCTTTTTTGCTTAATGTACTTAGTTGTGTTTCATAGTGTTTTTATAGTAACCACAATTAATCAGCTATAGAAATAGAGCATAAGGTTTACTCATAATTCATAATGAAAGAAATAAAGAGATTTGGGCTTTATAGTACTGATAAGATTTCATGCAATAAAAGAATGTTAAAAATACTCTAAAATCATGATTAAGATTCTGACCTGCTACAAATATATTACCTCGCAATATCTGAATTTCTCAGTTTAAGAGAATCAGAGGTGTTTTTTTTTTATAAGAATGATTTGATTTTTTTTTTTTTTTTAATTTTCTTTAGGTAAAAGTGCAGTTTTAAAGTGTCTACTGGACGTTCACAAAATTTTTCAGGAAAACGACCCCGCTTATATTTTGAATGATCTCTACATCTCAGACTACTGTGTGTGGATTCAGAAAGCCAAGTAAGTTTTGAGTTCCTTATGAATTTTACATGCTCCCATTTCTGGAATGCCTCCTGACCCAGGAGGAAGCAAATAAAGTAGCCTTGAAGGTAAGTTGTAATGGAAGAAAAACCCCGTCTGGCTACCAAACACTTTAAAGAAGATCAACATGGGGAGCTTGGCAAATTTGCTTCGGGAGGAGGCGCAGATGGTGAAAAGTTAATTTTACTGGAAAGCATGGTTCTAGCCTAGAACACAGGCATGCAGATAGAAGTTGTGAGTATTCATTGCTGTGTTTTTTGACGGTCCAATATGAAATCTCAAGGTTTCATCCTTGAGTATCCAAACTTGTGTCTGCGGATTACTTACAGCGGGGGGTGTGAGTGAGTGTGTGTGTGTGTGTGTATGTGTGTGTGCATGTGGGCACCTGTGCAAACATCACGGGACACAGGCCTAATCAGCTGTCATCCCATTGGCTAACTGCTAGCTTACAGAATCCATTCTTCAGAGTATAAAAAAAGACAACCTTCAAAGCTTCATAACATGATTCTTGGTAACTAACACATGCATCTAAGAGACCGAATACTCACCAACGTGGTGTATGTAAGATTTGCCCAAAGTGTTTACCGCTGCCTCCCTCAGGGAACCCTGTGGAGTTTAAAAAGGCAGTGAACTTTTATTTTGTGAAGAGGTTCAACTTCAATGTGAGCCATACCCACATTATCCATTTCAGTAGCAGAAGACGATTAATTGAGAGCACACAAATAGAGCTCCTGATGGGAGTGCTCTTAGGTGCTCTGGAAAACGATGGCACGGTGTCATTCTTGACTGAGAAGAGAAACAATCGTGATAATTGTTGCATCGCTGTGATTGGTCCATGAGTGCTTTAGTTTACCTTCAGTGCCTTTTCTGAGTGAGCCACTGTGTAGAATTTATTTTTGGCCTCTGTTGATGGGGAAGCATCACACAACTTGAGGCTCTATGTGTTGTAAGGGAGAACTGATGGTCTGCTCGCATAACGCCTACCACCGTGCCGCAGGTGGCAGCAGTGTTTGTGGTGGCAATCTCGGTGTCGCCAGATGGAAAATTGCATCTTTAACCCCTGAGGTCATCATGGCACGTCATCACTTCATTTCATCCTCCTGCTAATTGAGCTTATCAAGTACCCTGCTCCCATTTCCTGTTGTTTTCATAATAAAATTTAATTGAAATAGTCTTATTTGTGTGGTTTAGGTTTTTCTTGTTCCCTTCAGGGTGAGGATTTTATAAACATGTAATGAGCGTCGAGGTTTGTGTGAGGATCCCATTTCTGTGAGCGCCTCTTTTCTCTGTGGCATTCCTTATTAACTAGACAGAAGATCGTGTTTCATTAAAGTGGAAGGGTGTGTGCCCTCATGTCCGTGTGGGGATTAGCACACCTCCTTGCGCTTAAAATCCTTTTTCCCTTGGTTTTAAGTGGCAGGAAATGAAATGAAATTCTTAGGTCCCTAATAATTGTTATGATAACAGTCATTTTTTCAAAGAAATACAATGTATTGGGAAGCAAGACAGGAGAGGGAAGCCAGCAGGAACTCTTCAAATTACTTTGGAAAAATTTTTTCAACTTTACCAATTTGACCATAACTTTCTTTTCCTTAAATAGGCTCTCTTGTTTTCACTTTGTGTGTTACGTTTTAACTCTGGTTGAGCCTGGCTATTTTTTCTGTTCCTGAAATAACACATTGTTCATTTCCCTGAATTTTATTAAATTTTCTAATCTTATCCTTAATTTTTCAAACACAACACAATTGAGCTTTCCAATATCATCTTTATTGAACTGTCTTGGCTGTAAATTAATTATACTGCAATGAATGTTCATGATTTTCTTAACGAATTTCTTCCTCACCTTTCACCTGGTTTCTTTCTTTCCCATACAGTTAGTTTATCAGTGAAATCTAGCTCCTTATTTTTATGTTTTAAAATAGTTCTGTATTTTCCTTAATCTCTACTTGATGTTTTTGATTAGAATAAAGACTGAAATTGTATTTAAAATAGCAGACAAGTACTAAATTATAATGAGCACAAAGAACAGCGTTTCAGTTTTACAATCAGACATTCACTTTAGCAAAAACTTGCTGGAATGTGGATAGCAAAGTCATTTTTACTTTGAATTAATGAAATTCGGGCAACGGTTAAATCCCAAGTTGTACTCTATTGCGTAGTTATTTTTCCTTATGATGTCAGTGTCTCATAGATCATATTTGCAGATTTTCAAAATTCTTATTCTGAGTGACAGATGGCAAATTATTTTTCTGGAGTGGAACACTCCCTGCCGTCCTTCGCCGAAAGCTTCCCTGGAAATTTCGAGTGTGGTGGTCAGGGCTGCAGATGCTCCCTGGGTGGCCACATGAGGAAGGGATTTGCTTGAGGTCATGTAGCCTCTAAGAGATAGGTGTGTGATAGTCTCTGGGTTTCTGGGTCTGGATTTTGTTTTCCCAGATAGGCCACCTAGACAACCAGTTTTCTTTACCCATGGCATGTGGGAAAAAACACCAAAAAAAAAAAAAACCCCAAAAAACAAAAACAAAAAAACACCAAAAAAAAAAAAAAAGAAAGAAAAAAAAGCCCTCCCTTTAGGGAGCTTTTTCTATAGGAAGAGGAATTAATGACTCACTCGTCTTCCTCCTGGGTGTTCCCATACACTTGGTTTAAGAACATATGGGCACATCTCATGCCTGCCTCCTTTTGTAATGATTTAGTGCTTAATCTCTTTCCCCCTCTGAAGTTTTCAGGTCCCTGTGAATAAGCACCTGTCTGGGCCCATCACAGTCCCTTTAGGAACACAGTCAGTTTTCATTAAATTGAAAGATATCTAGTTGAGCCAATTGAAAGATCATTTTTCATCATTAAGAACAAACAAACATAGCACTTTAAAAACTATGCATTGGCTCTTACTTTTTTTTTCTCTCTCTTATTTTAATTGACATTTTCAGCTACATTTGGTATATTTTGCCCTACCATGATTTCTTTCCTGGTGAGCTGCACTTAACAGTAGCAGGGATAGTTCTGACCCTCTGAAAGTTCATAACCTTTTATATAAGTGGGGAGAGAAAAGCATGAGCTGTAAAATATGTTCCAGTTTTTCTTGTCATTGGCCGTAAGACTTTAGCAAGTCACTTCATCACTTTCTCCAATGCAGACAGCATTAGTATTTTAATATTTCCTCTACTTATTTCCCAGTGCATTTTTTAAACCAGTGAAAATAATACTGCACTTAATCATTTTGTAACCTGTCTTATCCTTATAATAGTACCCTAGAAATCATTTTCCTTTATAACATAATATCTATAGCATAATTTTTTTCTCATTATAAAAGAAGTATCTGCCCACTGAAGAAAATTTGATACCGTATGGTTTTAATACATGGTGTATTTTGAAAAACGAGAGATCAAATAGGGTACGATTTTGTGTTTTGCTACATGGAAAAATTTTGCTTGTTTCTTTTTAAAAAAATGAAAATTAAAATCTAAAATCCTGGCTGTCTTTAGTCTAAGTTTGAGCTAGTCATGAAGGTATTAAATCACACCTTTTCTCTTTAGTACAGTTTTTTAAAGGTATTTGGTTATAGGGAAAAGAACAAAAATGTCTTTGATGTACTTAGCCATTTTATGTTGAACTGATAGTTTACCCTGATTAATACATTTGGTGCATTTATTATTTTCACTGTTTTTTAGAATATTTTGCTCCACTAAATCTTATTTTGTGGTCCTTTGGATACAAAGGTGCAAAGTCAGTGGAGGGAAACCATTCTATCACTAAATAATTCTTATTTGATAAATCCTGCACCTTAGTTTCCTCATCTATGAGTGAATATAAAGCCATTTCAGCACTGAAATCTTAAAGTTCTAGAAAACTTAGGACCTCATCATTGCTTTATACTGTTGCCGTTGCTTCCTCTGTGTATGTGCTTTGGTAGGGGAGAGGGTCATGTGCCTGGAACAGCATAAATCTCTTCCATTGGGCCCTCTCTTGTTCCTGATATCTGCCAAAAGTCATGGGTGTGGCAGTAACTCAGGTGCCAAGGTAGAACATCAACATTGAGTGAGGAGGAGAATTATTTATTTCTTCAACCACTGATTATGAAGCATTACTATATGTGCTAGGTACTGAGATGAGCGATGGGGACACTCAGGTGGACGAGAGCCATGCCGTGTCCCAGCTGCTCTTGTAGCGGGAGGTGCAGACGGAAGGGGAACACAGTGCTGTAGCCTGTGAGCGGCTGCAGTCGGGAAGGGTGGATGCTGTGGAGGCACTTAGAAAACCACATGTCTAGCCTTGGGGTAGAGGAAGCAGCTTCTGGAAGGAACAGTTGAAGCTGAGAGTTGACAGATGAGTAAGAGTTGGTCAGATGCAGATGGGGAAGCAGGGGTGAAGAGTATTTCACAGTAGGGACAGGAGAATATAATTCTTTTAAGGAGCTCAAAAGCTCAGGATGGATGGATCATAGGTATAGGCATGGAAGAAAGAAACGAGGCCAAGGAGTTCACGTGGAGCCTTAGCCACTTAAAGAGGCTTGGTGTTTTGTCTGGGAGAGTATGGAGCAACTGAAGAGGTTTAGCCGTGTAGTATCTGGATGAGTGATGTGATGAGATTCAGATTCTGCATAGGGCCATCAGGTCCCCTTACAGGGAATGCATCAAGTGGGGTGGAGCTCAGACTTAACCCTGAAAGCCTTACCAGCTTGCGGGTGATGCGGGCAGAAGGCTTAGACTGAGCCAGGGGAGTGAGCAGGGAAGGAGACTGTGGTTAGATTTGCAGGGTGGGTGAGCCAGAACTTAGTAATGATGGGATGTCGGGGAGAGTGAGAAGGGGAAACGTCAAAGAGGAGATCCACATTTTGACTTGGCCAGTTAACGGGGACATTGGGAGGTGTACTTGGTGAAATTACTTGTACTTGGTAGGGAGCGGGTGTAGGTTGGAAGACAAGACAGAGGGAGGGAAGATTAGTTTTAGAAATGTCAATTTGAGGTCTCTAAGAAATACCATAAAGAAGTAGTCAGGAACATTTGGATCACAGCTGGAAAAGATGTATGGGAGAGAGTTTGGACAAAGAAGGGATATAAATTAATAGCAAAACACAAACAATGGTATCTGGTTGCATAGTACTGTTACACATATGAATATCATAATCAGGAATGGATGCATCCCAGGCTGGGAAAATAACATCATGCAGAGGAGTAGACGAATAAAACATGTAAGCCATCACGATGAACAGATTTCCTGATTGTAGCCATGATGTGTTGGAGGGGTGTGAACGGGTGTGAGGCCTTTTTCATTTAGATGAGTTTTATCTATCCTTGTAGTATCCCTTTATTAAGAATAAGAGAGTTCACGGTTACCTTGGGGTCATGATGTTTTGGTAAGAAATCCTTATTTCTCCATTTGGTTAAACAAGGCAAATGCACTCAGACCTTTATAGTAAAAAATAGAGGAGTTTAATTAGGAGGCTACAGGTCATCTTCTGGAAACCAGGAGCGGGGAGGGCAGCTGGGCCTCATAAGCTTAAGTCCTGAAGAAGTGCAGCAGTCAGCGTACTGTCTGGTGACATGTGGTCTCTCGTGTTGCTCTTTCTCAAAAATCCCTGCCACCCTTCTCTCTTGATGCACGTGGAGAATGGCTGTCGCGCAGCTGAGTTCAGGTGCACCTAGTTTCAGGAGAGAGAAACTACGAAGTCCCTTGCTTGTAATTCCCAGGGAGGAATGTGATTGGCCTGGCCATGGGTCCATGTCTTTTCCTGGTCCAGTTGCCTTGGTCACAATGGGAATGGGTTGGGGATGCTCTCAAAGATGGTGCACTGTCTCACATGGTGCCAGGGCCCACTCTGTCACGAGTGAGTGGCATTCTCAGAGAAGGGGGCATGCAGGGCATGCAGACACCTTAAGAGGACGCCGCTATATTTCCATGATGCTATTTTGAGCCATAGCTCAGGAAGAACCCTGACACGGCTACCGTCCCTCATGGCACTGATGCTCAGAGTAAAGATACAGTACTGAAGGTGGTTTCAGGGCTCTGTTGAATTCAGGCGTACCAGATGAGAAAACCACCTGGAGTGCTAGGTTTTGTTTTGTATGGGAAGTTACTTCTGCAATAAATGGTAAAACGTTCGAGCGTTACATTAGCTGCTAATGATTAGCGTATAGATATTTCAAGAAACAATTGTGCATAATTTCAAGCAAGTTAAACCTCTCTTGAATTGAAATCATTCTTGGTAAGGTGCTTATTCTGGCATGTCAGGTTTCTCTTTGGTTTTACTGTTTATTTTTAATTAAATCCACAAATTCATCCTGGA
Source organism: Potos flavus (assembly GCA_028534135.1). NCBI lineage: Eukaryota > Metazoa > Chordata > Mammalia > Carnivora > Procyonidae > Potos > Potos flavus. The sequence goes on along the minus strand of CM052898.1, from coordinate 33,854,218 downwards.
TGGGAGTGGGTTTTATCTCCGTAAGAAAAGATTAGTGCATGCCAATATTCATTCACTTGTATCCCTTCCATGGGGTTTCATATAGAAAGGATTTACTTAATGGTTCTTTACCTTATCACCAGTAGTTCAGCAGTGCCCACTGGGGACTGTTGCTCTTCATTAGACTTCTCTTACAAGAAATGTGCCAATAAATCATAGGATTATGAATGTTCCTACAGATTTCAAGCTAAAATAACTCTTTGTAAAGAGCTCCCTGTAACTATGTATTGAGAAAACTAGCAAAAGAATTCTGTATCTGAATGTTAAGTTTTGTGGGGGATTTTTATTGTGGGTTTTTTTTTTTTTTGGCTTATTATGTTTTCTTTATTTGTAATTTTTCTCCTACTGTTTTTTTTTTTCGAAGGTAGGCTTTTTATTTTAGAGTAGTTTTATTATTTCTAAGAAAAATGATGAACATGGTACAGAGTTCCTAAATAACCCACAAGCAGTTGTCCTATGATTAACATCTTACATTGGTAGATGTATTTGTCACCATTAATGAGCCATTATTGATCCATCATTATAAACGAAAGTCCATAGTTTATTTAGGTTTTCCTAGTTTTTACCTAACAGCTTTTACTATTCCAGGACAGCATGTTTTGTTTTGTTTTTACTAAGAACTGAAACTCATATTAGTAATGTTTAGTGTCTCGTATGTTTTGATTATCCAGGAGTTTAAAGGTATTGAAGGGTAGTGAACTATTACTCAGATGCTGAGCTACCTCAGGAGCTTAATACATACAGATATTCGAATCACCAAGAATCCAGACCTTGAAAACAAAAGGTTTGGCATATTTGAGAATTTTTAGAAATTTGGAAATGTAACTCGTATATTATTTTTACTTGCACATGTGCTGTGGGCATCATGATTATGATATTTTAATAAAAAAACAGAGGTGTGTAAATATAGAGTTGGGAAGGCTTTATATTTTCCCATTAATTTTCTTAAGGTAGAGATTAGAGGAGTAAGTGTACCTACGAGTTCTGGTAAAAAGAGATGGAAAGTTTCAGAGGTGAAATTGGCAGGCCCTGAACTGGAAAACGCACAGCGTATATGGTACAAGGAAGTTTGTCTGCGTCAAGCCCTTTTTGGAGCTGTGACTGGGTATTGGTGTTAGGTTTGTCTCTGTCCTTACTCACTTTTGGTCCCGGGTACTTGGCTCCAGACTTTTCAAATCCTTGGTTTTGGCTTGCTGGAGCCAGGGCTTTATACAGTGTATGATTAGCTACTGTGCGAGCAGATTGGTATTTTCCTTCGCCTCCTTGTTCTGAGGCCTGTTCACCAACCAGAGGTCTTTGGAGGATGCTCACGGGATCAAGTGAGTTCGGGTGGGCTCGATTTAGTCTGGTTTTGTAAACCAGAACTCTCTGCTTCATGTACAATTGTCACAGCGCTCCGACTGTCTTCACATCTCATTCAGAGAAGAGGCTTACATTGATTAATGTGGCGTGTGTGTGGTTATCGCACTTCGAAAGTGCTCTGTTTAAGGAGAGCTTTGTCAAGAGCGTCCTTTGAATGGAGTCACAAGAAAGCTTTTTAAAAAAACCGTCAACTTCAAGTACAATTTCCTTTTTCTTCTGCCTATTATGATTGAAACCCAATCCTTGTTATAACATAATTATCTCCACCGAAGCCAGCAGGGAGTTGCTGCCTTAATGTAAGGGGTGTGAAGTCCCCTAAATAAATAGAGGATTAATTACACTCACAGCATGTTGTGAAGGTGATGAGATTGATTGTGATCATTTGACTTGTCCCATTTCCTGCTCTGACTACTTTTCTGAATAAATAGAAGCTGGGAAAATAATAAATAGAGCTACAGAGCGTATTGTCGGGACTGGGGTAGGGAACAGGCCTGCTGGAGGTATGGTTCCAGATTTTAAGCGATACATGATATTTATCTTAGATAGTTTTATCAGTGATTATTCGCTTACTGTTCTCAATTTAAACAGCTTTCTAGTTGGTTTTTATCTTAAAAAAATAGGTATTAACAGAATGTTGAAAGAATTTGGCAGATTTTATTTTAAATTGGTGGATATCAACAAATTTCTGATTCATTTTTAAATGTTTTTACTTAGTGTGGCCTTTTGAAAGGTTTAAAGTGAAGAAAATGTTAGCCGTTAAATGTTTGTATTGTCTTTTCCTTATAGAAGCTCTGTGCTTTCCTTAAACTTAATGATTAATTGGTACTGTCATAAAGCACACCATGTTTTCTGTTTTCTTTTTTTTTTAAAGATTTTATTTATTTATTTGAGAGAAAGAGTGAGAGTGAAAGGGAGAGCATAAGTGGGGTGAGGGGCAGAGGGAGAAGCAGGCTCCCCACTGAGCAGGGAGCTCCAGGATCATGACCTGAGCCAAATGGAGAGGCTTAACCCACTGAGCCACTCAGGTGCCCCTTCTGTTTTTATTTTATGTTTCTCTTACTTCCATTTCCTGGAGAGTTTTATTATGTAAAATTGTGATTTCGATTTATACATCCATTCTTCAAATCTTTTATTGCATTGGCCTCCGAAGTGAAGTGCACTTACCCATGGAGCACAGAAAACCATCTTTTTGTAGTGGAGGAAGACTATAGTAGGTATATCTGTTTATTTTAAAAGAAAGAAATTAAGATCATTAATATTTAACATATGGATTGCTGGCAAAAATCATGTTTGATGGGTACCAAACATTTTTTAGTGATGGGATACTTGATCAGAAGTTTGGAGGAACAACCATCCTTATTTCCAAAGACAAGCACGTACGTTTCTTCTGAATGATGGGAGGGGAAGGGTTTCTTGCCTAGGCAATTGGGAGTTGGGGTTTAGGGACTCTAGTTGGTCTGTGCCAGCTGCTTGAACTGAGTTGAAGGCATAGAAACTCACGTGCCGGAGCTTGAGATGTTTGTGCCAGCTGTGAAGTGCTCACTCCGGGCTTCAGTTGTCTCTTCTGTTTGCCTAGTGAAATAAAGGAAGCCTAACTTCTCAACGCAGAGCCTTTGTCAGGATGGCAGCACATACTTCCCCGAGCACGAACAACTGGGCCTTATGTAGTCTTTGCTTTGGGGATTCTCGTGTTAATTTAAAACAGCGAAGAACAAAAAACCCAACTATCATTTTGAGGGAAAAAAAGAATGAAATTTGAAACAGACGATCATGTGTCTAGGAGTGGGGTATGCTAGAGGTTTATTCTCAAGATAATATGATTCCATAAGGAATGATTTTGTGCTTTGGTTGGTAATTACTGACTCAAGGACAGAGGACCCAGAAAAATCTGGACTGTGAATGTTCTAAAGGGCAAAAGTCATGTTAGTTTGGTACCTCAGCGCTTTAGCCAAATGCATGCCGCTTATTAATAACATTCAGCAAATGGTCATTGAACTGAAAATTTCTTTTCTAATTCAGTTAAAAGCTTCAGTAAAAAGAAGCAGCTTTACCTTCTCTTTACACAATACTAAACCTGTCTCTTCTAGGACCCGCAGTGTGTGTTCTATTCTTCATATCCTAACATAAAACAAGGGTGTATGCTCTTACTTACAGAGATGTTACATATAGGGATAAATGACGAAGTAAACCTATAACTTCATGCTTGTTTACTTTAGGTTCAAAGTCAAAATGAGTTGGAGGTTATAAGAGAGAGTGTGTGGATGTTTGGATGGGCAGGTGGATGGACGTTTAAATCTGCATGCCACCTGTTTGTTGGTGTGCAGTATTGGCTCAGAGTGTGTTGTTGGGAAAGTCATACATCGTCCCTGAGGAGTCAGGCTTGAGGATCTCTGCCATCCCAGGATCTGTACCCACCTATTGTCCCCAAGTCTGGAGACAGTGTGTAAGCTAGTTGAGCAGGAAGAAGGTATTTCAACTGTCAGTTCCAAGATGTTCCCCAGACTGTCATCCCCAAATTACACCCATGACCAGGAGACATATTGAGTGATCTGTGACGTGACTGAAGGAAACAGGTACAGCCATTTGATTTATTCCTTTTTCTTATGGGGAGATACATGTGTGAAAACTGAGTTTTGTAGGTCAAACCACATCTATCTGAAGTATTTATAAGTCTTCATTAATTATCGATACCTTATTTATAATTATCAGTTATTTAATTATTAAATATAGTTATTTATAATTATAAATGTTTCTCTTCTCTGTGGGTCATTTGTTTTAAATGAGGTTAGAGTCCAATTGAACCCCACATTTATTGAGCACCTGCTATGGCCGGCATTGTGCTCTGTGCTGGAGGTAAGATCAAGGTCAAGATTTCTTCATCAAGGGGCCCACTGTCTAGGAGGGTTAATGATGTTCTACTATTATGAAAAATCATAACTGGAAAGCTAGATGGAAAAAAGCAGTATATATAAAGCTGTAGGAACTGAAGTGGTGTAGTCAACTAAAACATACATTCACTGAGCAAAAATCCTAGAGGGAAGCTCATTCATGTTGGTAAAAAATTCTCTTTTGTTTGTGGATTCATGGGCACCTTTTCCATTTTATACTTATTAGCAAACGTGTATCTTTTTTTCTTCCAGATATACATTTTAAGAAATTACAGGGGTGTTACAAATGCTTTTATATATATTTTTTTCATCAAGCGTAACAATATTATAGAATTAAATTAAGTAGGGGTATCTGGGTGGCTCAGTCGGTTGAGCATCCGACTCGTGATTTCAGCTCAGGTCATGATCTCATGGGTTGTGGAATTGAGCCCTGTGTTGGGCTCCCTGTTCAGCAGGGAGTCTGTGTGGCATTCTCTCTCTTCCTTTCTGCCTCCTGCCACTTGCACTCGTGCGTGTGCGTGCTTTCTCTCTGTCTCTTGAATAAATTAAAAAAAAAAAAAAAGGAAAGAACTAAATAAAGTAAGAAGTGCGGTGGTCTGCATGTAAGGCTCGGCTAAATAAAGGAATGAAAAAAGAAAGTCCTCATGCCTGAGTGACATGAAATAAACAGAATAATTAGATAATCTATCAGTGCTGGTTTGAGATCTCTCGAATATGAACTTTGCATTTAACTCAAGTGGTAATTTGACATTATTTGCAAATGTGGAGTTTCTCTCAATGTTTCTGTGTACCATTTTATTATTTATATGAAATTACACAGAGAAAAAAGACCACCATTAGAAGTCTACTGTGCATGTGTTCTTGGTCTTAAAAGAACATATCAAGCAATAAAATACTCTAACATATTTGCCCTTTGTTTGGTTATATTTTTGTTAGTCTTGTGGTGGATATGTTACATCACAGATCTAAAATTCTGTATGCTTTAAAAGACAAGAGTGCAGTATGAAAAGTGATGTCTGCTCTGACCATCTTTTTTTCTCCAGACCCGTTCTTTCCTGTAACCCCAGGCCACATACATACCCAGAGTTGTTCTTTGGCGATGTCATTTTTTGATACCCTGCTAGAACCCAGAGATATTCTTTGGAGCAAAGAATAAAACACCTTTGCACGTGTAGTATTAAGTACCCTTGTGCCATTCCAAGTAAGCTCACCAGCCAATTTAGATTTTATTTCTATCCTTAGAGTATCCTAATGCTTCAGGAAAACAAGGATTTAGTTCTTAGTGGGAGAAATAGCCTTCATTTTCTACTTGATGTTTAAAATTACAGTTGTCAGCATATGTCCTATATTCTTGTTTTAATGGACACAGCAGTTAAAAGGATTTCACTTATAGCTGTGTAAGCTAAAGCCATCTGAATAGAACTATTGGCAAAGGCTCTCCACTCTATTAAATAGTGGATTAATTATAAAAACCAAGCTTTAAAAACTGAAGAAGTTGCAAAGCCTGTGTTCTGAACACAGCATCACTACACGTACTTATGTTTCAGAAGCTTTATTATAATCCATGATTTCAGGTGGAATTCCAAATATAAAATGTTCAGAAGATAAATACTGAGTTTATCTTACCTTTTTATCAGAAAGATCCAGTCTTGCTCGAGGTTTGTAAGAGAACATTTTGTTTTTGTTTTTAAACGAAAGCTACGTGGATCTTCTCATCATCTGTGTAGGGCAGTGTAACATTGTTCCACGGATCATATTTTTTCAAGTGTCCTCTACCAGTCTAAGATGGGCTCTTCCCTTGAGGCTTGGGAGTGAGAGGTGAGGCCACAAATCTACTTTGTTTCACATCTTTTGGGGTCCTCTTATCCTGCAGTGCTGGCTAGGGGGGTTGTGACTGCTTTAGGCCTGAGTAGCTACTCTTCCGTCCATTCTTTCATTCAACATATTGTTATGAGGTCCTACTGTGTGCAGCATTCCCTGCCAAGGTTCTGAGCCTAGGATGGTAATCAAAAACCAGACATGGCCCCTGCCTTCAAGGAACTTATGGTCTAAGGGAAGAGAATTGTTAATGAAATAATCACCTGCGTAAAAAGTGAAATCAAAACCTTGGAGAGTGCCACAAAAGAAAAGATGGTGGCTGAAACAAAGAAAGGGCACATGTGTGGGAGGCGGGGTAGGAGAGGTCACAGCCCAGACTCTACCATCCCTTTTAGGTAGTGTTCGGAAGTGTAATTTTTATCCTTGGAGCAGTGGGCAGCCAGAGAGGGAGGTGGGGCATATGGCGGGGGAAGATGCCTGGGGTAGTAGTGTGAATTGCTTGGGGCCTGAGTGTAGCCTGACCAGGAAAGTAAGCATGAGTTACTAGCACGGGTCTGGGGAGAGAGGGAGAGGACAGCGAGGAGCATGATGCGTGGGTTTATGGCCTGCACAGCTGCATGGATGAAGAGCCCTAATTAGCGTAAAGTAATTCTCAGGCTGTTGGCTTTTCTTAGATTCTTCTGTGTATAGAACTTAGCCTCCTTATGGGTGATCTGAACTTGAGTTTCTAAAATTCAGGGTAAAGGTTAGTTTTTTTTTTTTCTTTGTTTCTGTTATTGTTTATTATTTAAAGGAACTGTTGGGCTCAGGTATCTGTCGAAGGTTAACTTTTGTGTGCTTTTTTGTGTGTTTGTAGAGTTTAATTATTTTCTTAAAATATTTTCTGATGATTTATTAAGTGATACAAGAATACATAAAATATATATGTACACTCTAAAGAAGAATAAGAAACTGAACATGCATGTACCCACCACCAACCTGAAGAAATAGATTACTAGGGGCACCTGGCTGCCTCAGTCAAAGGAGCATGCGACTCTTGATCTTGAGGTTGTGAGTTCAAGTCCCATGTTGGATGTAGAGATTACTAAAAAAAAATAAACTGTTTGTTTATTTATTTATTTATTTGACACAGAGAGAGCACAAGCAGGGGGAGAGGCAGAGGGAGAGGGAGAAGCAGGCTCTCTGATGAGCAGGGAGCCCGATGTGGGGCTCCAAACAGGACCCTGGGATCATGACCGGAGCTGAAAGATGACGGTTAACTGAGTGAGCCACCCAGCTGCCCCTAAAATAAATAAGCTTAAAAAAGAAAAAGTAAAGAAAAGAAATAGATGACCTGACCAGTTGCCCAGAGGCTTCCTGTGGGACCAATCCCAATCATGTTTTACCCCCCCACCTCTGGTAACCACACCCTGAATTTTGTGATAATCATTACCTTGCTTTTCTTTAAGGTTTTACCATCTCTGGGTATACCTCAGTTTAGTTTTAGTCTTGCCTGCTTCTCAGCTATGTAAATGGAATCCTACTGCGTGTGTGTGTTTTTCTGTTACTTGCTTGTTTGAAGTAACGTTTTTTCTTTTCCTTAGATTTATCCATGATGATGTACAGTGGTGTAATTTATTTTTTTTCCTACTGTGTCCTTTTTCCTTGTCTGGATACACTGCAGTTTGTTTATCTGTTCTCTAGATTGTTGGTTGGTGAATGGTTTCTTTCCTGTTTGGGTTGTTAGGAAAACACTGCTATGAGCACCTTTGTGCATTCTTTGCGGTGCACTTGTGTATACTTTTTTAGTAAGCTCTGTACTTGGGAATGGAATTGCTAGGTTTTAGGGGATAGTTGTAGGTGAGACTTGACTGAGTGATGTCAAACTGTTTTCCGAAGTGGTGGTACCAATTTATTTCAATTTATTCACGCCCCAGCAGTGTATAAGAACTTCCCTAGTTCAACCTTAATGCCAATACTTGTCCAGATGTTAAGATTTGATAATCTGCAAGGGTGTTGAAAGAGTTCCTTTTGTCATTTCCATTTTCAATTTTTAATGAAGCTGAGCATCTTTTTATGTCTTTATGAGCCATTCGTGTTCCCTCTTCTGTGAGCTGTCTGTGGTATTTCCTCTTGCTCATTAGTGCTCTCTTTCTCTTCTTGATTTTTAGGATTCTTCTGGTATTCTGGATACTAGTTGTTTATTGGTTAAATATGTTGCAAACATTTTCTCCCAGTTTGTAGTTTATCTTTTAGGTTCCTTGTAATGTCTTCATAAACAGAAGTTTTTAATTTTAATGTTGTAGAATTTATCAGTATGTTCCTTGAGAGGCAGGCTTTTTGTTTCTCATTTAAGAAACTTTCTATGATGTGGATGTCATAAAGATATTCTCATACAGTATCTTCTGAAATTTTTATTCTTTTGCATCTAGCATCTAAGTCTTTAGTCCACCTGGAACTGATTTGGTGTATTTTATGAGACAGGGGATCCAGTTTCATTTTTTTCTCATATGGATCACCTTACCCCAGCTTCATTTATTAAATAGTCCATCCTTGCTTCATGCATCCTGCAGTGCTCATTCTGCCGTACATCAAGTTTACATATATATGTGGATCTGTTTCTGGGTTGTCTATTCAGTTCCACTGCTTGACTTGTCTCTCATGTGCAGATACCATACATTCTTAATTACCATGGCTTTATATCTTAGAATCAGCTTGTCAAGTTCCATGAAAAACATTTTGATTGGAATTGCTTTGAATCCGTTAATCTGTTTGGGGAGACCAGAACATTGAGTCTCCTTCCGTAACATGGTGCGACTCTGTATTTAAGTTGTCTTTGGTGTCTTTCAATAAAATTTTATCATATTTTCCTTAAAATCTTTGTACATCTTTGGGATTATTGCTTTAGATTTTCTGTTGCTATTGTAAATGATAATTTTTTAAATGACTTTCAAACTGTTTCAGGCATATAGAAGTGTTAATTTCATATTTTTATATTGATTTCTTTATCCTGCTACCTCGCTAAGCTCTGCTATTAACTATTATCTATAGGTTCTCTCCAGTTTTCTAGATGGGCAATAGCAGTGCACATAGTGACAATTTGGTTTCCTCTTTTCCAATCTTTTTTTTTTTTTTTTTTTAAGATTTTATTTATCTCTTCATGGGAGACAGAAGGAGAGGGAGAAAACAGGCTCCCGTGGAGCAGGGACCCAGATGTGGGACTTGATCCCAGGACCCAGGGATCATGACCTGAGCCAAAGGCAGATGCCTAACAGACTGAGCCACCCAGGCACGCTTTCTTTTCCAATTTTTTTTTTTTTAAGATTTTGTTTATTTATTTGACAGACAAGGAGGGAGGGAACAGGAGCAGGGGGAGTGGGAGAGGGAGAAGCAGGCTTCCCGCTGAGCAGGAAGCCCCATGTGGGGTTGATCCCAGGGTCTTGGGATCATGACCTGAGCCGAAGGCAGACGCCCAACCGACTGAGCCACCCAGGCACCCCTCTAGACTTTATATTCTTTCTTTTTCTTTATTTTACATCTTTTTTTTTTTTTTTAAAGATTTTATTTATTTATTGGAAAGAGAGAGAGAGAGATCACAAGTAGGCAGAGAGAGAGAGAGGGAAGCAGGCTCCCTGCCGAGCAGAGAGCCCGATGCGATGCGGGGCTCGATCCCAGGACCCTGAGATCATGACCCGAGCTGAAGGAAGAGGCTTTAACCCACTGAGCCACCCAGGCGCCCCTCTTTATTTTACATCTTAACAGTAGTGGCCATACCCTCCAGCACAATGCTGAATAGGTAATGGTGGTAATATACTTCCCTATCTTGTTCTTTGTCTTTAAGAAAATGCTTTTGATGTTTGCTGCAGGCTTTTGTAAATAGCTTTTATCAAGTTAAGGAAAGTTCCTGTTATTGTTAGTTTCCAAAGAGTTTTTGATCCTGAATGGTCATTGAGTTTCATTGCATATTTTCCTTCCTCTTTTGAGATGCATCTTAAGATTTTTCTTCTTTAATTTGTTAATGTAAAGGATGGCATTTATAAAATTTCTAACTTAGGTTAGGCCTTGCATTCCTGGGATAAGCCCATCTTGATTGTGATGTATTACTTAAATATGATTCTGGATTTGATTTGCTGACTGTGTTTGTGTATTGTGCACACTAAAAAACATAGGGATGGAAAGAGAAGGAGGGCTGCGGGAGGAAGGAAGAGTATGGAAGGAAGAGAAAGAAATCAGGCTCATAATTTTCCATTCTTGTACTCTCCTTTTTTGTTCTCTGAGATAATTTCTGTAAAAATTCACCAAAAAAGCCATCTTGACTTTTTTCTTTTTGAGAAGATTTCTAACTATTCAATCAAATTTTCCAATTTTATTTAGGATTGTTCTGGTTCTCCGTTTCTTCTTGAGTTGGGTTTTGATAGGTTGTGTTTTTCTAGAAATTTGTCCACTTCATCTAAATTTTGAAAACTCTCACTTAAAGTTATTCTTATTTTCTCTCACCTGGTTTTCTCTATAGTATCTGTACATTGTCTTATTGTAATAATTGTATTATTGTGTCTTATTGTCTTATTGTAATATTTGTATTTTCACTTTTTTTATTAATCTTGCAAGAGAGTATATTTGATTAGTTTATCAAAGAACCAATATTTGCTCTTTTGATCTTCTAGTTTTGTTTGTCTTCTTTTGCATTACTTTTTGCTATTATCTATACCATTTTATTCCTCCTATTTTGGGGCATTTATTAGGCTTTTTTTCCCCTCTGACTTCTTATCTGGATGCTTAATTCCTTAACTTTGAACTTTCATTTAAGCCTATACATTTTCCTACAAGTGTCTGCTTTGTGTGCGTCTCACAAGTTTTGAAATAAACTGAATTTTCATTATTATTCCATTGCAGATATTTTCTGGTTTTACTCATGAATTGTGGAGAAGTGTGTTTCTCCTTTCCACGTGTATGGGTTTTTTATAGTGATATCTTTGTTACTGATTTCTAACGTCCTTCTATTTGTCGGAATTTTACCATTCTTTTGAAATTTGTTGAGGCTAATTTTATGTCTTCTATGCAGTCATTTTCATAAATTTTAAAGCTTGAAAATAGTGTGTATCCTTCAATCGTTAGTGGGTGTGTTCTGTGTCCATTGGATGAGACTTCTCAATTGAGCTATTTAAACTTTTTATATACTTGTTGATTTGTTTTGTCTGTTTCATGTATCAGTTTTTGCACTGAAAGAGTTCTCTCAAAGTCTCCTACTAAGTTGGTGATCATGTCATTTTCTTCCTGTAGACTGATAGTCAATTTTTACTTTATATTTTGAGGCATATTATTCATTGTTATTAGTTTATAATTGCTATAATCTCCCTGGCTAGTTGAAATGTTTATTATGTAGTGGCCTTCTTTATCATTAATATTTTTTTGCCTTTGTTTATTTTGTCTAATATTAATATGGAGATCGCAGCTTTCTTTTGGTTAGTATTTGCCTGGCCTATCTCCTTTCTGTCCTTGGAGGAGTTAATTTTTCTAGACATGCTTCAATAAACTTTTGGTGGCTAGTTTCAAATTCAGAGATAATCATGAAATCTTGTATTTTTTGTATGTGAAAAATATAGTCTCGGCATCTGACGTAAAGCTGTGATGGATCAGTAATTTGGGAACCAGTGGTGACTTCAGATGTTTTGGGGGTTTTGGTCTTATTGTTAGGCACATCGACATTTCTGGGTTTCCTGATTCAAGTGTGTCTGTCTTTGACTCCCCACTCCGCACTGAATCAGTCATAAAGTTCTTTTAATTCTTCTGTACGATGTCTTTGATTTAAATTCTTCTTTTTGGGGGCTCCTGGGTGGCTCAGTGGGTTAAAGCCTCTGCCTTCGGCTCAGGTCATGATCTCGGGGTCCTGATATCGAGCCCTTCATCGGGCTCTTTGCTCAGCAGGGAGCCTGCTTCCTCCTCTCTCTCTGCCTACTTCTGATCCCTCTCTGTAAAATAAATAAATAAAATCTGTTAAAAAAAATAAATAAATTCCTATTTTTGGTCTTTCTTCCTTTCCTTTAATTCAGGCCTATATTTTCTCATTGTTGCCAGAGTGTTCTGTCTGTTCTTCTTGCCACCAGAATCTCATTCCTCCTCTTGTTTTTTCCTGCAGTAATGCCAGTCTGATCATTCTGAAATGCTATTTTGATCGTGGCTGTGCTCAGAAGTTCTCAGTGGTTTCCCCTTGCCAGCAGGAGAAAATCCTGAGTGTCTCAACTGGGTTCAGAACTCCAGCTTTATATCCTCTTCTTCATCTTTTATGCTTCATCCCATACTCCTGCTGACTGGGCTCCCTGTCTCTCTTCTGCCAAACATATAAACTCACCATTTCCCAAGTTTGCCATAAATGTTAGCTTTTCCTTGCCTTTGTGTATTCTGTTTTCTCTATCGGAAATACTACATTTTGCCTGAATCTTTTTCTCCTGACCCCAACAAAGTCATCTCCACTGGAAGGCTTTTCTTGGTGATGATCATCTTTAATTCTGTCACTTATAGAATTGAAATTCCTGGCACAGTCTTCTCATTTGCAGGGCTTTATTTGTGGGTCAGTTCCCCCTGCACTGTTGCTGCTGTGTGATTGCTTAGCCTCGTCACAAAGAACTCCAGTGCCTAGAAACCCACTAATGAGTGAGGGAGCCTGTTCTATTCTGAAGCACCTTAGATGGGTTAAACGTTCTCCTTTAAGTTGAACTGGCATCTACTTCTGTCACGTTAGTTTTAATTCTGAGCCCATATAGAGTAAGTCTCATTCTCTCTTCAAACGTGTCTTCAGCTATCTAGAGCATCAGTGCTCTATCCCTTCTAAGGCTTCCAGATCATCCTTTTTTGCCTTATGGGTCCTTATGGGTCCAAACTTTTCAAACCTTCGGCCTTCCTGGTCTCCTTTTAGGCAAACTCTACTTTTCAGTACTGCCCTCGCCCCCCTTTTTTGGCCAGTGTCCTTTTTAAGTATCCTTCAGGCTAAACAAAACACTCCATGTTTGGCCAGAAAGTAGAGAGGAGCCTTTGAGCTGTTGTTTTTGGGTTTTTTTGTGAAGATTACTGTGTTCATGTAGTCTGGAAGCTCATCTACTCATCGCTGGAAACCTCAGCACATTATTCTTAGTTTGCCATTAGCCAAAACCCTTAACATTTTAGCTGCAGACACTGTTGTTTAACTGTAATTCTGCTTCTGTGTTAGTGGTTGAAGAACTTTGCGTTTGTCCTTGTTTATTTACACCTTTTTGGATTTGGTTTATTCCATCCACCTGTTAAGTCTTTTTGGAACTGGAATCCGCCATCTGCTGTAACACTGTAAACTTGACTCTTGAAATCCCTTCAGTAATGCTTTTCGGAGCACTTACTGTGTGCCATTCACAAGGCAAGGCCCTGGGGGATTGAAAAGGCGTTAGATAAGGCTTCTGCCCTAAGGGAATTAGAACGAACATTTTCTGCTTTCACCTATGACAGTGAATGAAATGCTCAAGGAGGACATCTGTCATCACAACTTTGTGCTCTTCCACAAGATACTTTCCTTCAGCTTGAAATTGATCTCCCCTCTTAAGGTCAGATGTGAATCCTGTCAGCTTTATAATCTTATCCACCCCATGTCTGTGTTCTGCCCATAAAGAAGCCACGGGAGATTGTGATATACTGTCCTGAAACCCAGGCGTCTTCTCTGTACACGGCTCCCAGGCTCAGGCCAGTTGGGGGGATGGCGTTGGTTCTCGTGCACCCGTGCCGGCTCCTGAGCCTACCGTTTTTCCTCTTAACTGCCTGCTGTTCATGGATTTGGATTCATCACTTTCCTTTTTCACCTTTTGGAAGTTAAGCATATACTTGCATCTTTTCTGTCTTCTCTGTGGGTGTTAAAGGCTAGAAACATCATTCTGATTCTGTCAGATATTTTTTCTGTGATCAGCAAACTGTCTTTTCTATTCTTGTAATCAGTGTCCCAGGATTTGCCTTCCATAATAACAGCTGTCAATTTATAGTTCTTCCTGGGCACTTTTCTCTTCTCTTCATTCTCAGTTTATTGAACAGACTGACGGCCCTTGGTCAGACGGACGGAGAAGCAGACTCTTTGGAACTTCTCAGATAGGGTGGCCCAAGCCAGGCCCTGATCATCTTAAGCCACAGTCCACAAAGGCAAATCCTGCTTTTAATTTGAGAAGGTTGAGGTCACAAAGTTGTCCCTGGCCATTAGAAATGTAGAGACCATAGAGTACCATGGTTAAGCATATGGGAAGTCAGCTGGCTGACTTCATCTCTCTGCTCTCCCTGTATGGCCTTGGACAACTCATTTAAACTCTGTCTGCTTCAGCTCTTCATAGAGTGGGGCGAGTCAGATGAGGAGACTCGTGCAGTGTGATCAGAGCATGTTAACGCAGAGTAAGTAGTCAATGAATGGTTTGTAAACAAAGTGCTGGGGATGCAGTGCTTGCTTACCAATCACACGGGCTGGCTTAGACCATCAGTCTGTAGTAATAGTAGCTGACTGCATGTCAGGCATTGTGCTGAGTGCTTTACAGACATCATCTCTCTTCATTTCACGGTGCCATGTGAATTTGGGCTATGTCCCCATTTTATGATAGCCCCAGGTTGCATAGATGGAAACTGAGGCTCAGAGAGATGAGATAACAGGCCTGTTTGTCTTCAGATCCTGGGCTTATAGCCACCTTGCTGTGGTCAGTCAGTTCCCTGTCATCTTCCAGAGCAGGTGACACCACCCTACCCCCCTATAACACTGCACATGCTATGGACGAAGTTCCGTTGCTAGCAGTACACTCATAAGAAAGATCAGGATTCAGGGCGGGGGATTTGGTGTGGCCTGTGAGGCTCAGGGCGTAGAGCATTACGCTGGGAACTAAGGACAGACACGTGGAGTCTGGCAGGGGCACAAAGAGAAAGGAGGGGGTGAACTAGGCAGGGACCCAACCGGAGGCAGATCCCCACAGTCACAGTGGTGTGCTGGGTGTGAGAGCAGAGAGAAACTGGTCACACTGGTGTGTCAGATACGGGTGGGGTGTACAGAATATGTTAGAGAGTAAGTCTGCAGAATGGGAACGTTCATGCCAGTAACCCTTGGGTGACGTGGCTCTCAGTGAGTTTTTAAAAACTTTGAATTGGTTGTCAGCACTTAAAAATTGGAAGATTTGATGTAAAAGTGTGGATTTACAGCTGCTCTCTCTGGAAATACCGGAAGTTCCGGCAGTTGCCAGGCCCACATCCCCACGTGGTAACAATTGGCCAGAGCTGAGGCCAGCTGCCTCCATTATGTGGGACAAGTGCTCTCTGCTGTGGCACAGACCCCCGCCCTGCCCCCTAGATGCCCATCTGCACGGCTGTGAGGGCCGAGGCACTGGTGACCTCGGTGGAATGGACAAGGGGTCTGATACTGGATCAGAAGTTCGTTGGGCTTGCCTCCTGCCAGATTGCAAGCTCTGTGCGAGCAGGAGCCACGCTTATGCTCGTGCCCCGCTTCACTGCCAGGGCTTGCCAGATGCCCTGCCGATGCTGGCGCTCGGGAACCGAGGTGTCTGGGTGGCAGCAGTGCCCACGTTAGCGTAGGGTCTATTCTGGAAGCTGCTGCAGGCCTCTAGAACGCCGAGGGGGGAAACACACTGTATGGTTCATTTTGAGCCCCATTTTTAAGGCAAACTGCGGGTGACCAGGAAGCACCAAATAGGCGGCTTAGAAAGGAGAGAGTGGTGTGTGCGTGTGTCTGGGGAAAAACTGTCGGTCTCCAGCGCCTCTCCCACTTGTGGACGGCCACCCTACTGTTTTCTTCTGCCGAAACCCACGGAGCAGTAGGAGCGTATAAGGAAGGCATGTGGCACGTGCTTGGTCGCCTCACTCAGCAGGACCACGGCACGATGGAGATCACAGCCTGAGCTCAGGGCTCTGTGTGGTTTTGCAAAAACCGGTAAAACCAAATTGCTTTTAACCAGGGATATACGATCTTTCTTCCTGGCCGTTCATGGTACCCCTCACCGCGGTTTAGCCTGTGTTCTTGTTTTGTTTATTTATTCACTTGCCTTTCTTCTGTACTTGGCATCCCTCGGGGCTCCGCGTGAGTGCACCTTGCCACCGGGAGCACCAGGAAAGAAGAAAGTCAGATTGCCTCTCCCCTCGGGCTCTAGCTCCGGAAAATCAAAGCCAAGCCGAGGCAGCTCTTCGATGCCTGCAGCAGGGTCAGCGGTTTGTGTAATGTTTTCCCCGTCAGCTTAGCTCTGTTGATTTCTGGTGTTTTTGAGCAGGGGGATGAAGAGCGGCCTTTTTCAGCAGGTGGGACCTGCAACTGGGATCAAAGCTCAGTGTCGGGGCTCCCGCCGACAGCAGTCCCTGCTTTTCTGTAAACCGCTTGTGGTGGGGCAGGATTTGTCTCTGTGGAGTGGGGTCACTCCAAGAAAAACCAGCGCAGATGCCCTGAGAAGGAATGGAAGGAGAGAAGCATTTCTGTCTCGCCCCATGGGGGATCATTTGATAACATCATTTGAATCAAACCGTAATTAAGCTTTTGCAACCATTTCATGTAGGAACATGAAACGCTGTTCAGCCAACAGGTTTGGTTCTAACAACCGTCTAACTGGAGGTTTAGGTTGTACTGTGTATCCCTATAGTTAGTCAAATATCTTTGAGCCACTTTTTCATTCTTATTTTTAGTAATCAGTAATTTTTCTAAGTAATAATTTGGTTCTGATTGGGACTTTTTGCCACTCTTCAGTTCTAATTATAGAAGACTTTTTGCTTGTATGTCTTGATGATAAAGTGAACACAGGATTTTAAAAAGCTGTCCAACAAACTAGTTGAGTCCTAATTTTTTTGAATCATGGCTACCACCTTAAAATGTGGAACAAATTACAGTTCCCGTCCTGATAAAACTACCCCAGGAGATTTAATTTGCGTAACTGTTTTGACAAGAATTGGATCCCACGCCATTGGAAAGATTCTCCAGCGGTTTTCCTGGCAAGTATCCTCTCCTAGCGTCTTGTTTCATGTCAGAAATAAGCTCTAATTACCCAGATGGTATCACTGTTTCAGTGTGAGCCAGGACCCGGTGGGTCTGCATGGCAGAGGCTCTAGCCTTCCCTGGGGTTAACCCTCTGTCATGAGGCACATACTCGCTTTTGAGCACCCGTGGGCATAGGGACAATTGTCCAGACCTGTTTAGCTCATGTGGCTGAGGAGAGGAGCAGACGGAGTCCTGCATCTGAAAGCCATTTGAAAACCCTCTAGCCTGGTGCCAGTATGGAATATTAGTACTCAAGTCTGTGGTCAGCCCTGTGGCCTGAGCTATGTCTGGGCCTCGTTTTTGTCAAAGAAAATTAGGGCTTTAGATAAGATCTGTGTGGTCCAATTTTGTGCTCATAGTGACATGAGGCTATTTTAATTAATTAAAATTAAATAAAATTGAAGATCCAGTTTCTCAGTCACACTGGCAACATTTCAAGTGCTCAGTAGCCACGTGTGGCTAGTGGCTCCTGTGTTGGATAGTGCAGATGGAGAGCTCTTCCATCATTATGTAAAGCTGGCCTGGACAGCTCTGGACTCCTTCATCTCTCAGATATCTTCCAATCTGAGATTGTGGACTTTTCAACAGAGTGGCTTGCTTAGTCCTTACGGGAGAATGAATTGTGCCTTTAACATCATCCCTGCCACCCGGATGTAGCAGGGGCTGAAATGTTGGAATCTGTAGTCCTCATTGTCCTGGTGGCCAAACAGGAAGCCTTCCTTTGGTATCTTTTATATTTTCTTAGATGAGACAAGTTAGCTGTAGAATGATAGGTTTCTGAGCCATCATATAGTCACGTCTAGTTTAAATTTGTGCTATAAAGTGTTATATATTTTGACCAAGCCAGAATTTTTCTTCTTTTTTGCTACACCTCTGGGTCTTCTTTTTAGAAACAAGGTGAAGGTGACCTGTTGTTATTTCCCCTGAGCATGGGACAGTGTAGGTGGGTTCTCAGGCTCAGATGGATAAAGATAGGAGAAGGAGTGACTGAGGCATGCATACAGGATGTGGAGATTAGAAATAGCCACGTGGCAATTGCTATCCGGGGGGGGGGGGCTTTCAGGACTAGGGGCAGGGGGTAGGTGTGAGTGTTGTAGTGAGCTTAATAGCTCAATAGACTAGAGATTCAAGCCCAGAAGAAATGAAATAGGTAAAAAGAAAGAATAAAGCTAGGTCCCATGGTTCAGGCTGTTCAAATATATTTGATACCTTTTGTCACTTTTCAGTGAGGCCTTCTTGAAGCACTCATAAAAATTGAACATCCCCTGCCCCTTAGCACTCCTGGGCCACCTTTTTAGCTGTTTTTTTCCATGGCACTTACACTCTCTGGCACATTCTGTACTTTACTTACTTTGTCTGTCTTTTCCTACGAAAGAGTGTAAGTTCCATGAGCTCAAGGGTTCTTGTCTGTTTTGTTCAGTGCTTGGGCACATTAGTACTTTCCATGCATACTGAATGAATGAATTAGAAAAGCAGATTGGGAAAGAAAACATTCTGAGAATGAGCCTTATGATAAGAGAGGCCATGGTGATGACTCTTGAGCCAAAAGGACCATCAGAGAGGGGCTCCTTGTACTGTTTTACCTGGAACCAGCATTGGTGAATGAATGTGGTTTGGAGGTTGTATTTGTGCTTGGGTGACAGAGGCCTGGCTCATAGTCAGGCTGCCCTTCCCAGAATGTGTGAAATGATAGCAAATGCTTAGCCCTCCAGAGCTGATTCGGGAATAAGACAGTCTCACACTACTCCCATCCCTTTTAGGTGTTTGATCAGATTGAGTCAGCAATTTTTTACACAAAAAGTGTAAGGTGGTGATAATAATCATCACTTTGACACAGTCACAACCCGCTGGAATAGTGCTCATCAAACTTTTGTGTATCCAGATCCCCTGTGGCGCTTATTAAAATGCAGATTCTGATGAAGAGGACCGTGGTGGGGCCTGAGACCCTGCTGTTGTAACAAGTGCTGAATACTGCTGCTCTGCTGGTCCACAGATTACCCTTGAGTACAAGATTTTATGGAGAGAAATTAAGTATTAGTCGTTGTTATCAGTTGCCTTTATTAAAAATAGTTCTAAATTCCCCTTGAATAGGCTAGGGACCGTCATTTCAGGATGTTCTGATAGATGCTTTTCACTTTCATTCAAGTAGTTGTTGAGGTAGCATAAACAAGCATCAAGAAAACCAGCCTTTCCCAGTTTTGATTTTTCTGTAGTTGAACACTTGTCAGCACTCTTGTCAGGAATGGCTTTCAGTTCCAAGGCTTCTGAAGGCAGTTGTTGAATACCCTAAGTCTTAGCAGACTTTTACATTGATTCCTTACATGTGAGAGGTGGTTTCACCTAGTAGGGGTGTGTGTGTTAAGCCACAGATCAAGCTGGTCCCAGAGGAGCCTGGATGGGAATTAGGAGAAGTCTGTTTTTATGGTACAGAGAAACTCACAGCCCCGGAATCTCTCTCACTGTGAGGGTCACTATGCCTTTAAAAGAATTACTGTCCTGGAAGATTTCGTTTTTTAAGATTTATTTGTTCATTTTAGGAAGGGAGTTGCAGGGAGGGGCGGAGGGGGAAGGAGAGAAATCCTCAAGTAGACTCCCTGCTGAGCGTGGAGCCCAATTCGGGGCTCGGTCCCAGGAACCTGAGTACATGACCTGAGTCAAAATCAAGAGTCAGACGCTTAACTGACTGAGCCACCCAGGTGCCCCTGTCCTGGAAGATTTAATGAGGGGAAAAAAAGGAGCATCCAAAATCATGGACACTTCAGAATTTGAGTCTGAGAGTCAAGCTCCCTTATAAATCGATGAACTTATGTGCATCTCTCTTTTCCTGCCACATTCCAAGATAGAGTACAATCGACCTTTGAACAACATGGGGGATAGGGCTGCGGAACCTTCCCCCCCACCCCTTGCCTCCATCTCCGTGTAGTCAAAAATCTACATATAACTTTTGAAACTACCAAAACTTAACTATTAATAGCCGACTGTTGACCAGAAGCCTTCCTCCTAACATAAGGAATCAATTAAACATATTTTGTATGTATATGTATTGTACACTGTATTCTTACAATAAAGTGAACTAGAGAAAAAAAATATTACTAAGAAAATGATAAGGGAAAATACCCTTACAGCTCTCTATTGTATTTATTGAGAAAAATCTGCATGTCGGTGGGCCTGCACAGTTCAAAGCCGTGTCGTTCAAGGGTCATTTGTGTTTATTCCTTGCAGAATGTTGTCCTTCTGTCTGGTGGTCTGAGGATGTAGCTGTGGATCTATTGGTGCTGTTGGTCTTGTACTATGGGTCTCTGGTTCCCGTGTCACCAAAACCATCCCACTTTTCTCTCTTGGGTTGCTCTCATGGGCCTTAAGAATGTTTGCATGTAGATTACCCTTTTTGTAGGAAACCTCTACTCTTGCCCCCCCTTCTCTTCACCATTCCACCCGGAAATGGCTGTCCTTCCTCTGTGGTCTCATGGCTAGTACTGAATTATAGTCGATTCTCATCATTCACAGTAGTTACGTTCTATAAAGTTGCCACAAACCCTGACTTCACAAACTCAACCTTTGCTCCTAGGGAAAATACAGGGTTAGGTTCCTGTGTGCCTCTGGTCACAACATTTTCATCAAACAACATGTACCTTTGTTCTATCTGTGTTTCTGTTTACGGGCACCTTATATATTGTTGATTCATTAACAGTGACCCTCATGGCCAACAGCATGGTAACTCAAGCTGGAACAAAGCTTATCTAACACAAATACTTTCTTTCATAAGACAAAATAGAGCCTTTCAGCACTGAAGAATACTAAAGGGACGCCTGGGTGGCTGAGCATCTGACTCTTGGTTTCAGCTCAGGTCTCGATCTCAGGGTCGTGAAATCAAGCCCTGCATCGCACTCCGCGCTCAGCATGGAGTCTGCTTGGGATTCTCTCTCTCCCTCTCCTTCTTCCCCTCCCCCCCTCCCCCCCGTGCTTGTGCGCACACAGTCACTCTCTCTCTCTCAAATAAATAAATCTTAAAAAAATAATACTAGAAAGTAATTTGACAGTATGTTCAGGGACCATTTTAAACAGTGAAATTATCATCAAAAAACCCAAAATGCAAACAATGTGGCACTCACTAGACTGTGAAAAGGACACTTTTTTCACAGTCTGAGAGCTGAAACAAGAAGTCTGGGAATGTGCTCTTTGGCAACTAAAGTGTTCATGTGCATATCTGTGAATGAGCATAAAAGTGCTGAAGAGTATTGACTTTGAGGTTACAAATAAGTTTTAGTGAGTAGGTGAATTCACAAATAGGGAATCAGCAAATAATGAGAATCTACTATACCTTATAGACAAACTAAGCATTGGTATAGGGAACAGCACAGTAGGGACAGAAAAGAAGAAATACATGTCTTTCTTTCCTCAAAGAATTTAATATTTGGAATTTCAAGAAAAGCATTGAAGTTGTCAATCCGGGTTTAGAATTAGGACTTTGGTGGACTTCTTGTCCCCATTTTAAAAAACAGAATGGTTTTTGCATAGAATTCTCTTGTGGGAAGAGACTCTGTGCCCAAGACTCTCAAAGCCTCTGAGCCGGACATTCCCAGGGCAGCCTGTGCTAATCATTCTCATAAACTCACTTCACCATGGTGTGATGGCTTGTTTCTTGCCTTCCACAGACCGAGATGATCTGATCTTCAGATCAGAGGCTGCATTTTGTATTCACCATTACATTATATGCACCAAACCTGGCATGTAGTAGGTGCTCAATAAATATTTGTCAAAAGACTGACCTTGGATCCGGGCAGTTGAGCTGAAAAACTGCAGCCCAGTCTCCTTGCTTCTAGTTCTGGTTCTCAACCCCTTGTGCACAATTCTGAAACCCAGAAGGTTCTGAAAGTACATGTATTTTCGGGGCAATTGGCAGCAAAACCTGACTGACCTGAACTCACCTGCTGTGACACTATTTATAATCTTTATTTAATCCACTTGGAGAGACAAACCTGTGGCAGAAAAATATTAGTGTATTTGATTACAGGTTGTTGCCGGGGGTGTTAGGTCATATAGGGCATAGTAATAGAGATCCAGAATTAACTTTTCTGAAATGAAAAACAAGCAAACAAATAGAAATTTTAAAACTCATATAAGTCCAAGGGTTTCAGATAAAGCATTGTTGACCTGTGGTGGAATTTAGGGATTTTCTGTAGAAGTTTTAGTTGAGGAAATTGATCATTTATTTAGAAGCAAATTAGCCAGAGGCGGAAGTGGTTAGTTTCTGGCTGATGAGAGGAGAATGAAGTGCGTCAATCTGGTGGCATAACTCCTGAGGGGACAGCACGTGGTGTAAAGTAAAGCCCTAGGGTTAGTTTGAAGAGTGCTCAGTAGTTCTTTTTGTCAAGAGGAAGCTTACAGAATGAAAGTGGAGGAGTTGATTCCTCTTAAGACTTTATCATCAATACAAGAAATATTTACTTGGAGTGTTAATCTACGCATGCCTGTAATCTACACATGGGCGGAGTTTATTGGAAAAAGAAATCCCCTGACTTTGAGAAATGATTTGAAAAACCTGACCATGATGTCCAGTTCTATTATTTCATGGAGAAATGTGTTGGTAAACATACTCTCCTGCCCCCCCCCCCCCCCAAAAAAAGTCAGCATTGAGAAGACCCGCAAGCAAGGGAGGTCAGCCAAAACACCTGTTCAGTTTCCTGGTCATAGTAATAATAAACGAAGCATCTGAAGACTTGGTCTTGTTGTTCCCCCCACCCCAGGTGGGAAGTTTTCTCTTGTTGCTGTGTAAATTTTCCCTGGGATTGCAGATACAGAATGAAGTCTTCTAAACCTTTTATGCTCATTTAAAAAAAAAACTATCTGTTTTAAGAAAGTAAGCTTTATTCTATACTATACAAATTAAATAAAATCACTCACTTTGAGTAAAATGTTCATCCAGCTGGTATAAAGACTTTCGGGAGTTCATCTTCAGGTTTCTGATAGGTATGAAGCAGTTTTAGGGGCTTGGAAGCAAGACTAGAAGGAAAATTAGTAGAAATTATTACTTTATAGTTCAGAAATATAATATACAGACCAGGATTGGTCTGTAGATCAAATGTCCGGGGAGGTGGGATGGGGGGAAATGCCTTTAAAAATGTTACTTGAAATGCCCCACAGATTGGCTTTCACCACTACCTGGGGAATAACCTCCGTAGCAGTGAGTTTCGTACTTCTGCAGAGAACAACTTTCTGTGTGTAGTTCACACATTGGGAGAGATGACTAATGGATCTTTCTCTAGGCGTACTTTGAGATTCTCTTTGTATTTGGCAGAACGCGCCATGCCTTTTAAAAAGACGTGTGCAATGAGGAATGTTGTATTAGAGGTCCTGCCAGTTTGCCCAGAGGAAATGGGATCCGGCTCCGTGATCCTGTCCCCCCATTAGGATACAATCCTCTTCGCAGAGGCTCCGTCCGCTTTTCCAGAGCACGTGTCAAAAGCCTATGACTTCTTTTCCAGGACGTGTGTTTGTTGTTGTTGTTGTTGTTGTTTTAAGCTAATTTTTGTCGAAGTACGCACAGAATCTAAGTAAATAAAGAATGAACTCGGCTATGGTAAAATACCTGTGTAACTAGCACCCAAATCAAGAATCATGCTTGAGAGGCCCTCAGATGCCCCTTGGTGCACTGTCATTCTCTGACCCCTACCCCATAACCACCGCCCTGACTTCTGTCACCATCTATTGGTTTTGCCTGTTTTAGAACTGGGTAGAATCAAATAATACAGTGTATACTCTTCTGTGTGTGGCTTCATTCCTTCATGAAGTGTTTTTTTGTTTTGTTTTGTTTTTTGTTTTTAAGATTTAGTTAGTTTAGAGAGAGGGTGGAAGGAGAGAGTGGAAGGGAGGGTCAGACGGACAGGGAGAGAGTCTTTTTTATTTATTTATTTTTTATTTTTTTATTAACACATAGTGTATTATTTGCCCCAGGGTACATGTCTATGAATCATCAGGCTTACACATTTTACAGCATTTACCATAGCACTTACCATAGCACGTACCCTCCCCAATGTCCATAACCCAGCCACCCTATCCCTAC
>CM052898.1:33809824-33829552 GCA_028534135.1 Potos flavus | reverse complement strand
ACACGTGCCCCTTCGGATCACTACATTTGTATCTTTAGGGTAAATACCCAGTAGTGCGATTGCTGGGTCGTAGGGTAGCTCTATTTTCAACTTTTTGAGGAATCTCCATACTGTTTTCCAGAGTGGCTGTACTAGCTTGCATTCCCACTGGCAGTGTAGAACGGTTCACAGGGAGAGAGTCTTGAGCAGACTCTGCACTGAGTGTGGAGCCCGACTTGGGGCTGGATCACAGGATCCTTAGATCAGGACCTGAGCCGAAACCAAGAGTCGGACGTTTAACCAACTGTGCCACCAAGGCGCCCCTCTTTTCAGCGTTATTTTCGTGAGTGTTCTAACTCAACATTAACCTTAAAGATCTATTTGGAGCAACTTTAAAAAAATCCAGCAGATTGACCTGAGAGCAAGAAGTGTAAGAAGGTGCCCAGCTAGTTATGGAGTCCTATAGTTGTGTAAGGAGTGTGAAGCAGGGCCATTGGGGGAGGTTGGGCGTTGAGTGGACTCTAGGTGGCGTATTTCTGAGCACTTTGCTCTTTGCCTTTGCCACCAGTGCTAAGACACGCCAGCGGGACTCCTTCCCTGCAGGGCACAGCTTTCCGGGTCCAACAAGGAACAAACCTAGTGGAGTGGGTCTGCATTTAGGAAGGAGCTCAGTGCTTCAGCTCTGTCTTCCCCACAGAGGGGAGGCAAGTTCATTCGCTGCCCTTACTATCAGTGAGCTGTCCTGAGGGGCACGGCATGGAGTGGTTTTGTGTAAGAGCAGAGGAGGGTACAGCAGGCCTGCCCCAGAGGTGGCCACTTAGCGCTGTGCCTGGGCCTTGGGAGGAGCGGTCTGTCCCAGAGCTGTGTCCCGTCCTGTTGTTCCTGTTTTCTCCCTAGGAAAGCAGAGGTTCCAGGCTTCCTTCAGAGAGCCTATCAACCATGGTTCCCAGCGAGTGGGAAGAGGCAGCGCTGATGTGGTATGTCTGACAATTAATAATTCCGGAAGAGCCCAACCAGGGAGCAGGCAATGTACCACTGTCATTCATTTTATAGAACAGGCTTGTCACTAAGAAACCACAGAACGGTTCAGGATTAATTGCTTCATGCCATGGCGATGTGTGTTTAAGAGGACATTCCACTGTGTATCATACGAGTGAGTGGATAAATATTTTGAATTTTCAAAGTTTTTGACTCCTGTCATAATTTGGAGAGCTGCATGCTTCCGCCTGTGCATGTGGTCAGCATACCAGACCTTCTGTATTTTCCTGTCTCAGTATTGTGAAAGCAGCAGAGCGCACTAACTGTATATTTTGTAACCAAGGAAAATTTTAGCATTTCAAACAAGCACACAAAGAAATAAACACATTAAATTGCTTAACCCGGTCTTTCTTTCTCAGAGCATGCCAGGAAGTTTGGAAGCAGTCATTTTCATTCTGCTTTCAAGATGGGAAAGTGGAGACGAAAAGGACATTTTTTAAAAACTCCCATCAGAACCTCCACTTCTGTAGACCTTAAAACTTGTCCTGTTTCACCAAGTTCCTAATAGTAGGTCTGCGTATAAGTAGTTGGAGGGCAAAGGGCAGAGCATACTAGCTGATGGTCTGTGGCATCACGAATGGGTGTCGGGAATGAAGATACTGGCCCCTCAGCCCTCAGGCTGGCAGGGATGCAGACCCCTTGCCATGCCAGGCAGATGGCATCGTCTGTGTCCCATGACATGAAATCGCTTCCGAAGCTCTGCTTTACATAGATTGCTTTTCTAAGACTGAGGTGGGATTTTAGCTGAGTACTAAATGAGTAAGATCCCCACGTGGGAAGACTTAGGGGAGAAATGTTCCAGAAGCAGGCAAGTGCAAGGGCCTTGAGGCACAAATGCATTAAAGTGTCCTCAGGATGGAGAGAGGGCAGTGAATGGAACACAGTGACCTGGACACGAATGGTGGGTGAACTCACTGAGTTGCGGGCAGGACCCAGGGGCCAGATCTCTGGGGCTTTGTCCTCACTGGGGAGTTTGGATTTTATTCCGTTTTGAGAAGCCACTGCAGGTTTTCACACAGGGAAACATGAGCATAACAGAGAAATGTAGAACCATGGTGTTTGGATTCAGAGGAGAATTAGAAACAGACTGATCCCATTCTCTGCATCTTAACTGATGAAGGAAACTTTTCTGTGCCTTCCTGCTGTTAATATTTTTGGTGGTTTCATTTTTTTCTCTGTAAAACCAAGAGGTTGTATGTGATGCTTTCTGATTTCTGTTCAGCTCTAAAGATCTCGATCCCTGTATAGCCCTCTCTATTAGTGTCCTAGGATCACTGTAACAAATGACCACAAACCAGATGGCTTAAAATAACAGAAAGCTATTTTCTGAAAGTTCTGGAGGCCGGAAGTCCAAAATGAAGGTTTCCTTCACAGGGTTGGTTCCTTCTAGAGGCTTCAGGAAAGTGTCTGTTCCATACCTCTTTCCTGGCTTCTGGTGGTAGTGAACAATCCTTGACACACCGTGGCTTGTAGATACATCACTCCAGTCTCTGCCACCATTATCACGTGACCTTCTCCATATCTGTCTCTTCATGCGTACTGTGGTAAGGACACCAGTCCCCGTGGAGTCATTGGATTGCAGGCCTGCCCGAACCCGATATGACCTCATCTTGATTTGATTATATCTGCAAAGATCCTATTTCCAACTAAGGTCATATTGACAGGTTCTGGGGGTTAGGACTTGAACATACCTTTGTGGGGGGCACATTTCCACCCATAATACCTTTGTTCCACCACCTTCATAGTAATGCCTTCTCCATCTTGTTGACTGACCTCCACTTAGTTTAATGGAATCCAAACAGTCATTTCATCTCAACAGCTAAGAGGTCAAAATACTATACCTCTCTTACTAAACAACACTGTCTGCCCTTTTCACATAGATGAAATGTAGAAATATTGTCAGAATTGTTCAAATCTGACATATCCAAAATGTCGTGCTTCACGGAATCATTTTAGAGAAGAATATATCTGTCTCAGCCTTTGACCCATAATCCTCACTTCCCCATATCCTTTTCTATCCAACAGAAGTGGGTTTTTTTTGTTGTCGTTTGTTTTGTTTTCATTTTTGTGTATTTTTTACTTAACCAGCTATTTGGTTTCATTCAAATTACATATTTATTCTTTGCCTTGTACCAGAGATTATTTAAAGTATTTCTGTGTGTGTGTGTGTGTGTGTGTGTGTGTGTGTGTGTGTGTATAAAACAACATGGTGTTAATTAAAGATGGGTCAAAGAAGGAAAAAAGCAACAAAATGAAAAGGGAGGCCAGACGGAGCTTCAGGTACATTCCATCATGCCAGGCGGGTCACAGATTTTACTTTCCTAACAGCCACTATGGAAAGGGAGGCCTTTGAGTTTCACACTGCCCAGAGTTTTGTGGGGCCGGTTTTGAAATCGACTCTGAACACCAGTTTGGAGGATTGTAGTGAAGCACATTTCAGCGAAAGCAGTTCTGCTGGGAGGCGGGGGGAGTAGAGGGAAAGGTGGCAAGTTGATGGGACTCACATTTCCATCTCTGCTAATCTGATTCGGTCTGGCATAAATGCAAAACCATTTCAGGGAGGGATTGAGTCCATTTCTTTCAAATAGTTTTTTATGAACATTGTATCTTTCTTGATCTGCTTATCACCTTTACCCTTCCACTTCTTAGATAGATATCAGTGAAGAAGTAAATAGTAGCCCCTCTGGATTTGGGTAAACCTTCATTCACCTACCTGAGGCATGCTCTAATGTATGTGGGATTACCATAGCAATTTTTTTTTTAGATGAAGTCATTTACTTTGCTCTAAAATTGTGCATGTGTGTATATCTAGAGCAGCGACATATGTGTGTCATGCTGGTTGGGGGGGGGTCCTGATTTCTGAATATTCATTCAAATTTCTGTACTTAACAGAGTTACAAAGAGAAGTGATGATAGTAAAAACCCAGAAATATTCACTAATGATCAAACCACTTAATGAATTTAGTCCCCATTCTTGTGTATCATTTCCTTCCTAACATCCTACCCACCCATCCGGCCAGTGTTTTTGCTGTTTGGCTTCTTGTTGATCGCTGATATTGTACAGTGCAAATAAATTGCAGATTGGGCAGAAGATCAAGGACTTCACAAGGGCAGTGAAAGTGATACAGGAGTTGTGGTTGAGGGAAGCACACAACCCCTGACACTGAGGCTTGGAAGCGTGGGATTAGTTAATAGTTGAAGAAGGAAACTCTACAATAATGGGGACATTAGCGGGAAGTATTTAAATGACAAAGGAATCATTTGAGTATCACATGATTGGAAGACCCTTGAGAAAACTGTTGATGCCTTGGTGATTATTTTTTCTCTGAATTGCTCTAAAAGACTGACCTAAAGTGATGAATGTCATATAGCACTACACTGGAATTTTGTTAGAACAGTTAAAAACACAATACTTGGTTCACTCTTTGTTCATTGGGAGAAATGGCACACGGTCACAGTTATAACCTACATATTAAGTCATTAAGTATTTTATGAACTTGTTTGTATATTTTGTAATTTTTTTGAAGGTGAAATCTTAACCTTTTTTTGGTTACTATCTACTGTTAAATTTTGGCCTTTTATGTTGGTTTACCTTAAGTGACCTTTTTTGGTCTTAATTTATCTTCCATTAATGAGCAGCTCCACTGTCTATTTGTTTCAGCTGTAAGGGGTGTAGTATGTTGGACAGTATCCCCTCAAAGTTCCCAGAACCTGAGAATATGACCTTATTTGGGAATAGGGTTATTGCAAATTGTAAGTGATAGTTAAGATGAGGTCTTGCTGGAGTATGGTGGCCCCTTAATCCAGTATGACTGGTATCCTTGTAAGGAGAGGAGAAGAGACACAGAGACACTTCCAGAGGGAAGACAGCATGTAAAGAAACAGACGCAAAAGAAAGAGTGCCTTGTGATGACAGAGGCAGAATTTGGAGTGATGGGTCTATAAGCCAAGGAACGCCCAGGGTTGCCAACAACATGAGAAGCCAAGAGGCGTGGGACAGGTTCTCCCTCAGAACCTTAAAAGGGACTTCTAGCCTCTAGA
The DNA here is from genome assembly GCA_028534135.1 of Potos flavus. Taxonomy (NCBI): domain Eukaryota; kingdom Metazoa; phylum Chordata; class Mammalia; order Carnivora; family Procyonidae; genus Potos; species Potos flavus. The sequence goes on along the minus strand of CM052898.1, from coordinate 33,824,494 downwards.
ACTGTAAAAAAAGAAATTTCTGTTGTTTTAGGTCCCAGTTTGTGGTAGTTTGTTATGCCCTAGGAAACTAATAACAGGGCGTTTTCAGAAAATTATTCTGCTGTTTCGTGGACTACATGTTAATCTTCATAGCCCAGGCCCAGAGGGGTATAATGTCAGGTTGGAAATAAGGTGGAAAGTGATTTCACTGGCCCAAACTCAATATGGCTTAAATAACTTGCAGTGTTTTCTGTATTCAATGGGAGCTTCTTGTTTAAAGGAATGGGTTGTTTCTGTTAATAACTGAGCTGGGGGCAGTTTTCACTAGTTCAATATAACAGCACACAGTTCTCTGTTCACCTGTGCACCCGTCCGTACTTGTGTTTCATGGCAACTTTTGGGAGAAGACTGTCACTAGCAACTTCTACTTAAAACTAATGCGTTATCTTTTACATCAGGCTCCATAAGTGTGTTTTGTGCAGAGGATTCCGAAGTCTGGAACTGGTTCTTTTCAATAGACAGGGATTATGGTTATATGCCATTATCATCAATACCTTTTAAAAAGAAAGTTGATGTATTGTTTGTCCCCAGACAGAACCTGGTGTGTGTGTGTGTGTGTGTGTGTGTGTGTGTGTGTGTGTGTGTCCTTTGAAATTAAAAGGCCAAGTCAGTGTATTCCATCATCCGGTATGAAATGTTTGTTGAATTGCCTCACTGCCACCCTGTCTTACATTATCGGTTGCTGGCTCTAGTGTCAGTATGTCATGCCTGGCAGGTTAGTGGGTTTTGGCAGAGGAAATGAAACCTAGTCAGTTACTACGAGATTTATAGTAGATCTGCTGTTGCAGGAAGTGGTGAAAAGTTGATTGATAGTTGGAAACAAAACTCTACAAGAAACAGGATGTATGCTTTCTATTTATACCCAGGTTTTCCTACATTTTAGGGCTCCTTTTGCACTTTGTTTTGGCTCTTTCATAAGGCCATGCAGTCTCCCACCCTTTAACACAGTCACCAAAATATGAGATAATTGAGGGGATTTTCTGTTAGCTTAGCCATGGTAAAGACATGTCCTTCCCACTGTGACAGTTACTCTGTCGTGGTAGTCGTAGTCACTGGAACTTGTCAAAGAGCCGTTTGTGATTTAAAAAAAAAAATCCTCCAAATAGGATATTATTTCACATACGCAAACAGAATGAAAGCTTTTTTACAAGTTACATGGTAGGGTTACATTTCCAAAAACTTTCTAAGGAAAACCTGTATTGAGTATTTTATTAAAATATGACATCACTGTGATCCAATCATCATGTCTCTTTTAAAGGATGCATCTCTTCACTCCTGATTGAATACATTCTTAACCGGCAGGTGCTCTTCACTTAGATATAAAATATATACCATAAGTACAACTAGTAACTCGGTGTATTCATGGCTTTGTATCCGAATGTACCTGGTTTTTGTAAGCATTCTGGTTAACTAAGAACGCCACTCGATCGACAGAGCTTTTTGACATGAACTAGCTGCTCTGTTTTGAGTGTGACAATGGAAAAACCACTAACTACATTATATGAGGTGCTTTCTGAAATGGAAAGGGCCATTGTGGAGTTAGGTTCTAGAATTTACAAGGAGTGGCAGACTTAGAACCACCTCTAATTGTACCAGTGGTTGAAAGAACAAAAAGGCTTCTCTTTCATGGCTTGATTTTTTTTTCTCCAACTGAATAGTTTTGTGTTTTTTTTTATTGCAAACAATGATTGCTACAATTATTCTATTCAAAATAATTGAATAGAAACAAACCCAACTTTCATTCCTTGAGCCATTAGGTCACATTCTACATCAGTGATATTTTGAAGTTTTTCATTCCTTTTTATTCTAATGTTCTTTAGGTGGCAAATTCAGAGTGCTCTTCCATAAACTTAAGGTTCCTGTCACAACTTCACTATTAATTTAGGAAACTAGCCAGCTTGAGGTAGTAGTAAAAGTGGGATTAATAAGAAATAGAGATGAGTCAGCCTGGTGAAGAATCATAAATGAACACAGAATTCATTTTTTACATACTTTATTTTTTTAAAAAAATGGTTTATTTATTTCAGAAAGAGAAAAGGAGAGCATGAGTGGGAGGGACAGAGGGAGAGAGAGTATCTCGAGCAGACTCCATGCTGATCGTGGAGCCCAATGTGGAGGTCAATTACATGACCCTGAGATCATGACCTGAGCTGAAACCAAGAGTTGTATGCTTACCTGACGGTGCTGTCGAGGTGCTCCCATATATATATATACATATATATATATATGTATATATATATAGTTTTACATATTTTATATAAACCGGTCACTTTAAATGTAATACAGCACTTAAAGTGAGAAACAAACTGCAGGATAAAAATTCACATTACCCGGTGACAGGCGCAGGTCCTGTTAGGGTCACATGGCTCATCTGAGCCACTTTCCTGCCTGTCAGTGTGGATCTTTTTTAGTCTCACATATGTGGGGTATGCTGGGTCTGAAAAGAGCCAGGATTACAGGTGAGAGGCTTTGAAATTCCAAATTTGTTCTGTTATACATGACAGATACAGTAGAGAGACAATAACAAAGATCCAGATAGTTTCAACTTGAGAGTCGACACATCTCTCTTCACTGTTTCCACAAAAATTTTCGAGATGTTTTCTTCCAGTTCTAAGCCTCCGTTGTTCAGGCTCAGATGTGTACGTCATTGACGCTTGCTAAGCTAAAGCCATCAGTGTTTGCAGACTTCTGTGCCTGTACCTGTCAGAACTTGCTCATTTGGAAGATGTTGGATAGAGCTCTCGCTGGGGAGAAGTGAAGAATGTGGTCTTGGGACCGGAAACTTCAGAGCCTGGCTGTTCGTGGGAGGCTCTGTGGCAAAGGAGGGAGCGCCCTGGGGCTCTAAGGCATGGGTTTCCGATCTTGACTGCGCCTCATTAGCTGGGTGAACTTCAGCAGGTCTCTTACCCCTCCAGCCTTCTGTTACGTCATTTGTAACGTGAACAGAGATGAAACTGACCCGTGAGGTTGTCATTTGGAGCAAGTGTTTGTGGAACATCATCTTCTGTATATTGTCGGAAGTATTTGTCGTGGCTTTTAAGAATGTAAGATGTGTGGTCACTGAAGTAAAAGAGCTTTTATCTTAAAATTGTATTTCTGATATTATGATTTAGTAGAGGCATGAGCTTCTTTCCCAGATTCCTTGCTCTTTCTCTCTCTTTTTTTTAAAGATTTTATTTATTTATTTATTTATTTATTTATTTATTTATTTATTTGTCAGAGAGAGAGAGAGAGAGAGCACAAGCAGGGGGAATGGCAGGCAGAGCAGGCAGAGAAGCAGGCTCCCCGCCGAGCAAGGAGCCCGATGTGGGACTCAATCCCAGGACCCTGGGATCATGACCCAAGCCAAAGGCAGCGGTTCAACTGACTGAGCCACCCAGGCGTCTCCTCTTTCTCTCTTAAAGCTGCAGGTTACCACCCTGAGAAGACCTGCTTCAGTGAAAAAGATGGCAGTGAACTAGCTCCTGGACTGACAGGGTGATAGGGCAGAGACGTGTCAGACTGGTCCACTACCTTGGACCAAATTCTTTACCAGTGGTCATCAGGGTTTCAAAATAGATGGTGGGTGGACACCATCGACACCCACCTTGGACATGGATATAAATTATGTTGTAACCATCTCACTCCATAACTGTGCTCCTCGAGATGTCTCAAACTGGTGAGAGCATCCGGAGTTTATAACCTTTTGGTGAATCATAAGCTGACTTCAGCTGATCTTATCCTAGTTTTTTTCTTTACCCTAGCCACCTTCCATTTCCTAAGCTCTGGGGATTCCAGCCCTGACCCTCGGGGATTTCCTTTCATACGAGAAAGTTGCCCTCCATGATCGCTGTTGCCCGTGGTCATGCTCTCTGCTTGCTGCACCTCGCACCAGCCTGTGGATGCTGCCTGCGCTCGCAGAGGGCCAGCAGGGGGGACGGAGTGTCCCTGCACCAAGTCATTATTATGCCACATATTCTGAGACCAAAGGGTCTCAGATACATCTAGGCACTTAGGTGAAAAATACCACCTTTGTTCCTCATTCCCATTGCCCCACCAGTCACTTCAGCTCCAGTGAAATGAAGCTTCATGACGACTCTTTCAGAAGTGAACTTATCTTGTGAACTCACCCTCCTCCAGTCTCAAAGTCGCTAAATGTTCTGAGTGCTCATTTCAGCTTTGAACGTGGAGACACATAGATGCCAGGTCAGTGTGCTGACCACTTTCACTCACTGCCACCCATTTCCATTGTCACTTCTAATTTTCCTCTCTGGGAGAGTGAAGGCAGGGTTTTTGGACACTTGGAGTATGCTTTTCGTTGCTTCTTTCATAACAAAAGGAAAATAACTAATTCATCCAAGTTAAAAAGTTTATAGTATAAAGTAATGTTACAAATTTAGAAAAATACCTTCTGACATAACATGAAACGGTGTTCTGATAAAAATAAAAAGTACTTCATGCTGCTCTCTATAGTACTGCATTTTATTTTTTGTATATTTAAAAATTTTGAATAGTATTAATGTTCACAGAGGTTTAAAAATAATATGCGGCGAAAAGCCTCCCTCTTGCCATCATCATCCTCCACCTTTCTAGTCCCCGTTCTTCCCCCCACATAAGCTAGTGTTTTCTGTAGCTTTCCAGGTGTATTGATGAGTATAACAGCAAATGGATGTGTTTATATTTCTTTCTCGTTTTTTAACATAAAAGATAGCATATACATATGGCATGCCTTTTGCTGTTGCTGTGAAACAGGTTATCTGGGTTAGCCCATGAACAGCTTCGTTCCTTACGCAGCTGTAGACTTCCTTTGCATGGAGAGGAGAGGCATAACTTGTTTAACCAGTCCCATAACCAGGGGCATTTGGTGGTTTCCCATTTTGCGGTATTAAAAGCAATGCTGGAGGGGCACCTGGGTGGCTCAGTGGGTTAAAGCCTCTGCCTTTGGCTCAGGTCATGATCTCAGGGTCCTGGGATCGAGCCCCACATTGGGCTCTCTGCTCAGCAGGGAGCCTGCTTCCCCTCTCTCTCTACCTGCCTCTCTGCCTACTTGTGATCTCTCTGTCAAATAAATAAACAAAATCTTAAAAAAAAAAAAACAACACACAAAACAATGCTGGAGTAAATAACCTTGGGCCTCTGTCCTGTAGCATATGTGTTTAATTTCCAGATGTGGTATTGCCGGGTCAAGGGTATGTACATTTTCAATTTTGTAAGTTATTGCCAACATCTCCTTCACAGGGTCGGACCTGTTTAATTTCTCATCAGCAGTATAGGGAGGTACCGTTTCCACAGCCTGGTTAATCATGCTAGCTAGCGTTTGGATGTTTGCCACTGTGATAAATGAAAAATGTATCTCAGTGTGGCTTTAGTTCGTACTTATTTGACTGGAGTTGAACATATTTTCATATGTTTTACAGGCATTTATATTTCCTTTTGTGGTAATTGTCTGCTTATGTCTTTTGTCCATTTTTCTGATGAATTGTTATAGCCCATTTTTAAGAACCCTGTTGGGGAGATGAAGCCTTGCTCTGTGACATGAGTTGCCAATATTTTTCTCAATTTTGTATTAGCCTTTTGACTTTATGATTTTTTTTTGTCTTATAGAAGTTTTCTTTTTAATTGAGTTTGTCAATCTTGCTTTTGTTTTGTGGCTTCTGGAATTTTTTTTTTTAAGATTTTATTTATTTATTTGACAGAGAAAGAGTACAAGCAGAGGGAGTGGCAGAAGGAGAGGGAGAAAAAGGCTCCCCGCTGAACAGGGAGCCCTACGTGGGGCTCGATCCTAGGACTCTGGGATCATGACCTGAGCCAAAGGCAGACACTCAACCTACTGAGCCACCCAGGTGCCCCTTGGCTTCTAGATTTTAAGTTGTACTTAGAAAGGGGTTCCTCATTATAGGGGCATGAAGGGAATCTCCTGCATTTCCTTGTACTACTTTATTTGCTTCCTTTTTTTTTTTTTTTTTTACATTTATATCTTTGATCTGTTTTGGGATTTATCTCGGTGTCACGTGAAGTATGGCTCCAACTTTCATTGTTCCTGGGTCAAGTAATGAATAGTCCTAATATATCTTCTTCAAATGGCTTTCAAGGTCAAAAAAGTTAGCAGCTCTTGCAGAAGCCTTAAAGGAAGTGTCTCTGACAAAGGCTCAGCTGGGCCTAGACCTGGAAGAGCTGGAAGCCGCAGCACTTCTCGTGCAGGAGGAGGAAACGGCCTTAAAAGCAGCCCGTCCCGTGTCCAGGCAGCAGACCCCTTCTTCCAGTCCTGAGGCCAGTGATTCTGAGGAATCAGACAGCACCACATCCTCTGAGACTGAAGGTTCGGACTCAGAACAAGGGGAGCTCACAGGCAGTAAATCTGAGACAGCAGATCCCTTGCAAGATCCCTCTCTGGAGGGAAGCAGCGCCCTGCTTATTGTCGAAGGTGGGGTGTGCAGGAACTCTGCCACCCAGACATCGGATGACAGTCCTGGAAAGCCACCTGCCTCCTCCCGGGCTCTTGGAGGGTGCCGGCCGCTGATAGAGGAGCTTGGAGAGCACCTGAACTTGACTGTTCAAGTTTCTGAACCCAAGGACTCTGCTGCAGGAAGCCACGGCAGCGTGCGGGGCTGATAGAGGAGCTTGGAGAGCACCTGAACTCGACCGTTTAAGTTTCTGAATCCGAGGACTCGGCTGCTGGAAGCCACGGCAGCGTGCGGGGCAGAGGTGACTGGCAAACACCAAGTGATGGACTCCAAGCAGTTTTCCCCACCACTGACAATTCCTTTACTGAATAATAATGCTTCGTTTTCACTTTGTCCTTTTTCTTAGTGTGTACAACACTGTTTTTCAGTGAGTTGATGTTGATACCTGTTGGTTTCCTTGGTACAACTTTAAAAATAAAGTTTTAAAGTATTTTTGCCAAAGTGTAATTAATACTGAAGATGAAATAACAGTTTGGCCAGAATCTCTAGAATGTAGAGCCTATTAACATGGTTTTCTTCAAGATTTTATTTTTAAGTAACCTCTACACCCACCGTGGGGCTCAAACTCACAACCCTGAGATCAAAAGTCACACGCTTTACCAGCCAGCCACGCACCGCCATTAATATTTTTAGTAGCCTCACCAAGGGATACTTGACATACAATAAACTGCACGTATTTAACATGTACAGTGTGGTGAGTGTTGACATATATATGCATGAAATGAAATCATTACTGCAGCCAAGATTCTGTTCTTACCCATCGTTCCCAAGCATCCTCATCCCCCTTTGTTACCCCTCTCCCCTACCCCCACGTACCACCCACCCCTCCATTCCCCAGCAAGCACTGATTTGCTCTGACAACGAACATTAGTTTGCATCTCCTAGGATTTAATGTAAATTGAATTTATAGTAATATGTATTCATAAAAATTAGGCTTATTTCACTCACTATAATTATTTTCAGATTCATTGGTGTAGCATGTATTCAAGAGGGCATTTTTTAAAAAGTTTTTCTTTTTTCCCCGTATCTGAGTAGTATTTCATTGGATAGATTTTTTCATTCACCTACTGATGGACATATGGTTTGTTTCCAGCTTTGGGCTGTTACAAATAAAGCTGTTATAAATATTTGTGTGCAAGTCTTTGTGCGGACATACGCTTGCATTTCTCTTAGGTAAATATCCAGTGGTGGAATGGCTGAGCCGTATGGTAGGTGTATGTTTAACAGTTTAAGAAACTGCCAGACTGTGTCCCAACATGGCGGCACCAGTTCACGTTTCCGCTGGTAAAGTAGACTTCCAGGTCCTGCATATTCTTGTCATCACTGACTGTGATCTGTTTTTACTGTTTTTACCATTTTAATAGGAGCGAGGTGGTATCTCACTGTGGTTTCAATTTGCATTTTTTAAGACTTCTGTTGGTGAGCCTCTTTTCAGATGCTTATTTGTCATCCAAAAATCTTTGGTGAAGTGTCTGTTCAAATCTCTTGCCATTTATTTTTATTTTTTTTATTTTGGCTGGGTTGCTTGTTTTCTTATTTTTGAGTTTTGAGAGTTCTTTATAAATTCTGGATACAGATCCTCATTATGAGTCATCTGTGCACACCTTGTAACCTTTGGTTGGGTGCCACACATTGTTGACCTCGCTGAACATGTAGTCTTACCTTCTTCAGCTTTGTTTGGGGATGCAGTTAAGTTACTTGGAAATAGTTTGATCTTCGCGCGTCTTGCTTGCATAATTTGTTAGGCAGGTCTGGAAGTGTTCAGTCTGGATGAACTATTTCCTGGTACTAAGGAAAGATTTTCCCATGCCCCCGAAATTACAAATTTTCCAGTCCAGGTGATGGAAATAGGCACCTGTGTGAATGCTGAGCGCTGTTCCCGCCAGTGCTTTCAGATGGTGCTTTCCCAGGGTTGACATGCTCTCTGCAGTAAGTACTCTCATGAGTATTAGAGGGGCCCTCTCCAGATATCTGGCCTTCTCTGTAGCTCTCTCTTCTCTGGTCCTCTGCCCTGCAGATGCTGGCTGCCTCAGTCTCCCCCTCATCCTCAGCTCTGTCTCCTCAACTCAGGAGTCCACTGGAGTCCCTCCTCATGCAGCCTGGACAGTGCATGATGACGCAGCTCACTGTGTTTGTTTCCCATCCCCCAGGATCACTGTCTTTCATTGCCTAACATCTAGTGTCTTGAAAACCATTGTTACCTGTACTATTTCTCTTTTCCTTTTTTGGTTACGTTGGGTCGGAGAATAAATCTGGTGTTTATTACTCCAACCTGATTGGAAGTATATATCTCCATTAATGTTTTAAATGTGGATTTTCCCACTTGAGTGTAAGCTCCCAGGGAGCGGGTTTCTGTGTCGTGTCTGGTTACCACTGAATCATCAGTGCCCGTATTCTCAGCGCTCCATAAATATTTGCTGAATGAATGAACAAATGAAATAAACCAATTTGCTCTCGGGAGGAAATGAAATGAAATCTGATCTGTATTAATCTCAGTAGCATTTTTATTTCAAGAAAGAGTATGCTCCCTTTTACTCTAGGTTTATATAGGTTGCGAGTATTTGTATTTCCAATATAAATTTCAGTTTGTATTAACAGGATGGTTGGGGTGACTGTGCCATTTGACACGCATGTTAACTCCTGGACACTCTAACAGCTTTGTCGGAATGTATTGAAGACTTTTCTCAGGCCCCCTGGAGAGCTTCAAAATCCCTGTGACCATTGAAAATGCTTTTCTTCTCGGTGGCACTTTACCTGAAGCCAGTTTGAAAATGCATGATCTGTTACTCCCTTCCTTCACTTCTCCTAACATCAAGTTGATCAGATCCACTCTTGTCTAAAAGTTTAAAGCCATGGAAATTCTTCTTTCTACCAACTCTGCCCTTACTTAGTTATCGACACAGGATCTACTTCTGTGGAGCTTGCCATGGGTGGAAAAACCTGTTAGTTCCTTCCTCAAAGAATGAGCAAACATGATCCTTCCCGGACATCCTCAGAGCAGAGGAGCTCATTAAACAACTCTCAGGAGTATCAAAGATAATATGAGTGGGCACCTTAATTTTCGACTCTGTGTCTGCCGTGTTTCTTTTACCTACCCTCTCTTTGTTCGCAGAGGGTTAAAGCTTTGTGATCTCACATTACCCTGTCTTTAAGATGAGTTAAGAACACTACACCACGTCTGTAACCCAAAACAAGTCCAAAGGTTATGCCATTTATTTAATTTTTTTTTTTAACTTGACAGCCTGCCACAGAACTCTGGGGATCCTCTGTAACCATATGACTTTCCCAAGAACCCCGGGTGATGGGGGAAGCAAATATGTTGGGGAAAGAGCAGGAGAGGACCTCGGCCACTGGTCAGAGCTCAGTGGAAAGAACTAAGTCTTTGAGGTTGATGAGGCCGTGAGTTCCAGAGCTAGAGCTCAGGTGCGACCAGCCCACAAGGGGGTATGCCTACCTCCAAACGTCCTCCTTCCTTTTGAAACTGGGAATAGAACGGTTTTCTTGCTTATCTTAAAAATGATGAGACTATGCTCAAAACACGTGAGGAAGTGGAAGTATTAAGCCAGCATGAGGGCTTGGTCCTCTTCTCTGACTTCCCAGAGCTGAACAGGCCTCTGTTGAGTCCCCGCCAACAGGTCGCTAGGGGAGCCGGCACTGTGAAAACCAGTCAGGCCTGTTAATCGCTCCAGAGTCATGCCCGTGGTAAAAGTCTACACAGTTCAGCAGATTAGAGAGAAATATTAATTATGTCAATGAATCACAGCACTGCCTCATCTTCTGGGTTCGCATTATCGATGACCTATTTTTCTGTGCTCTGTCTCTCCTCTCCCATTATCCTTGAAGAATAATCCAGGGCCTTGCCATGGGCATGATGGGTTTTAGGTGCCAGTAACTCTGCTGATATCATCTTTCACTGGCACAGGATTAATTTACAAATGAGACAGGGCTGCTCCCGACCACTTTCTAAGTTAGTTGAACAGCTGGGGGGCGGTTTGCACACCTGCTAGTGGAAAATCCACTTTGGTCATATGGATCAAATTCTATGGTGAAGAACTGGAGGAAGGAGACAGAGGGTCAAGTTTTCTCCACCGTAAGACTTCATTAAAAAATTGTTTTTATCGGAGGGGCCCTGGATATCTATTTTGTTACAAAGAAATTATTATTATCTTATAACTAGAAATTGCCCCTTATAGTCAGTAGTGACAAAGACGCCTCTGAAAGAAAACAGAAATGAGTTAAAGACAATGTAGGAGTTAAACCTTCCTCAAAAGTATAAAATTCTTCATAATGTATTACAAAATATTTGAAAATGCAAAAGTCCCCTCGTATCAACTGATGGGTCATGTAATGACGCTGCATGTCGGGTGGATTGAAGTGAAACTTCATAAACAAATCTAACTGTTTGGTCAGGCATCTCCATTAAAGCGAATCAAAAACTGCAAATGTTTCCTTAACATCATTCCATCTGAATCCCCGATGGCATTCTTGTTTGTGATCTGCTCCCTTTCCCGGCCATTCTCCGAGCGCGTTATATATAGTTTCAATCCATACCAAATGAAGGAAGCATTGATTAGACTTGATTTAAGGCAGCAAGTGATAAATGCAGCTGGAAATTGATTAATGCCTCTCAAGTGACTGGGGCACAGCCATCCACAGTTGACACAACTCTTGTCTCAAGGCTGGAGAAAACAAACAGGGAAACACATGTCAGACAGATAAATGACTTCGCTGTTTTGAGCTCACCATAGAGGCCATTTGTTTTCCTAGATAAGGAAGACTGCTCTCCAAAGTCATGAAAAGATAAGCTAGAGGAAAAGGATGAATGTGGAATTGGATGCCTGAGCCCTTGGAAAAAACCCCAAACAGAAAGGATTTACCTCTGAGAAGAATCTTGCTAGGAGGCTCTACTCTGTCCTCTCCTCTCATCCTGGGGCGCTGCTGGCCATTTGCCATGCCAGTCCCAGTCCAGCCAAGCCTGTGTGCTCAAGGCTATGTCTCCAGGATCGTAAGTGATGGCAGTGGGATGCTGTGGTCCAAGTTCTTTCCAGGGAGGCATTTCCCAACTACTGTCCTTCGAGTGAGCAGTCAGGGGGAAAAAAGCAGCAAGAGTGACTTGAGAGCCCCACTTACAGAATTGTGGCCTAAAGGGCCAGCAGTCCGACCACCAGTCTAGAACCCTACCCCCTCCCAATGCAGTAGCCCTCTGGCAATCCAGTGCCTCTCATGGAGCCTCTCCTACAGTACAGAGTTAAATATTTACCGTATTTTTGCTCTGTGTTTTCTCACCTTGACGTGGTTGCTCACGCATTGCTTTCTCTCCTCCCTCTTAGTTTGCATAGGTAGACATCTCACCCATCCTTTACGGCCCCATTCAAATGTCACCTACTCTAGAAGATCACCCTTCATTCTTCCTGGCTGGAAATTACTTTCCTCCTCTGAACTCCCATGGAATCGTGGCCAGGTCCTGCTGGAAGAGCCTCGAATCCAGGGAAAGCTAAAGGGATCAGAGTGGGGAAGTGTGATGCCTGCAAGGCTATGCCACAGAGCATCGGGTTCCAGAATTCTTGTGTTCAGACTTCTGTAAAATTAAAATTAGAAAAAAAAAAACCCACTGTGGAATGCAGAGGGCTGCTGACATAAAGCCACCAACACTTGATTTTGCATATATGGTTGACTCTTGAATGACACAGAGATTAGGGGTTGAAAATCCACATTCAACTTTTCACTCCCCAAAACTAAACTGTTAGCCTAGTGTTGACCAGAAGCCTCACAATAGCATGGTTAACACATATTTTGTATGTTACATAGAATGTGTTCTTATGATAAACTAAGCTAGAGAAAATGTTATTAAAATCATAAAGAAGAGAAGGGTGCCAGGTGGCTCCGTCGGTTAAGCATCCTACTCTTGATTTCAGCTCCGGTCATGATCTCAGGGTCGGGCTCAGTGCTCAGCACAGTGTCTGCCTGAGATTCTCTCTCGCCCTCTGCCCCTCCCCCCATGCACACACATGCTCTCTTTCTCTAAATAAAATCTTTTTTAAAAATCGTAAGGAAGAGAAAACATATTTACAGTACTGTAGTAATTGAAAAAAATCTATGTGTATTAGTGGAAATGCCCACTTCAAACCCATGTTGCTCAAGGGTCACCTGTATCCAGGTATCCTCACCCAGCCACTGAAACCTTTCTTTCTTAAAAGCACGTTAACGTCAAAAAAGTAAAAAGACATTTCAGAATTGAAGTCAGCCCTCTAAATTGAACATACTTAGCTTCAAGGGCAACTCTTTTCCTTGAGAACCAGAGTTGGATTCATCAGAATTTTCCCGCCGTGCAGTGTATTTGCCAAGCATGGACATCTGGTTGTCTAGGTGCCCCCTCACAGCTCTTCCTTAGCTGGGGAGCAGCGGCAGCCTTGCATGTTTTAAAGACAGTACACCTTTGAATTAGAGGTAAGACTAGACTTAACTAACAGCTGTCACATGGTGAGCCACTGCCTTGCGCCAAAGTCTATGTGAGGCCTCTCTTGTTTGAAGCATGTCAAGCAGGAACTGTCTCCACTTCAGTTCTCTAGGCACAGACCTGCCCCTGGAGGAGGCTCTGCTCCTAGCTGACTGCATCGCAGTTGAACTTGACCCAAGGGCAGGCTGGGGCTTCTGTTGACCTGGAAAGCTTTACTAAACCAGGGGTTCTATGCTTCTGGTAGCATACTTGGACCATCTGAGAAGTTTTAAATAGATACCCAGCCTCCTCTGGAGACAGTGGAATGGGATCTCTTTGGTGTCTAAATGGGCAGGAGCTGGGATAATAAGATCTGTGTTCTCAGAAATTTGCACTGGCAAATGCAGAGCATAGTAGGCCCTTGGCAGTGGTTGCCAAGGGTGAGAAATGCATTGAGAAAAGTCACAAAGCAGATCTGGAGTCAGTCCTGCAAACTCAGGAAGGAGAAGAAATAGGAACTAGAAGAATCTATGTAGCGGAGAGAATACCAAGGAGAGGACAAAGACACCAACTGGTCAAGGAAAGGCGAGTGGCTGGGTGCCCAAGGATGCAGATATGTGGGGTTAAGTCACATTCCTCTCTGAAACAAAGATTCAAACATATCTGCCCCGAGGTTCCAGAGCAGCCTGGGATCCCTGTATCACCATTTCATGAATCTCAATTCCTTTTGACTTGACACTGTGATTGTTCTTACTGGCGGAGTTCAGAGGGCATCCGTTTCCCACATTGCTGATCAAATTGGAGGCCTTTCTTATAAATAACAGGAGAACTGACCAAACTCCTTCAAACAATAATGAGGGTTTATTAGTTCATGAACTGAGAAGTCCAGCCACAGAATGGATTTCAGCAGAGGCTTACCCCAGCTGCCCAATGATGAGACCAAAGCCCTGTTTCTTGTAGTTACTCTACCATCCTCAAGTGTTGATTTCATCCAATTTTGACTCTCCCATGTTCCAACGTGGCTTCCAGCAGCCCCTGCAGCTACCTCCTTTCTTGTTAACATCCATCAGAAAAGAGATTATTGGTGTCCCAGCATCTCCAGCAAGTGTCCTCAGATTCAGTCTGATTGGATCCGTTTAGGTAAATTCAGAATCATTCACAGTTGACCAGTAAAATGGAAGGTACTGGTTGGTTTTGTCTCAGTCATGTGGCCACACATGATGCTGGGGGTAGCCGTGGCAGTGCAGTACTCAGCTCCCTCTCCAAGGTGAGCTGACAGCCTCACGAAGGGGATGCCTCCCAGTATGCCACTTGGAGGCCACACTCTCTCCAGGCGGCTCCTAACCACTGACAGGCACAACCAGGTGCTAGACTTGGGCCATTCCTGCCCAATGTGGGATCCTTCTATAGGCTCTTTGCTCTAGGCTCCCTCTTGTCAGTCCAGACTTTCTGAGGTTGCATGGCTGGCTGTGTGGGGTCTCCCTGCCCAGTCTTCCTTCCTTCCTTCCTTCCCTCCACAAGTGCTAGTTCTCCTCACTGCCTTGGGCCCTCCTCTCCTGCTCCTTTCTTCTCTTTCTCTTAATTTGCACTTACAATCCTTTCTTGGCTTTTGCTTCCCAGAGGACCCACCTGAGACACCCTAGTTTTCCCAACTACCCTGAACGAGACTGATTTTCACAAAGAAGCTCAGCTCCGACATAGTTTGCCCCACAAGTGCCTGTGGGGTGGACATTATTCCTCTGAAACAGAAGA
>CM052898.1:33758089-33809724 GCA_028534135.1 Potos flavus | reverse complement strand
AGGGGGGGCGGGGGGCGATTGCGAGCGTGTGTCCCCTCCAGTGGGCTTTTCTTGAAGCATTCACACCTGGGGGGCAGGGACGATGGGCTGAAACTGTCACTGTCTTGCCTACCACGCAAACTGCAGGATCCACCGCCACCTTGTTGTGCTTGGACACTTGACAGGTGACACGTCCACAAGAGTGGCATCCTTTGTACATTAATCAGCCCGGCGCGGTGTTTAACAAGGAAAAGGAAAGGCACACGCCGCTCGCTCGAGCAGGCCGGGAGAACCGGAGCGTGGCAGCAGCAGGCGGCCCCCCACCCGGAGGCGATCGCGGTGCCCCCTGCTCCCTTGGGGCCGGGCGTGGGTGGGAGCGCCGGGCGTTCCGACGCGCCGCAGATTAACGAGGATCCCTGTTCTCCGTTATGCGAGCCCACCCCCTCTAATCCGCCGTATTGTCCACTGACGTGTCTAATTATGTGTCTTAACAACCACAGAACTCCCCCCAGAGCGGCGGGGCCCTTCTGGCGGAATGAGGAGCATGATTGCTCCATCTGTTCCTCGGGCGCCGACGGGAGGCGGTGGGCGGGCGCGGGCGGACTGCGCGTGCGCGCGGGCGGGGCGGGGCCGGATGGCCGCCGAGCGCAGGTGCCTGGAGAAAGGGGATCCCAGTGGCAGGTGCGGATGCCAAGCTGGCCGCGGCGGAGTCTCTGGTTAATTACTGTCGACTGAGGGGGCTGTTTTATTTAAGAATTATAGGAGACAGGTTCAAATGGAGTTCTGAGCCGATCTCGAGAAGGTAGCAGGCTGGAAGCTGTTGGGGAGGGGAGACACCTGCGTCTTTAATTGAGACTGGCACGCTCAGAATTTCCTGATACGTAAACACAATCACCTGGAATACGGGGAGGCTCTAGGAAGTCAGCACGCCCCCGTCCTCCACCCTCCTCCCAAGTGAACTAAATTGTTCTTTGGCGAAGCAGATCCCCAAATCACAAGCATATCATTCCCCTCCCAGTAACACTGTGTGTGTGAGATCTGGCTCTAAGGGCCCATGAAAGTATCACCTGCAGAGGATGGCAGAGAGAAGACGACCATAAACAGGCTTTCCTTGGAACCTGCCACCGTCGGCTTCCAAGTGCCTAGTCCTGTACAGTTTGTAAAGTGCTTCCTTCTGTCTTGCCTCCCTTTCAACAGGGACAGGCAGGGGTGGTCCCATTTTAAAGTGAAGAAACTGAGAGGCACCACTTGCAGGGTGGGCACTCAGGGCACTGGGCCCCCAGGAATCATGAGAGATCTTCCCAGAAAGGATGAAAAGGAGGTTGGTCAAGTGGAGGGCGGTTGGGGTGGGGTGTATCCCAGGTGGAAGGATGCGATGGCAACCAGACTGCTTGGGATGATTGGGACAGGGTTAACCCAGCTACAGGATTGGGAAGTAGCTTATAGAAGGCCATGTTACATTGTGGACCCAAATTCAAATGTGGATCACATAAAGAAAGAGAAAGAGGGGAAGAAAACCCAGTATCACAATAACTGAAAAGCAATTGAATATTTACTGCAGTCCTTTGTGAATTTCATCGTAAAGCAGAGCAAATATTGTAAAGTCTTCTGTTCTCTCTTGCATAGCCTCACTCTCTTGCTCTCTGTTACTGTTTTATCGTGGTCGCTGCCCGGAAAGTCACCTTTCTCCCTCCAGACTTCCTCCGTCTCTTTCAGACTCTATCCTCTGCGCTCACAGCTTCCCTCCCACCAGCTCTTCCTCCTTCTTGCTTTCAGTGGCTGTGATTTGGATCCGACAGTACCTGTCTTCCCTTCCAATATGAATTCCACTTGCCTTGTGGCTCCTTCCACTTAGATGGGTTAGGGCAGGATTTGACAAACTAGCACTCAAGGACCAAGTCCATCCTGTCGTCTGATTTTGTGCCGCCTCCAAATGGACTATGTTTTTTAAAAAAAAAAAAAAAAAAAAAAAAAAAAAATATATATATATATATATATATATATATATTAAGCAATTGAAAAAAACTTGTACAAATTTGTTCTCTCTCTTGTTATTTAAGTTCCTACGTAATAGCTCTGAGTTGGCCTCTTGGCCTACAAAGCCTAAAATACTTTACAATTCACCTTTTATCAGAACAAGTTTGCTGACCTCTCAGGTTAGGAGAAATGGGATATGGATACTTCTTCAGTAGCGTCTTGGATTCCAGACCTACAGCTTCTAGGCTTTTCCAAGCCCTCCCAGGGGAGGTTTTGCAGGAAGGTGGGATGAGAGGGATGAGGCCCCTGCATGGCAGTCGGAGCGGGGGCGGGGGGGAGAGACTTTAGAGGAAGGCGACAAAGCCTGCTTTTGAAGGAAACCCATCTGCAACTGTCATGGGTCAGCCAGGGCCATACTTGTTTTTTCAGGCTGGGGGTGCCTTCCATTTACCTGGTCATTCCTAGGACTAGGAATGGTAGAGTTTTGCTTTAAGATTCTTTTTCCAAAAGCTGTGGCCCTTTTGTGGTCTCCCAGTAAAGATGGAGGCCAGCCCAGTGTACAATCACCTGAGAGATTTCATATTCCAGAGATGGATGACCTGGCAGGTCAAGCCTGTCTCAGTGGATTATTTTCCACCAAGAGGTAAATAGCCTACCAGAGATGCCTTCCCAGAACATGTAACATATATAACCATAGAACATAGTCTTCTCCCACTTTTGGGTCTCTTTCTATATACCATGAATACACTCTTATTGCCTTTTATCTTGGGAGACCTTCTGGTTTTTTGTTTTCTGTTTTTTTCCTTTGAGCGTTTTAAAAACCTTGTCATCCTAAGCATCTTCCCTTAATCATCTGGGCCACACTTTTGTCTGGCATCCTCTCAGGGAAATCATTCCTGACCTCTGTAATAATGGTGCTTATTCCCTGCCTATCTGAGGAGCTGATATCATCCTGTAATCTCAGGGTAGAGTTGGACCCATGGCCCAGGTTTGGCCAATCAGAATATCCTGTTCCTCTGGCCACAGTGATTGGTTCAGGGATGGGCAGATGTCCCAAGGCCAGCCAATGAAATTCCTCTTCAGAACTTGGACCAGAGCTGTTAGAAATGATGCTTTTTCTTCTCAATCAGTAAACTGGAAGAAAGTTATTTTTTGAGCTGTTGGTGGTTATCTTTGTAATCACATGGATAAAGCCTTCCTGGAAAAGGAATAGCATATACAAGAAAGCAGAGATGGAGAAAAGGAAGGAGATGGGAAAGAGAGAAAGAGATGGAGAGACAGATCTGACATCATTTCAGATTCAGTATCTAGCCATTCCTGAAGCTAGATCAACCCTGGATCATTCAATTACCCAAGCCAGTAAATTGCCCTTTTTTTTTCTAATTAAGCTGACATGGCTAGGGTTCCCTTGCTTGTATCCAAATGCTTCCTGAGCAATGTAGGAGTTTTACCAAGTCCCTTGGGGGTGTTGGGTGCTGCCTCTTAGCACCCGCCAGCCCTTTGTCATGTAATTTTCAGTGCCCTTATGCTCTGACTCTGGACCTCGAACAAGTTGCTTTGGCCCCTGGGGATGTTTGCACCCGTGATGCAGGCCCATTGGAGCTTGTCCTCTCCTTTGCAGCTCTTGGAACCCTTCTGCCATCATAGAAACAAGCCCCATGTAGCCCATGGGCTGATACATAAAGCCAGGTGAGCTGTCCCAGCTGAGGCTCCATCCACCAGCCAGCCTGAGCTGCTCTGGAAGCGGACAGTAGCCTTAGAATGAGGCTGGCCCAAGAACCACCCAGCTGAGCCCAGCCCAGATGTCCAGCCTGAGGAATTGTGAGCTCAAGAAATGATAGAGGTTTTAAAGCACTTCAGTTTTAACATGGGTCCTTAGGCAACAAGAGCTGATACACAGCAGAACGTGCAAAAGGCATTTGCAAGGCGCTAAAGGAGTGGCCTTTTTTCTGGCTAGGGAAAACTAGGGGCTGTGATATGGGGCTTAAACCCTGGCTCTCGGGCACCTGTAGCAAGGAGCCTGTGGCACTTTACTCAGTCGGAGCCGAGCTGCCCTTGTAGTCTGGGAAGTCTGTGCCTGGCACGGTCATCCAAAGCCATTCTGGGCAGGACTGACTGCAGGCATCATGGCCAGCACAGGACCAGGGATCAGATGCACACCTTACAGTTCACAGTTCCCCTGGTTAAGTCCTAGAGGTCTGCTAGGAAGAGTCGGAAGGTAGTGGCTTGTTGGACGTCTGCGGGATTCATAATCCAGCTGCCACATTCTCCTTCTGCAGGCCTGACTCCGTATGCTGGTAGTAAGCCTCTGACTTTGTGCACTTTTATTCTTTTATTAAGGGTGATTTGCTAGATAGGATTTTTCGTTTTCTCCTTCTATGAGATAGCTCACATCAAATATTGAAATACTGCTACAGCTACTAGGGAGGGCTCACATTTACTGAACACTAACCAGTGTCACGCTCGGGACAAAGGGCTCTATAGGCCTAATCACGTCTCATCTTCCCTGCAACCCAGGGGGAGAGGTGCTGTCCATCTCATTGTACAGATGGGAGAACTGCAACCCTTGCTCAACCACACAACATTCTTAAATGTTGGTGTCACAAGTCAAGGGACACAGTATGGGCTAGAGAAATGGGGAGACTTCCTGGGGGACACACTGCTTTGAAGACAGATCAGGATTTATCCCCTACTAGCTCTCTGACCTTGGGCATCTTACTAAACTTACTTGGGCCTCAGTTTCTTCTTCTGTAGAATGGGAGTCATAATCTCACCTTTCCAGGTGGTTGGGGGAAAGAATTAAATTAGAAATCTAAAGCTCCTGGCACAGCATTAGGCCCACAGTTGGACCTTGATCCCTTTTCCCTTTTCTTCCAGCAGAGGAGACTAGATCCTACTGATTGACAGTGATTCTGTTCAAAAGAATGTAAATCCCATGAGAATGCGGGTGTTTGTTATTTTGTTTACACTGTATCCCCTGGCACCACAGCAGGGCCTGGCACGTCATAGGCACCCGATGCTTCTTGAATTGAGTTCTGTATTTCTATGAGTCTGTGATTCTGTGAGATGTGACTGGCAGTGACTTCCTAAGGGCTGGTCGGGACCCAGAGGTGGAGGGAATCCAGGAGCAAAGCTTTTTGCAAGGAGATGGGAGGGGGATCCAGTCTTGCCTCATTCAGCAGCCCTCCAGGAGCCAGGCTGAGTGGCTCGCAGAGTCAATAAAGACTGCTTGCCATCCAGCCTGGGAGAGTAGCTTGTTTGTTGCTGGAGATGCTGGAAGGGGGTCTTAAGAGCAATCAGTGGATGCGGCTTCCCCACCCCCTCCCCTTCCACCCCCCTCGCAAGCTTGTCCTGGCCTCTGCCCGGGAGCCCCCACCCATCTGCACATTGGCCAGGCTTGGAAAGAATCCTTCTTTGATGCCAAGTATCAGCAGGGCTCTCAGAGGGTGTGAATTATTCATCGACAAACCTAGCACCCATCTGTCTCCAGTCGCGCTGCTGGCATCTCCCTGGGCCCAGAAGCTGCCCAGGGCACCTCCACCCCAGGCCTGCTGGTGGGTTCCTCATAATGAAGGTTCAGCTGCCCTGAGGCTTTTGCCTTAATTAGAGATGATGATGGGGTGAGCAAGAGGCTCTAAAGTGTGCATTTGAAATCAATTTGCTCCTTGAAGTGGCATGAAAACCGAAGTCGAAGAGATGCCCGCTGTGAGGGGATTTCCCTGGTGCTCGGTCTATGTTAATAGCCTGTGTTCAATGGCCCCTCCCATCTTTTGCCCTGAAGAGGTTGGCAGAAGCTGTGATGGGGTGGAAGTGGCTTTGTGAGGCATACGGGCTTTGTAGGGGTGGCTTTACCCGCAGGGTGCGGCCTCTGGGAATGGAGGCTGGAGGACGGGATGGCCCCGAGAGCTCGCGCATGTGGCTGGCTGCTCAAGGGAGACTCCAGGGGCTCCCCAGGGGGGACGAGGTAAGCTGAGAGAGATGTTTAAAAAGAGATAAAGTTGCCAATGAACCCAGCCAGCTTCCTGAAATGTCTGGAGGAAGTAGGTGACAGCTCATCTATAGGACGAGAGGCTGGAGGAAGGCATATGGGCTGGTGGTCATCAAGTCCCTTAATTCTCAGGGGCAAAATGGCTTTTTCCTCCATTGAAATAATAAACCCGGAATTATTTGTGTGTGTCTTGTGACTGACTTTCAAATCAGCATATCCAGGGTTAAAAAAAAAATGGGGTCCTCATTGGAGGCTGTATACCATAGTAAAGAGTTCTCCAAGAACATTATAATAACAGTTGTGACTATTGCTGTGTAACAAATCACTCTAAGATGTTCACTGGCCCTAGTTACTTTTGGTTTTAGAACCTGACCCCATAGTATATATCATATCAAACATTATAATGTGCCATTATCATATGTGTATATATGTTTATATATAATATACATATATGCATATTGCATATTATGTTTATTATATATCATACTGCACCCATATCAGATGTAGGGAGATAGATATATTTATATTTATATATTTTTTAAAAATAATTTTTCGTATTTGCTTTTGAACATACTTGGCTATGAATAGTAATTCACTTAATTTACTATTGGTTCCGTTTTGTAAGCAGTCATC
Organism: Potos flavus; assembly: GCA_028534135.1. Classification (NCBI taxonomy): domain Eukaryota; kingdom Metazoa; phylum Chordata; class Mammalia; order Carnivora; family Procyonidae; genus Potos; species Potos flavus. Next base: position 33,803,147 of record CM052898.1, on the reverse strand, counting down.
ATGCAGACTTAGACATTCACATGAAACAAGGTAACCAAATCATGAATTGTTATCAGATGTAATAAAATCTTTATGAAAACTAAACTCAGTAGTGAACAAAGTGGACCTAATGTTTGTAGACGTTTAATTAAACATTTATTCATTTTGATTTTGCATATTTTTCTAAATATTTCAAGCTGATGCCTTTTATTCTTTTCTGGTCTCTAACATGTTTATGAGATCTGGATTTTGTGACCGTGGTGTGTGTGTGTGTGTCCTAGTGGATAAAACACCCTTGCCTGGGTAGGGGAGAGGGGATGGGGAGCCTGGAGGAGGTGCTATCCAGGTCTCCAGGCTTCGAGTCTTGTTTCTCACGGGTCATATTGGCTGTTTCTCTTGATTGCAGAAATAAGTTTGGCAGGGTCTGTGCTTAGATAAGGAGGTCTGCCACTCGTGTGCGAATCAGCACGTGTAGGTGAGGAAGACCGGGGGCAGAGCCAAACCCACTAGGCCCTGCTAAGAGGTCCAGCGACACCTGTGGATATTCCCTTCAGGGCACAATAGTCAAGAAATAAAGAGGGAAGGCTTGGTACTCTTACATGGCCTTGGTTCGTGCATCACTCTACTCAGCGAGGGAAGAATAAGGAGCTGTTTTCCTGCCCAACCAGAGGTGGGGGGAGGTCAAGGACAGGTGGGACATGAGGTTTGTCATCATCACCTTGTCGGTGGCCTCCTCTCTGTTAACATAGTTACCTCTTGGCTCTCAACAGCCACGAGCATCCAACACTAGTGCGGCGCTGACCAGGTTGTGGATGTCAGGGACCCCAGAGAATCATGCCCATGGGTCTCAGTCAGGCCCTGAGCACTTCGGAAGTCCAGCAGGTTACTGGGGGCACAGGAGGGATGAGGAGGACTGAGTCTGAGCACGTGTGTTTGCTGTTGGCTTCCTAACCTTATGCCTCCAGCAATCATATGCTTTCTTCAGCTGCAGAAATGGAAATTCCAGAGAGTTGAAACGATCTACCCAGAGTGGCAGAGGCAGAATTTGAGCTCAGAGCACTCACATTAGAGCCCTGTTTTATTTCTTCCACACCCTGCTTGCTCCCCAAATTCCTAGCAATGTTGGACTCTCAAGACTATGTTGGTGGAATTTCTGATGTGTCTCGAAGGTTGTCTGTTCCAGGTAAATTGTTCCTTCCTTAAGCCAAGAAGAGAGAAGTGCTGGACGTGCCAATGGCTGCCAAGGGGCTTCTTTGTTGGGCGAAGTAGCACAGCAGGGGAGTCAGGTGGGGGCTGAAATCCAGCCCACGGGTCACCTGCCCATCGGTCCCCTGGTGTTGGACTTCGTCAGACGGGAGAAGGGTTGCTTGCCCAGCCCTGCACCCCTGAGGCCCCATCCACCAGGTGGATGCCCCTATCTAAGCTCCACAGAGGCCCTGCTTTGGTTGGGGTATTTCTGGAGGCAGACCTGGAGAGAGATGCTGGCATGCAAGCAAGTCTTCAGGGAGGGGACCCCAGGAAGCACTGGGAGGGAGTAAGGGAGACAGGCAAGGGGTGCAAACTGTTCAGGTGTGCATCATGATGGTTATCACTGTAGGTGCAGTTGAGGATCAGTAGAGAATGTAGCCTGAGTCATCCCAGTGCCCCCTCGGTTATCATGAGGACTGCTTCCCCAGGCTCCCGCACCGGCCCTGCAGGTGGGCTGTGTGTACCAGGTGTGAGAGGCCCCTCCTTTAGGGTCATGGTTGTTTCTGATGAGCTGCTGTGGTGGCAGGTGTGTGGACAGGGCATCCGGGCAGGGTGGGGATAGCATCCTCCCAAGGCACCCTCTAGGTGAGCCTGACTTCCATTCTGCTAGACCTAATCTGCCGAGCTAATGTCTATGACTTAGTGCCCATCCATCCCTGAGGCATCCACCTGTGACGTTGTCCTCCCACAGTCTAAACTGGGATTGCTTCCAGAGAAAAACCCACAACATCCAGCACTGCTAAAACATAATCATGACACAAAGCCTCCCGACCTTATAATCAAGTCTGGGATCTGTTCCTGGCTCTGCCGTGTGTGCCTCTTCCCGTGGCCTGGCTTCGTTTTCTGCCTCTTTCTCTGCCTCCCCTCTGCCTCTGGAAGCCCGTAAGGAAATCCAGGTTTCCTGGCTTCCCGCCTTCCTGTTTTTATCCTGTGGGCCTCCGGAGGGTTGGCAGGAGCAGGAGGTGGCCACCCGGAACGGCTCCGGGCTCTGGAGGGAGGCTTGCCAGGGGGGCTGGGGCCCGGCTGTGGATCTGGGGGCTCCTCTGAGAGCCGGGTCTGTCACACAGCTGTGCTTTCTCTTCCCTGGCTGGTTTACTGAGGTTGGCCAACGGAAAGGATGGGAGGTTCAGGCCATGCTTGGCACGGCCCCCAGCAAAGCCGAATTCTTGCCACTGCCGCCTCCCCACACCTCAGAATCGCATCCTTGTCAGCACTGTCCCCAGGCCACCTGGTTCTGCGATTCCTCTTGTTCTCGGGGCTTCGGCGTCACCTCGGGAAGCACAGAAGCAGGAGGCTGGCAGAAGTATAAAGAGTTGGTTCAAATCAGAAACCCCCCAACACAGAACTGGGACTCTGTTCGTTTCTGTGTCCTCCAGCTCTGTTGCCGCTTGTTGTTCAGTGGAGGTGTTTGATGTCAGTCTCCAGTCCCTGTTTATCGTGTTGGCCCGGAACAGAAGCGGCTCCTATGGAGGGGAGGGCGCGCCCCTGTTGCTTTATTTGGCACCGCTGGTCTAATGAGGTGTAAATCCCACAGATGCCGCTCAGGGCGGCCGACGTAGTAATTTATATCAATTGGTGTGATTAGAGGAAGCCCTCAATCATCCCGTGGTGTCTCGTCGCAATCTGTCATAGTCCTAATCACATGAGCTTCACCCTGAATTTGTACTGGGAGGAATACACTGCTTTCCTGGATTCCGCTCAAGAGCCCCCATGTCAGATGGAGGGATGGGCCCAAGGAGGTAAGTCACGTTCCTCCCATTTGCCCGGGAGGCGGCCTGGCCGAGCGGTCCCATGTCTGCCTGCGACCTGTTAGCCTGCCGTCACATGAACTTTCTGGAACACCGGGGCTCAGCCACACTGGGCCAGGACTGGGCACAATGAGACCCCCACGCGCAGAGCCTCTGGGTCCTGAGCAGAGCCATGGGCCTAGCAGCCAAGGGTGCCGCTGCCCTCTTCACCCTCTGCCTTAGTCTCTCGGGGTCAGGCTCTGCCACAGGTGTCCAGCGATGGGTAAAGCAGACCCACCCTTCCCCTCAGGGGATTTCTATCCAGTCAGGGAGCCAGACATTCAACCACTACATGATGAAGCGATGAAGTGGTTAATCAAAGTTGTTAGAAGTGCCAAGAGGGAGGCCGATGGAAGGCTGCCTTTGAGTGTTTACAGGCAATCTGACCTAGTCCTTGAGGGTTAGGAAGATTCCCTTGAGGAAATGACTTAACGGAGACCTTAAGTAGAGGAGAAGTGGGGGAGGGGGAGGTTTGTGATTCCATCAAAGGAAGCAGCTGTGTGTGTGTGTGGCCCAGCCTGGTCTCCGGAGGGTAGCATTACCAGATGGGGCCGCGGAAGAGGAAGAAGCTAATTTCATCTGCCATGTTGAAGACTTAGAACCGTTGGGAAAAATTATCCCAAACGTAGAAATACAGCAAAAAGGAAGAGTATAGATTCTTTCAGTATCAGGCTAGAGCATTACCTACCAGGCCCACCCAAGGATGACTTAATTCTCTGTGGGACCATGCCTTTGATTTTGCTGTGTACCAACTGCTGTGTACCAATTTTGTACCAATCTGGGCCGATCTCTGAGAGGTCACGCGTACTTGCGTAAGTGGCTGTCGCCCTTTAGGGAAGCTAGTGGTTTCTGTCTGGTGGAGAAGGTAGGCCCAGCGGTTATCACTTCACCACCCTGAAGGACTTTAGTCAGTGTTGTTTCTAACTTGAAAGATGAGCAAATAAATTAAAACTTTCTTCTGTCCACCTTTTCTGTAACCCCCTGTCATCAAATGCTGTTTGAACCAGCTCTACCATATCCCTCGTTCTCTCACGAATGAGTTAAATAAATGTTTGACACATATTTATTCTTTACGGATCCATCCATTTATGGATGGATAAAGAGAATCTGGTATATATGTATATATACCATATATGTATATATATGCACACAACTGGATTACACACACACAATGGAATATGGTGCAGCCACATAACAGAAGAAAATGCTCCTATCTGTGACAACGTGGATGGACCTTGAGGGCCTTACGCCAAGTGGAATAATCCAGACAGAGAAAGACAAATAGTGTATGACCTCACTTACACGTGGAATCTAAAAGAAGCAAACTTACAGAAACAGTGACCAGACCGATGATGGTCGCCCGGGCAGGAGGTGGGGGGTGGTGAAGTGGATGAAGGTGATGAGGAGAGGCACACACTCTTGGTTATAAGATGCGTAAGGTCTGGATGACATCATGTCAGCTTACCGTGGGGACGATTTTGTAACATATACAGATATCCAATCAGTATGTTCTACACCTTAAACTAATACAGTATTCTATGTCATCTACCTCTCAGTAAAACTGGGGGAAAAAGTTGGGTTTTTCTCCTTAGAATGTTATTCTTTGACAGGACTTTCTCCTAAGAGTGATGAGAACCTGGAGGATTTGAAGCTGGCAACTGCCAACATCACATTTGCTTGGGGACGCAGTGCTAATGTTCTTCTGAGAAAATTAAGAGACCGGCTCCTATTTTTTTTGTCAGACAGGGGGCTTTCCCTTTTGGGACAAATAACTGGTTTGGTTGAGGACCAATCTGCTGTTGTTATCATCAAGTATAGGTTTATTATAGGGTCCTTCTACAAACAGAGGAGATGCTAATCATCACGGTGTCCATTTGGTTAAGATTTAAAGCCATGGATAATAATTTATTGTAATGGGATCTAAACTAATGAGCTCCACTTACAATTGAAATGTTTTAGAAAGCTTTCTTTTCTCCGGGGTCTCTCCGGGAGGCCGAGCTCTGGCAGAAGTGGAACCACTCTGCCACCAGGCACATTGTTCATCAACTGTGTCAAGTGTCAGAATATGGGGCCATCTCTTTAAAGTGCTTTTAAAAAAAAAAAGGAGGGGAAAATACCAGCATTCATTTCCATAAATTATTGAATATGAATTTAAAATCATCTAGTTGGAGAAGTGTTGAAATTACACATGCTAATTGGCGAGTCGGGGAAGCGGTGTTGGCACCGCAGAGAGCAGAAGAGTAATTGTGGTTTCTGGAGCATTGGTGGTCAGATGGGGGGAGGGGGGTGCCGTGCAAGGTGGGGCAGCAACACCGATCCAGAGGGGTTCTCAGGAGGAAAGGCGCCAGCAGTGAGGCTGGGACCTTACCTGTGGTATCTCCTTTAATCCTTCTTGCACTCCTTGGGGACTATTATCTCTCTGAGAGCTGGAAGGCCCACCCAGAGGTCAGGTAGCTGGTAGGTGGGCCAGGTGACTTTTGAATCTAGGTGTTTGGGAGTCAGTGCGCCCACAGGCCTGCCTGTGATTTGTAAACTTTCTTTACTTCCGTTGTTGCCTTCTCAGTGTTTATACTGCAGTGTGTTCAAACTGATACAGTAGAAAGAGCATCACCCTTCCCCAACACTACCCTGTAGAATGAATGCTCATCAGTTTTAGGCAACTGACAAATAATTACATGGGGAAATTATGATTCCTCCTTCCCTGCCTCTCTGCTTATATTTCTTCCTTTGTCTTGTAAGTATGTATCCTTTAAGTTTTTCCTCCAACATCATCTACTCAGGAAAACTTCCACTGGCTCTACTACTTAAAATTGCAACCTGCGGAGCGCCTGGGCGGCACAGTCGGTTAAGCATCTGACTCTTGATTTTAGCTCAGGTTGTGATCTTGGGGTTTGTGAGATTGAGCCCCGTGTCTGGCTCTGGGCTCAGTGTGGAGTGTGCTTGAGGTTCTCTATCCCTCACCCCCTCCTGCGCGTGCTCTATCTTTTCCTCTCTCTTTTTCTCTCAAGTAAGTAAATCTTAAAAAAGAATTGCAAACTGCGTGAGCCCTGACTCAGGAATCTTGCCTATCACCCTGTTCTATTTTTTCTTTTCCCCCCACAGCATTTATTAACTTCTAACTTAATAGATAATTTATTTATATTTATTACTTATTATTTGTCTTCCTTTAATAGAATTTAAATATCAAGGCAAGGGTCTTTGTTTACTGGAATATTTCTAGTGCTTAGAACAATACCTAGAATGTAGTAGGTACTTATTAAATATTTACTGAGTGGATGAATGAATATATATTATATGGCCATTTATACTTTAACGAAAATCAAAAACCAACGAAGAAAACAAGCCAATATTGTTGTGCATACCCATGTTCTAAGTGTTTGCATGTATTGTCTTTAATTCTTGTAACAATTGTCACTATCACCATTTTACAGATGAGGAAACTGAGGCCCAGAAGAGTAAAATAACTTGCCCAAGGTTACCCAGCTATTACTTTTAAAATCCATTTTGTTGAGGGATAAATTTCATATAACAAAATATGCCCATACTTGACGTCCAGTGGACAAGTGGATCCACCCGTGTACCCGTCACCCAGGCAAGGTGTGCAAGCTTACCCTCCTCTGGTACCGCTATCCCGGGCTGCTCTGTAGTCCGTTCCTTCCAGCCCCTGGGAGCCCCTCATGTTTTCTGTCCTTATCCTTTTGCTTTTTCTAGAATGTGGTATAAAATGGAATCATACAGCAAGTACTTGATTATGTTCTTTTGCTCAGCATAATAATTATTAGAGATACGTCCGTGTTGCTGTATGGATCCACAGTTATTCCTTTTCTTAGTGCTGAGTAGTATTCAATTGAATGATTATACCACAAGGTCTTCATCCGTTTGCTTGTCAATGAACACATGGGTTGTTCTGGCTCTTAAAAATAAAGCTTCTGTGGACATTCAGGTACAAGTTTCATGTGGATGTATGTCTTCATTTCTCTTGGGTAAACACCTAGAAGTGAAATTACTGCATTGTATGCTCGCTCTCTGTTTAACGTGATAAGAAATGGCCACGTGGTTCCCCAAGTGTTTGTACCACTTTGCATTCTCACCAACGATACGGGAGATTTTTTTGTTCCCCACCCTCACTGACATTTAGTATGGCTGATCATTTTACCTTGAAATTAAACTCTTTAACTTCAATCATTGAAGTGGGTGTCCAGCATGGTCTCCCCGTGGCTTGATTTTTCATTTTCCGAATGATTAACGATATTGAACGTTTTTCATGTGCCTCTTGGCCAATAGTACATTTTCTTTGGTGAAGTGTTTGTTCAAATCTTTTGCCCATTTTTAACTGAATTGTCTTATTATTAGTTTTGAGGTTGTCTTATTAATTTTGTCTAATTATTAATTAATTGTCTTATTAGTTTTGAGATTAAAGAATTCTTTTCATATGCTAATTGTTTTGTCAGGTATATGTAATGTGAATGGCTTTTTATTTTTCCACTGTGTGGCTGACCTCTTCATTTCCTAAATGGTGTCAGAACTGTTTTTGAACTAAGCTCTGTCCACCCTTCCTTCCTTTCCATTTTCTCAAGTAAGGTTCATCTCGAGAAATAAGATAGACAAGTTTGACAAATAAATTTGCCATCCTTGAGGGGTATCAAAAAGAAAAAAAAAAAAAAAAAGAAACCGTAAAAAATAACCAAAATAGTCAGAGGAAAAACAAAATCTTGGCCTGTGTTTGTTCCGAGGGTTCAGAAACAAATTACCCTAATGGGAGGCTGAAGGAGGTAGAGAGAAAGTTAATCACTAACCCAGGCTCAGTGTTATTTTAATTAAGGATAATAAGAATAATGAAATTATGCACCTCCTAGGATTTATGACTTAGCTATTTGTATGGCACCAAGAGGATTTCAGGAACACATAGAAATGATGGAATCCCAGGGACTATTCATGTCTCGCTCGATTGCCCTTCCACAGCTGTGTTGGGTGCCGTGATGGGGTGGAACAGCAGCATGGGTAGGGGCCCGGGAGCCCTGGTTTGGGACATGGGGCGGACGCTCCATTCCCTGGGCCCCAGTCTCCTCCAACAGGGAAGATTTGACACAGCAATGTGCTACTGAACGTTCAATGCCTAACACATGCCTCTCCCCACCAAAGTATAGATATGTATATATAAACTCACACATAGTGCCTATTTATTATATATTCTACTAATAACAGCGATGTATACTAAGCAATTTAGTACAAATAAATATAATATTCTATGCAGTCATGGTATATAAATATACTATACAATTTAACATAAATTAAACAGACACTGATATACATTGCACATAGCCTGATGATTTTCACAAAATGCTTTTGGTGATGTTTGCCCAGCGCCCACATCAGTATCCAACCAGCAGTTGCAACTGACAAATGGATGCAGCTCCAACATGAATATGGGTTGATGATTTTGTTTATGTTAAAGAGTAAGATGGAAGTGAAACAGTGAAGACATTTGTTTTCATCAGTGGCCTGAGTGACTTCTTTGCTGAGCTGGATACCAGTGTGCGAATACTGCAAGAACTTGCCCTTGATTTTTGTGCCATTCACAATGTAACATCTATAGATACGATGCACTTAATTATGCACATTTTCTCAATCGCTTTCATAAGTCTAGACCATCAACACAATAGATCAAGCTCTACTTGTTCAGTAGATCAAGCTCTGAATTAAAGTGTTTGCTGATGTCTGTGGTGTAAATACACCTGCCTTGACCTAACTTACACTGCCAGTGTGATGTCACTGAAAGGGATTTGGGACGAGACATGCAGTTGTGCACTGCTCTGTGGTTTATCTACTATGTGAATACATGATTGTGGTAAAATACTTAGAAAGGGGTGGTTTTGAGTATTTATCGCCTTTATTTTTAATATAATTTATTTAATAAAAGTTTATGTAATTTACTCTATGATAATGACGGTGCTTGTTGACCATTTAATGGTCAGCTCTCAGGTATGTGTGAGCCAGTGGCTGCACAGCAAAGGAGATTCAATCCAGCGTCTGCTCTTAGGTGAGATTTCCAAGAGGGGCCCGTGTGTCAGACCTCTCCTCTGCAGAGTTCGTCTCTCCCCGCTAGGGCCAGGCCTGCTCCCATTCTGAGAGGAGCAGGTATGTAGTGAGGTATTAATCTGCTTGGGCTGTCGGAACATAGGACCACAGCCTGGGTTACTTAAACAACAGAAACTTATTTTTCAGTTCTGGATGAAGGAAGTCCAAGATCAAGGTGCCTGCAGCATTGGTTTCTGGGGAGGCCTCCCTTCCTGGCTTGCAGACAGCTGCCTTCTGGCTGCGTCCTTATGTGGCCTTTCTCCTGTGCACCACACTCCTGTGTCTCTTCCTCTTCTAGTAAGGACACCAGTCCTGTTAGATCGGGACCCCACCCTGATGACCTCACTTAACCTTAATTATTAAGCTCCTTAAAGGCCCGATATCCAAACATAGTGTCCTTGGAGGTGAGGGCTTCAACATATGAAGTTGCGAGGCAAACAATTCAGTCCCTAACAAGTGGTTTCCGTTCTGCTGGCGGGGGAGAGGAACAGAAACAGAGAGGTAATAAGGCAGTACTTGATATCAGAGGTGGGTCTGGGGGGCTCCTTTCTTGGGGTCTGTGGGGTATGGTCAGGGCCAGAGGCTGGCCAGAAGGGAGAGAGTGTAAAGACTGAAGCAGGGCTGAGAACTTAAGCCTGAGGGGAGATGGAACAGTGCATTTGGCTCTCCCACTGTGCCATGGCTAAGACCCTTGCCATTGGAGCCCTGTCGCCCTGAATGGGCAGTGGAGCACAGCGGTCAGGGCCATGGACACTGAGTCAGACTCCCTGGGCTTCAAGTCCCAGCTGCACCATTTATTAGCTGGGTAACCTTGGGCAAGTGACTGACCCTCTCTGTATCAGTGTTTCCATCTAAAGAGTGCAAATAATGCTAGTACCTTCCTCTAGGGTGGCTATGAAGAGCAGATGAAGAAAGAGATATATTTATAACTAGAATATAGACTTTAGCTATTAGTGAACATAGCATTGTGAGTGATATATCGGGGTTAGCAATCACAGCTGCAATTAGAGTCTGTTTTCCTCTCTCAAGTGTGGGTCTTTGAGAGGATGGATCCCTTGTCTCGTCTGTCTCTGAACTCTCTGCCCCTAGCACCATATCTGGCACTTACTAGATATCCAATACGTGTGCTGAATTACAAATAAATACCAAAGGGTATTGGAGTGATTAAATAGTCAGGAAACAAGAATATTCATTCATGCATGGAATCATCCAATTATTTAGTCATTCATTCATTTAACCAATAGTTTTTAACAGCTTTATTGAAATAGAATTCACACAGCATACAATTCACCCATTAAAGTGTGCAATTCCGTGGTTTTTGGCATATTCAGAAGTGTGCATCCATAACCACCACCAGTTTTAGAACATTTCGTGACTTTGAAAAGAAACCCAACACCTATGAACAGGCATTCATCTTCCCCCAGTGTCCCGGTCCCAGGCAACGACCCATCGACTTTCTGTCTCTACACATTTGACTATTCTCAACATTCCATATAAGTAGGATCGTGTAGAGTGTGGTTTTTATGTTGTAGCAGGTATTGGTACAAATAATTTTTAAATGTCTTCAGAACACTGTGAGATAAACCAGAGAACCTGCGATAAAAATCTTGTATCCTAGAACTCATGTTCATGGACACCTGATGGCTTGGTCAGTTGAGTGTCCGACTCTCGATTTTGGCTTAGGTCATGATCTCAGGGTCGTGAGATTGTGCTCAGTACAGAGCTGCTTGAGATTCTTTCTCCCTCTGCCTCTGCCCCTCCCCATGCTTGTTGTCAATCTCTCTAAAATAAGTAAATAAATAAAATCTTTAAAAAAATTTAAAAAAGAGAAGACATATGTTCATATACAGAACCGTACACAATCGCTCTTAGCAGCTCGTTCCTAATAACCAAAAACTAGAAACAGTCCCATCAGTGACGAATGGTAAACGAACTGTGGTCTATCCATGCAATAGAATACTACTTGTCAATATAAGGGAACAAAATATCAATACACAATAACAACATGAATGAATTTCAAAATCCTTATGCAAAGTGCAAGAAGTCAAACACAAAAGACAAACTACTATGTGGTTCCATTTGTATGAGATTCTTAAAAAAGGCAGAACTTTAGTGACATGAAGCAGATTAGTGGTTGCCTGGGGCTGGGAGTCTGGGAGAAGCCCAACTATGAAGGGCCTTCCAGGTGCTTCTGTGGTGAAGGTGGTTTCTCTATCCTGATTGTGGTGGGGAGGACACCGATGCACAGAATTACCGAAATTCATCAAGCGCTATACTTAAAATAGATGAATTCCATTGTACTTAAATTAAAAAAAAACAAAAAAAAAAGTATAACCTATAAGCTACTATTTATTAACTGGTACTTAATAAGGGCCAAACATTATAAGAATGTTACAGCATTATCTTTTAATTTTCACATTAACTGAATAGGGTAGATGGTAGCAGCTATGGACCAAATTGTGTCCCCCCAAAAATTCATATGTTGATGTAACCTCCAATGGTATTCAGATATGAAGCCTGTGGGAAGGAATTAGAGTTCAATTAGGTTATGAGAGTGGGGTGCCCATGTGAGATTAGTGCCCTTCTAAGAGAGGAAGAAACAAGATCTTTCTCTCCACATGTGTGCACATAGGAAGGGCCATAGGAAAGGCCACAGCAAGAAGGTAGTCATCTTCGAGCCAGGAAGAGAGCTCTCACCAGAACCCAGCCAGGCTGACACACCCTGATCCTAGACTTCCAGCCTCCAGAACTGTGAGAAAATAAATTTCTGTTGTTTAAGCTCCCCAGTCTGTGGTATTTGGTTATGACAGCTTGAGCTAAGACACTACAGTAATTCCCATTTTACAGAAGGACAAATTGAGGCATGGAGAAGTGGCTCTTTTGTCAAGCATATCTGGAATCTATTCAGACTTGCGCTAACTATCCCCTAATTTCCTTGAAGAACCACTCCTTTCCCCACTGTCAGCGGATGTCCCCAACTGAGACTTAAAGCTCATGGCTTGGCCAAGCTTATCAGCTCATCAGGATCCTCTGACGCCAGGGATTGGCTCAGGGTTCAGAGAGACCCCAACAGAGCCACAGAAACATAACACAACTTCTACTGGGACTGCTAGGGCTGAGACACCTTCCTGATGCACAGGATCCTGGGAGCATGTGGGGCAGGAACTGTGGCAGGCGCATTGCCTCCATGAAGGGAAACTGCATCTAGGATGGACCCAGTGGTGTGGAAGCAGCGCCGTAAAAGTTGGAGAAGGAAAAAACAGATCTGAGCCCCTGGATCAGTCCAGATCGAATGCTGGTCTGTCCCTGGATTCTTCAGTTACACCACCTTTTTTTGCTTAATTCAAGGTGTCTATGCAAGGTCACACAGCTAATATGTGCCCAAGGAGCATGGATTCAAGTGCAGGTCTCATTCCACTGTGCCCACTCTTTTGTCCATTGAGCTCTGAAGGAAGAGAGAAGAAGGAGGAGTGTGTGTGGGGTACAGGAGGATGGCAACTTGGGAAGATTCGGCAGCTTTGGGAAACTAGAGCAGGGACTTGGTGTGAACTATGAACTGTGAACTGTATCTCTGACAAGGTACCCCATCCTTTGGAGCCTCGGTTTCTCCCTCTGTAAAATGGAGATAATGAAACATCCACCCCTGAGAATGATCACGAGATTTACACAAGATAATGAAGAAAAAATATTCGGCACTGCATTTAGGAAGTCCCCCACCACCCTGCCAACCCAGTAACTATTGTTATTGGCTTGGAACCCCTGGAGCACCCATTAGCCATTAGTGGTCTGATTACAATGTGACTGTTTTATCTTGTGTTGTTTTTACTGAAGGAGATTGAAATTTTTGAATTATTGTACTGATTTTAGCAAGACCAGCCTCCTCTCTGGAAGCTTTGAATTAAAAGGCTGCAAGGATCAGAGGGTTATATGATCCGTGCCCCTGTCCTCTCCCCAAATTTGTGTTGCTCCTGGAACACTCTTAATGGCTCTGTCGTGCTCTGAAAAACCTGAGCTGTCTGACTTCCTGAGCCAGAAAGGGGCAGAAAAAGAGTCCCAAGGGTCAGAGCATCCTGCTTCCAAACACCACCCTCCGGGGGGAGAGCCCTGGGCAGGAGCAGCACCCGAAAGCAGGAGAGGCAGGAGAGGCAGCGTGGAGGAAGCGAGTTCTCCTCAGCTCTGCCCCCCTGCCCTGCCTCTCTAGGGGCCTCCGGGAAGTCTACGTGAGGCTGTTTCTGCGCTGGACTGCCACGGATGCTGAGCAGAGTGCCACACTCCTCCCTCACCACGGCTGCCCCTGGCGGCTCTTGGGGGTGGCTTTCTGTCCCTCTGGGACCCGGCTCTGCATCCTGCCTCTCCCACTGCGAAGTTTTGTGACAAGTGAATTCATTGCTCTAAGCCCCGATTTTCTCGCTTGCCAGATGGGATGAACACCATCAGGCGTCAGGGTCACTTAGGAGATGAGACCTCTGGCTTGCAGTCTCCTCTCCCTGAGCCGTTTCTACCTTCCTCCCCTTCTTTGCTTCCTCCGCTCACAGCGTGCTTCCCAGACCAGCAGCAGCAGCTTCAGGGAGCTTGTTGGGGGAAGGAGGAGAGATGCAAATGCAGGCACCCCACCCCAGCTCTACTGAGTGGCACACGGTGGGGCTGGGTTCAACAGGTGCTCAGGGGGATTCTGATGATGTCAGTGTGGCAGCATTGTCCTAGCTAAATCTCTGTATTCTCATCTCGGTTGCGCCAGTTAGGTGACCAAAAAGGTGTTTCCTAGCCCCTCGTGCCATATTCAGATCCCTTTGTTCTGCCCACAGCACATCTAGGACTTAAATTAAAAAAAAAAAATTCAGCACACCTTTAGTTATTTCGTTTTTTACTATTTGAGGAACAAATAAATAAATCTGTAGTTATTTATGTAAACAATACCTTTCCGTTATGGTTAAGAGTATATACCCTGAGACCCGACCCCAGGGTGCAAATCCTGGCTCGCCCATCTGCTTGCTGTGTGACTTGCTTTACCTCTCTGTGCTGCCTTCATTCTCACAGTGGCAAAATGAGGCTAATGATAGTACATACACACAGGGCACTGAGAGGATTAAATGAGTTAATGATGTAAAGTGCTTGGCTCCAGGCAGGGCACATTTTAGCAACTAAAGGCAGCCCTGCGTTAAGCCTTTCACATTCTCTGGTTTATTCCACTACCTTATCGATGAGATAGGTATTACTGTTGGCCCATTTCACAGATGAGAAAACCAAGGTTCAGAGTTAAGTAGTCGGCTGAAAGTCCTCACCCGGCTAGGATATAATCAAGCTAGGGTTACCACTGCGTTCCAAAGCCTTGCTATACTGTCTCCCTTCTAGCAGACAAAATGCTCAACAAGAATATTCTGCAGATTCATGTAAAAACTTGCTGGTTGAAGCTGCGGGGTTGTGTGTATTCTCAGATTGACCCATGCACCGAGGGTCAGCTTTAGTCTACGGAAATTACAAAAAAAGGAAGACGCAGGCTCTGTCAACTCTTCTAGCCCACCCGCGGGAATGGGTCTGGGTGGACGGAATTAGCTTCATTTGTGTCTCATTTCCCAAGATTGATGTTTGGCAGTATCTTCCCATCTTTATACATCTGGGTGGGAATTAAAAATGAATGTGTGCGATACAGTGAGTCCGGCAGCAGACCCTGGGATGCCTTCTGGAGCCCCTAGACACCACGATCCAATGCTGGGGAAGTGAGCGGTCAAGGTGTCTGTTCTAAAGAATGATATTTTATCAGGGACAAAGGGCCTGCCTTTAGCCCTCAGCGTTATGGACCTTTTAAGACCAAACCAGCAGTGCTTTATTTCACCACACAGACACCGGAAAGGAGAGTGTCTCAAGGTCAGGTCATCCCCAGGAGAGGACAGCACGCAGCCTGACAAAGTCATGACCAGGAGATGTTTACCTTGCGATTCAGTTATCACAGGCCCCGTGGGCTCAGAAACTCCGTCCCGCCTGTTGCAGCTTTCCTGGGAGGCCGACAACGGCCAACCAAGCAAACCGATGAGTGTGGCCTACAGAGCTTTCGCTTCCTGGACACCTGCTGCATACCCGGCTGTTCGCGGACCATGCCTCGGACCCTCACTGCCCATCTACCCTGCTGACAGGCACTTTCCTGATGAGAAACCGAGGCGCAAGAGGCGACGTGACCTGCTCAAGCTCCCACAGCTGGTCAGTGGCAGAGCTGCGATTTTTAACCTGGCTGATCGGGCTCCCAGGCCAATGCCAAGTGATTCGGTGACAAGAAGAAATAGAAACGTCCAGTGGATGGGAATTTGTAGCTCCCTATGAGGACGAAATACAGCCTAGAGTCGCAAACTGAGGTCTTGCGTCTAATCTGCCTGCAGAGTTGTTTTGTTTGGCCTGAAGAGTGTTTTTTTTTTTCAAATGTTTGAATTCATTACTAACTTTTAGAAATAGGGAGTTTTCATACAGAATGCAGATTTCTGGCTTCTCTTGCTAAAGCAGGTGTGGGAACAGTCCGCTGGAGCTGAGAACGGCTGCCCTCTGTAGAAGGAACATGAGCCTCCCAGGGTGCTGTAGCCTGCACCCTGCCTGGGCCTGCCCCGTGGGAAGTTGACTAGCCCCACGGGCACCGCAGAAGGGAGCGTCCTGAATGCCAACGCGTGCAGTTACCAGCCTGTCATGTCTTCATGAGTTCAGTGGTTTGCTCGGGCTGCCGTAACCACGTACCACAGGCTGGGTGACTTCAACAGTAGAAATGTATTTCGTCTCAGTTCTGGGGGGCTGCTAGAAGGCCAAGGTGCTGGCAGGGTTGGTTTCTTGTGAGGTCTCTGCTTGACTTGCACATGGCGTTCCCTCCGTGTGTGTCTCTGTGCTCATCTCTTATCAGGACGCGGTCATGTTGGATTAAGACACACCCTGATGGCCTCATGTTAACTTGATTGCCTCCTTAAAGAGCCCCTCTCCAAACACAGTTGCATTCTGAGGTGCTGCAGGTTAGGCCTTCAATATTCAAATTTGTGTGGGGACACAAATCAGCCCATGACAATCGGATATTGATTGTCTCCCACAGGGGCAGACCCACTTTTGTAGAGTCCAACGTTTAGACCATGTTGGAGGGCTTCCTGATAACGAAGAATATACAGTTATGAATGTAAAATTAGATGCAGGGAGCAGAGCTGCTGGTGTCCTGTCCACGTCCCACGGGCCCTGGCATTTCCGTATGTTCTAGCCGTTTCGGCTGCCAGGACCTCTTTCTTTCTCCAAAGCCTCTTGCCCACTGGGAGTGCTGGGGAAATAACCCCCCCCACCACCACTACCCCCAAAAGCCCTCAGCCAGTGGTTGCCTTGCCCCTGAGGTGGGACGGCTCTGCGGTCCGATTTGTACCCTGTGCATTAACCGTGTCTTTATTTTCTGTGCTCCCATTGTTTTGACTTCTGGGACCTCGCTGACCCTGGTGGGATTGGCCCTCCCAGGGTTTGCCAAATAGTGAAAAAAAACTCACCCTGGAGTGTGTCTTCAAATGCAGACCAAACAGTCTGGAGCCTATACCCCCAACCACCTCCTTTACTGGGTTCTGATGCTCCAGGCCACTCTCCACGTGCTCTCACCCCCCGAGGGCCGGGTACCAGACAACAAAGGACAGTCCTATGTCCCAGAGCCCCCCGGGATTGCTCGAACCGGCCCGGCAGAAGCCTGCTCACCCTGCCTCCCCCTTTCTTCCCTGCAGAAAGCACAGTACAGGCTCTGCACAGTTCCCCCATCCTCTGCCTCCTGCCCGAAGCAGGTGCATCCTCATGTGGCCCATCACGGCGTGGCGGGCCCTGTCCTCTTGCGAACCGTGGGTGACAAGCTGTCTTTTCAACGGCAGTGGTCCGCTGATCTGCTGCCTTCCATATCTAAATAATAATAAAACCTATACTTTAAAACAGCCTGTTCCCCAAAGGCCCCCATGGGATTAAGCTCCAGGCACTCGCCCAGGAAGCCGGCCTGGGTTGGCTGACTGCCCTCGGCGGTCGCCTTTCCCACTTGCCGGCCACGGTTTCCTGCGCCTCCCAAGGAACCCAAGTGTGCCGTCGTCCTTGTCCTGGAGGTTGCTTCCCGGGGGACCAAACTGTGCCTGGGGGTCGGCACAGATGAGACTGTTCATGTTCGATGCAGAGAGGAAATCGAAGTGGAGATGGTGGCCTTCCCTGATGGCCGTTGCCGTGTCTTACACTGGCACACTTCACAAAACCGTGTGGTCGCACGAATGCACTGTGAGGGCTTTTGGAGGACCCCGCCGCTCAGACTTCATTAGTTCACGGCAAAGCTGCCTCCCGAGGAGGGCATCAGCTCCGAGAGTGCCAGAACAGGGCTCAGCGCACTGGCTGGCACACAGCAGGTGCTCCGTGAATAGAGGGCTAGGGAACGAGTAGCCCAGCGGTATGCCGCTGGGCCGAGCGGACTCGGCGTGCCCACTCCTCCCCTGGGTGGTGCTTGGATGGACGTCCTTTAAATCCTCTTTTTTTTTTTCAAATCCTCTTTTTGAAGGCTTCCACTAGCAGCTAAACTTCTTTCAAAGGGACACGATTTTTTTTTCTTTAAATTTTTCTTGAAATATGCAAATACTTTAATTCCTACAGACCTAGATGCGATAGTATCCTTTAGAAACACCTTGCACTTTGCTGATCTGATCTTGTATGGGCTGACTATATGGTTTAACTCTCAGATCGTGATTTTGTCTTCCTCATTTCCGAGTTCTTTGGGGCACTGGGATGGATAGGTGGGACATCTTGTGCCTGTTTCCCTCCCCCACCCCACCCAGGAATCGGTGTATATAGTATTGGTTAATAGATGGTGTGGAACTGCACAGACCCAGTTGGAGGCCCCTCCATTCCCTGGCAGAGAGATTTGGGCAAGTTACTTAGACTCCCAAGTGTCAGCTTTCTCATCTGTAAAGCAGGGATACTGCTGGCAACCACGTCCCAAATTAATGTGAAGAGTCAATAAGATAACGCGTGCAGACCTTTCGGCACAATGTCTGATCTGTATTTATAGCTCCGTAAGGGTATATCACTTACGGGAAATGTAATACTATGCCCAGAGACTGTTAACCCCATCAGGCTGTGTTTCAGTGCTATCCATAGGTCTGGGGCAGCACGGAGTTGATCCGACAAGTGACATTTTACCAGTATCTGGGAACTTGTGAGGCAGTCGGGCAATGCTTTGACATGAGCAAGGCACCATACATGATGTGCTTTGTTTCCTGTAAGGTGGCTTCTTGGGGCCTCTCTCAGGGCCCCCATCCCCTCCTTCCCAAACAGTGGGCTTCCTGAGGGAAACTGACCCCTCCTGTGGTCAGTCTGTCCATTATGTACTGTTGGCCTGGGGTGTGCTGTTTACCACCAGCAGCTTCTGGTAACACAGAAAGGTAAGCTTAGTGGAGGGTCTGTAGGAACAGAGAGGCGGAGGAAGAAAGAGAGACCAAAGGAGTGAGAGAGAGAGCAATAGAGAGCTCTCTTGGCAAGCTAAGTACAACAAGGATGTAGTCTGTAGAAAACTATTTAGAGATGAGAAATGTATGTGAAGTACGGAAGCAAAGAAAGAGAAAGCGAACCAGGGAGAGCATGAAGAAGAAAGGAGCAAAAGAGAGCAGAAGTACAGGGAAAAGGCCCATGAATCCAGCAGGATCTGACCTAAGGACAGCCAAAGCCCAGAGTTGAAGTAAATAACAGAATCGATAGGCATACATACCATTTTCCTCTGTTCCTGTGCCTGCAGCAGACATCACTAATTGATCACAGCATTCTTTCAAATGATCTCAAACCCAGCCTCAGCATCCTCAGTCAGAGAGCCGGGTTATCAAGACTCATCTACTGGAGTCGGTGTTTGCATTGAAACCTCTTCCTGTCTGGATTGTAAGCTCTTGCCTCACATTTACGGAGAAGGCTTAGATTCGAAGAGCAGACCAAGGCACAGAGGACACTAGAGGGGTAGGTAAGAGGTCTTAGAACTAGCACGTTCCTGGCAGAAGGACAGAAGAATGGGCTCTTCACATTCCCAGAGACTGAAGCTCTGTCTCCAGCCCTGCTCCACTTGCCAGACTGTCCATTTCTCTGACAGGCAAGTAGAGAGAGATGCGGGCCACACTGAAACCAGAGCCTCAGAGTTGCATATATGAAATCTGTGAAGATGGAGCATAGGCAGAAAAGGCTTTGTTTTAGTCATTTTTAGCAGTGCTTAGAAAACAGTAGGTGCTAGGGATGCCTGGGTGGCCCAGTTGGTTAAGCAGCTGCCTTCGGCTCAGGTCATGATCCTAGGGTTCTGGGATCGAGTCCTGCATCGGGCTCTCTGCTCAGCAGGGAGCCTGCTTCCCCCTCTCTCTCTGCCTGCCTCGCTGCCTACTTATGATCTCTCTCTCTGACAAATAAATAAAATAAAAAATCTTAAAAAAAAAAAAGGAAAGAAAACAGTAGGTGCTCAATTAAAAACTGTTGGAAGAATTGAACAAGGAATGCTCCGCGGTGGTAAATATAGGGGAGAGAGCTATCCATTCACCACTGGGGGGAGTGATGTGCCCTTTCTGGAGGGTGCAATGGTCCTACATAAATCCTTAGAAATGTGTAGAACTTTTGACCTAGAAATTCTATTTCTAGGAGTTTATCCAAAGGAAATAGACCATGGGAGTGCATAATATCTTATTTCAAGAATGTTCATTTTAGTGTTGTTTTTAATATTGTGAAAATAATGAAAGTAACCTACATGTCCAACAGCAGGGGATCAGTTAAATCAATAGCAATATATTCAGGACATGGAAGACTACATAGAGGTTTCATGGGATCTTGTCTAGGGATGACATGTGATTGTATTTATGATATATCACCAGTGAGTACAGCAACTTAGAAGAAAGCAAGTACTTTATGAAAAAAAGAATTAAATATATTTCTGTGCACTAAACAGCCCTGGAAGTATATTGGCCAAAATGTTGAAAAATGTTTTTCTGTAGGTCCTTAGACAATAGGTGGTGGATATTTTTTCCTCTACTTTTCTATATTAAAATTTTTTCTAGAATAAACAAATTACTCTTAGAATAATTCAAATGTTTTAGAGTGATGGGCAGGACCTGGTCATTTTACACTTAGATATGTACCCATCCACATCGTGTATGTGACTCCTTAGATGTTTGAACTCTTTGGGCTACTTAATAATAATTCGGAAATATCTAATATTTGATAAACATGAACACTAAGTAGATAAGTGCTCGGTATTATACTAAGCTGTTTTCATATTTGCCTCTTGTAACTTCATAGAGCCCTGGGAGGGAGGTTCTGCTTCTCTCTGTTTTAGACCTGATGTAACTGGGCATGGGCCTGAGTTACCCAGGGCCTCCCATCTGCTAAGGGGTGGGGGCAGGCCTGGAAGGCAGGCAGGATGTCTCTAGAACCCCCACTTTCAACCTCCTCGCTACATTGCTTCCAGCAAAGCAAAACCTCAGCCAGAAATTTTTGGAATTCTAAGATCGAACCAAGGGGTATTAAGAAATCCCATTAACAATAATTTTGAGAGCTCCAAATTAAACTAGATTCACATTTTTGTGTATGTGTGTGAGTTCTTGTCAGGACAAAAAAAAAAAAGGAATTAAAGTGTCTTGAAAAGATTCCTTTTTATAATTAAGCCTTCCTTGCCTGCTTTCTGTTACCCACGCTGACACATTATAGCAATAAGCAGGGTCGGAGCGTCACGGCGGCTTCTGTGTTTTGTCAGGGTGCGAGGGATGAGAGATCTCGCTCAGGCAGCTGCCTGGACTCATCAGCGGTTTTCCGGGTCCCGCATGCACTTTCTTAAAGTGGCCCACGGCGCTGGAGATCCACCTGGAGGCATGTATTTTTTGTCTCGGAATGGCTTCCATAGTTCTGGTATCTCCCTGAAGCAATTCGGAGGGAATTGGGCCTGAAGGGAGGACAGATGTAGGAAAATCCTCTCTGCCCTGTGATGAGTCATCTCCCCTTGAACAAACCAGAGTGGCCACGAGGGAAGGCCACTCTGTTAGTGCCCTGTTCAGGGCAGCCTCTGCTGGAAACCGGGGTTTCTTCAATCAGAAGTGAAGGGTCAAGGGCTGTATTTGGGAACTGGGAAATGTACGGCTGCAGGCTTGCCAGGGGGGAGCATTCATGGGCCCAGAACGAAGAAAGTGTGAAGGAGGGAAAGAACAGGGGTTTCAAATCCTGACTTTCGCCCTCATGAGCCATGTGACCTTAGACAAGGCACTCACTTCTCTGACCTTCAGTTTCTTCATCTATAGAATGAAAGAAATGCTTATCTCCTAACTTCCCTTCCCATGGTTTCTTTTGTACTCACCTCTCCCCTCCCTTCCTTCCTCTTCCTCCTTCCTCTCCTCTCCCTCCCCATCTTCTTCTCCTCTTCCTCTTCTTCTCCTCCTCCTTCTTCTTCCTCTTCTTCTCCTCCTCCATCTTCTTTTTCCTCCTCCTTCTCCCCTTCCTCCTCCTTCCCCCCTCCTTATTTTCCTTCTCTTTCTCCTCCTTCTCCTTCTCCTTGTCCTTCTTCTTCTTCTTCTCTCTTTTAGGAAGTGAGTAAAATGCCACGCACCAAGGAGATACCCAACAATAACCAGTAAATCAGTATACGTTCATGGATATGGGTCAGGGCTCTGGAACTCAACTAAGACAAAAGTATGGTAGACAGAAGAAACTCTGTGGTATTCCTCCCCCTGAGAGGTCACATCTGTGTCACTGCGCTGGGTCGGACTGGGCTCTCTGACAGTCTTGAAGCGATGCTGTGCCTACTGTGGGCCCAGGCCTCAGGCAGCTTCCACATGGAGCCCTGAGCTGTCCCGATAGGGCTCTCTTACCCTGAGATGGCTTCTCTGGAGAGAGCACACCTCTTCCCTCCGGTGACAGTCCCGCCTGAGCCGCCCAGCCTCCCTCCCTGCCAAGGCACTGGTTACGTGAAAGACGCCATCTTGGAACCCACAGATGAACCCCTCCACCAGCGAGATACCCAAAGCGACCCCAGTCCACATGGCATGGAGCAGAGCCCTGCCCGCATGGTTGTTGTTTGAAGCTATTATGTTTTGGGGGTCATTTGTTACACAGAAGCGGATGGCTGGAGCATCGGGGTTCACATCCCTCCTTTACCACTTGCTAACCAGCAGTTTGATCTTCAGCTATCACCTCCCCAAACTTC
Source organism: Potos flavus (assembly GCA_028534135.1). Classification (NCBI taxonomy): domain Eukaryota; kingdom Metazoa; phylum Chordata; class Mammalia; order Carnivora; family Procyonidae; genus Potos; species Potos flavus. Next base: position 33,780,881 of record CM052898.1, on the reverse strand, counting down.
CGTGCCATCGACTTTAAATGCGGACAGGAACATCCCTGCCTGGGAGGAGCTTAGCGAACATTCACTGAGGCAACTCCAGCAAGATGCTTGGGGCAGGGTCAAGGATCTAGTGAACACTCACAAATGCTCTCACTGCTACTGGTCCCTTCGCAGACATTGCCAGTGGGACATTGCCAGCAGCGGCCAAGGGAAGAGCTCAGCTCACGTGCATTTGAGGGCAGTGGGCCCTGGGCAGCTGTCTATTTTCCCCAATAAATAGAATTGTCATAATCATATTTAATCCTGTTCTCAGGAAGGTATTTAAAATTGGAACCGTCATTTATTTGGTTTCCTCTGAAAGAGTTGCCCTAATGGACCCACGTCATTTGCTAGGGAGTTAAGAGACCCTTCTATGTCCTTAGCTCACAGAACACCCTCCTCCTCTCTCCTGTTTGATGTGTTAGTGCCCACGCGTGGGGCTGTCGGCACAGCTGCTTTCTTGGTTTTCTTCCTCTCTTTCCTCCAGGGACTGTTCTTTGAGGGGAACAGTTGCTGCTGACTTCTGGCTGTAGGAGGGGACCTGGGATGTTTGCCTGGCTCTGTGGCCTGGGACCCCAGCCCCCGCGACTGTGCCTGCATCCTCCTGAGGGACCTCACAGCCTGCCTTGGCCTCCTTTGACTACTGACTCTGAGTCTCTAAGAAGGTGTTCCGTCAGGCCGTTCTGCTGGGTAGTTTCAGGGAACGCAGGGCCTGGGATCGACGGGAGGCTGGGACTGAGAGAGAAGCAATAGCAGAATACTGTTGAGAAAACACCACAAGGGCGCCTGGGCGGCTCAGTCAGTTAAGTGTCTACCTTTGGCTCAGGTCATGATCCCAGGGGCCTGGGATTCAGCTGAGCCTTTCGTTGGGCTCCCTGCTCAGTGGGGAGCCTGCTTCTCCTTCTCCCTCTGCGCCTGCTTGTGTGCTCAGGCTCATGCTCTCTCTCTCTTGCAAAAATAAAGAAATAAAATCTTTTAAAAAAACTTATAAAAAAAATCCACCACGAGCATTTGGGGATCATTCCTTAATTCAACAGTTATCCCTTCAGCACCCTCCAAGTGCCCAGCACTAGGCTAGGCATGGTTCTAGATGTGTTTGGATCTGATGCTTGGCCCCGTCCCTAAAAGTTATCTGACATCCACCCAGCAGAATGTCTAGAACAAAAACGAGAGCCAATCCCCGGTCTCCCTGAGGCGGTAAAGCCCCTGGAACTCTCCTACCCAGCAGTGGGAGTGTCAATGGGTCTAGACACTTTGGAAAGCAGAAATGCATACGTGCACACACCCGTGCACCAGAAGATACATGCTCAGGAATGTTCCTAGCCACACCGTTTGTAAGAGCTGCCAGCTGGCAACCACCCAGATGCTCAGCTCTGGAACCGAGAGCCACACCATGGAGTACTATGCTGCAACCAGCACAAACACACCAGAACCACATGCACAACCTGGGCGAATCCCACAGACGCGGTGCCCCAGGGCGTAAGTTATGGACAGAGCAGTAAGCCCCGCATGTTCGCATTTATGCCCATTTGAGAACAGGCAAAACGAGTGTATGGTGCAAGTCCGGGCAGTGGTTGCCTTTGGGGGTTAGTGAGTGGCAGGGACAGGAGAGGAGTTCCTGGGGGGGGGCTGATCAGGATGGTCTGTGTCTTGAGATCTGTAGTTGAGCTGTTGGTCCCATGGATGTGTTCATCTGGTGAAATTGATCCAGCTGGTAATGTGTACCCTTATAATGTATGCTTTTTAAAATGTATACTTGCATAGAAGGTTAGAAACACAGTAGCCAACGTTGATCAAATTGTTTTACCTCTTTAGGCTTGGTTTCCTTATCTATAAAATATGGATAACATAGCCTTCACCTTAGGGCTATAGCTCTACAGAGATTTCATGAAGGTGAACAGGATAGGGAATTACCTAAAAATGAATGATAGCTGTCATTATTGTTATTATTTTTGTTACTAACAATCTCTTTATCTTAGATCTCTCTGAATGCCTTTGGGGTTTGTTTTGTTTTGTTTTGTTTTTGTTTTTAACAATCTGTGGAAAATGTCATTGTTCTTCAGCAGAGAAAGAAATTTTAAAATCAGCCGTAAACAAGGTCTTTCTGTGGGTTGAAGTTGTTTCGTGATAGGTGTCAAGTCCCTGCAGAAAATGAAAAATAGCTCCCTCTTTTTAAAATGCTCATTGTCTTTCTATGTTCTTCAAATCCCCTTTCCTAAATGTTCTCTGAGGGTAAAACTTCGGAGAGAGAAAGTCATACCACCTGGAAGAAATTTCCCCCCTGCCTTTTCTCCACACTTTCAGAAAACGTGACCCAGCGCAGATTCTCCGATTCCTCGGGAACCAAGAACATGTCGTAATAAAGTTCATCCCTCTTGGCCAGAATTTTCCCTCACTTTGCCGGGACCATGTGTCATGAAAGGGTTTAGCAGTGGAGACCATGCTCACCATGGTCTCAACGCCATCTTCAGTCCCTGGAGAAATGCGCCATGCTTCACTGCTGGGAGCAAGTCTAAAGCTTTTACGCTGTGGATATTACATTTCATCAACTTAGAAAGTGTAATCCTGGAATTAGCCACTGGCGGCTGAAAAACAGACCAGCTGGTCCCAGCTGAGGGAGGAGGAAGGCCATGGAAGGAGGCCCCGGGCCGCAGCGCCAGGAGACTGGAGAAAGCATCGCAGCCGGGCCACAGTCCTCACTCGGTTCCAGTCGCACGGAGAGACAGAGCCAGCCTGGGGGCGGGGCGGCCTCTGCAGGGGCCAGGATAGAGATGCCTGAATATTCCGCTGATACACTTGGGCAGACGTGACTCCAGTGTTCAGGCAAGGTTAATGGGGTTTGGTCACAGAGCGGGAGAGGGTGGAGGCTTTCTTGCCCTCCTGGGGCACCAGCCATCTCACTCTTCCTTACAGAGATGGAACTCCAGAGCCTCACCTATGTGGCCTCAGGGAATTGCTTTGACAGTTCCTTGCCCTCCCCACCAACGGCGGGACAGATTAGCTCAGAAAGTGCCCACCTGTGTTTGTGAGGGCCGAGAGAAACCAGAATTCTTCCATCTTGCGGGTGGTACAGCGTTTCTGGAGGCCAACTTGATAGTATGAATTAAGTCTTTAAAAAGTGTAGCCCTTCCTACCTTAGGAACTTACCCTAAGTTTTGACTAACGTGCAGCAATATTTAGTGACATTTCCGTTCACTAAATATTTGGTAAGTGCCTGGTAAGTGACTGAGCCCTACCGGGTGCCAGGCCCCCTGCAGAGACGTCACACATTCCCTCAGACCCTGCTCAGGGTCCCCATCGTACAGACAGGAGACCGAGGCCTTTGGCAGTTAATGAGCTAATTAGTGGATTTGAAGCCCGAGGAGTGGACTTGGGAGTGTAAACTCTGTGACATTTGGTCTCTGAGATTCAGCACTGCAGGGGAGGCTGAACAGCAACCCTCTCTGTGGCCGCTGTCACTGAGAGAAAAGCACAGGACCCCACAGAGTTGGGCAACTAGAATCTTCCTGCAACCGTTGATCTTTGGTCCGCGAGAAAGGAAATAACCTGAATGTCTGACGATTAGGGCTTGGCTGAATCACATTATGGCCATACTTCGGAACACTGAGTAGCATTAAAATGAGTGTTACAGGGCGATGTTTATTCACGTGGCAAGATGCTCCTGTCACATTATTAGAGAGAAAATGGTGATTATGGTAAAAGAAAAAAAAATCTGTGTGTGTGTGTGTGTGTAGGCATAGAAACAACACATTACTAGTTATTTTCTCTGAGTTTGGGGATTATTAATAGTTTTTTTTTTTTCTTTCCATCCCTGACCTTTCTGATTTGGGGGGTGGTTAATTAGCATGTTTTACACATCTAATTGGAATACCAAGCTATTTCCGTTTGAGGGGGAAATAGCTGCAGCCTCTTCAGACACACAGATGGCTTGGTGGCACACAAGTGTCTTACTCCTTGTTTCTTACAAAAGGGAAAGGAGTGGCCTGCAGGTGAGGAAGGCTGGTCCATGTATTGGTAGATCCGTGGTCCTCCGCATGTGGCCTGTGGATCTCCTGCTTCCGAATCACTCAGGGCTGCTTGTCCATCCCCCAGGGCTTCCCGGACTCCAGCCTGATATTAATAATAGGTCATATTTATTGAACACATATCATGTGCTGGCCACTGTTCTAGGTGCTTTATACTCACTAACTCATTTTATCCTCACAAACCCTATGGTACCTACACAATTATACCCACTTCCCTGACGAGAAGGCCAAAGCACAGAGGATTAACTGGTGTGGTCTTAGTTACAAAGCTGCAGGTGGCAGAGGGGACACCAGGCCCTGTTCTTGTCCCCAGCCCCCAACTCGAAGTCACTACCCTGGGAGTGTGGGAGTTCAGAAATCTGGATTTTTAATAAACTGCCAAGGGATCTGGGTACACACTAAAGTGAAGTACCACTGCTCTGAAGCATCTTTTTATGTTAAAGATTTATTTATTTATTTTAGAGAGAGAATGAGAGTGGGGTGGGGCAGAGGGAGAGGAAGAGAGAGTCTCAAGCAGACTCCTTGATGAGCGCTGAGCACAGAGCCCAACGTGGGCCTCGATCTCACCATCCTGAGATCACAACCTGAGTTGAAACCAAGAGTTGGGCAATTAATGACTGCACCACCCACGCACCCCACTCTGAAGAGTCTTTTACCTCAGAACCACCTGCATTGTTTAGGATGAAGAAACAGCTGCTCCATTTAGCTGTGAAAGGACTTTCTCTCCTTGAAGCCCTTAGAACAAAAATGTCAGTCGCAGGTTCTCGGCTATGGGGGAGTCATCAAACTTAAAAAGTAGACAAGATTTAACAACCCACTAGCCTAATCATCCGCCCCACTTCTGCTCTTCCAAACACATCCTTATTTAGAATCCCACTTCTAAAATGTTGAGGAGTTGGGCTGCCCTCCCTGCAGTTAGCATGTGGAGGGGGTGTGTAGGCAGGGCCCACCTGGGCACCCTCCCCCTCTGTGGGGACTCTGACACAACCTTGGAAACACCATCTGGAAAGATGCCCGTGGGCCCTCAGACTTGGTTTCCTGACTCCTACTTTCAAAAGATCGACCTAGCATGGCTCCTTGAGGTTGTCCCGATGTGTTGAAACACCCACTGACTCAAATGGTGGTTGCAAAACTTGGCAGAGTGGCTGTGTTCTAGTATCAGCCCTAAGCTGAATGGCACAGTTCCAGAGGCCCCACTCACATCCTCTGAACGGAGCTGGCCTTCGGACACGGTTTGCATATGTTACAAAGTGGCTGGTGAAGCACCAAGGATCTGCCCCCAGCTCCTCCATTTTGGAATCAAGGTGAAGGTCCTGGTGGCTGAGTTGCTCCCAAAGGAACAAATTAGCTTCAAGCAGTGGAAATGATGGCCCCGAAAGGCAAGTCTTCCCAACCTGAGGTGGCGAACCACAGCAATGGCCCTTCTACTTCACCATGTTCGCCCAGTGCCTGCTATGGAAGCTGCAGTGCTGGACACAAGATCAGGGCATGGGCAGTGGGATCAGCAAAGAAAGAGCATGAGGAGAGTCCGTCCCTTTGCTTGGGCTGGAGGATGGGGCCTGAGGGCCACTGTTGAGCAAAGGTGTGCCACCGCAGGTCACTACTTGACAGAATGTGCCTGTTGACATATTCACTGACTGGATCATCTCTGGGGCTCCCCTGAGCCCTCCGGGGTCATTCAATCAGGCAGATGTTATTAAAACCTGTCAGATTTTATTATTCTCATTTCATAGGTTAGGAAGCTGAGGCTCAGAGCCTTGTTTGTGACCACATAGCTAGGAAGAGACAATGGCACTGGGACATTTGAACCTAGAGGTTTTCTCCCTTCTGAGTCAGTGAATGATGCCAGAAAACAAACATCTCTGGGCCAGATTAGAAGACAGCAGAGAGTGGTTTTTTTCTCTCTAAGGAGGTGTTAGTTCTACATTTCCTGGAAGGTTTCCCCTACATACAGCATCTCTCGCTGCACTGATGATCTGCACTGGGCTGAGAATTCTTTATATCCCTCCCCTAACTCAAGACCTGACTCCAATTTACACAGGGAGTGAAGGAATTAAAAAGAAAACCCTCTTGAACGTGAAAGAAATCAGTGTTTCTCCAGAACTAAAGGCTTTTACGGGAGTACAGGAAAAAAAAAAAAAGCAAACAACAACAACCAAAAAACCAAAAGACCCTGATCATTCTTGGCAGCTTTTGAACAAATTAGTGTACTGAAAGAATGGATGAAAGAGTAAGGAGTGTGTCAGAGAGAAAGGAAATCTGCGAGCTCCCCAAGTGAGTGCCTGCTCCCTGCTCTGTCTGGGAAGACAAGGGGTAGTGGAGGAATTCCCCTGGAAAATGTAGCCATTTCCTTTCCCATCTCAGTTTGAACCACACCACCTCAGGGGGCCTCCTCTGACTCTAGGCCAGACTGGTCCCTCCATCTCATGTCGTCTGCCAGTCATCTGCGCTTGCCCTTTTTAACCCAGATTATACTTGTAATTTTTTGTTCAGCACCTGCCTCACCTATTTGACTTTGAACTTCATGAGGGCAGAGGGTGGGTATACCTTGGGAATCTTTTGGAACAGAAGACCCAACCCAACCTAGATTAAGCAAAAAGGAAAAAAAAATTTTTTCTGCGCAAGTTTAGAGCTAGCTTTGGGAAAGCGTGCATTCAGGGGTTCTGAATCCATATTTGATCTCTTGACCTCTCTATTCCACTTCATTTTCCTCCTTGGGATGGTTTTATTTTCAGGCTCTTCATGATGCTGAGACAGTTGTCACAACTCTGGCCTAGGATCCTTTCAGGGAGTAAGCACTCCTTCCTTGTGACCAAAGCAGTATTCTCAGGATTAACTTGGATTGGCTTGGCTTGAGTAATATGCCCATCTGTGAAGCGATCACTGTAGTCCAGAGAGCTTGGTGCTTTCTGACTGGCCAGCATCATACATACAGCTCATCGTCCACCCCAAAGCCATTCCCTCTTCTTCCATGCTAACAGAAACCCATCAGATATCAAGCAGGTGGGCAAGATGCTCAGGAAAAGTGACCCCTCCTTAATCCAGGTAACCATCTACAGTAATACTGTCCTCTTGGCAGCGATTGGTTTAGAAGTGTGCACTGACCCACTTCTGGCAAATAGGACATGATGCCAAGTTAGAGGCTTCCAGGAGAAATCTTCCTTCCTCTGACAAGTCATATCTGTAGGGGGACGAGCTCCTTTCCCACCCCTCTTGCCTTTGGTTATTATTGTGAACAGGTGGGAAGTTTGGGGCTGCTATAGCCATCTTCCAACCATGAGGTGAGATATTGCTGATGTATTGGGGATGGCAGAATGGAAGATGTCTGCTCGTGGCTTCTGTGGTGTTTCCCTTCTACTGGCCTGCACCTGTGACTTTTTTTGAAGGACTGTCCACGGGCTTTGGAGCCACTTTGCCTGCACACGCTGAGCACCAGATTGCCTCAGATTTCGGTTCCTAGGGGAGCAGCCCATACCAAGAACAAAGGCACATGTGTGAAAGCCCAGCTCCTTGGCTTTGAACTGGGACAAATCCTGAGGCATACTTTTTACTCCAGAATTCCCTGCAGGATCAGGCCGAGACTTGGACTTTCTTGAAATCAACCTTCACTTGGCATCTTCTTCTTCCCTGTCCCGCCCTCCCCCCATCTCCTTACCAGATGCCCCTGGGAGCACTTCCTTAATCAATCGCTTGCACACAAATCGTTAGCTCCTTCTGGGGGACCTGTCGCGTCACCGGGGCTTGCACATCCCAGCTGCTCTGTAAATATTTGTTGCCTGAGTGAATGAATACATGAATGGATGAACAAGCTGGGGAAATCACAGGCAGGTGGAATCCGAACAGGTTATTATACTAATTACAGGCTGTCTACTTTTTTCCCTTTGCTCTGTGAAACAGGTTGGCCCCTTGGGGAATTTCCCCAAAGCTTTTGAAGAGGACAGGGTGTCTTCTAAACAGTCTCATGTGCTTCCTAATTGGGCAGTCCATTAGAAGGTGAGGTCATCTCTCCCGGGGAAGGAGGAGAGGCCTTATCACTCAGGACGAGGGGCCTAGGGCAGGCACAAACCCTGCCCCAACATCTGCAGTGTCTGTCTGTTATGGGAGCGGCTAGAGGGAATGACCATTCTGGAATGAATCAACGAAACCTTTGACCTGAACTCTAGTTTAATTCACTCTTTCCCCTCCATTAGCTAGTGTAAGGGATGAGGGAGGCAGAAGGGGAGGGATAACATATTTTATTTTTATGGCATTTTTATTCCAAATGACCTGCTGGGTCAAACCCACTCTTCTTTCATGAATTATACATGAGAGGACTCCTTTTGTTTTTCTAATGGCTTGAGTTGAGTTCACCCTTTAGAAGGATTTTTAAATAAAATCAGGAATTTCAATTAAAGAGTTCACCTCTTGCCATATCAGTTGACATGGCTTTGATTGGGTCATCCCATAAACGCATCTCCGTTAGAGTTTTCAAGCTTCCTAGGGTGTTAGAAATCCTCCAGCCCCATCCTCTTACTTTATACATGGGAAGACTAAGAACCAGAGATGGGAAATGACATGCCCAAGTTCACACAGCCAGTGAAAATCAATAGCTATTAAAAGACAGAAATGGGGGGCACCTGGGTAGCTCAGTGGGTTAAAGCCTCTGCCTTCGGCTCAGGTCGTGATCTCAGGGTCCTGGGATCGAGTCCCGCATCAGGCTCTCTGCTCGGCGGGGAGCCTGCTTCCCCCTCCCCCCCGCCTCTGCCTGCTTGTGATATGTCTCTCTCTGTCAAATAAATGAATAAAATCTTTAAAAAAAAAAAAAGACAGAAATGGTGGTGTATTTTACCCTCTCTTCATTTCTAGCCCAGTATTCTTTTCTGCAAGGAAGCCTAAACAAATAATATAGTTGCCATGGCTGCAGAAAAAATTGCTCTGAAACCTAGTGGCATAAAGCAGTCCCTTGCTATGCTCCTAGAGTCTGTGGATTGGGAATTTGACAGAGCACAATGAGGATGGCTTCTTTTTGCTCCATGGTGTCTAGGCACTCAGCTGAAAGAACCAAAGCCTTGAGGCTGCGTTCATCGAAAGTCTCACTCAGGGGCGCCTGGGTGTTTCAGTGGGTTAAGCCTCTGCCTTCGGCTTGGGTCATGATCCTAGGGTTCTGGGATCGAGCCTCTGCATCGGGCTCTCTGCTCGGTGGGGAGCCTGCTTCCCCCTCTCTCTCTGCCTGCCTCTCTGCCTACTTGTGATCTCTCTCTCTGACAAATAAATAAATAAAATCTTAAAAAAAAAAAAAAAGTCTTGTTCATTCACATGAGCAGAGGTTCATGCTGTCTGTCTGCCGAGACCTGCTGTTGGCTGGAATGTCCATATGTGGTCTCTCCATGTGGTCTGGGCTTCCTTACAAACATGGTGGGCTGGGTTCCAAAGGAAGAGTTGAGAGAGGGAGATGAGGGGAGTGGGGAGAGATCCACAGATGGATGAATTGGTGGAAATTGTGTCACTTTTTATAGACTGAAAGTCATACTGTACTACTTGTACAACGTTCTGTTGGTCAAAGCTGTTATGAAGTCCACCTGGTTTTAAGAGGAAGGTAGACCCCATATATCAATGGAGGAGTGTCAGTTACATTGTGAGAGAGCATATTGAATTGTGTCTATATAGTGGTGCAGCCCCCTTTGGAAAATTCACTCTGCTACAAGAGGGTTAGGGCTAGTTCCCATTAAGTTTGGCTGAATTGTTTATTTAGGATCTCTCTTTTCTGCTAGATTATAATTTCCTAAAGGGCAAGATATGTGTCTGTCTTGTTTGCTAATATGTCTCAGTGTCCAGCATAGCTGCAGCTGACTCGGGGTAAGAACTTAGTACATTTTTGTTTGGAAAATATGTGTCAAAAAGAAAGTATTTATTGGCTAAAAATAGACATAGATTTCCCTTCTCCTCTTGTGACCTTTCCTTTTCATTAAGAACTTGAATACTAGGGGCATCTGGGTGGCTTGGTCAGTTGGGCGTCTGCTTTCGGCTTGGGTCATGATCCCAGGGTCTTGGGATCGAGCTCTGCATCGGACTCCCTGCTCCATGGAAAGCCTGCTTCTCCCTCTCTCTCTGCCTGCTGTTCCCTCTGCTTGTGCACTCTCTCTCTGTCAAATGGATAAATAAAGTCTTAAAAAAAAAAAAAAAGGAACTTGAATACCACCACCATCTTCTCTAGAGAGTTGATTGATTGATCGATCCATTCATTCATGTTTGACACATGGAAGAGGTGCTTAACTAAGTCTTGGAGTGGGTAGAGAAGTTATGCTGCGGGGAGTGATGGATGTAAGAGGAGAACTAGAGGATGAACAAAAGGAAGCTGAGTGAAGAGGCAGGAGAAAGGGCACTCTGGGCAGAGGGAACAGTCTGTGCTAATTGGAGACAATCATTTGGTGTGGCAAGTGTGTAGAGTTTGAGAGAAGAATGACAAGAGGTGAGTGAGGCTAGAGGGGCAAGCAGTGGCTGGGTTGTAACCAGGCCTTCAGTGCCACCCCAAGGAGTCTGACTTATCCCTTAAGAACAGTAGGAAGCAACCCAGTAAAATTTGTGTTTAGAGGGCATGTCTGCAGAGTGGGTGATGGATTGGAGTGGAACGAGGCAGGAGGCTAGCGGGGGCATGGTTGGCAGAAATCCAGACATGAGATGATGGGGGCCAGAGCCTCAGTGGGGATGGTGAGAAATGGGGGATATTTCCAAGGAGGCCCAAATGATGAAATGGATGTGGGGGTGAGAGAGAGGCTGGGCCAATTCTTGGTCTCTGGATTAGGCAAGTGTGTAGCTGGCGATACTGGGCTGCAAGCCAAGAAACCCTAGGGAAGAAGTAGCCTTGGGGGGCGGGGCGCTGTGAGGAGTTCAGTATTTTGGGCCTGATGAGTCCAAGATGCCAGGGTGATTGCCTGAGTGAAGATTCCAGGAGACACTTGAATTCACAAAACCGAAACTCAGCAGAGTGGTCTGAGCTGTGAATCTGGCCTGGGGACCAATGGAGAGATGGAAACTGAAGCCAGTGGGATTGCATGGGCTCATGTGGGAGAATGAGCACATCAGAGGGGCAGAGAGCCACGGAGAAAGCAGTTTTCAAGAAGGAGGCAGTCAGTGGTACCCAGTCATCTGAGAAATGACAGAAGGAAAGGAGGGACATTGTCCACAGGACTGAACAAAAGAAAAGTCATTGGCAACTCTCACAAGGACAGTTCCCCTGAGAGAGACAGGAAGAAGCCAGATGACAGAGTCGTGGGATAAAGAGGAGGTGAGCGTGATGAATTGAAAGCATGAATGAATAGCATTCTAGTAAAGTCTTGACTTGCCTCCTTCCAGGTCTGGTAATTCTGGAAACACTGGAATGGATTTGTCAAATAAACTCCCAAAGAGCAGCCAGGAGAGATCTTTCCCACTCAGCTCTCTCTGTCCCAGAAAGTAACCTATGTGTGATCTGTCTTCTGCATCCCTCTCAAGCAACCAGCATTTGTATTTAAATTCTTGGAGGAGGGGCATTCTCATTTTTCAGCCATCAACACAGTTCTGTGGTCACATCTGTTGTTTTTGTCTGCACAATAGCCATTTATCAGCATTTGGCTAATAGCATCCCAGTCTGGGGAGGGCTGACCCCTTTTCTTTGGTTCCACCAGTGGCACCTGTCCCAAGCCCGATCAGTAAGACTCAGGCCTGAGATTTTTTGGAAACTATTGGGAAAGAGAAGCACTCTTTAGGCAGGGGTGGCTTTCACCTAGAGATAGCCCGCCTGCACCGAGGAAAGCGAATCAGGGACATAGAGAGAAAAACAGTCTCAATGAGGATTCTTGAACTCCTGGATCCAGCCTTGCCTGAAGACACTTAATCCCTGGATTTTTCAGTTACCTGAGCCAGCAAATTCTCTCTCTTATTTATTTATTTATTTATTTATTTATTCATTCATTCATTCATTCATGCATTCATTCATTTGTCAGAAAGGACTGTATGAATTCCAGTGCTGAATGAGTGGTCCCAAGAGGAGCAAACTGCCAAGACATGGGGCCTTCTCTCAGGCATTTCACTGGACATTTCACTCACCAAGTTGCTCCCACCTTAGGAATCTCCCCCTCCTTTTTGCAGTTAGCCCCTTCATTGTTTCAACTTGTATTCCTACCTTTTTGCACACCCATCCTTGCTCAAAAACATTACCTGAGGTTCACGGATGCTGTGCTGAAGGCAGACCCTCTCTTACTCCCAGAAGTGACACACATGCTTATTATCGTTAATAGGAGATGCTCGCAGAGCCCACGCTGGGAGACGGGGCGTTTGCAGGGACTCCTCCGTGTCCAGTGTGTGTGGGTCCAGTGACTTGCTGACAGCCAGTGCCCAATTCCAGATCCCCTCCCTCCGGCCCCACCACCCCACGTGTACAACAACCATTCCACCGGTACAAACTCGTGTTCATTTGCTCAGAACATGAATTAATCATGCCAGGGAGATTCCCGGCCTCTGGACCAGGTTTTGCTGTGTTGGCAATAAACATCCCTTCATCCTGTCACCACAACCTGAATGGAAAACAGAGGTCCAGAAGTCTCCGAGGCAATGAGGGGACTCCATGGGTCACCCATGGCAGAGGGAGGAAGTGACACATTCTTTGTTTTTTCCTCCTACCTCCCTATATCAGCTGTGATCTTTGTTTCCTCTTTTTTTTTTTTTTTGCTTCTGAGTATGCTTCCTACCTGAAGGCTTTCAGTTGCACGAATCACGTTTTCTGTCCGGCCTCCAGTCCGAGGGCTTGCTGTTGGCATGGGCCCACAGCATGACATCTCCTGAAGGGCGGGGCTTGCGTGTTGCAGCTCAGGGCTTGCCAGAACCACCCGGCATCATTTCCTAGCTCTGCTCATTTGGAATTGTCAGGCTTGGAGGAGTTTCTCCCTCCTCCCTCCCTTCTTGCCTCCCTCTGACTCACTCTACTTACCTCCTCCTGTTCCTTCTCTTCCCCCTCCTCCTCCCTCTCCCTTTCTCCTTCTCCCTCCCGCCTCCTCTTACAGCTTTATCTTTCCTCCCTCACTTCCTTCCTCCTCCCCACTCCATCCTCATTCCCTCTTTCCTTCCCTCTATTTACTTTTCCTGCCCCTGCCTTCCCTTCTCTCTTTCCTTCTTTCCGTCTTGTTCCTTTTCCTCCACTTGCCCCCTCCCCCCACGATGTTCACCCTGTGGTTCCAATGAAATGTGAACGAAGGGAATAATACTGAAAAGCAGCCAGGCTCAGCCAATAAATCCTCTAATGCTTGTAATAGTTTCATGTTCTTCACGTTCATCCTAGTTTAAGAGTTTAATCAACATCTTGGAAATACTTGTGATTTACTCCATGAGCTCTAATTTGAGGCATGGCAAGTCCCTCCCTGTCTTCCTCCCTCCCTTCCTCCTTCCTTTCCTCCCTCCTTCCCATCCTCCCTCCTTCCCTTGCTCCCTTCCTCCCTTGTTCCCATCCTCCTTCCCTTCCTTCCTCCTTTCTTTCCTCCCTTCCTCCCTTCCTTTCTTCCTACCATTTATTCAATAAATATTTTTCGAGGGTCTATTCACATCAAGCTCTGGGCTAAGTGCTGTCTATAGTAAATAGAAAGAAGGACAATATCCCTCTTCTGATGTGTTTACAGTCTAGTGTGAGAAGCAGATTTTTATCATAGATCACAAATGAATGTATGCTCATGACTTCAATGAAAGTTCTGAATTTCCATGGGGGTCTAAGTGGAGGGAGTGACCCTGACCATGGAGGTGTGGAGGCTTCCTTGAGGAGCTCATTTGAAGGATGAATTCTCTAGGCAGAGAGAAGAGGAATGAAAATGCCAAGTAGAGGGAACAGAATATGCAAAGGTCCTGGGGTGAGAGGAAGCAAGTCACTTTCACAGAATTTGACAAGAATAGTATGGCTGGGACAGAGAGTAGAAAAAATGAGCCAGAGGTCAGCAGTGCTCAGATGTTCAGAGCCCTTATCTGAGGTGAGAGTTTGGGTCTTAGCTCCAAAAGCAAGGGGATGTTATTGAAGAGTTTCACCTGGACACAGAGATGTCATAATCGGTTTGGCTGCTGGGGTAGTCAAGCTCAGGACAGGTTCTTTGGGTGAGCCTTCTCTAGTCTTGGTGATCTAGGTAAGTAGGGAAGAAGCAGATTGGATCAGATGCAGCATTAGTGTCCCAGGGCCTGGATTGGGGTCAGAGAACTGCTCAGCCTTCCCCAAAGGGAGATTATCCTGCCTGCAGACTTCCTGGTGGGTCAGAGGACCCTATCAGATGAGGAAGGTGGAAGGAATATAGCTAAGAACTTTGGGCCTGGACTCAGCCAGATCTGGCTTTGCCATTTATCAGCTATGAGACCCTGGGCAGTTTTACATCTTTTTGGAGACTGTTTCCTTATCTGTAAAATGAGGACAACAATAGTAATAAATGTGTTGTTTTTGTCTGCCTATCATCCCTTTTTAATGGTAATTAGGAAATTAACGTTGCATGTGGTTCTGGTGGGACTGGCAATCTCTGTGCCCCATCTACCCATGGGACACATGATCCAGGCCCAACCAATCATCATGCCCCATCTCCCTGTTCCCAGGGATTGGTCTAGGGGAGTGGCCCAAGTAGGGCCAATCAGAGACCTGCCATGGGATCTGATCTTGGGCTGTTGGGAGAAGAGGGTCTCTCTTGGTTTTAGATTATAAGCTATGAGATGAGGCTCCTGGGTGGCTCAGTCGGGTAAGCATCTGACTCTAGATTTTGGCTCAGGTCATGATTTCAGGGTTGTGAGATCAAGCCCCACATCTGGGTTCTGCTCTGGGCGTGGAGCCTGCTTAAGATTCTCTCTCTCTCTCTCTCTCTCTCTCCCTCCCCCTCCCTCCCTCCCTCTCTTTCTGGCCCTTCCTCTTTCTCTCTCTACCCCAGCTCTAAATCAATCAATCAATCAATCAATCATGAGCTATAAGAGCATAGGCTTGTCCACTTTTCCTGGAAAAAAAAATCAGGGAGATTAGTAGGGGAGGGAGAGAAGGAGAGAGAGAATAAGGGAGGGGAGAGGAGAATAAGAGAGAGAGAAAGAAAGAACTTTCACACTCTGGATGCAACAATTCGTGAAGCCTGGAATGCCCCTTGCACTTCTCAGTTAATGAGCCCATCAGTGCCCATTCTTTCTTAAGCCAGTTTGAGTTGGGTTTTGTCACTCATAATGGATGTGTTGTGACCAAGGCGCCGTGTCACTGGGTTTTTGTGAGTGTTAATTTAGCGAAAGCACCAAAAGCAAAAGTAAAGGGCCTAGCATGCAGAGTACTCAGTCATCACTAGCTAGGGGTTTTGTTTGGATAACAATTCATAGCTGTAGGATACATAACCAGAGTGTATCCTGCTTCTCCCTCTGGTGTGTGGTCTCATATTGCCCCACAAAGGGCCATGTGCCACCTTAGCGATCCTACGTAAAAGCCTCAGATAATGACCTGAGTTCCTCTTCCCAACCTCCCCTTCTCCCTCTGGAATTGGTGACTCCTGTGTCCCTTGGGGCTTTCTTAAAGTGACAGTGGCAGCAACAGAGAACGCAATGACCTGAAGGACGTGACTGTGTTTAGACCATTCTCCTTCTACTTCAGACCAGCTCGTTTCCCATGACCTATTTAATAAAATGTGTTAGTTATCTATTGCTGTGTGATAAACTGCAAACTTCCTGGCTTAAAGCAAGCAGAGATTTATTATCTCATGGCTTCTGGGGCTGAGGGATCCAGAAACAGCTTTGCTCATGAAGCAGAAGTGAGAACATTGGCCCGGGCTGCTGTCATATGAAGGCTTGACTGGGGCTGGAGGAGCCACTTACAAGATGGCCTACTCACAGGGCTGTTGGAGGAAGACTCTAGCTCCTGGCTACCTGAACCTCTGCAGAGAGTTACTTGAGTGTCCTTATGATATGGCTGCCAGCCTCCCCTAGAGTGAGTGATCCAAGAGGGAGGAAGATGGAAGCAATATTTATATGACCTCATCTTTGAAATCATGAACATCATTTCTGCAACATTCTGTTGATTATACAGTTGAGCTGTATGCAGTGTGGGAGAGGGTACACGAAGTTGTGAATACTGGAAGGTTGGGGTCATTGGGGGCCATCTCAAAGGCTCTGGTGGTATTTTTAAGTGTCACTAAGGTTTCTTAGCCTCATGGGAATTGTCTTCCTCAAGGAGGCCTTTGGATGCTTGAGATAACATGGCATCGTCAAGGCACCAAAAACACCCCTTCCAACAACCTGTGCTTGAGAGAGCTTTTTTCAGAGCTTGCAAAGAGCTCCTTAAGCTAGTGAAATGACTAAACTAATTTGCTGGTCTGTAATTTCCTGGCACGTCTGGAGATTTCCTAATAAATACTGGCTTCAGGTTGGCGACCTGCCAGTGTCACTGCCTTCCCCTGAGTGACAAACAAGGGATGTGTAACGTATCTTGGAGGGTTGGGAAGGTTGGTGCATTGCCGGGATAGAGCACAGGACCTGGAGGCTGGATGTTGGGGTCTGAGAGCCAGCCCTGCCCCTTACCTACCATAACACCTGCCAACCCTACCAATACCTATCATATTTCAAGCAAAACACTTTCCTCTCTATGCCTCAGTTTCTCCATCTGAGAAACGTGGCGATGACCCTGGTTTTCTGTGAGTCCCATGGCTACTAACGAGGTTTGAATGAGCCAATACAGCATTTCTAAGAGGGAGGTTCCTGGGACACTAGCACCATGGGCTCTTAAGCCCAAAAGGGGTTCCGTGCTGAAGCGAGTATGGAGAATGGTGTAAAGTCCAACTGTTTTCCATTTTTCACGACGGCAGGCAGGGCCAGCCCCATGGCTGTGTTGCCAAAGCAGCCACACCGGGCCGCTTGCTGAGAGGGACCCTACACTTGGGGTTTCATGTCTAGAAATTCTTAATAATTTTATCTTTGATGATGTGTTTTGTAAGTGAAACCTGAAGGGACAAGAGAGCATGTGCCAGGGGCTTGGCGTCTCAGCTCACAAGAGTCCCCCTCTCCCGCCTCCTTGGGGTGAGCACTCGGCTGCCGGCTTCTGTTCCCTTCTCTGGGCTCTCCCTTATCTGCCCTGCCCAGAAACCGTGTCCCCAGGGTACCCAGATCACAGGGCTCAGGACAGCGACTGGCTTGCATTGGTGGAGCCTGGGAGGGAAGCCCCATTCTGCTGCCACCCTCTGCCCCCCAAGGGGGCCTGGGCACACAGGAAGGGAGGGCTAGAGTCAGTGCCCACCCCACGGCGTCACGGGGCAGGATGAGGAGGCAGCTCTCCCAGGGCTGGGCTGGCAGCACCCCAGCACAGTTAGCAGGCCTCTTGGTGGGGGCCTGTCACCTACTTCTGACCCAGGTACCAAGGAGGTTGTAATTCCTCAGGGGTCACCCATCTGCTCTGGGTTGGAGCACCATGAGAAGAGGAGATCGGCTCCCCCGTCACCAGCCAGGGCTGTGCATTCTCACTTTGCTTTTGGTCCTGCACATTCTATAGCTGGTCCTGCCTGCAGGACTTGTCAGATCCTTTAATAGAAGAGAGACTAAACTGTGGTGGGTCAGAGTGCCGATTTGCAAGCTAGACTGTCTGGGTTTGAGTTCTGGCCCCACTCCTTACCAGTGTCGTCACCCCATTTTCCTAGTCTTTCTGTGTCTCTGTTTCCTCCTCTCTGACACAACGATCATGTGGTACCTACCTCAGAGGTTGCTGTAAGGATTAAATGAGGATGCCAAGCATCGAGACTAGCCCCCATGTAGCAGGTGTTAGCGGATGTATTTGATGCTTGCTCCTCACAAAGGACCACAGTGCTCCTGGGGCAGGAGTGCTGTCAGTAACATGCTGCAGTCCTGTGTGCAGCACCACGCGGACAGCAACTCCGTGAACACCTGTTGAACGAACGCATCTCCAAGGGGGGTTTCCCGCAGAGTACCCGTCCCGTCCCCTTTTACTCCAGAGAATCACCAGCGATCAGCAGTCCAGCCTCCAAGGCCATAGAGACACAGCCTCTTGTCCCTGCTCATTCCTGGTCTCCCGACGCTGGGGGCAGAGCACACAGACACCCCAGAGACTCTCGCCCAGCCTCCTCTCGGGGCCCATTTATCCTGCTGGGAATAGCTTTCCTAGACCCCCCACGGGCCGCATGATAACTCACTCAGCCTCCCTAGCCTCTCCGTCCTTAATTGGGCCAATCTGTCTGCCTGACACCCCGCTCTGGTTCGCTTTCTTCCCAAAGCTCTCTCTTGTCAGTTGACAGATTCTCGACTGTCTTGAGCACATATTTCAATGTGTGCTCTTTCAATGATTTCTCAAGCAGGTTTCTGCTCTTTTTAAAGCTACTTAATTTTATAATTTCCAAATGATGTTCCTCACCTGCCACGATTCTTCTCCACCCCCACTCCTTGGCTTTTTTCCCATGACTTGCATTTTCTCAGCCCTGAAGCCATGCAGCTGTGTGGGGGCGGGGGGAGGGGAGGGAAACCCTTGAAGGATGCCTGATTTTTTTTTTTTCCAGCTAGAGGGAGCATGACCATCTTAGTTGGGGTTCCTCCAAAAGCCGGCCCTGAGATGAGGGCAGGGGTGCAATAGTGTCTTTGGGAAGTGATCCCAAGACGGGGAAGGGAGAAGAGCTGAGAACGTTCCTTATTTTCTCGTGGCCCACTGGGTAATGTGCAGGTAATAGACACGCGGAATGTTCCTTTGCATTGTCCCACCGGAGGGAGGGGAGACTGACTGGCCCTCTCCCGCCATTGGAGGGTTGTCCCTGGGAAAAATAAATTCCCTGAACTTCTTTCTGTGACTGTGCAACCAAGTGGCCTCTCCTGGCTTTGGAGAAAAGCTCGGTTAATGCTAGACCCTTAGAAACAGACGTGGAACGCTCTATCCGACCTCGTGTGCCACCAAAGTTGGCGACAGCCAGTTACACATTCCAGACTCCCCGGAGTTGAAATTGTCTCTTGGGGTGTGGCCTCTTTCATTTCTTCATCTTCTTTGGAAGCCCCTGATTGCTGCGGTCAGGGCAGACTCCACCCAGCCAGCCAGGAGAACGGCTGGGGCCCTGGTAGGGAAGGCCATTTGGCCAGGTAGTTCTAACAGTGTTTCCGTCTCTGGGGATCTGGCTCTGGCGAGGAGGGTGTTGATGTTTTCTGAGGTGATGAAGGAACCCGTCTCCCCGTGACTTCCAGGGCCCCTGACAGCATTTGGGTGGGGGCCAAATTGCAAAATTGATGAAAGGTCCAGTACTCCATGTCCTGACGAGTCTGAAGATGATGAAGCACAGACGTGAATTTGACAGTTTTTCTCCAACTGATCTAACTCCTTTCCATGTCCCTTAATGACACCCTGGATGGATCCCATAGGCCTCTGCTCTCTTTGGATACAGAAAGGTCCAGTTTAAATTTCTAGTCTCCTTTCCTCCCCGCTGCCCTGCCCAGGTTTGACTCAGCCTGAGGGGTCTGAAGGGGAGCGAGAACTTGGTCTGCCCAAAAGATCCCTTCACCTCCTGCCCCTCCCTCCTCCTCTCTCGTCAGGCAACTCCAGGGAGCATCACTGACATGGTGGTCTGGCCCTGGGACAGCCTTCACCCAGAAGACACTGTGAAGGATATTCCCTGGGGTCTGCGGCAGCCTTGTGTGCCGGGACAGGGAAAAGGGACTGGAGAAAAGAAACGCGTTTGTTTTTCCTCGCCCAGAACTGCTGGAGTCCTCTCTCAGCCAACACCGGTTCGCCTGCCTGCACGGTGAGCTCCAAATGACTCCATTTGAGACTTTTTTGAGGTGCGTTTGGGGGTTCGTGGGCAGAGTGGGATGTGGGGAGCTTCTCAATGCGCCATTCTCCAGCATCGGAGAACCACCCTTGCTTGACCTCCTACTTTCCCTTCAGCAGGAACTCCCCCGCCCCCACCCCCAGCCGCTGGCTTCTGGGGTCTTGCCTGGGGGCCTTCTTCCCGGTGTAGACTCAAGCCTGTGGGGTCCTCTTCACCAAAGGAGATTCCCTGCCTCATCCCCTTAGTGGTGGGAGGGTCAGCTGCACTCTTTCTGCACCTCACTCTCTCTAGTTCTCTCCTGGCCCTTCTTGAAATAGGTCTGAAATTCCTTCTGTTCATGGCAGTCCAACCAGGAAATGAGGCCCCCAAATCCCCTTGCAAGCACCCTCTCGGTGTCTATAAGCTACTCTCCTGGAGCGTTCCTCTCTTGACGAAGGAGACCCCCCCCACACCCCGAAGTCACAGTCCTGCTTGGATCTCCTATGTCTGTTTGTACAACGTAGAGAGAAGGAAGGGAGGAAGGAATGCTGGCCAATTTGGGCATCTTTTAACATGCCCGGATGCACTCCTGGGCTCGGTCTTTCTGGCTCTCCCTAGGAAAGAGGTTCTTACCTTGGGTGAGAAAAAGCCTTATTTTTTATATTTGCTAATCTAGAAATGGAAGTTGGCATTTCTTTCTGTTCAAAATTATATTAGTCGTGCCTACGACTTGCCTATACATTGAAATCGGAGATCTTTTCATATCCTATTACAGGTGTCACAGATATCTGAAAATGACATTTTATGCTCATCTCTATTTAAAAATTACAGTAGTAATTAGACCCGCTGCTAGATCTTGTTTTTTAATGTGTTAATAAAGTAGCACCAGTATTACTATACCTCAAATTTGTTTACTATTTCGGTAGCCATATAACTGGTTTTCTCCATAATCCTATGTATTTTATTTTGTGCATTTAAAAACCATTATTCCGCAAAGGGACCATCACTTTAGTGGATGCCAACACAGGAAACGTCAGAAGCCCTGCTCTGGAATATGTGTTCTTTTTGTCTAATGTCTAGCTTTGGGGCTTTGAACGCTAGAACTCACATTTTCTTCTAGATAATTTTCTACTCTGGCTTTCTTTTCAACCAGAAAAGAAAGCTTTCTTTTCCTCTTGTCCCCAGTCCGAGTCAATAAGAGCTAACAGATTTTAAGTGCTTCTCTGTGCAGGCACACTGCAAAACCCTCTACATGCATTAGCTCATTTAATTCCCATCTTTTAAGGAGGCACAGAGAGGTTCAGTGACTTGCCCAAGGTCACACAGCTAGTAGGTAGCAGAACTGGGATTTGAACCTGGACAGTCTGACTCTAGAGCCCATATTCTTAAACCTGTAGAATGTAAACTAGGTAAGAGATAGCTAGTTTTCCAAAAAGCCCATGTACCTGGCTTTAAATAGTATGGGGCCTGCTAGTTTACTCTTTTTCACTACAGTGGGGCCAAAAAACCTTTTCAGCTCCCCAACTGAGAAATGAACATTGAATCACAGCGCCCCCTGGCTTATGTGGCAATTCTGATTACTCACCCTAGGGTCAAGCTGGTCCACAGAAATTTAAGACAAACATTTATTAGGCACCCACAGGAAGGCAAACCCTCTGTTGGGCACTGGGGATAAAAAGAGAATAGGAAGCTTCCACCTTCCAGGAATTCCTGCAAAGTCAGGAGAGACATACCCAGAAGGTGTGTTGGAATAAGGAGAGCCAAGCTCTGGTGGAGGGTGTGGACACAAAGCCCCTTGGATGCTGTGGGGGAAGAGATTTTCACAGGATTGGGGAAAAGGCTTCAGCTCTCTTCCGGCCCCCTACCCTGATGCCATGTTGGGCCCTCTTTGCCTGGCCCAAGTGCCTCGGTTTCCTTTGACCCTTCCTCCAAACTTTGGTCCTTGCAACTTCTGTGTCTCCCTGCTTCTTCCCTCAGTATGCTCCCACGTGGCTGCTTAGCTCATCTCAGGGCCTCATTCAAAGTCAGTGGCCAACAAGTCCTAAATTTAAACAAGAGTTCTCAGTGCTGTAAACCAGGGATCACAAACATGAGCGGCTGAGGGTCGGGCAGATAATGTCAGTGAACTAAGCAGGCCAGTATTTGCGTGTTAAACATGAAGGAATATTCTTTACTCCCACAAAAATAGACTCTCACCTATAGTTTTCTGAAACACATTGTCTTCCAAAACTATCTTTCCTTTTCTTTTCACTTTTAATAAGACTGGAACACAGATAAGTATTTCTTTACCAGGAGAAAAATGATAGTGCACGGTGATAAAGGCTTACTATTGCGTGGAAGACTAAAGGGGCTGGTGGCTTGGGCCGCCCCAGAAGCAGACTCTGAGAGTAGGAGCTGAGTGCACGTGGTTTATTTGGAAGGTGATTCTAGGAAATGTTGGGAGGGAACTGGGAACCAGGACAGGGAAGGGAAGGCAGCCGGTTGATAAAAGGTGCATTATGGAGTGAGTTCCACTCTGGACAGCTGGGACGCAAACTCTGGGGGCCAGTGTGACAGGTGTCCTGCAGGTATCCGATCTGAGGAACAAGGAGCTGTGATATTTACATATCAACTCTCATCCGTTGTTGCTTGGGGTCTTTGGGAGTGGTAGTGCTTTCACTTCCTAGCCCCTCTGGCTAGGCAGGCTCCAGGGGACCAGAGAGAGTCCTCAGGCAAAGGCACATAGGTTCTAGGTCTTGGAAGTCGAGTCATTGGCCCCCAAACTGGCAAGACCGAAGGGCACAACAGTGTCTGTGACAACAATGCCTGTGACAAGCATTGCCCATGATGAACTGAAGCAGGCTAGCAGCTGGATTTTTCCAAGCAAGAGTGTGTCCCAGGGTTGCCAGACCTTCTGATTTCTCAGGAAAAACCGAACATTTCGATTTTCAGGTGAAACTTCTCAATTTTAGAAATGTTGACAACAAATCTAAAATTTTAAAAAATACACTATAGGAATTAACCAAAGCATGCATGTGGACTGGA
>CM052898.1:33738212-33757989 GCA_028534135.1 Potos flavus | reverse complement strand
GTTTGGAACCAGATAGAAGTGTGCTTCTTTCTCATGCAATAGTCTGGAAGTAGGTGGGTGGTCCAGGCCAGCTGTGTCACATGGCAGGGACCCAGGTTCCTTCTATCTTGTTGCTCAGCATGTTATCTTCATCTTTGTGGTCAAGGCCTGCAGACCAGCTCCTTATTCACATTCCAGCTAGTAGGGAAGGGGAAAGAGAAGCTCAGTCAGTCTCAGTAAGTGCACAGTTCACTTCCCCTCACATCCCATTGGTGAGAACTTTGCCACATGGTCATCTATAAGGGATGCTCAGAAATGTTGTCTCTCTCTCTCTCTCTCGTTGGCCATATGTATAGCTTCAACTTGGTGTGTTTGTGAGAATTTGTATTATTATAGAATTACGGGAAGGCTGATATTAGGGGACAGTGAGAATCCTCTGCCACATTGAGGGAAGGGTCTGGAAAAGAGGATGGCTTTCAAGCCTGAGGTAGGATCTACCTGAGAGAAATTATTTTCCCACAAGAATGAGAAAAGTCTGGCTTTCCTCATGAGCTCTCTTTGTTTTGCCTTGGTCAGTCATGAAACCTTAGTAGAAGAAACCTCTCTGAAACCTTAATAGAAGATTAGCCCAACCTGGAAAAAGTCTGTTTAAAAGAAGCAAACATAACGAGCACCTACGAGATACAAGGGGCTTTCACATATGTGATCTCAAGTAACCTTCACAATTATCCTATGAAATCAGTGTTATTATTCCCCCATTTTGCGGATGACAAACTGAGGACCAGAGAAGCAGGTTCACGTTCAGGCTCTCTAACTAGAGTCAGAGCAGGGACACTGGCCAATCAGAGCCGCCATACAGGTTTGTCCCCTCCAAGAAGTGAAGGGCCTTGGCCAGGATTTGACACGAGGCCCATACGACTGCAAAGCTCACATTCTTTTCCCTGCAATCTGATTTCCTTACACCAGCTGCTTCCCCAGAGACAGCAACAGCAAATCTACTGGGTTGTTGAGAGGGTAAACAAACCGTGATGAATGAATCTCCTTTCCTAATATGAATGCCTTATTGTTGTTATTCTTCATGCCCCGACAGAGTATTTACAGCCTCTGCTGTTGTGTGGCTTCTATCTGGTGGATTAAGGAAACTCAAAACTCCAGGCCCTAGCAGAAAGTTACAACTGGGATTTGAGTTAATGAAGAGTTGAAGGCTCAGCAAGTGGCACTTGGCTCCGCTATTAACCTGGACAAGGCCATTAACTCTCCCGTAATTAACTGGCTTCTTCCATGACACCCTGTTGCCAGGGAAATACCCATCTGGGTGTACCCCACATTAAACAAGCCCACCTACGAAAACAGACTTGGTGAAAAGAAAAGTAGAAGATCATCATTTACTTAACTACGAAAGACTTGGTTTTGCAGAATGGGATTTCTGTATAGCTAGTTTCCAAATAATACCAAAAATTTGATTCCGGAAGAAAGGGAAGATACAAAGATGCATTCGTTCCCTCCTAATCTATCTGAGAGTGTTCTGGAATAGATTAGATTTCAAGAACTCTGTAATGATGTATCAGAGGGAACTTGTGAAATCTGAATTAGGCTGGGGGTGGTTTGTGGTGGATACATTCTGGGAACCTGACATGCCCTGTCTCTCCTCTGAGTATCTAGTCACTCACAACCCCACTGGAAGAAAGGGTGTTGGGGGGGTCTAAGCAGCCATGTCTATACCATGTGACTCCCACACCCACCCCTCACCACTAGCTGGATCCTGGGTAAACTGAACCAGTATCAATCCATAGGCTCAAGCCAGCTTCTGCCTTTTAAACATGAACTAGAGACACAACTCCAGTTAGCTAGTGCTCAATACTTAAACTAAGAGATCGTGTAGAGCTGGGTTGGGGGACTCTAAAGCCATGTGTACTTTCTTAAGAAGGCAGAACGAGAGCACACCAGTCTGTAAAGGCAAAGGGGGAATGAGCTGACAGCCAAGCAGTGGAGGGCCTGGCTTCCTTCGTTTCCCATTGTTGGGTGTCTGTCCACGGGACTGCCAGTCGCAGCCTTCGAATGAGCGTTCAAAGTTCCCACTCAGCAGGGATTCCCAACTGGTCCGAGCTTCTCCGCCTTGGTCGGGGTGAGACCTATTTTTATGCCCCTGTCTACTTTCAATGGATCTGGAGGGCTCTGGGGGCCCCTCTGTCCTGGGGGGCTTTTGTCTCGGCCATTGGTTGGGGAAAGGGTGTTGTCCCTGGGACACATCCTTGCAAACTGGGTGATTGATAGGGTTTGGTGGTCTTTGTCGGGTAAGAGAAATGCCTTGATGTCAACTCCAGGAACTCCCAGCTCTTTGGAGCAAAGCTGGTAGAGGCTGCGATCTTCATCTTCCCACTCTGCTGAGTATAAGGGGGCTTTGCTTTGTTTCCTTATGGAGTAAGCAACTCAGTTGTGGCTGAGTTGGATTGGGGGGTGGAGGCAGGGAATGAAGTCCTCAGGATGCAGCAGGGAAATCTGTTGCGTACAGAAGGGTTGGGTGAACCCACAGTTAATGCCTCGAATGTTACCCCGCCCCACTAAGCTTGGGTGGATTTCTGTTACTGGTGACCAAATGTGGCATACAACATACCAACATAGTAGTCTGCCCCTTCCTTTCCCTCTCTTCCCTCCTGAATTTCTACAGGAAGCAGAAGCCCTGTCTAGCTACCTGGGAGCCTTGGGAACATCCTATCCAGTTTTACTGCCTGGCTCAATCGAAATCCATCCTGCCTTGGGCTTTAGCAGTTGTCCTTTGTATATTCATAGGTCTTTATAGACATTTATGCATTTCAATATTATGAAAGTTTCTTATCAAAGGGGTTGGCTGTCCCCCTGACCTCTTTATCTGATCCCTTCCTCCTTTTAATCTCTTTCGGTCGAACAGCTTCTCTTGGCCAGTCCTTTACCTTCAGTTAATGGTATTCCTTGTGTGTTTTTGTCCGTGCTTTCTATGCGACAGCCACTGCGGTTAATGATTTACAGATAACCCTGCTGTTTAATTGTCACAAACCCCTACGGGGTAGCTACTAATGACCATCCCCATTTTACGGATGGTAAAATTGAGAGGCTAGGTAACTGATGTGCGGCCTGGCCTGAGAGTTTTACCACCCTGCTTTGTTGTCACTCCAGCTTCCCTGCAGTGACAGTGAAATTTCTTCCCATCGTTCTCGCGGTGGCTGAGGGGGAGAAGGCCCAGGTGTCCTGCCTGGCAGCAGGGCCCCCATAACTTGGCTTTTCTCTTTCCTCCTTCCCAGCCAGCACAGCTGCCAACCTGGAACATAGCCCTTTCCAAGAAAGCCCAGGAGAGAAGCCAAATGTTGACTCACCTGCCAGACACGGGGCACCGCAGCCAAGATGCCTCGGGCCCCGTGCAGGAGGATTGGCAGGGCAGGCCCGTGGTGGGGTTCCAGGACGCGGCTCTGTGGGGCCCTTCAAGGAGCCAGGCCTTCTTTCCTGAGGGCTTCAAGTTCCAGAGGCTGAAGAGATCCAGATGGGCTTGTCCCCTCCCCGTCCTGCTCTATCCTGCAGCCTTGGAAGTTTCTGGAGGCGACTGTCTCCTCCTCATTTCCATTTAGATGGCAGGCAGGATTCTAGGAAAGCCCCCGTGATCTTCTGCCCCCACTCCCAGCCCGGTGTGCATTTCCCACGGGATCCCTGGGACTGAGACTGTAACGGACGGCACTGCCACGATTGGACGGTGGTGCACGATACAGTTGGCCTGAAAAAAAGGAGATAATCCTGGCGATCTAATCCAATCACCAGAGCCCTTTATTTATTTATTTTTTAAGAAAGATTTTATTTATTTATTTGAGAGAGAGAGAGAGATCACAAGTAGGCAGAGGCAGAGAGGGAAGCAGGCTCCCCGCTGAGCAGAGAGCCCGATGTGGGGCTCGATCCCAGGACCCTGAGATCATAACCTGAGCCGAAGGCAGAGGCTTTAACCCACTGAGCCACCCAGGCGCTCCGCCAGAGCCCTTTAAAGGCAGAGTTTTCTCTGGCTGGTGGCAGAAGAGCCTGTGAGAGGTTCCAGGCTGGAGGGTTTGAGCCGCCCTTTCTGGCTCGGAGCTGGAGGGAGCCTGGTGGCAAGGAATGCAGGCAGCTTCTAGAAGCCAAGAGTGGCCATCAGCTCACAGTCAGCAAAGAACCAGGGACTTCAGTCCTACAACGGCAAGGAGTTGAATTCTCCCAATGATGAACATGAGCTTGCAAGTGGATTCTTCCTCAGAGCCTCGGACAAGAGCTCGGTCCTGTGGGCACCTGCACTTCAACTTTCTGACAGGCCGAGCAGTAAATCCAGTGGAGTGCCCCCGGGCCGTGACCTAAGAACCGTCCTCTGATGGGGTTGTTCCAAGCTGCTCAGTTTGTGGTAATTTGTTACACAGCGATAGAAAACCCGTACACCTGGGATACTTAACAGGCTTCTCAAACCTCGCAGGCCCAGCCGTCCCCACCTGCTCTTCACAGTCTTCCCCATCTGGCTGACGACAACTGGCTTTTTCGTGGCTCGGGCTCCAAATCTTAAAGTCTGCCTTGACTCCTCTCTTCTCGTAGACCCTGTGTGGATCCATTAGCAAATTCTTTCGACTCTCTTTTCGTGAAGTATCCAGCCTTGGACGGAGCCTCACCACTCCCAGTGTGCTGTCTTCCCTCTCTGCACTGGCGGCTCCCAGGTTTATTGTAGCCTTTGGGAGGGAGGGTGCTCCTGGGCTGTGCCTGGCTCCCCTCCCCTTCAGCGCCAGCGCCCCACCCCCGGGGCACCTGTATTCAAACGCACACAGTAAGCAGAGGGCGGCAGAAGAGGAGGCTTCCATGCTGAGGCCTACCAGGAAAAGGGGGGGCGGGATTCAAACTCCGGCCACCCTTGGCCTTGGGAGCTGTCAGAGCCAGCCGCCCTGCACGTTTCTGGGTAGAGCACGTTCTGGGTAGAGTTCCTCTGGAACTCCCCAGAGGAGTTCCCAAGCCTGCTTCAGAACTGATTTTGCTCAGAAGTCATACTGTGGAATATTTCCCAGGGATTGGGATTTTATTTATTGTTCAATGTTTTGAGCCAAGAATGAAAAATTATTGTTGATGATGACTGAAGAATTCCCAGGAGGCCTACGAGAACAGGCATCCAGTCTCCTGGAGTGGTTAAGATTTATGGCTGTCAAGTGAGCCAGAGTATACGTCCAGCTCATCCTTTCTAGTTGGGTTTCCTGGGGCCTCAATTTCCTCAGTGACGATTACATGAGTTCAGTTTTCTCTCTGGTCAAACATTTAGCACGGTACCTGGCATAC
Source organism: Potos flavus (assembly GCA_028534135.1). NCBI lineage: Eukaryota > Metazoa > Chordata > Mammalia > Carnivora > Procyonidae > Potos > Potos flavus. The sequence goes on along the minus strand of CM052898.1, from coordinate 33,752,709 downwards.
AATGAGTTCTTATTCCGTGGTGGTTATTATGCTGATTTCTTGTCTATGATTTATTTCTAAAGCTAAAGCATAGATAATGTGTTTCGTGTGCTCGAGAGTGCGCGCACGTGCGTGTGTATGTGTGTGCATGTGCGTATTAGCTTTCATTCACACTGGAGGGGCAGTTAGCTAACATTTAAAAGATCACAGTGCCACACTCCAGAGGAAGTTACCATAAGTGCTCCGATTATCTGTCTTAGCTCTGCACCCACGGGTGTGTTAATTAGCATAATGGATTTCTAAAATGGTTTTTCATTGATGAAAATAATGCTATGCAGGAAAGGTAGATGGCTGGAAATGTTCCATGGTGCGTCTGCTTTGCCTGAACTTTGCAAATGAATCTAGCAAGACCAGTTGGTTGTTCTCTTGGAAAGGCACCGAGCTCGGATGTCCAACCAGTCCAGTGTCTGGATGTTAAAAGATTGATTTTATCACTTGCCTGAGTAGGTTAGTTAAATACTGCACTGACAGTATTGTCACATGTGCCTCAAATGAACTTTTCATGTAGGAGGCCGTTGGTGTCTCGAAGGACAGCTCCCTGAGATGTCCCCAGGCTCACAGAATGGCTGGAAGGGCTGTGTATGTGCCTGCTTGCTAATCACCATTCCCTTTTGGGTGGAATTCGGGCTGAGATGGGCTCTGATTGTTTTATACCATCCAGGTAGGATGTCAGGGGAGGAAACCTGTAGCCTCCGTGGACTTCTGACTAGTGGAGGATGGGGCATCACCATCAAATACCTTGTAACTTGAACAGCCAAATTGCTTAGGATGGTTTGCAATGACTGCTTTCAAATATGTAAGAGAATTACAATGGAATCAAGGAACACTGGTTTCCTGTAGCTTAGGAAAGACGTGTTATAACAAGAAGTCAGAAAATTGTGAGAATAAACCTCTGTATAGAATGTCCTGGGGGTAGAATTCTGGTGCTGTTTTAGATGCAGGTAAAACTTAAAAGAAGGTGTGTGTGTGTGTGTGTGTGTGTGTGTGTGTGTTCACGTGTAGACCAATGGAAGAGCAGGTAGAGGATGGGAGATGAGGAAGGTGAGTGGGGAATTCTGGTACCATCTTTCTCCCAGGAAAAGGAAGAAAAAGCTGTGGAACTTTCTAGAAGTGGCTTAGCTGATTGAGATGAGCTAGCATTTGGGCCTCAGACCAGGATTCCAATGCTGCCTCTGTTTCTAAGTGATCTTGGGCAAGTAGAAACTTCTTAACCCCACTGAATCTGCTTCCTCATTGACAAAACGGATAGAAGCATACTTCGAGTTGTACTTAAGGTGAATGGACTTGAAACCACTTGACTAAATGTTAGGCACAGAGTGAGCTTTCGATAAATAGTTGCCTCCTTGGATGCTTAGAGCATCAGGGGTTGTGAACACTGTCTAGGTTACAGCAGCAAACAGGCATATAAGTTTCCTAGAACTTACAACCCAGCTGTGATGATGAACTTCATGGAGGCATCCCGTGAGAATGCCCTGGTGTGTCTGTTGAAAATGCAGGTCCTAAGTACGGTTTAGGAGATACCGGGGCATCCATGGGGGGGTGGGCAGGAGCCCTATTTTTTCAGGGGGGAGGGGCAGAGGGAGAGGGAGAGAGAGAATCCCCAGCAGGCTCCACACCCAGCACAGAGCCCAACTCTGGGCTCGATCTCACGACCCTGAGATCATGAGTGGAAATCAAGAGTTGGTGCTTAGCCCACTGAACCACCCAGGCACCCAGGAACCCAATTTTTAAAAAAGATTCTATTTTTTTATTTGAGAGAGAGAGAGATAGAGAGAAAGAATGGGGGGAGGGGCAGAGGGAGAGGAAGAGAGAAGCAGACGCCCTGCTGAGCAGGGAGCCCTACATGGGCCTCTATTCCAGGACTCTGAGGTCATGACCTGAGTCAAAGCAGATGCTTAACTGACTGAGCCACCCAGGTGCCCCCCCACCCCAGGAACCCGATTTTATGAAGCTTCCTGGGTGACTCTGATGGGCAGCCAGGTGGGGGAAATACACACTTAACCATTAATTCTCTACTATAACCTCAGGCTTGGCAAAGCTTCAGTCTCCTTTCAAAGGCTCCTTGGCCATGTGTCTGACTTGACTGCACCCACATTTGTGGGAGGCACCGCCTACTTCATAGCTTGAACCATTCCATTGCAATGAGGACAGGAGAGTTACCTCTTGTTTTGCTTATTTTATAGGCAGTGCTCATATATCATTATCAGAAACTTCAAAGACCTTGCTGAGCATGGAATTGACAGGCTATAACTTGCATTATGCAGTCTTCCCTGGCTAAACCCTCTAAACCTGAATAAGGCCCTGCTCTTCCGATCAGTGTCTAAGAATAATGAAAATCTAGTCCTTGTCTGCCTGTGATTTTGGAATCATATTTCCTACTCTCCTCCTCTCCTTAAAATCATGTGTTGTGTGTTCATTTGCTTAAAAAATAATTCCCACTCACTGTGGAAATGGAGGTAATATAGCATTGGCACAGAATAAAATGTGAAAAGATCCTGGGGATCCAGTCCCTGGGAGATGAACCCCCATGGATATCTTTGGTGTATTTCCTTCCAGCCTTTTCTCAATGTATATGAATACAGGTGTTATTTTTCCCCCCACAAACTCAAGATCGCATGTGTGTGCTGTTTTTTGATGTGCCCTTCTCATGTTATAACATGTTTTTTTAAAAAGATTTATTTTTTTTTTATTTTAGAGAAAGAAAGAGAGCTAGTGGGGGGAGGGACAGAGGGAGAGAATCTTCAAGCAGACTCCCTGCTGCGCGCAGAGCCCAATTCGGGGCTCAGATCTCGTGACCCATGAGATTATGACCTAAGCCGAAACCAAGTGTCAGATGCTTAACTGACTGAGCCACCTGGGCACCCCTCATGTTATAACATGTTTTCAAGTAAAAAGTTAGTGATATTTTTTCATGCCATTAAATAATCCCCTACGATAGTGGTTTTCACGCTGGGGTCCAACAAAAACCCCAGGGTTCTTAGGAGGTGCTCAGTGGTTACCTGAGGTGGGGGAGGGGGTGGGGGACTGGAGGGAGCAACGGAATGGCCAGGCCTCCAGCCCACCTGTTTTAGTTCCCGCAGCTCCACATGTATCTGGTTGTAACTGTAGGAGCCATGTAGGATTGCATCACAAAAAGATTTGGAGGCTTAAAAAAATGTGAAAACCACTGCCCTAAGTCATCCTAAAACACTCTTTAAAAATCTGGTTTCTTTCCTTCTTATAAAAAACTTAAATGAAAATGACTCCTTAAAAATTGTAAGACAAATATTTGCTAATTGTTTTTAAAAACCCAAGTTTTTGTTACATATTTTTAAAAATGTAAACAAATGATACATGTTCTTTGTAAAAACACCAAATACAGGTTTGGTGAAAAACCCATTCTCAAAAACCCCACCCCCCAGATACCTAAGGAACTAAGCACTACCCCACTGCCCAACTCCAGAGGACTCTATTCCCAAAGAATACCCAGATAAGAGGCACCTCCCATTCCAGACTCTTTTGTCTGTATGGATTGTGTTGGGTTCAGGTACTCTGGAAACCAACCCGGGGACTAGGATTTGAGTGCAAGTGGTTTTTTTCGGGGGAACGTAATGTATCCAACTGCCCTGGTTTATCTGCGACTAGGGGGGTTCCCAGGATGAACAAACTGGTCACCCTACAGTGGGAGGTGATGCCAGGGCACGGATGGATGATGGAGGAAATGGGACGGGCCAGGAAGAGCAGCTGGTAATGAATAGGTTAGCTCTGTGGACAACTGGGACTTTTGGGGAGCACTCTAGCACAGCCCTCAGAGTTATCGCATCTGGGCGGCTTTTCTCCACCAACTTGGGTCCCTCACTGGTTGATCCTGGGGGCGCTGGCTCTGACTCTAGGCCTGCCCACCTCTCACAGCCCCACAAAGGGCTGAAGACATGGAAGCAGGAGTGCCCGGGAACAGGGGCAGAGCGGCAGAGCTTCTGTTATGAGACGAGTTCCATGCATATATTTTTTAAAAAAGTAATAATAGGATCACTTCATTCTTGATTTACCGGCACCTTGATTTATGTAAGGTGTCTAAAGAAAAACCATTCTAGGCCACACATCTAATAATGCAGTCACTTCCAAGGACCAGGCTTGGAACTGCCCTTAGGTTAATGTCACAAGGCTCATCATGTAACTAACCAGTATTGGAACCAGATGAAATATAATAATCGTAATAATAATAATAATAATAATACCTCAGATGAGTTCTCTGCTGGATTCTGCTGAACCATTAGAAGAAACTAACAAGGAAAGTCTGGAGAATCTAATTCTTCCAGAGCTGTGGTCAGCCCAACTCCCCCAGGAGCGCGCTAATCCCCGGTACAGACAGCGGCTGGATGAGCCCTTGCGGGCGCTCCTGACCCCCCTGGGGCCGCCCAGCAGCACACTGTCAGGTGCGTGCCACCGCCGCAGGCAGTGCTCGCTTCCTCCCTCCATGCTCAGCAGCTTCTAGATTGCTCTGTCTAAACAAGGGAGCAAGGAATAAGTGTTCCTTTTGTAACCGCGTCTCCATGGTTATTTGACACGTGATCGCCTTTTTGGAGTACTCGGCAAAACCGGCTGTGGGTTTGGCTATGACGTTCCTGTCTGTGAAGAAAAGGGAGGGATGGAATTATTCATCCGGACAGGCTCAGGCTGTTTCCTAAAACAATTTGCAAGGTGCAAATAGCATCCCTGATGTATCAAACTGGATGCTGCTTTAAAAAAAAAAAAAAAAAATGGAACACTGATTGGCTTTTTGATGATATTAAGGAATCATTACTTTTTCCCAAAGTTATGATAACGGTCCTATGTTGTAAAAGAGCGTTCCCCCTTTTGAGAAACGCAGTGGTATTTGCAGATGAAATGATAGGATCGCTGAGGCTTGCTTGGCTCTGAGTTGAGAACAATGAGTGCCTGGGCACTGGCAGTCCTGTTGGGTCCACTTTCATATATGTTTGAAGTTTTCCACAATGCAAAAAAAAAAAGATTTTTTTAGCAGATTTGATTACAGGGGCAATATGTTTACGTGTTAGACATATGGCTAAGAGATATACATGGCAGAACTCCATTCTATCTATTTACACGCCTCTGTAGAATGGAAAACCCAAGTGTCACAATTACGAACAAATTTGTGAGTATACACAATTTTGTTAAAAGAAAAAGGGTGGTAGCTGAGAGCCGATTCTGCTTTTTTTTTTTCTTTTTTTCAAAGATCATGACAAAGATCCAATGAATGGGTGTGACTGCAAGATAAACTGTGTCAGTTGTAGGGGAGTGATAGGCCCGAGAATTCTACGCTGTAGACACTGAAGGTGGTGGTAGTGAGGGGTGTGTGTGGGGGTGGAGGGGGGAAGGTGGTGGGAATTGTGGGGTGAGTACAGAACAGCTCAGAGGGTCGGTCTCAAACAGAACTGTCCACCTATGACTGCACAGCGTGGGCTTTTGAGATGTTAAACCACACCCCACCCCCAAACTCCCCAATTTGTGAAGCCAGACCATTTGTTTTTATTGTCTCAGGAAAGAAAGGACGTACAGAATCCAGGGAATGAAAGGGTTAAAGTTTCAGCATTTTGAATTTAAAGTTACTGTCCAAGCATAAGACAAGGACTTGCTCAGTGAGAGTCAGTGTTTTCTTCCCTCCCACCCCCAATGACAGTTAACTTTAGTTGAGCGTTTGCGATGTGCCAGCTACTATTCTAAGCACCCTACGAATGTCTTCTTTTCTAATCCTCTAACATCCCTGTGAGACCATTGATTTGACAGATAGGGAAACTGAGGCACAAAGCAAAGTCACATAACTAATTTGACTCCAGAGGCCGGGTCCCTAGCCATTCCCTGGATAGATGAGGGAAGACCCCAGGGTTCCATGCCCAGCTCAGTTTGGGAATCAGTTAGGTAGAGATGGCCCATGAGGGGAGTTTAGGTAGAAAGAAGCTGAGAGAGACTCGGGGTGCCAGGGAGAGCAGGGAAAGAGGCATTTCAGCCTCGAGAAGGTTGTAACCACCCTTGCCTCTCGTGCCTTGGCTCTCCTGAGGGCCTCTGGAGCTGGCAGTCAGCCTGGGGGAGAGTAGAGAAATTCCTAAAAGAGAGCGATCTTGTTTTTGCCACCTCTGGGATGGGGGGGCCTGACAAAGAAATTAATTTTAGTTGTTAGAAAAAAAAAGGAAAAATAGTCTTTCGATTGCACCCTGCAATTTTACCCGCATAACTGTGTGCTCTGGTTTCCACTGTTGTGATTAAATTAGGCATCCTAAAGGAAGCGGGATTAAAATAGGAGATTTTCAAATCACACTATCCCGGGGTTTGAACCTTAACTCTGTCATTTAGTTGCTATGTGGCCGTGGTGTGAGCCTCAATTTCTCAACAACAGAACAGAGATGAGAGCAGTAATGGTTCTGACCGTGCCTACCAGACAGGGTGGTGTGAGGACGAGGCCCAGCTCAGGGCCTGACATAGGGCCACTCCTCACTACCATGTAACTTATGTTTTCAAGTGTCTCCATTCAAAGGCGGGAGAGATGAGAAATGACTTTATTGTTTCTAATCATTGCCCCGACCCAGCTACCTGACATTTTCCATCAGGAAACGCATCCTTAGAAGTTCAGCTGAATTCTATAATTTACCAGTTCTTTTACTAAAACCATCACTTTAGTTTTTTTTAGGTGCTGTCCTGTACATTTTAAAACATCAGTCTCCTTTTGGATTGAAAGCCCTTTTCCTGCTCTGGCCCTGGGTCAGGCTTGAACTGTGATTCTGAGGGTCTGGAGGGAAAAGGAGGATGTTTACCTTTGCCCTCGCCACCTCCTCCCTGCATTGGCTTGTACAGGGGGAGTGGCGGCAGGAAGGAGAGGAAGCACAGTCCATGCCTCTTCCCTGGATTGGTGAACTTGCAGACTTCTCCCCAATTGCCCAGTGCTGCCCTTGCCCCAAAGTTCTATGGGCTTTGTCCAGTTGGCCTTGCAAGGAGCATATTTCCCAGCCCTCCCCTGCATGCTGTTTGTCCCTTCCTGGATCTGGCCACAGCTTCTAGCTGACCCCACCATCATACTCTGCATGGGGACCTCTTGTATTCCATGGTAAAGAATCCTTGCTCCTCTGCCTTCCTTGGCAAACTTCAGGACCTCTGGGCATGTATGACATCCAACCTCTGTACTTCTCAAGAACTAGGGACTTAGAGCAGGGTGTTCCTGACCCCCTTCTTTCCTCGTAGACCCCACTATGCCATCCTACTCCAATTCTATCATCCTCTTTCTGGTCACACAAAGGAATGCCAGCAGATCCTCCAATTAGCAACTGGAATTCTAATCTCTTTTGCCTGCAGATACCTGCAGTCACCAGGAGGTCTTCTCTCTGGGCTTCCCTTTCCTGGCTCTGGAGGTGGGAACACAGCTCCTCATTAAGGGGAAGAAAAGAAAAGGAAAGGGCCTCTCTTCAAAAATCCTGCACTGTCCCAAAAAATGACTTCCTCTCTCCATGGCAGTGGTAGTGGTAATGGTGGTGGCCTTGACAGAGATGATGAAGGTGATAGTGATGGAGGTTATAAAGGTAGTGATGGAGGTGTTGGAAGTGATAAAGGTAATAGTGGAGGTGATGGTGATGGAGGTCATGAAGGTCATGATAGAGATGATGAAGGTAATGGTGATGGAAGTGATGAGGTTGGTGATGGAGGTTATGAAGGGGGTGATAGAGATGTTAGAGGTGATGAAGGTGATGGTGGAGGTGATGGGATGGAGGTGATGAAGGTGATGTTGGAGGTGATGGTGATGAAGGTGATAGTGGAGGTGATGGTGGAGGTGATGGAGGTGGAGGTGATGAAGGTGGTGATGGAGGTGTTGGAGGTGATGAAGGTGATGTGGAAGTGATGGTGGAGGTGATGGGGATGGAAGTGATGAAGGTGATGGTGGAGGTGATGAAGATGATGGTGGCGCTGACAATGGTGGAGGTGATGGTGGTGGTGGTGGAGGTAGTGATTTTCCTGAGAATTACCCTAAAGACAGCTCTGAGATGGCTGTTCCTTTTGACTCTCAAAGATCAGATCTCTGCACTTAGAAGATGGGCATTAATAACCTTGTCCTTAGCAGACATTTCAGAACAATAGGAAAAGTTTCACTAACCAAGAACACCATCTTGTTACATGATGTGTAGTGCTACCAATAAAAATAGTTCTTAATCATTTTTAAAGTGGTACTGGAAATATGGTCACAGCCTCTTCTTGTGTTGGATGAGAGGTCTGTGCAGTTTGTGGTACAGGCTGTGGTCCCAGAGGAAACACAGGTAAGTGACCAGAAAGAGGATGGACCAAGACCCCTGTCCTCCTTAACTCCACAGTCTGGTCAATAGGGCGAAGCAGGCTGGAGGTGATTAGCTGGGTGAGGAGGGAATTCCAACTCCTGGTTTTCTTTACTGGTGCCTTATGATAGGTTATTTTCTTTCTGTACAGCCGGGACCACCTCTAAGCCAGGGTTTCTAGACATTGGTACTACTAATATTTGGGGCCGGATGATTCTGCATTGCAGAGGGTGTCCTGTGCACTGTAGGATGGTTAGCAGCTTCCCTGACCTCTACTCTAGATGCCAGTAGCACTCCCCAGTTGTAAGCCCAGATGTCTCTAGCTATCACCAAATAGCTCTTGAAGAGGGATCACCCACTCCCAGTTGAGCACCATTGCTGTAGACCCTCCTAAAGCCAAGGCTGATCTTTTTCCTGGGAGAGTCTGGATACCGATGTAGCAGGTACAATATTTTTTTGAGCCATGTATTAAAGATGCATATCAAATTGAACTTAACTTACTTTGTATTTTTGTTCCGCATTCTTGTATACTCCCTTTTGAGCCTTCATTCTTCTTGATGACATCTGTGGGAAAACTCCCTCTTAAAGTTTAAAGTCAGTCAATTCAGAATTCTTGTATTCTCTTTCCACCCCTTTGTTTTGTTTTGTTTTGTTTTGTTTTGTTTTTCTTTCCACCCCTTTGTTGACCAAAGAAGACTTAGGGGGTTAAATATTATCATGGCACTGGTTAGGGAAATGTGAGGACAAATTGCTATTCTTATGAAATGTATAATCCTTCTGGATGTTTCCTTCATGGGATACCAATGACCAATGAAGTTCCAGCAAACTTCATGGAACCAATGGTCATACCTGTCCTTTTCTTCTTTGACTCCATTTGATTCCTCCTCGTCCTTAACAACTGTATTCCCCTAGCATCTGTGACCCTTATAGACTCTGGGTTTTCTTCCCACCTCACTGGCTTGTCCTTCTTTGCCTCTGGAATCCCCTCTCTCCTCATTGCGAAATGTCAGAGGCCCTGGGAGCACACTTAGAGAACCGTGTACCATCAGCCGAGTTCTTCAAACCAAAGATCACAGAGTTATCCTCAGCCAGCCAGTCCCACCGCGCTCCGTGTAGCAGCATGTCCTTTTGACTCTATCACCAAAACATGACGCAAATCGGTTCACTAAATTGCCACTGCCACCACCTCGGTTCAGTCTGCCTGCATTCCCACAGTGGCCGCCTACCTGATGTCTCCTCGCTTCTTCTCTTACTCTCTCCACCCCACGATTCACTTACCACACAACAGTCCGAATAGGCTTTAAAAATATGTAAATCATCAGATCATGTCATGCCCCTTAAACCTTCCAGGGGCTCCCGATCACATGAGTGACATCCCACCTGCTCACCCTGACTCACGGGTCCCCCAGGATCTAGCTTTTGGTGGAGAATGCTTTCCAGCTTCACCCTCTATCCACTGCCCTTTGCTCTACTTAACTCCAGTCACACTGGCTGCTTTAATGATCTGTTCCTACACAATAAACCATCCCGAAGCATGAGGACTTGCAACAGCAGCCATGGGTCTTTCTCACGGTTTTGTGGCTTATCTGGGGGCTCATCTGGGAGGCTCATCCCTGTCCCACTGAGATGTCAGTTGGGGTCGCTCATGTAGCCACATTTGGCCGGGAGCTCTGCTGGGGCTGGAGACCTTCTCTTGCAGGACTGGCTCCTTAGCTGGAGGCCAGCCTTGTGCCTGTTTCTTTCTGCATGGTCTCTCGGGTAATGTAGCTGGATCCCTTTACATGTTGGGTCAGAGCTCCAGGAGGGTGAAAGAGGAAATTGCCAGAATCTTAGGCTCAGAACCAAAACACTGGCCCTGCACCACATTCTACTGGTCAAAGTAAGTCACGAGGTACCCACAGATTCAAGGGGAGGAAAGCAGAGGAAGAGGGGAGGCAGGTGCGGGGGTCCTATTTGTTCATTGGGGCTTCTGCACCAGCCTTTCCTCTTGGCGCTGAGTGTCCTTCTCCTTAAACTCAGGAGAGCGGGTGCCTTCTTCCTGTTCAAATCTCAGCTCATATGCACTCCCATAAGAGCTGCCCACGCAATGAAAGATGCCACCAGTCACTCTCACAGTACCCTTTGAACACTCTCTGCAGAGCTTTATCACTCTTACTTTATCAATTGTTCATTCACTTTTCACTGGACTCTGCCCCGGACTGAAAGCCCCATGAGGGCGGGAACCTGGCTGTTTGGGTTTCCCTGGGTTAGCCCTGGAACAGCTGGTGCAGAGGAGGCAAAGGCCCCCAGTCGATACGTGTCGAATAAGTGAGTGCCAGGGGCCTCTCCACCCCACAGACGTGAAGAACTCATCTTTCTGAATGACACGGATTCGGGTTCTGTCCCTTCCCTGCTGTGTGACTGAGGGAGAAGTTACCTAACTTTTCTGTGCTTCAATGTCTAACACAGTGAGAACTCAGGGAACCTCCCCTCCTTTTCATAGGAATTGTTAGGCTAAATGAGAATGATCAAATTTATCAAGGGACCTAGAAGTCCTCATTATTTTAGTGGAAAATCTCATTGAGCCCCTCCTCTTTACTTCCTTTCCCTGAGCTCCAAAACCAGGAGAGAAAATTCCAAGTAACTCTAGAAGGTAGGAATCACATTATGTGATTTCACGTGGCTGCCTGCTGGCTCCAGGCAAGAGTATGTCCTTATCTTGTGTCCAGTGGTGCAGGGCAGCCTGACCAAGGTAGGGGAAGAACCAGAAGGTGTTAAGCCCACTCTGCTTTTCTGAGGAGCTCTGTGCTCCTGCTGCAAGGGCCCCCAGACCACTGAGGAGTTGTTTTCAGATCCGTGTTCCGCCACAGGCTGCACTTGACCCTGGCTTCCTTACTTTTATTAAACTGTTCGGCTCATCCCAATTAGAGCCTTTGGAAACCACTGTACTCAATTTACCACCTAATTACTCTTACCTTGTTTGTTTAATGAAGCTTACCTAATGATTCTGGTGATTTTTATGAAATGTTAGGTGGAGATTTTACTTTTCACTTTATAATCTGTGATTTTTATATTAATGTTTTATAACCTTGGGCTCTTAATCATAAAGTCATAAGGAGCTTAATTGATTTGAAACTAACCATGCCCTGAAGTGTGTACATGTCAAATTGATTCAGATTGATCCTGTGAGTTTAAATAAAGCTTAGGCCAGAGAACATGATGGCACCTGATAGAAATTTTCCTGAAGTGCTTAACTTGGGTGACTCAATTATGCTGCCATCTCAACAGAGTAAATTGTTGGAGAGATACTTTTTTTTTTTTGCATTTATCACAGACTGAGAAGATAGGACAGTTAAAAAAAAAAAAGCCTAGGAAAAGTTAGACAAGTGTAAAATGTTCTATTCATAGTTCTTCTTTCTGGAAAGCTGTGGGGAGCTCACATTTTGAGGGCATGATGATTTGGAAAAAAAAAAAAAAATATATATATATATATATATATATATATACACACACATGTTTTGTTTCAAAGCCTGATAATCAACATCACCATCTTTAGTTGAAAATGGTTAGAAATTAAGGGCTGATACTAGAAGCCCTGGAAAAACACAAAAGTGATTTGGGATAAAAAAATTAAAAATTTCCCTAAGAGATGATCGATACCAGCACTTTTCTGTAGAAAACTTATGGTGAGCAAATGAAGTCACAGGAGAAATCCTCAGTTATCCAGAACAGCATGAGTTCTATTTTGCATTGCTGCCAAATGACAGATCAATTTAGTCCTAAGTGGCCGTAATTGGCACCCCTACCCTCTAGAGCCTGCATTCTTTTACCTGCCTCCCAGCAGCCCTCGCAAAGGTGTAAAACCCTTTCTGGGCTTTGGAAAATATCAGACATAATTTCCCAGCGGATCCCTGTAAAGCAAAGGAAACTGATTGCTGGGTATAGAGCGAGGAAGGAGCTTGACTCCAGGAAAGATGCAGTTCCCAGGGCTCGGGGCTCCCGGAGGTCCCAGCGGGGAAATGTCACACCGAATTTTTCCTTATCTGATCTCTCCAAAACCGGTTTCCTTTGCAGGCAGTTCCAATGGTTCCTGACTTGCTTTTATATCTACTGTTCTAGTTCTTGCAAAATCTGTCATTTTGCTTTACTCTCTCTTTTCAAGAGTCTTTGGCGAAAAGCTTCTTGGACTTGACCATCCGTAGACAGGCTTGTATGCCCTGGGCTCACTGCCGCTCCTCACCTCAGCGGGGACACTGCGGGGCTGCTGTTCCAGACCATATTTCCCGCTGTGTCTGCTCTAGTCACCCCTGTGTGCCCGCGGCTGAGCCCAGCATTTGATACCATTTGTTCAGTACAAACTTCTTATTTTTTTCTACAAAGTGCTCAGCCTTAGGTGGTATCTTGAAAGGTGTTTACTCCACAATCACCATGCCCCATCAAGACAGGGAACATTTTCAGCCAGCCCAGAAGACTTCCACATGCCCTCTCTCTTGTAGCCCCAATCCTACTCATTCTGGAAGTAACCACTGTTCTTTTATCACTGAACACCGACTTCCCTCGTTCTGTCATGAAAATGCATCTGTCGGAATTTTGACCGTGGGGATTGACCTATGGCCGATTCTGCTGGGCTCTGAAATATCTCACCTCCGCTGTGAGAGAACACACTTCCCGCCAGCTGCTCCTTCCTCTGACTAGGTGTGGCAGGAACGCTTGTGTAGGCTGGTTCCTGGGAGATGGGGAACTCCTCTGACCTGCAGTTCGGCCTCAAGGACTCCCCACCAGCCTTGCCGAGTTTCCTTGGAACCACACGGTCCCTTCCGCCCTCTCTTCCTTCCCTCCTTCCTCTCCCTCACAAGAAGCAGACCTGCATCACAGTCTGATGGTTCCCAGCCTGTCCAGGCGACCTCCCTATTTTCCCTCAGGGATGTTTGCCTTAATCATCTCTTGGACATTTAACCTTGGCATCTCCTTGGAGGGCCCAGACTAACACAACTGTTTACTCTCCTCTGTAGGCTTCTTTGCTCATCATTAGGGCTCTGATTCTTCATGTGGTTGTGTGAGGTAACAGTTCATTCTTCTTTATTGCTCGGTAGTTTTCCATTGTACGAGGATGCCAGCAAATCAGTTAGGTCTTCTCGCCTGGGTGGGCATTTGGGTTGTTCCCTGCTTCCGGCTATTCTGGGTAAAGCTGTTCTGGACGTACTTGGAGTGATCGTCTGGTGGGCATGTGCCTTCATTCCTCTTGGATGTGTGCTTAGCTGTGGGATAGCTGGGGTGTAGAGTAGTGGGTATTTCGTTTTAAGAAATACTTCAAAAATGATTCTCCAAAGTGGTTCTACCAATTTACTTTTCCATGCTCATAAAGTATTTACTGAATGAATGAATTCAGACCAGAAGGGTCTTTTTATTTATTTATTTATTTTTATTTATTTATTTTTTCAGAAGTGTCTTTTTAGAATGCAACTTTATCTCAGCTGCTCACACACACAAGGCTTTCCATGATGCCCCATTGTTATGGATAATGTCCAATGTCTAAACTTTTTTTTTTTAATTTTTTAATTAACACATAATGTATTATTTGCCCCAGGGTACATGTCTGTGGATCCTCAGGCTTAAACACATTTCACAGCACTTACCATAGCACATACCCTTCCCAATGTCCATAACCCAGCCACCCTATCCCTACCCGCCCCTACCCCCCAGCCACCCTCGGTTTGTTTCATGAGTTTAGGAGTCTCTTATGGTTTGTCTCCTTCCTGATCCCCTCTTGTTTCATTTCCCTCTCCCACCTCCCCCAACCCCCCACTCTGCCTCTCGAATTCTTCATATCAGAGAGATCATATGATAATCTTTCTCTGATTGACTTATTTCGCTTAGCATAATACCCTCCATTTCCATCCACATTGTTGCAAATGGCAAGATTTCATTTCTTTTGATGGCTGCATAGTATTCCATTGTATATATATACCACATCTTCTTTATCCATTCATCTGTTGATGGACATGTAGGTTCTTTCCATAGTTTGGCTATTGTGGACATTGCTGCTATAAACATTCGGGTACACGTGCCCCTTCGGATCACTACATTTGTATCTTTAGGGTAAATGCCCAGTCGTGCGATTGCTGGGTCGAAGGGTAACTCTATTTTCAACTTTTTGAGGAATCTCCACACTGTTTTCCAGAGTGGCT
>CM052898.1:33682873-33737712 GCA_028534135.1 Potos flavus | reverse complement strand
CTGTGGCTTCCTAGCCCTTCTGGGTGTGCTTTCCCCTAGCTGACGGTGTTACTTCCTCACGAGAATCCGTAAACAATGCCTGTTGTCTTTATGTCAGGGTTTTTCTTTTTTAAAACAAGCAGAATATGCATATGATTGTTTCTCCCTTTACTGATTTAGTTTTATTTTCAACAATTTGTTTGTGTCTGCTGTATACACAATAGGAGTTTGCTGAATACTATTGATGGACTAAATGTCCACATTGGTGCTGGTACTTGTATTTCATAGTCAAGAGCTGAGGAAGCCTTTCGTTCCTTCATCCATCCATCCATCCATCCGCCCATCCATCTACCTACCCATCCATCTATCCACCCATCCATCCAACATTTCTGAATACCATTCCACATGTTAAACAGCATGTTAGGGACTCAGAATGAACAAAATAAATCTCTGCTCTCAAGCGGCTTCTGATCTGGTTAGGTGTGAGTGTGTGCACGTGTGTGAATGTCCAATATGAGGGACTGTTCTGTAAATGAATAATCTTGATACATGAAAAAACCCTTTAATGGAGATAATGTGTGTACAAAGTACTGTGAGTCCACAGAAGATGAGAATTTTTGTTCTTGGGGCAGCTGGGGAAGTGTGGATTTCCTTAGAGATGGCTGGCTTCATGGAGAAGGCGACATTCCAACTCAGACTGAGGACATGGAAAGGAATTCTCCAGGAATTGAATGGAAACCTGAAGGTGATTGCATTGAGGGCCATGTATTCCACCTTTGCACCCCTTCCCCAAGTTAGAAGGAAGGCTGGAGTGGGAGGGGACTGCTGGGGGTGGTGGAAGGAGCAGGTTACATACATGTCCCCAAATCCCTATGTTCATCTTCCTGGTGGTGGTATTGATGACTACGGCGGTCAGGGGCTCTTCTTCCCTCTATTCTGCCCCCTACTTTGAGCAGCAGTCCTGATACTTCTGTGGGATTTTCCTTTACCCAGCCTCAGTCCACATGTTGTAGGAGGGGCCAACCCCACCATGGCTGATTGGAACACTACATTCCCTTGGTCATAGTGACCATAAGATCCTTGGCATGACAATCAGGGCCCACAAGACTCGATTCTAGAATTTTCATTAGAATTACTGAAGTGGAATTCTGCTTTTCTGCTGGATTTGCTGTTGGAAGGGTGTTAGAAGGTTGCTGCTGACAGTCACTTTGCAATCACATGGAGCTTAGAATGGGGCCCACAACAAGGAGCAGAGTGAAGATAGAGAGGGAAGCTAGTTCCTTGTGACATCCTCTGGGCCCTGAATCAATAGATACCTGAAGCCAGCCTTAGCACAGGTCATGAACCAACAGATTTCCTTTGTAACTTTGGCCACTTTGAGTTGGATTTCTTCTAGTTTGTTCCAACAGAATTCCAACTAATACAGTGGCCAACAATACTTAAAAAGTCATGGTTCCAGGGAAGGCTTTTGTTTTTCCCACCAAAAAAGTTTTGGGTTACAGAGAAGGGATGAAAAAAGGAATCTGGGGCATGATGGCCAGGAGTGCAATTGGGAAAGTACAATATGGTGGCCTCTGATTTTAGGTTATCTGTGCTGTTCTTGCTAATGTTAACCACTTCAGTGTCTCCAAATGGAAGAACTTATTGCAGTAGTACATTTCATTGGAAAGAGTTTTGTAATTTCAGTGCAGATTTCTGTTCTTGATGGTGAAGACTTCCTTTTTTTTTTTTTTTTTTTTATAACTATAGTACAATATCAGTACCAGGAAAATTACATTGGTACAATGTGTATGTATGCTTCTAAGCCATTTTCTCCTGTGCAGATTTCAGTAACCAATGCTGCAATCAACATATAAAACTATTCCATCAGAATCATTCTGCTCCCTTATGCTACCTTTTTAGCCACATATTCCCCCCTTCCTGCCATCCCTAAGCCCTGGCAACCATTAATCTATCTTCATCTCTACAATTTCGTAATTTCAAGAATGTTATATATCAATGGAAGTATATTTTGTATAACCTTTCGAAATTGTCTCTTTTCACTTAACACCGTGCCCTTGAGATCCATTATAAATTGTTTGATGTGTTAATAGTTTGTTCCGTTTTGTTGCTGAGTAAAATTCGAAGGTATGGATATCACACAATTTGTTTCACTGCTCACCTATTAGGGGAGATTTTAGTTGTTTCCAGTTTGGGCCTATTAGGAATACAGCTGCTATAATTATGAATGGAGCTGCTACAGGCTTTTCTGTGGACATAAATTTTTATTTTTCTGAGATCAGCCACGAAGAGTATAATTGTTGGGTTGTGTGGTAGTTACACACTTAATTTTAGAAGAAACCGCAAACTTTTCCAGAGTGTCTCTGCTATTTTATATTCCCAACAGCACTGTGTACAAGTTCTAGTTTCTTTGCAACCTTGTCAACAACTTGTGTCATTCTATTTTTATTTTAGCCATCCTGATAGGTGTGTAGTGATGTCTTATTGTGGTCTTAATTTTCATTTCCCTAATAGCTACTTATATTGAACATCCTTTCATGTGTTTATTTGACATCCATATATCCTCTCCAGTGAAATTTCTCTTCATGTCCTTGGCCCATTTTTTAATTGGCTTATTTATTCTTTTATTGTTGACTTTTGAAAATTCTTTAATATATTCCAGATAGGAGTTTTTTGTCTGAAATGTGGCTTATATTTCCCTCTAGTCTGTGGTTTGTCTTTTTCATCCTCTTTATGTCTTTCTCAGACCAAAAGTTTTAAATTTGTGAAGCCCAGTGTATTGATTTATTTTTTCTTTTAAGAATTATGCTTTTTATCTCAAGTTTAGGAACTCTTCTCCAAGCCTTAAGTCCTAAAGATTTTCTCCTATGTTTTCTCCTAATAGTTTTAGAGTTTTACATGATCATTTACAAGTTCATTTTTATGCAAGGTGTGAGATACAGGTCAAGATCAATTTTTTTTTTCACCTGTTGATGTGCAATTACCTCAGCTCCATTTGTAAAGACTTCTTTCTCCAGTGAATTGCTTTTGTACCTCTGTAAAAAATCAGTTAGCTTTACCCGTGTTGGTCTATTTCTGGATTCTCTGTTTTGTTCCATTGATCTATGGGTCTCTCCCTCCAATAAAGCACATAGTATTGATTATTATAGCTATATAATGAGTCACACAATCAGAGTGATTCCTCCCACTGTATTGTTTTTCCCAATTGATTTAGCTTTCTAGTTTCTTTGCCTTTCCATATCAATTTTAAAATAAGTTCGCCATTATCTGTAAAAAGTCTTGCTGAGATTTTGATAGAGGTTGCTTTAACCCTGTGTATACTTTTGGAGAGAATTGATATTTTTACTCTGTTGAGTCATCCCATCCATGAACATGGTATATCTCTCCATTTATGTAAATGTTCTTTGATTTCTTTCTTCAGTGTTTCATAGTTTTCACATACAAGTTCTATACTTGGGGGCATCTAGGTGGCTCAGTCAGTTAAGCGTCTGCCTTTGGCTCAGGTCGTGATCTCAGAGTCCTGAGATCAAGTTCCACATAGGCTCTCTGCTCAGCAGGGAGTCTGCTTCTCTCTTTGCCCTCACCCAGCTCGTGCTCTCAATCTCTCTCTCTCAAATAAATAAAATCTTTTTTTAAAATGTTCTGTACATTGAGTTAGATTTATACGTATTTCTTTTTTTAGTGATTTCGAATTATATTGTATTTTTAATTTTGGTTTACATGTGTTCATTGCTAGTATATAGAAATACAATTGATTTTGTATGTTTATCTTTTATCCTGCAAAGTTATTGAACTCATTTACTAGTTGTAGGAGGTTTTTCTAGATTCCTTAAGATTTTCTATATAGCCCATCATGTCATCTGAAAATAGGGACAGTTTTATTTCTTCCTTTTTTATCTGTAAATGGGGGCTTCTTGTACTTTTCTGAGTCAAAAGTAATGGTTTAAGTAACCACTGAATTAAAGACCATTTTGATTTCAGAGGACCCTAGAGGTCACCTGATTTAATTAGCCTCATTAAGCCTCTGCTTCTTCAAAGTAAAATAGAGATAATCAGGGTATGCATCTCGTAAGGGTGTGGGCTATTAAGCTCTGATGTAGACTTGTGTGCATTCAACAGAAATACCTTATTTTGAGTAGCTTCAGTAATAGGAGTTTATTGTCTCATTCTAGGGTATCCAAGTTGTACATCTTTATAAAATTATATGTTTTAAATATATAAATGGTTTCAATATCTCCCCCCCCCCCTCGGTCTCAGTTTCCTCTTCTGTAAAATGAAAGCAATAATGGTGTCTACCTCATAAGGCGGTTGTGGAAGATGAAAAGAATAAGGCCATGGCCCCTCCAGATTCACTCTCCACTCTTTTCTATTCTGCTGTGTCTGAAAGGCTGACCTGAATGGTCATGGGTGATACTGCTTTCAAGTTTCTGAAAGGTTTCATCCCATGAAAAACATGAGGTTGGAGCGGGAGAGGAGTGAGGTCAGGTTCACTTCTGTAGGGTCATTGTGAGCTGGCTGTATTCTGCCATTAAAGGCCCTGCCCTTTGCCTGTTTGCCCTCTCTGTGGGATCTGGTAACTGCTCTGTGTCCTTATGGCTTTAGGCTGGGGGGCTGGGGTGACAGCCCCATTGTTACTAACCCCCAGGTGCTGCACTCTCTCTCTGGTTTCTCTGCATCTTGCCCACACCTTTGCAAATGGCCTCTCTATTGAGCTCTTCCCATATTGAGTGTGCACTCTGCTTTTGTTGGCCCTGACTGACTCACTCCAAGGCAAGACCTAGAACAGAGCCTGGCACAAGGCAAGTACTCCATAAGGTCTCCTGCTATTGCTTTGGTCATCTACGAAGCAAAGAAGGAAACACAAGATGGATGTGTGGTTTGACCATTGATTTCATTATTTGAGTTCTTCTTTCTTTAATCAGATGATGTGGTTTTACTCTCATGAATTAGTAGTGGCTTTGATGAATGGCGGGCCCTCCCATCTACTAGCTGCTAGGAAGAATGGCTTATGGACACAATCTCCAATCCCCAGTCATCACATTGAACTTTCATTTATCCAGGATCCTGACTTCCCTTTATCATAACCTCAGGACTCTTAACTATAATCCAAGAGGTTTCCTATTCATGCTAATCTAATTTAAGGAAAACAGCTGTAATTAAAGCTTCGGCTAGGATCCATGTGTGTTATGAACTGATGTCCATGTGTGTTATGAATGATGTCCAAGAAATTGATAACTCCCATTGTGATGGTATTAGACATGAGGTCTTTGGAAGATCATTAGTTTTAAGTGAAGTAATGAGAGTGGGGCCCTCATGAGAGGACTGGTGTCCTTTTAAGAAGAGGAACAAAGACCAGAACTTTCTCCTTTTCTCTACCTTGTGAAGCCACAGCAAGAAGTTAGCCATCTGTAAGCAGGAAGAGGACCTTTTCCAGAAATCAAATTGGCCAGCACCTTGAACTTGGAATTCCCAGGCACAGGCACTATAAAAAATTAATTCCTATTGTGTAAACCACCCAGTCTAGTATTTTGTTATAGCAGCCTGAGCTGACCAAGACAATGTAAATATTTCTTATGTGTACAATGACAGTGTGAACTCTTCACTGTGAAGTCTTCTGTGTTCACTGTGGGTGAGGCATTGGGCTCACTGCTCTACACAAATGGTTTCCTTCAATTCCCATTGTAACACTCATAAGCTACTTGTATTAGGGATTGCCTTCAGTTTCTCAGTAAGAGACCAGAAATAATAGTTATTTTAAAAGATACAATTTTTCTCACACACACAAAAAGCCTGTAACTTGGCAGCCATGAGCTTAGTAGTAGCTCCATGATCATCAGAGTCTTAGGCTTCTTCTGTTTTTCTTCATGGGTTTCATTTTCAAGGTTACCTCATGGTCTACTATGGTTGCTGTAGCTCCTGCCACTATGTCTATATTCCTGACATAGAAAAAAAGGAGGAAATCCAACAGATTTTTTTAAGTGCCAGCTTGCTGTATGAACATGCTTTGCAGCCAGTGCTTTCCCAGAAATTCCACCCAACAACTTCCCTTTCCATCTCATGGGCCAGAGATTGCTCCCATGGCCACACCTAGCTACAAGGGAAGCTGGTCAAGGTAGTCTTTTAGCTGAACTCACTGTGGCCCTCAGTAATGCCAAGACTCTGTTACTAAGAAAGAAGGGAAGAGTAACATAAGGTAGGCATTCTCTGCTATGGTACTGCCTTTGTCTTCACTTTACCAAAGAGGAAACAGGTCTGAGAGTCAGGCATCTTGCCCAAGACCACACCAATGGTCAGACAGAGCCAATAGCCAGAGGTCTGCCTGACTCCAGTGCCCACATTCTTCACCTCTACATGCTGAGCCCTGTGTATGCTCAGATGTCTCCACTGCCACTGTTTGGATACCTGCTAAATGGGTCCAGAGTTATAAACGATTCTGGCTTATGTCCAAAACTGACTCACAGAGGGTTTTCCAGAGGGAGCCCTTATGTAAATGGAGAACTGTCTTAACTTGCTTGCTTGTCTCTTCTTCCTGGTAGACTGCAGGCTTTGAGGGGGGCTATCTTATTCAGTCGCATGTCCAGTAGCCAAAACTGTGCCTTGCACTCCTCAGGGACCCAATAGTATTTCTGGAATAAACGAAGGGAGTGAGTGAGTGAACTAATAAACTTGTATATGGCTAACAATCTCGAAAGCAAGTCAACTTGTTTTTCTTGTATGATATTTACCACCAGCTGACCAACTGTGTTGAAACCACCCTGTAAGAGATAAAATCTCCCCGAGAAAACCACCCGTTGTCAACTGCGAGTCCCAAGAGTGTCGATCTGTGAGAATTAGCATGTGTGGCTCCCAGGAGACCCTTTTTTTCCCCTGGCAGATTTCTGAATATCCTTTTTTTCTGATTGGCCTATAAAGTGCACTAAGGAATTATGCTAATGCTGGTATCTCTCCAGCCACACCCTACTGAGGATTGAATCTATTTTTCAAAGACAAAACTGAGTTTTAATTTAGTGTCCCCATGACATTTTCCCTTTTAAGCACATGAAGGATGCTCTGCAAAGGGAGAGGTCTTGGGAGATCTTTCACGGATGGCTGCACTTCACGCCTGGGTGGAGGAACCCTCAGCATGCCAGCTTTCAATTAGAAGTAAATAAATGGAGACAGCTTTGCAGTGTGCCCGACAGTCTGAAAGATCAACCCGGGGCCTTGGGCCTGGATTTTTCCCACTGCGGCTGAAAATTTTCATTTACATTTTTTTGGGCATTTTCTGAGCAACTTTAATGTGTTAGATTTAACCTTTGAGACTTTGTCTCCTTCTCTCTGCTACTTACTCCCCGACCCCAGGCTTTGAGAATGCCGTGAGGCTGGAGGCACCTTTGGGGAACAGGGACATTCTCTTTTTCCACACAGGTGGATTCTGAACAGAATTCTCTAGATGGAAGTTTAGCCCTGTTGGGGCCAAGTAATGGAGCGGTGCTTTGTTTTGTTTTTTTGTTTTGTTTTGTTTTTTTCCCCCTCAGTGATTGTAATTCTGTTTGAAGTTAGGGCAGATGGGGACATGCATCTCCTCGGCCTACCACATATAAAGGCACAGGTGGATTGGTAAAACCAGGGCATGCTCTGGGGAGGGACTCCTTGCTGTGCCATTTCCCCACATTTTGAGACCTGAGAGGAAGGTCATGGCATCATTTGACAGTTTTCTATAGGAACTGAACCAGTTAGTTGTTGCTACACAACAAACCATCCTAAACTTAGTAGCTTAAAACAAGACCATTTACTTAGCTCACAGTTCTGTAGGTCAGCATTTTGGGCTTCCCTCAGCTGGCCAATCCCCTGGGCCGGGCTGGGCTTGGCTGCTCTCAGGTGGGCGTGGTCAGCTGGTGAGTTGGCTTGGTTGAGGTGCCTGAGTCCATGGGATGGTTGGGATGACGATGATGGCTTTGGCTGGAATGACTGAGGCCACGTGGGCTCTCTCACCCAGCAGGCCGGCCTGAACTTGTTCTCATGGTGGTAGGATTCCGAGAGCAAGTACAGGATAGTGTAAAGTCTCTTGAGGCCTGGACTTAGATGACATTACTTTTACAGCATTCCACTGCTGAAAGCAAGTCTAGCTCCAATGCCAGGAGTGGAGAAATAGACTCCACCTCTTGATGGAAAGAGCTACAAAGAATTCTGGCCACTTTTGAAATCTATAGCAGGGAGTGATTTTCAAAATGTGCTTTTCAAGTTGTAAGGCTTCCATAGAAGAGCTGCAAGAGCCAATGCAAGGTCAAGATTCAAGTCTGGGCTGCCCCTCCCAACTTCAACCAGAGTAACTTGCTTTTATCTGCAGATTATATTGGACGTCCAAGTAACATTTCACTTGAACAAAAGCTGTCATGGTGGAAAGACATTTAAATACCAATTAATTAGAAGTAACTGTCAGGATCTCTGCTGTATCCCTCCGCCCTCTGTGACTCATAGAATTGCACTTCCTGCTTTCTGGTGAAAGAGAAGTTGTGCCAAGGAGGGAGGGAGAGTCTGGACTTGGCCCTTCACTCATCATTCTTCCCACCTCCAATCCCATGCAATCGCAGTTTAAAGAGTAGGTGGAAAAGACAGTAATGCATAATAGAAGAGTCTAGAGCCTGAAGCCAGACTTGCAGGGTTCAAACCCTAGCTTCCTTAGTTGCACGATAGCCTTAAGGAAATTCCTTACCTCTCCAATTTCTTCATGTATCAAATGGGAATGAGAATCACCACATGTACTTCCTAACATCGTTGTATGGATTGAATCAGATAACATAATTGGTATAGCATAAAATTTACTCAATACGTGTTTACTATTGTTGTTGTTACTATTATTATGTAGTCTCCAAATTCCCTTAAAGTTCCGATAGACTATGCATCTGTGAGATTCTGGTTGGCAGTGTTTGTTTTTACTTTGAGAACCCAGTTCCCCGTTGCTAGGTGATCTGGTTTGGGATTTTTTTCTAGGGAGGCATTAAACAACAACAACTACAAAAAAAACAAATCTCTGACTACTGACCTGCTACCAAATGGTAAAATTTAGCTGTTGGGGATTCACTTCCTTGGCCTAATAAGTTAGGTGTTCTTATTCATTAATACTTAGTATGACTTGGTTGATTAGATCTTTTTCTTCTGTGAGTATCAGGCTGAACCTAGGCACTGAGAAAATGTGCACTTTGATGGCACGTTTTGAAGAGGAGGGAGATAGAATGTATATGTGTGAGAAGTAGGGGATAGGCGGGACTGGCCACTTGAGGAGTGGAGGGTGATCAGCGATCAAGGAGGTTGGTGCCTAGATGAAGGAAGAGACCCTTTAGGTTGGTGGGAGAAGGGCCAAGAGGCACTGGGCTTGCTTTCCTGCTGTGTCTAGAGCTAAGGGTCTTTGTATTTAGAGCACACGGAAGGGTAATGCATCCCCCAACCTCACCTCACCCGTCATGATCCTCCGATGATTCAAGCCCCCTGCCCCAGACTGTGCAGGAATATTCAAAACCACCGTGACCACCATCTAACAGAACAGGAAGGCACTCTATGGCCCCGAATGACGGAGGAGCTGGGATTTTGCCATACTCCCATGGGGCATGTAACTTTGGTTTCTCAGGGAGAGGAGTCTGTCCCGCAGTGATACTGAGCAGGCTGCCCATCAGGTTGGCCCTGCCTGATAAGATTTGTCGCAATCACTCAGCCATCGAGGCTTCCGCTGGGATAGGCCTTGGTAAGACAGGCTCCAACTTGCCACTCTGGGCCCCAAACTGCGGGCCTGCTGGAAAAGGCAGGGCAAGATGGATGCCAGACTGACTCTTTGGAGGCTAAACCTAGACTGGGGGGTGCACAGAGTGGTGGTGCCCCATCTTGAGATGACACAGGTGGCCAGGAGAATAGCTTAGACTCAGGCGTTGTGTGACTAAGTGAAATTGCTGAGTGAATCCCCAGCAATTTCCTGGCTTTCTCAGGTAACAGGTAGAGGTGCACCTGGCTGGAAGCCAACAGTCTAAGTGGAAATATCCCACCCCTCCTTCAAAATGTGTTTTTGTACCACACATAAATGGGAACCGTGCTGACCATAGTGGAGGGAGCTTTTGTTTTTCAGAAGGATTTGCCTCAGAATTCCTTTATCTGGCAAATTCTCCTATAACTTTCAGGAACTGCAATGAATGTCCCATCATTTTTGTTCAGCAAGTAATCTGTGTGCATTGTGGAAAAATCTGAGAAAGAGCAGACAAGTAAATGTTTTGTTTGGTGTGAAAAATTACTTGTAAATAATTACTTTTAAATTCTCTCTCTCTTTCTCCATGCCTTTCTGTTGAAAGCATAGCCTGTCATTTGTTTATATAATCCCCTATGGTTGGGCATCTAGGAGTGTGGTTTTTGCAGGCCTCCAGCACCTGGAAAAATGCCTATGGGATTAAGCTTCAGTTGCCTCCCCTGGTTGCTGACGGATAATTCACCCTTTGTTAACTTCCTGTCCTGCCTGTCTCATTTCTTCACATCCCTGCTCATTTCCCCTTCAGCTCCCAATAAACCACTTGCACTTAAATCCTTGTCTCGGGGGCTGCTTCTCAGAGAACCCACACCGGTGAAGTGATTCACTCCCTTCGGGTTTGTAACATGCCTCCCTTTGCCAGTGTTTAACTTACATACCACTTTTCAGGAACAAGTCTCTTTTCTGACGTGGGGTAACCAGAGGTCAGACTCTGCGGATTCTCTGAGGCTAGTTTGACTGTGGCTCCTGGCCTTGGCAACTCAACCTTTGGCCTCCCAAGTTTCTTGTTCTTTTGCCACCCAATTTATGTGAGACTTCTGCGAAGGCCCACTTGTCACAGATGCGTAATCCTTGTTTTCCCTCTTGTCACTTTGTCCCTGAGTTAATCCTCTCTTACAATTCCGCGATCTCCTCTCTAGGCTTCTCTTAACAATAAATCGTAGCAGTCTCTGCCTCTCAGCCTTAGCCTAGAAGCAGGAGGCCCTGTGTGAACTCTGACATAGCTGAAGAGTTTAGGGATTCTCTTTCCCCTGCTCCAAGAGCCCTGCTTTTTTTTATTATCTTCCCTGGAAAGAATGTTTTATTATTGAGCTGTCCCCTGAGGTGCTATCTCATCTAAGCAGAGAGTTTGGGGCTTCTTTTTTTTTCTTCTTCAAAGCATTGCTCATACTTTTAACTTTGATCAAGGGATAGATGCTTTCCCTCCCATCTCCCCATACTTGCCATTTTGATGGTCCAAAGTCTCGGAACCCTGCCAGGGTGCAAAGTAGAATATACTAACATATGCGAGAGCTTGGCATGTCTTGATGCTATCTTTGTTGAAGGACATTTATAATCTGGGGACCTTAATCCAAAGACATTAATGTGAAAGTGGGAATTTCAGGCACTATGGTAGGAAAAGTTTTGAGTGACCCTCCAAATAACAACATTCGCATTTCATCAGGGGAGTGCCTTGGCCTGGGGTACAAATTATATTCCCTTCCCTCCCTCCCTCCTTCCTTCTCTACCTTTAGTCAAGAAAAGTACTATGGTTGACTCTACCAGTTACTAGCTCTGTGATTTTGGACAAATCATTCTCGATGTCTATTTTCCCACCTATAAAATGGAGATTATTCTGATCCTGCTTCGTGGAGTTTTCGTGAGGATTAAATGAGCCAATACTTGTAAAACATTTAAGGCAGTACCTGGCACAGAGCAGCCCTTCAAAACCTATTTGCTCTTTTTTATCAATACACTCGTAAAATAAATAAAGCACCCACTTCCTGGCAGGTCCTGAGGCAACAGGGTGAGTAAGTAAGACCCAAAGAGTTTAGTGAGGAAAAAAAGTTTAGAACACATTTATTCAGCTTGCCCTCAGGAAACCACAACTTTATGTTCTTCTTTTTCTTACTACAAATTCTTTCGAAGAATTTGGCCTGTTTTTGGAAGGAAGGCAAGCCTTCCTCCAGGAAGCTACTCATGACCGAGTACAGGGAAGGATGTCGTCTCAGTGCCAGAGTGGTGGAAGGAGGGAAAGCAGGGTCAGCTTTCTGATAACTAAGGATTTTGGCACTGGTTTTAATGGCTCCCAAGGTCTACTGGAAACTAAACAGGATTAGGATGTGGATAAAAGAGAGGTGTTAGAACGGACTGGAGTGAGCTTGGGGCCCTGGGATGGATGTCCATGAAAGGGGTTTGGGTAGGGTTGGTTAGACAAGAGATGGAGCTCTCGTCCCATACTCAGTGCTCTGTGAGCCTGCTCTCCTCTCCAGCCAACTGCTCCCCTCTCGAGCAAGTGTAGCTGGTTGGTTAAGGGCATGAACTCCAGAGCCTGACTATGAGGTCACATCTCAGCCTTATCCCTTACTGTGTCGGACTACATCTTCCAAAAATGGCTGCAACCCTTCCCTCCCACCCCTCCGCCAATGCCCCAGGCTCTTCTCACAGTGTGACTGACACTTTTACTGAGAAGGATGGTTCTACTCCATGGACACAGACAGAGGCTTGTGACTGCCCTGACCAAAGGAATAGGCAGAGGGAATGCTGTGTGACTTCTAAGGATAAGTCATAAGAAGGGTCTAGGTTCCACCTGGTACTCTCCCCCTCTAGAGACACTTGCCCTTGGAACCCAGCCACCATGTTGTAAGGAAGCCGAGGCCACATGCAGAGGCTGCATCCGGGCATTCCAGCGGACAGCTCTCACTAGGGTCCAGGCAGCCGCTAGCATTAACTGCCAGACATGTAAGTGAACAAGTCTTCAGATTATTCCAGGCTACAGCATTCTAGGCTTCCATCTGAGGTCCCAGACAGCATGGAGCAGAGACAGCTATCCCTACCAGGCCCTGTCTGAACTCCTAACCCACAGAAACTGTAAGAAATAATACATAATTATTGTTGCGTTAAGCCACTAGGTTTGGGGACAATTTGTCATGCAGCAGTAGATAACTAACATACTATGTGACCTCCAGCAAGGTAAATTATTTTCTACGCCTTAGTTTCCTCATTTATAAAATGGGCTTAATAACAATATTCAGTGTGCTGGTAAATCAGCTCTCCTCCCCCGACCCTCCCCCCAGCCATAATTTTTAGCATTTGCTGATATCTGTGGTATAAATACTCCCACAGTGGTCAATGGCAAGCAATCGATGGTTTAAACACCAGATGGTGAAATTCATAAATATTTAACAATTGGCTCCCGTGAACCAGTACAAGTCACCTCCAACACATTACCAAAATATCTACCTCCTAGCAGTAAATGATTTATTATCGGTAAATAATTTAGACTTAGCACAGAGTAAGTACTACGTGCCTGCTATAAAAACTCCTGCTCTTGTTTCTGTCATTATCACACATACCCCAGCTGATGTCCGGTTGTCTGCAGCACTGTTCCATCTACAGAGGGCTTCCCCAGTACTGGCTGGCCGTGCCCCCTCTCACAGAACCAGGAGAGCTCTGTCCTAGCATGCCCCAGGTTAACCCTGAGTCAAAGAGGAGCGCTTGGCATATAGTGGGTGAGACGGTGGTGAAGGGCTAGCTCTCATGCCCATACTTGTTAGGGGGCGCCTGACCTGGGCAGATGGGAGAGTCCCGACTGGGGTAGTGGTCAGTGATTCCTCATCACACAGTACAGTGCAGTTTGGTAGATGCTCAGATGGGCTACGCTTGGGGGGCTTTCGGAGCCCATGGAGGGAGCTTCTGTCCATGCCTTAGGGGGCATTAGGAGAGGTCTCAGAGAAGGTTGAATGGGGATTTCCCACATGAAAGAGAAAAAGAAAGGGCATTCCAGGTGGAGCGGCTAGCTCAAACAAAAGCCTGGTAGAAAGAAAACATCATTTCTGGGGATATATGCAAAGCTGAGTGTGGCAAGAGAGTAGAGTGACAAGTCCAAGGGCATTCTGTGGAACCAGTGGTCTGCAGTCTTCAAAATGACACTATTATGAAAGAAAAAGAAAGGCTCAAACACAGTTTCTGATGAAAAGAGACTGTACCACAATGACAGCGAAATGCAGTCCTGGATGGGGAGAGGCAGGAGCACTACAGCAGACTATTCAATCGGTGAAATGTGAATGTGGACTGTGTATTAAATAATAGTGTTACATTGATATTAGATAAAATCCCATTTTCTCTTAATTGGTTCTGAAGTGTTAGGAGTAATGGCACATGGTGTCTACATTGAACTCTCAAATGTTTCTGGGAAAAATCCTGGTTAGACAGAAGGGGTGATAAAACAAAAACAGCAAAATGTTAACCACGGAACCTAGGAAAACAGGGTAAGGGAGTTTCTTCTCTTCTTGCAATTCTTCTGTAGGATTAAAATGATTTCAAAATAAAAAGATTCTTTAAATAAGTGGAAAAAAAGAAAGTATTGGCTGAGAGTCAGGGAGGGGAAAGAGAGGTCTGGAGGTTGGGCTGCTCATTTTATTAGAAAGGGCACTGAGGCACGGACAGGCTAAATGGCTGGTCAAGGTTCAGTGAGTAATTAGCATGGCCTTTGTGCCCCTAACCCTTATTTCTGAGACCCAAGCCTTGGCTCCTTATAGTAAACTGGAGGATCCCAGAGGGGAAGTGTGTGTGTTAATATATGGCCTCTGATGTAGAGAAGACCTCAGGGGTATAATTTCTGCTTGCCGTGCAGGAGTTACCCACATAGCTCCTATTATTTCAGGTTATCATTAATGTGAGTTGTGACCTGAATTCCCCATATACTGCCCTGAAATTTGCCCCATATGTTTGTAAAGGTTGATTATATCTTTGGGACCTTTTTCTAATGTGAGAAGAAGCTATAAAGTTTCAATTGTCGCAGCTTGTTGGGATCAAGCGTCTTTTCTTGTGTGCCATAAAAAGACTCTGCCTCTGATATCTGACGTCAGACCAACACGCATGAGCAATCTATTGATTTCAGATGATGTGAAGTATCTCTTAGATAGGAAATTAGGAGCAAATCTCTCCTTCTCCTTTTCAAAGGAGAACAACTCAGTACAGAATAATGGAATCCTGGCTAGCTGTGGGCCTAGAACTAAAAAGGAGTCCTCACTCTCCCTTGCTTTTGGTGGAAGTATAAACTGGTATAGCCACTTTGGGCAACTACTTGACAGTAACTAATAAAGCCTACTGTATGCTGGATAAAGCAATTCAGTGCTTGTGCATTTATCTAAGAGAATATGAGTGCATACATCCATCTCAACACATGTACCAAAATGGTCACAGCATCTTTAATAATAGTAGCAAAAGCCAAAAACAACCAAGTGTCCATCAACACTAGAATAGACAAATAAACTGGCATATACTACTGATCAATCCCAAGGAATGAAATGCTGAGAAAACAATCTCATGGCCAATAGACACAAGAGAAAACATTCTGCATCATTCTACTTAGTTGAATTTCAAAGACAGGTGAAGTGAATTTAGGATGATAGTTGTCAGAAGAGTGAATATTAAGGAAGGTGTTGACTGGGAGAGGGAGCTGTCTAGGGTGCTGGAAATGTTGGCTATCTTTATCTGGGTGGTGCTTAAACTATTAAGATTCGAGCACTTTGCTGCGTGTAAATTATATATTATTAGAAAAATAATATATTTGAATATTGAAAAGAAAAAAAGGAGTTTCTTTCCATTGGTAGGGTTATCTCGAGGGGCTGCAGAAAGAGCCATCCCAATAACAATGCCTGCTAGTAGCAAGCTGGGGTTTGTTGTATTTTCAGGCCGCATTTGGAGATAGCCAGTCACATGTGCTCTTGCTAACATGCGCTGGGTGATAGTCACCAGTCAGCCAAGGCTCAGCCGATGCTGGTATGCCAAACCAGTGGTCTCAGGACTGCTTCCTTCTGCAGGACACAGGCTGAGACCACTCAAACTCCAATGTGAAAGAATCACCTGGTCATGTTCAAAGGCAAAGTCTGATCCATGTCTTACATGGGGCCTGAGAATTGGCATTTCCAGTAAGTTCCCAGGTGATGTTGATACTGTCAGACCAATTTTGAGCTTTCAAGGCTTTAGAGGCAGACAGGCCAGGATAGGAACTTGGTTCTGCCACTTACAAGCCTTTGATCTCTGCTAAATTCCTCCATTTCTCTAAAGAGATCTCTAAAGATCTCTTAATTTCTTCTGTAAACTTAAGAGGGGGGAAGGGAGGGATAGATGAGACAACAATCTCCCAGAACAGTAGTGGTTCAAAGGGGTAAGATGTAAAAAGTGCTTAGCACAGTGCCTGGCCTATAGTAAACACTGCTGATTGGCAGCTCTTGTTATATTTATTATTGTTAGGAAAGAAGAAGGTTGGGGCCATGATTTGGAGAAGGGTGAGTGAGTATGGTTTCTAAGGGCAGGAGCTAGCCAGCATTTCCCTAGTAGCCTGTTGCAGGAGGACACTTTTTTTCTCACTTCTCTTCTCTCCCAATTCATCCCATAATCCTTCCCTTGGTCTCCATTATCAAGATAGATTTTCTCTTCAGTCTTCTTCCCACACCAATCTACCCCAGATCTAGTAAAGATGGAAGAACTTAAGCGGAACTGAAGCTTGAAACCAGATACGTTGTCAAATTGTCACATTGTGCCAGGAGGTTATTTTTTAAGGAAATATCCTCCCCGCTTGGCTCTTCCTATAGCAGTGGGATTGGTCCCTGGGAGGTGAGGTGCACAGCCGGGTATCCATGGGTGCCCACACTCAACTACCATCTTCAGAATCTGCCCATGCTTCTTGATGCACAGGGGCCCCTCTGGAGGAAGACATATGTTCCTCAGTCCATGGGGCTGCCAGTTGGTGTCTTTTTCAGGAACTGAATTAACGTGTTGTCAAAGAAGGAAAAAGGAAATGCTTGGTTCTATGTTGTCTGGACAGCAGCTGGATTGGACTGGGTCTCCCCTCAGTTGGGAGGCGAGAGCACCATTTAATTGGAGCCTTGAGTAGACTGGAGGCAGGCGGAGCTCCAGATCACAGCACAGTTCATGAAGTGAAGCTGTGTTCTGTGAGGGCCAGCCACTAAACCAGGCACCAAAGGCTCAAAACTAACCAACTAACCAGAGATACTCATAGTGGAGTGGGGAAACAAAAGTAGAAAGCATGCATAGTGCCATGAGAGAGATGCCGAGCTAGGGGCATACATGGATCCCATGGGAGCACAGAGAAGGGGGGAGACAGGAAAGTGGTAACCAGTTTTCAAGATGGCTTCCCAGCGACCCTCATGTCTCAGCAATCACACCACTGTGTAGGCCTTCTGTGTATTGAATTTGACCTGGCCAGTGTAAGCAATAGAAGTCAGTGGAAGAGACCCTGTGTGACTTCTGAGGCTTGGACATAAAAAAACCTAGCTTCTGCCTTGGTCTCGTGAACACATGCTCTGGGAGAGACCAGCTATCATGTAAAGAGTCTGAGTATGCTGAGACCACATACTATGAGGGATCCCAACGAGCCCTGTGAAGGCCTCACGAGAAGACAGAAAGGTACCTAGCAAGCAGCCATCTCAGCCTAGCAATGGGCAGGCGCATGAAGGAGCTATATCGGGGGCTCAGCCCAGTCGAGCCATCAGAGAGCCCCAGCCCTGGTCATCTGGCTGCCACCAGATAAAGGACCCCAAGCGAGACCACTCGGCTGAGGTCAGGCAATCCACAGCACCTTGCGTAACCATGAACAATAATACTAAATTGTTGCCTTGAACTGCTAAGTTTGAGAGTGGTTTATTGTGCGACAGTAGATCTCTGCAAGAGAAGAGTATCTGGTAGAAAGGGCACCTGAGAACAGGGCGTTGAAAAGCAGATGGCTAGCTGGGGAGGAGGAGCATCCCCCAGAGAGGCGTGTCTGGAAAAACAGAATGGAAAAACAGAATGGTGTATGGAGGAATTAGGAG
Organism: Potos flavus; assembly: GCA_028534135.1. Taxonomy (NCBI): domain Eukaryota; kingdom Metazoa; phylum Chordata; class Mammalia; order Carnivora; family Procyonidae; genus Potos; species Potos flavus. The sequence continues at coordinate 33,719,925 of CM052898.1, read as the reverse complement.
CAGTTAAATAGCAGTAGAGAGCAAAAGGTCAGGCAGAGAGAAGTGGGGGCTGAGCCGTGAGAGTGGATAGGGGCTGGACTCAGAAATCCAGGGCAAGGGCTTCTAAATGCTACCCCACACGCTTTGCAGGAGCTTTTGAGAGGTGGAGATGTGAACATCCTCTAGAAATCTCTCCACGGCTGCTGCTCTTGTCCTCAGCAGCTGTGGCAAAAACCACTCCAAAAGCTGGGTGAAAGCGAGCACTCATTGGCCTCATTGGCTCACAGAAAGAGGGGAAAGGGTTAAGCTCTGTTCACAGCTCTGCAGCCGCTCTTGCCAAGTCTGAGGATTGTGATGTGCCCAGGAAGTCCTAGATTCTATTTTAGCAGCAGCCGGGAACCACTCTCCTTGGATTGGTGATGCATCCACAAAGTACCTACCCACAGAGTTGGGAAATGTGTGAATTTAACACCAAGCCGGGTTTTCCCTGAAGTCCGGGCTGTCTCTCACTTATGTCCACTTCCACCTCCCCCTCCAGCTAGAAAGGGAAGAGCCAAAGGGAGGACAATCCCCACAGGTGCTTTTTCCCCTCTGCCATCACATCTGCTGTGAAATGGGAACAGTAATGCCTACCTCGCCGTTGGCTTGGGAGATTTAAACGAAATAGTGTGAGTCAGGTAGGCAGCCCAGGACCCATCCACAGGGTACACTCAGCAAAGGCAGGCTCTCGTGAATGTCATCCTGGTCATGGTGCACTGGTCTCACCCTGAGCCTGCTCTTGGGGTAGCGGATACAGGATAAATGAGCTGTCACTGGCCGACATGGCTAATGGACCAGGTCACTCTTTGCCCTCGTGTGCAGACAGCCTCTCAGTTTCTGGCAGCCACTAATCATAATTAATAGCTAATATTTCTTGAGATCTCACTATGCTACAAATGAGTTTTTCCCTTTAATGCTCATAAAAATCCTGCACCTGGGAGCATTTTACATTCACAGAAGTTGAGGTGGAGTGAGGGTAGCTTGCCCAAAGCTTCGCAGCCAGGAAGGGCCCAGGCTGGAGTCCAAATGCTCCAGAGGCTGCTGTCTAACCAGTGCCTAGCACTGTCTCCCGAAGGGCCCCGTACGAGAAGGGCACCCCGAGATCTGTACTGCCTCTCGTTGTTCTCAGAAACTGAAATGAGCTGAGCTCTGTCTTTGCTTAGGCATAGCCCTTTCAACTAGCATGTCTGGTGCCTCTGTCTTCTCCCAAGTCCCGGTGTAAAAGGAATGAAGAAAGAATCCTTTTAATGCTGGTTCCCTGTAATTACTAGGGGGGAAATCCTCAAAAAATTGAGGAATGCTGTGGAGCTTATGCTAGACAATTAGCCCAGTGATGGGACTCTGTTTTCTCACCATTGTATCACCTGTACTTAGAGAAGTGTTTGGCCCATAGTAGATGCTCAATAAATATGTAATGGGTTCAGGGCCGACCTCTACATCAGGCTCCGTAGATGCAGTGCCTAGGGCCCAGAAACTGTTAGGGGCCCATGATAATGTTGCAACTTCCATGTATTATAAAAACAGAAGAGAAGAATAAATAATATTAAATATATAATAATGAATCCAGCCCAGATTATGTTCATCTTTATACCAACGCAGGTATAAAGTACGACTTTTAGCATTTTAAAAATTTTTTATATTTATTTATTTATTTTTAAAGATTTTATTTATTTGACAGAGAGAGAGCACAAGCAAGGGGAACGGCAAAGGGAGAGGGAGAAGCAGGCCCCCCGCCAAGTAGGAAGCCCGACGCAGGGCTTGATCCCAGGACCCTGGGATCACGACCTGAGCCAAAGGCAGATGCTTAACTGACTGAGCCACCCAGGGGCCCCTTAGCAATTTTTTAAATGGAGGAATGGCCCCCTAGAGTTCTAATGTAGCCCTGAATGGGTGATGGTTATGTGTAAATGCACAGAGTCTGGTACAGTGTAAAACTTAGACAAGGTTCATTTCCTTCCATCTGTGCTTTAGGAAGTAGAAGTGCAGAGGGGACATTTGTGACACCGCACATACATAAGGACTCAATCCATGCCCACAGGCTCCTTCCCGCTCCTCTCCACCCTGCAAAGGGGCAGGGCAATGCGTGTACCATAGGCCCCCTCTCCTGTGTGCCATGGCTGATTAGATCAGAGGGCACTCTTTACCAGGGACAGCCATAGGAGCTGCTCAGGGGGAGGAAAGGCCAAGAGGTGCTACCATGAGCAGTGGCCAAGCCAAAGGATACGAAGCGGAAATATAAGGAAGGAATCAGCAGGTAGAGAGAGGAGAACCTAGAGAAGACACAGAGAAATGGAGACAGAGTCAATGAGTAGTGGAAATGGTGGTAAGGAATAAGGATCCATCAACTCACACTGTGGGTAGGGCTAGGTGATCTGGTTCCTGGATGGGCTTCAAGCACAAAACCCACCTGCCTTTACTGAGCACCTTCCATTTTCCAGGCACTGGGCTAAATGGTTTATATATATGATTGCATTTAGCCTCCCAATAACCCTATAGAGTCTGTTTTATCTTTATCCTATCCCCCAAATGTGGAAAAGAAACTTAATCCATTTGCTCAAGCTCAGGCAACTAGTAAGTGAAGAACCAGATCTCAAACCAAGACTGTTGGAGTTCAGAGTCCACAGTTTAACCAATAAAGCATCTTGCTTGGCCAAATCTCAAAGTCCCTCCCAATCTCCATGAGGCTCAACAGTTCACTTTTCCTGGGTTCTCTTAAGATCCCAGGCCCCCACTGTGCTGTGTCTTTGCAATCCACTCCCCACCCCCCATGACTTGGCATAGTCATGATCTTTGTCTTCAAAAGACAACAGCCCAGGGGAAGGTCAAGAGGGAGAGAGTAGGTGGGGTAAACAACAGGGAACAGACATGAAAAAGAGAAGCCAGTGAGAAGCAATGTGTTGGTGAAGAGAAATAGCCCATTTGCCAGGTCGTGGTGAGAATGAGCTTCAGTGGATTAGAAAAGGCCAGATCATGAGGAGACTGCAGGGCCAGCAAGACCAAAGAGGTTGTTATCCCCCCATAGACAGTGCCTTAAATGGGAAGAAAAGTGTACAGAGTGGTGTTTAAGAAACTTCATCTGGTGGCTTAACGAGGATGAATTTGTCACAGAAGGGATGAGGCCAGAGGCAATTTTTACAACAGGAGAAATAGAACCTTTGAACTTGGGCGGTAGCATGAGAGAGGGTGGGAATAAGGGCCATTGAAAAGAAAGACTGCTTGGAGTATTTAGATGTAGGCAGAGTGGGAAGCAGAAGGAGGAATCTTCTGTGATTAGGTCCAGACTTGTGTCCTGAAAGTTTGGAAGCGCCAGATAACAATGGCTGAGATTCCTAGCTGTCCGCAGCATCCTTTTGCCCCTTCTTTAGTATAAAAGCTCAACGTTTCAAGCCGTGCCCATGGTTGCCCAGGAGACACACCATATTCTTCAGCCTTCCTTGCAGGGTGATGTGGCAATGGGCCTGTCTCCCACAGAAACGGGCCTGTGCTAGTGTCCCAGACATGCAGCCATAGGCTGAGAGCAGCCACGGAAGAGAGGTGATGGTAGATTCAGGCTGCAATAGCTGGGCCATCAGTCCATTGTCTTCGTCACAGCAGGAGATCTGAGAGGAGCGTTTCATAGCCACTACATGCTTCCCCTTTTGTTTTGTTTTTGTTTGTTTCAGTTTGCTGCTCCTATACTGGTTTCATGCTTAGGCAGCTTTCCCCTTCCTGACCAGAAGAGGGTTGCCACCGTTCCAGTATCACACCTCACCCCACAAGCCAATGGGAAAGAGCGTTTGCCATTTCCCAGCAGGCCTAGCAAAAGCTTTATTGTGTATCATTGGCTCTAACTGTGTCAGGTGCCCACCTCTGACCCAATCACTATTACTAGGGAAATACGCCTTGCTGATTGGCTGAGGCCCAAACCACGAGCTCCATTCTGGAAGGAGGAATGACCCTACAGTCAGGCTCTTTGGTAGGTCCCCAGTCAACAATGGAAGAGCAGGGAATCAACGTTGGAGAGACGATGACCACGAAATGTTCTCGGTAATAGCATTCAATGTTTTCGCACTTATTTCATCCTAGAACCCTGTTTTCAGAAACCATTTTGCAGAGTTACGTCTGCAGAGCACAAAGTGAGAAATGCTGCATCTAAGAAATATAAGAAGTGTATCATATCTGCATAATTACACCTTCTGGATATTCTTTGGAAGTGGGTCATTTGAGTGAGGGATGTTAGTAAAGAGAAAAGGAAACTCCAAATTAAATGAGGTCACATGGTTGGTTGAAACGTTCAGTTGTCCTTTCTTGATATATTCTATTCTCTTAGAGATTATATTACAAAACAGATGCAAAATTTGCCAGATATTACATATTTTTAGGAGAAAGGATATTTCGACCCCATACATTTCCTCCACAGTGTCCTTAATCACTTTTCCATTGCCTCCTGAAGCCTCCAAAGTAGGAATCAATTAGGGGTCTTCATTCTATCTTATCACAGATGACACCTATGGGAAAAAAGGGTCATGCCCTTCCCCTCCCTCCTTCCTCTAGGGAGTAATGCCCAGATGAGTTCCTAACAGAAAGAAGCAATTCAGATCCAGCAGATGTGAGCCAGTATGGCTAGGTGGCCAGTGTTTCAATGTGCTATGTCCTAGGCATGTGTGAAATTTTGTCTTCATTAGCTCTGAAGAGTTACATGAGAATAAAACTGTGTTCAAAAAATCCATCTCAGAGAACTGTAATTAGCAGATGCCATTCTGAAGTTTATAAAAGACAAATAGTACCATTCTTCATGTTCTGTAGTTTCTCGTTAGAAGAAATGATAAAATCATCAATCATAAGAAAAAGGATATGAGCAACAGCTATCATTTATGGAGTCTTTTTCTACGTGTCAGACATGCCACCGAGTACTTGATACACACTATCTTGTTTAATATTCACAGCCATCCCTAGGGATAAGTAACGTTATTATTTCCCATTTTAAAGATGAGGAAATTGAGACCTAACAAAATTAAGGGCCAAGTTCAAGACCACGTAACTAGTAAGTAATAGAGTCAGAATTTGAATGCAGGTCTGTATAGTTTCAGTATATGTGTTCTTTAAATTAACATGCTGCCCTGCCACTTAATGAAGGGATCTTGTCTCCACCTTGCATAGCTGTCTCATAGGGATGCTGGGAGAATCAAATGCATTAATATGCACGAAGACATTAGATATTTCCTTATACGCAGGGATTGGTCCATTGGAAGCTGTGGGTTTTGTTGGGACTAAACACTTTTTCTTTGTTATCATCATCTTTTATCTTATGTGGAATGGCATTGCCAAAGATCTCTGATGCTCATGGCTGCCTTGAGCCGCCAGACCAGCACTAGCGACAGGTACCAGGGTTCTGTTGGCTCTGCCCCCCACTTATAAGTCAGGACCCTGACTTCTTACAGAATCTCCTCCGAATGAGCATTCATGGAAATCACCATACGCATGTGCTCATGAATACGGCCAGTCAGTACTTCATAGCATAAGCCACTCTGTGTCCCTCTGCTCTGCCCCTTTTCCTTGGCACCCGTGGAGAACAAGGTACTATTACCGTGTCCTCTGGTGAGTGGAAGATGTTCTCACTCCATCTTTCTGGTTTGCTGGTGTTCTCCCAGGAACCAAAGCTCCTGTGTTTTCCATTGTCCTCAAAGGGCTAAAAGGAAGTGGGAGAGTGTGAAGAGAACATTTTTGGGGTAATCTTTACTGAAGTGTAGCATGCATATAGAAAAGTACACAAACCGTAAGTGTTCAGCTCCAGAATTTTTTGTCATGGGCTATGCATATATTCAACTTTAGTATTTGTATCCACCAGGTTTGGCAAGGCTTTCAAAGTCATTGTACCAATTTACATGCTCCTCAGTGGTATAGGAATTTGGAAAAAATTGTATAGTGTAAGGAACTGTTTTTATTTTTGTCCAGGAGTTCCCCAAATACCTACATTCTGCCCCAGACCAAGCTACCCCTCCCCTCAGTTATAGTTGGAGTTTATCAGTTATATCAGTATATCAGTTAGAGTTTGTGGTTGCAATCAATTCTAACTAACATATAGGAGAATGATGGAAGGTAATTCTCCAAAGGCAAACCTGGATGTTGTTAGAATGGAAAATAGGTTCCCAGCCAAAGGATAAGACGTAGATATGGACACAAACCGGGGCCCCTGGAGAGGCTGGCATCACGAACTGTGTTAGCATGCCACTCAGCATCAGACGGCCTCCCCCTCAATCCTTCTTATGCACTAATTCAGGAGAGAAAATCCAGTTGACTGAGCTTACACAGAGGGCCTGTTCTCTGGCCACACTAGGATAGGGAGAGGGAAGTCTGTCCCTTTGACTTTTGTAGTGGAACTTGGTTGCCAGGAATTTCCCTGCATCGAGGAGATGATATTCTCCCAAAGAAATCTTGGTGTGGCTGGAATGAAAAATGGATACGAGGCAGCCAGAAATTGATGGCTCTTCACGCTCTAAGAGAGACATATGCGTGAAGAATGATGGCCAATAGAAAGCAAAGTCAGGCTTTTCGGTAGCTGGGGCTGGCGTCCCAAACTATAACACAGACAACTCTAGCAGCTTATGTGTTCCAGAACCACGTGGAACACCTTTTTTCGAAACTGGTGTATTTTTCTTAGAGCTGCTATTAAAAAAAAAAAAAGAAAAAATGACCACAGACTAAATGGCTTAAAACAACAGAAATTTGTTCTATCAGAGTTCTGGTGACTTCATAGGAATAGGAAATCAAGGTGTCAGTGGGGCCACACTTCCTCTGAAGGCTCTAGGGGAAGATCCTTCCCTGTCTCCTTGTCTCCTCCTGCTTCTGGAGTTTCCAGCACTCCTTGGCATTCCTTGGCTTATAATGGCACCACTCCCATCCCTCCCTGTCTTGGTCGTCTTGCCTGTCCGTACCGCTGAGTGTCCTCTCCTCTCTTACAAGCCCACCGGTTATTGTATGTCACGCCCACCCCAATCCAGTATGAGCTCACGTTAACTAATTACACCCGCAAAGATCCTGTTTCCAAGACTTAACTTTCCAGACTTCACTTCACAGTCTGAGGTTTTGGTGGACATGAATGGGGGGCGGGAAACACTGTGTTGGGTTTCAAACCAGAACAAATGGTGGGTTCTGCCCCCTTTTTTTTTTAAAGATTTTATTTATTTATTTGACAGAGAGAGAGATATCACAAGTAGGCAGAGAGGCAGGCGGGGGGGTGGGGAGGGGGAAGCAGGCTCCCTGCTGAGCAGAGAGCCAGATGCGGGGCTCGATCCCAGGACCCAGAGACCATGACCTGAGCCGAAGGCAGAGTCTTTAACCCACTGAGCCACCCAGGCGCCCGGGTTCTGCCCCTCTTAATTCCTCCATTACTTACTGGTACCAAGTCTGATAGATTTTTTTTTTTTGAAGATTTATTTATTTATTTATGTCAGAGAGAGGGAGTGGAGAGGGGGCAGAGGGAAAGGGAGAGAGAATCCTCAAACACACTCCTGGCTGAGCATGGAGCCCGACACGGGACTCGATTCCAGGACCCCGAGATCATAACTTGAGCAGAACTCAAGAGCCGATCACTTCACTGACTGAGCCACCCAGGCACCCCCCAGTTCTGATATTTTTTACATCCTTATTACATGAAAGGAAACAAGGATGGGAATTGCAGTCATGATCTGCTCTTTTAATGATCTCTTGTAAACCCACTGGACTGTCAACTTGATCCGATCAGATCCGAGAACTGACCAGCGAGATCTGTATGGCTCAGCGGCTAAGGGCCAGAGGCTGTAGCCGGCCTGCCCAGGTTCAAACCCTGGTTTGACCTTTCTCCTAGCTGGGTGACACTCTTTGTGCCTCGGTTTCCTCCTCCGTAAAATGTAGTTGACGAAAGAAATACTATTTCGTAAGGTTGTAGTAGTAAAAGTTAAATGAAGAAATGGGAATGCGTTCTCAGTTGAGTGCCTGACACAGCGTCAGCACCAACTAAATGTTCTTCATTTGTGTCTTCCTAGGGAAGTAGGTATGAGAAAGGAGGCTTAAAATTACTTTCGTCTCCGAAAGGCCTTATCCTGACAGCCTTTTCCCCCTCCTCCCTCCTGTCCCAAGACTGACCCAAGCACATGGGACCCTGGGCTGGAATATGAAACCTACAAGACCTCCTCCTGGTCTCCGTGCCCTTCTGAACAATCAAAGCTTTGTTCTGGGGCCAGACTTAAGGCTCCCAGCTCTGTTGTCTCTTTGGATGGGCCATCTCCCTGAGGCTCTCAGAGCTCATGAGCAAGTAGACTTGCAGAGGCCCAAGCCATCAATTTACCAAGCACGCTCAGACAGGGCGTGGGCTCAAGCGGAGGGCATGGCTACGCCCACTAACAGCTAAACACACACTGCTGCTGCTCCGTTATCCCTACCTTGGACTGGAGACCCAGCCCAGCGGGGGCACCTGAGGCCCGAGCAGCTCCTGAAGTTGTAAATCAGGCCCTGCCAGGATCTCGCGGTGAAAGGATTTGGGGCTGCCTCCCATCTGAAGGCTCCTACCCTCTGCCTTCATTTGGTGAATGGCAAATAAGATTGGCTTCTCCCGAGTAATGGGAGGCTGGCCAGGGGCCAAATTGTTATTGATTTTTCCTGCTAGGGTCTAGGCTGAGACAAGAGACTGCTTTTTGCATCAGCTGCGTGAGCCGGCTCAGGAAGGCAGGAGGCGGGGGTTGTGTGGGGAACTCCTTCAAGAGAGCCTGTGCCCCTGGCTGATGTCAGTGGAGGAGAGGGCACAGGGCACGTGTCAGAAGCAAGAAAATGACTCCGTAGCCGTCATTGTTGGGTGCAGTGGGGGATGGCTGGGAGGACACTGCCCTGCTGTACTCCAGCCAAGGGGCCAGTGGCTTTTTTGTTTTGTTACAGTTTGCAAAAATACCCTTCTGTGTCTGGCCTTGCAGTAGGAAAGGGATTGACACTTCCAACAGCCCTTCCTTCTCCTGCCAGGATGATAGCGGCTGAGCAGAGGAGAACAGAACCACAAGCTCAGCGTTCAGGTTGGGCCCCTCATACGGTGGATCGTGGAGCAAGATTACAAATGGGGGCCCGCATACATTATCTCTGAGCGTTCTAAAATTGTAAATCTCACCAGCCAAATGTTATGTAAAATACATGCTACCCTCCAACCTTGACAGATAATACCTTCCCAATCCCCTGCAGCACCAGGACTGAATTTAGATTTCTCGGAACCCTTGGCGTTCTGTGCCAGAATATGGTATCTGAGGAGAACCACTCCCTGCCCAGTGGTCTGGTTTCACCCCTGGCCCCATCCTAAGTGGCGAAGAGCCTCGCTCCCACCCTTGCTTGCTTGTGGTCGCTCCCAGCAGCTCCATAGTCAATTCGGGCTTGGAAAGTCCGCGTTGGTTGGCAGGTTTGGTCTCCCAAAAAAGGAAGAAGGGAAAGGGTGTGCTCACATCCTGGGAAGAGGGTCGGGGCCATGGGGCAGGACATTTTGGAATCCCAGGTACCCAGAGTGGGGACGAGAAGGAGCAGGGCCACGGGACCCAGATGGGCACATCCCCTCATTCCCGGGGACTCTGTGGAGGAAGGCAGCAGGCCAGGGGCGCCCTTTAACACTGGGGGCGGGGCAAGACCCTCTTGCCTAGTTTCAAATGCTGTTCTGTCCATGCTAACAACACTGTGAAATTCCAGTCCCGTGCCAGTGTGCAGACAAGGCTCACACGGCAGGGAGCGGTGCTTTCTGAAGTTTGGGGGACACATGTTCTTGACTCCCCCTCCTCCACAAGGAACAGGTTCACCGGGACAATAGGGACCAACTCAGAATTAGGGAAACCAGAGGTCCACAGGGTAGCCACAGGGCGGGAAGCACCCCCAAGAACGAACCGTGTCTTCCTCCTTGCCTGCTCTGGTCGGACGATCCGGGACAGCGCTTCCCGCCACCATCCATGTGTTTTCTGTTGTTTCCTAATCCTTGGTTGGCAGGCCCCCGAGGGCTGCATCCATAGTTTTGTCTGCTCTTTTGTCTGATGCGTTTCTTCCTACTTGCCTGAGCCGGCAGCAGTGAGCCCGTGAAATGAAGCTCCTCTCTTTTACAAAAAGATTCATCATGTTCTTCTCTGAAAAGGCCTTTCCAGCCCTCATTTTTCTCCCTCTGGCCTGCCATTTCCCTTTTCTCTGGGTCCTATTATATATTTTTTAGCAGCCTCGGTGTTCCTGCAATTTTTGCTGCGAAGTGGACGGTTACGTAACAGTCTCGTGGCCCCGCCTCCCCAAAGCTGAAGGTCTGTTGCTATAACTACAATGCTCATAAATTCAGCCTCACTGAAAATTATGCATTTTCCAAACTCCCCCAGTGACGACTCTGAAGGGTTGGGCTAGCCGGATTGTTAACCGTAAAGTTCATGTCTAGACCCCCAGATCTGCACTGTCTAAAGGGACCTGGTTTCTTCTCATTCCCACAGAGGCCTTCCAGGCTAAGTTTCATTTCCGCATCTGGAATCACAGACACTCAGCACTGTCCAGGAAATAGATGTCACTTTGCCACCGGATCCTCCAAGAAAGGATATCGAAAGGGTGGGAAAAGAGGAAATGGGGAGTTTTTGAACGAGCCAGCGGCTTTGTGTCCACAGTCTGTTTCCCTGCTACACCTGTGTTTCTGATCTGAGCTCCTGTTCGGGAGCTCTGTGTGGAACCAGGTCATGTCTGAGGGGCTGAGGGGATCTTGCCTGTCGGTAAGAAGCAGTTGTTCCTCAGCAAAAGGAAGCCAGTTCTAAAAGAAGTAAGGGGTCAGGAATCCATTCCCTACCTGTCGTTGCTTCTGCCACAGTCCTGATCCAAGACTTCAGCTTCCCCTCTCAGGAATACTTCCATGGCTTCTAGAAGACAATGCTACTTGGCCAAAAATGGGCATCCTCCTCTTCCTCTATAGATAACCCCAATCCATTGGTAATGGCAAGGTGCTGCACTAGATACTACCCTCGCAGCCTCCCTGGGAGATTAGGGAATGCATTAGCTATCCGTTGCTGTGTAACAAATCACCCCAGACTCGGCCTAAAACAACACGCAGTTGTTATCATAGCATTTCAGTGGGTCAGGGATCTGGGCACGTTCTCCCTGGGTCCTCTGCCTCCTGCTCTTTCACCCACTTGCAGGCAAGGTGTCAGCCAAGCTGGGGGTCAATGGAAGGTTCCACTGGGGCAGGCTGTGCTTCCAAGCTCACACAGCTGTTGGCGGAACTCCGTGAGGGCTGTTTGATGCGGGACTCAGTTCCTTGCTGACTGTTGGCCAGAGGCTGCCCTTTGTTTCTTGCCACACGAAGAAGGAAGTATGCTCTCGCATAGGGCTGCTTGCGTCATCAAAGTGCAAGGGGAAAAGGCAGTAGAGTCTACTAGCAGGACAGAGGGTAGAGTCTCTTATAACCTAATCATGGTCGTGACATCCTATTGCCTTTGCTATGTTCCGCTGCTTAGAAGCAAGTCGCTTCTAGCCACCATGGCGCGCTGCTGCTGTTTGGGCTTCTGGGCTCAGCTCTGCTCATGTTACAATCCTTGGACTTTCCAGCTGCAGGAGATAATAATCCTCTCCCCCCCCCCTTTTTGGCTTAAGACCACCTGAGCTGAATTTTCCATCACTCACAACCAAAAGAGAATTTTCTCATACTGTAGGCTTTAATAAATATTGGATGAGTGAATTTAAAGGAAGTGCTGAAGAATTGATAAGCAATTTTAGAACTCTGAAGGCTGGAGATCCTAGAAATAACACCCAGGGGTTGGCAAACTTTTTCTGTAAACAGCCAGCTAGTAAATATTTTAGGCTTTGCAGGCCACACAGTCACTGTCATGACTAATCAGGCCTAACACTGCAGGGCGGAAGCTGCCGTAGATGATACACAGATGAGCATGGCTATGTTCCAATAAAACTTTATTTACAAAATCAGGCAGCAGGTGAGATTCATCCCACAGGCTGCGGGTTACTAACCCCTGGCGTAGGGTACTGGCGCGTGTGACCAGAACTGTTAATGGTGTCACATTAAAAAAAAATCTGAGTAGACTCATGACCTTGGGGGAACATCACTGCAAGGTTAGGTTATGTTTCTTCACAATCTCTTCCTGTCCATCAACCCTCTCTTCCTTGCTTGGTGCGTTCAGTATCTGGAGTGATCTGGCAGAAGGGAGAGGGCAGCCAGTCCTTTTCAGCCCCACGTCCAGCCTCCATTGGGAAGTTGGCCACAAGAGCCATCAACCTGAGCCTTTCTCTCTTCCCTTTCCTTCCTCTCACACGCAACTGTTTGCCTTTCTTCCCTCTTTCTCTGCATGCGCATTGTATTTCTTCCCCTATCCTCCCCCCTTCTTCCATCCAGACAGCAAGAGGGGGCCCTTCCCCAGGACCTGACCAAACCTTGCATGCTTCCCCAAAGTGCTGGGGGAGTGAAGTGGCATCTGAGCTGCTCTCCAGGGAGAACAGGGCAGAGGACCCCCACCCCAAGGGGACGCATACGGGAAAGGTGGGATTCCTGAAGGAGTGGGCACTTTCCCCTAGAGTGTAAGCTGCAGGAGGTCAGGGGCTGTGTCCCGAGTCTATCCCCAGGGCCCGGCTCAGTGCGCACACTCGGGAGATGTGCAGGAAATCATTGGTGAATGAATCAATGAACTGAGCCCTTGCAGCTGGTGTTCTGAGTGATTTCTCAAATGAAGGCTCACTTTATTTTCAGGCTGCTAAAGACTCTGCTTCCTTAGCTTAGCTCCAGGCCAGCTGCAGAGTCTCCCTAAGCTGCAGGCAGGAGGGGCAATCCTGTCCTCTGTAATCTTTTTAAGTGACTTCTTTGGAAAAGGCTTTGCATGCATTAAACACTGGGTTGGCAGAGTCTTAAGCATCTTTCAGAGACAGTGTCAGGCAGCTGCTGCCAATAGGGACCGCAGGAGGCTGGGTAAAGGATGGATGAGGGATTATCTCCTCTCTGTGGAGCCAAGGAGGAGCAGAGCCAAGGGCTGCTCAGAGCGCTGTCCAGAGTGATCAGGCCCCTCGCGGTTTCCCAAAGCACCGAGTGCCCCTCTTTCTTCTGCATCAGGCACAGCATGTCCCTGCCATCAGGAACGCAGTCTTGGTACCTCTTTTGCCTCAGTTTATAATCCTCCCACCTCCCTGAAGAGCTGTGGAACCCTGAGTGGGTTGTCTCCCCTCTCTGTGCCTGGGCTCTCTTGTCTTTGCAATGAGATACTGACCGTGCCACAGACCTACCCTTTAATACAGGGTTGGATTCAATAGTCAGCTGGAATTCATGTATAGTCCAAAATACCCTTGCAAAATGACTTAAATCACCATAAAATTTAGTCTATGTGATTTTGTGTATCTACAACACTGCACAGAATTTTCCAGGCCCATTAAAGGGCCAATGGAAAATCTGAGTGCAAGTTTTTGGGAAGTCAGATCGTTCTGCCTTCCAGATAATTATCAAAACCCTGGCAGTGAGTGGAGGTCTGTAGGGTGGGTGGGGTGAAGATTTCTCAAGGGCTCTGGCTTGCCTGAAGACTCTTCTCCATTCTGGTTTCCTAGTAAGCTTCTACAGTCGTCATACATGTTAATTGTTTTGTTTACAATTGGAAAGATCAAAGATAGAGAGGCAGTTGTGTGGGCTGGGGGTGGGGTGGGAGTTAGGAGAGCTGCGAAGCCCTTAGAGAGTTGTCCCATCGATGACATGAGGTACTGTGTAGTTACTGGTAGGGCAGTGCTTGGCCAAAGCAAGAGCTCAATAAAGGGGAAGTTTCAGCCTCGCCTTATTATAGTTACTATGCCCTAGGAACCTCAGTTCAGCCTGGCCTGTAATTATTTAGAGAGCGGAGTGGTTCTGGTCAGCGCGGCATCCATACACCCGGATTTCTTTGCGGTTCTCCTGCACCCCAGGTCGCGTGGTCTCACTGCTCCCCAGCCTGCCCCAGAGCCCTCGTGGGACTCACAGGCCGTCCTCAGGCCGCTGGAGCCCGCTCAGGCTGTGCCATCAGAGAGCTGGAAGTGCTTGGAAGCTTCTGGCCCACCTCGCTCCCTGGCCCTGGCAGTCCCAGTCAGGACTGAGCTGCTCCTTGCGGGATGGAGCTTCTTTGTCCCCAGTCCCAGTTCCCACCCCCCACTTCCTCGTAAGTCACTTTCACATGAATCCTCATTTTCGTGGTCTGCTTCCGGGAGTGTGGTCGGAGACCGCGAGGGATGGGGATTTTCCCTGCTGTAGGGAAGGCAACCAGAGAGAAGAGTAGCGGAGGAGGGGCGGGGAGGAAAGAGGGAAGTACCTGGGAAGATAGGGAGCGGGGAACAGCAATGTTTGCAGTGGAGCCGACGTCAGGTAATAAGACACAATGATCTGGACTTGACAAATGGAGAGACTGAGGGCCAAAAGGGGAGGCGCCGTGCCTGAGGGCTAACACCATTACTAGGGCAGAACTTGGCATGGCGTTTGGCCCATAAAAATGCCTCCAAAAATCCTGTGGAATAAAAGAGTGAGTGAAAAAGTGGGTGAATGGCCAAGACTGCACCCCAGTCCCCTAAGCCAACAGGCTCAAACGCAGCTTCAGAGAACGTCCTGTCCTGAAGCAGCTACCCTCCAGTGTCTCTGGGGCTCTGCTCCCCACACTCCTGGCTCTGGGAGCACGCCCCAGCCAAAGACCTGGCACGACGCCCTTGTCATCAGCCCAAACGTGCAGGGAGGTCATCCCTTCTTCCTTTCTTGGCCAGAAGGGCATTTCACAGAGATCAGAGATCATCAGCCCTGAGCCCCTCAAACCCATGTGCACCTGCCCCTCCTCGTTGTTCAAATGCAGATTCTGACCCAGTGGTTCTAGGTGGCCCTGAGAGTCTGCGTTTCAAACAAGCTCCCAGGGGGTGCTTGTCCCGAACCCTACTTTGTGGAGCAAGGTTCTAAGAATATGGCTTTGTTTGCCCTGTCCCCTCCTCGCAAAATGACTCTTTCTCCTTCCCATCCTTTGAGGTTCAGCTCAAATGTCACTCCTAATCCCCTTGTCTTCCTTCTTCTTTCAATGGGAAGAAATCTCTTGCCATGCCAGTTCTTCTGTGCCTCTTGTAACATTAATGCCCTGTCCTTTACGGCATAGTTATTTGTGTCCTAAACCGGGAGCTCCTCAAAAAGCTCTGTGATTTTGTTTTGAAATTCCCGTAGCATGCACTTTACTTCCTGGCACACTGTCAGAGCTGCTCCCTTGTGTATGCCGGGCACCAGGCTCGGTCCCTAATGGGCATGATCTCAGTAGTCCTCAAATAGTCTTGGGAGGTTGGCATTAATATCCAGAGTCTCACAGAGGTTGGGTGAATTGCCTGAGGTCATAGCTAGTAAGTGACCAAACCCAGTGAAGGCATCTGTCAATGGCCAAAGCCCAAGCTTTTATGCATTTTGTATGTGTTGAATGAGTGAATAGTGGGTGGGTGGATGGATGGATGGGTATTTCAGATGCAAGGACTGATTCTGGGTGAAATGTTCCATGTGAAGTTAGGAAATTCACATGCTTTGGCTTGGGGCAGGGCTGCGTCTCCCCAATCCCTCCTTCCTTCCAATGCTGAGATTCCCAGGAAATTCTGATTCATAATTGAGATCCCGCCTATGAAGAAAAGGAAACTGACATACCTAGCCCCTATTGCACTTTCCTACACCCTCAGGTTCAGTCCTCAGTATCTCATCTGTCACCAAATAGGGTCTCCCTCCTCCCAAAGTGTGCAAGAGTGCTCCACTCCCTGCCTCCTGGGGGTGGGGTGCATGGGGGTGGGTGCTGAAACACAGAGCAGCCTTTGAGAAAAGCACAGCGGCTGATGTGGAAGCAGGCAGCTGTCGGCCTTTATTTCACTGGAGCAGCTTATCTCAGATCATCTCCTCAATCACAGGCCCTTAAACAGCTTCTGACAATCAATTCATATCCCTGCTGCTGCTGCTGCTGCTGCGGCTGGGAGGTGGAAAGAATTACCGTATTTACCTGTGTATAAGCTGCAGCCTTCCTGTGGCCAGTGGCTCCCTGAGGGGACCCACCTGCTGCCCCTGCAGGTTGGTAGGGAAACCAGGTCATTCCTCTTAGTCTTCCTAGGTCCTGCCGTGTCCTCATGATGGGCGTGGTACAGGTACTTTTACAGAAACAGGGTGGAGTTGAGGACCGAGTGAGGTCAAGCATGGAAGGGGTCTGTACTTCCCATGCCTACAGGTGGAAGGTACTCAAGAAACGGGACATGTGTGCTTGAGACTGATTTCCCGGGAATCACAGTGCATCAGGGCAGCTTCCTTGAGTTCATTCCTGTGCTTCCTACTCATCCTTCAGGAATCTTCCTCCGGGGAGCTCCTCAAGTTGGGGTCGAGCCGCTCCCATGGCTGAGTTTCCCTGTCATCTCCTCTCCAGCCCTATGTGGGACACATTGTGGGATTGCCGTAAACACTCGTGTAAAGTGTATCAGATGGAGGAAAGCTGCCTTCCAATGAGGGCAGGGGGGCATGGAGAAGCATGTGCATCGGGAAAGCACTTTGAGTGGGAGTGAGGATGGGGGTGGAGGGACCTGAGCCTGGAAAAGAACTTTGCAACCAGATCACAAGGGGCGGGCTGACACCTGTGTGGAGTTAGGACTTGACACGGGGGAGAGTGAAAGGAGGCCAGTGAGAAGCTAGCTCAGGGTTTAGGAAGCTCTTTGGCAGCTGTGTGAAGGATGGACTATGGGGTGTGAGGGACAGAGTAGAAAGAGGGAGAACAGATAGGAAACTATTGCTAGAATCAGGATGAAATATTTAACTGTTGGCTCCGGAGCAATGGGACAGCTGGTAGGTTATGAGACCAGCCAATCAGAAGGGGCTGGAGCAAGGTCTTGGTGCCCCTGCTGTGTTCAGCATTAACTCTCGGTTGGCTAGACTATGACAGACTGGGGATTCCAGGAGAGGGGCCTGGGTGGCCTGTGTTGGGAGGAGTCAGTCCAGTGGATACTTACCAGCAGATTCAGCAATAATGCGATGTTTTAACAATGATAGTGGTCAGTGCGTATGTGGTGGGGGTCAGCACTGGCTGGTGCCTGGGGCTTGGAGAGGCAGAGGCAGATTTCAGAGAGATTTCTCAGATAAAATTGACAGGAAGGTTCAGTGACTGCTTCGGTTCTCACATCATCATAAGGAAACTGCCTTGTTCAGAGCTCTCTGGGGTAGGCAGAAGGCATGGCATCACCCCCATGGCCGTGTTGATTTTCAACTTTTGCCTGTTCATATCCACACTTTCTTCTTCTGATGCCAGCCCCTCATTTACCACTGGGGAAACATCCTTCTCCCACTTTTAATCCATTTGGTCCCAGAGTTCACATGTTACTAGGCCCGGCCAACCATTTGCTGGACAGTGACTGGTTTATCGATGAAGTTGTGATCCTGGCCGGCTCCATGAGAGTCAATCCTAGGAATTTGATCGGAACTTCTGGCAGAAAGAAGTCCTCTTTCTACTGAGACTTCCAAAATGGAGGATCTAAACTTGGAGATTGCCTAAGCATGAAACCCACACACAGCAAAATACGGCTAAAAGTCAAGAGTTCCCAATGAAAGAGCTTGAGCCCTTGGATCCAACTGTGCCTGAAGCCTACATCTACCTTTATACTTGAACCAACAAATTTGGTTTTGTCCTAAAGCCAGTTTGAGTTGGGTCTTCTATTATTTACCAATCGGATTACTCTCTCCTGAGAATTAGGAATTGAGACAAAGACTGAAAGCCATTTATATTGGCTTAAACTAAAGCCAGTGATGCCAGGTCAGAGTGGCCTTGTGCTCACCTAAACAGAAATCCCAGAGAGAGAGAAGAAAGGAATAAGCAAGAGAGAGATGGAACAGATGGACAGAGAGAGGGTAAGACAGGAGACCATGGGGCCTGGGAGAAACGTGAGAAAAGCCTTCTCTCCTCCTGGGGGTCTTCATGGTCCCTGCTTCTGAACCAGCAAGGAGCCTGATTGTATTTCCTGCCCTCAGTTCCTTCCCCAGCCCTTTTCCTTCCAATAATTTAGGCTCCTGGACTTGAGTTTGTTTGAATGGATTTCTTTTCCTTCCCTGAATGAATTCATAAACAACAGAGCAGCTGATTTGATGGGGCTTGAGAAATTGGACAGGGAAGAGAAAAGGACCAAGGATAATGTCGGGGATGATATCATGGGGAGAGGAGAGAGAAGGCATGAGATTGGGGCTGGGGGAATGACCCAGAATTGAAGCTGGTTCAGAATAGCCCATTAAGCTTCTTCGTGAGCCTGCTACAAATTGCCATCCCCACCCATCACCCCGCACTCACCAGCCTCTCCCGGGAGTCATTGGCCTCAATCTTTTGTTCCCTAACTCCGCGGGTAAAGACCTCATCACAGCTCTGTGGCAGCTCTCCCCGGTCCCCTTGGCACTCAGTGTTCTCACATACACGGATGGCTTCCTATAGCTTGCGCCTGGCAATCTCTGCCAGGGAGCTTTCTTTGGCCAGAGCATTCTTGAGAGCAGGGGTGGGGCAAGCCAGAATGCTGGGGAGTTAGCCCCCAGAGGAGCAGCCTCGGACCAATGCCAGACAGAAGTTGGTGGGCAAATACCCCAGCTTCTTTGGTCCTTAGGTGGGACAACTCTAACACCTTCCCACGCCATCTCTCAGGGTCTGCTCCCTGCCTAAGTCAGACCAATACATCCCTAGTTCCAGCCACGGTCATTTCTCACCTGGATTCCAGTCTGGCTGCACTCCAAGCCATCCTAGAGCCACGGGGCTTTCCAAAATGTAAAGCGAAGAATTTCCCTGCTGTGATCCCCATTGACCTTGGGCAAGTTCAAACTCCTTAGGTGGATAACGGACCCTGCCAGTCCCTGGGCACTACCCTTCCAGGTTAGTCTCCCCCATCTCCTATGGCTTCTCTCCCCCTAAACTCAAGCCACATGAAATTCCTGGAAAGTCTACTGGCGATGCTCATCTTCAGTCTGGGCCTTTACCCGAGCTGTTCCCATCTAGAATCTTCTCCCCCTTTCTCTTTTCCTAACACCTTGGCTTGGCCCATACTAACTTGTATTTAGTCTCAGTTCCTCCCGAGAGCTTTCCCCACTCCAGTCATAGTTAGACCCCGTATGCACAAGCCCCTGCTCCTGCCCAGTCACCCTAGGGCGGAGCTCTTTGCTCTCTGCCCTTCCCTGGAGAGATCAGCCCTGATCAAGCACCAGAAAGAATGTGGACCAATTAAATTGGAATCACTGGGGGTGGGGCCCGGCATCAGCCTTTCTTAAAAGCTCTCTTGGTGATTGGAGTGTGTTGGGTGGGTAGAAAACTACATTCTGAGAGCATGATCTCCGTGAAGGTAGGGGCTAGGTCTCATTTCTTTGTCTCCAGGTCCTGGCACACAGTAGGAGGCCCCTGGTGAATGTTGACAGTGAATACGAATGACACCTAGGGACATCTGTCCTTGTGTGCCAGGCACTGTTCTAAGAAGATGGGAGAATGTGTAAAAGGCCTACCACGTACATATGGGAACCGGAGGCTCCAAAGAAATGTCTGTCGCTAAGACGTCTCATGGTCTAGCAGGCAGCAGCGAGCCTCGTCCCAAAGCAGAGCTGAAGGAGTTATCTAGCTCTGGGGCACACCCGTGGTGGTCACTGCTGAGCTGCGAAGTCACCAGCAGGTCCCCTCCTGTAGCAGACACAGCTGGAAACGAGCTGGGAGGTAGGCGCTGGGGAGTGGGCCCCTGATTCACAAGTGAGTTTTGGGGCAGGGGTCTTGCCAATGCATCGTTTCTGGGGTTGCCACAGAGCTGGGCCCAGCCCTGGCTCCGCGGCCCTGGAGTGGGATCATGGGGGGCGGAGGGGGAGTGGGCAGCTCTCCTGCCAGTGAAAATGCACCAGAGAGCACACCAGAGAGCCTCCAAAGTCCTCTCCCAGCTTTGCTGGCAAGAATGAAAATATATGGTTTAATAAAAACGGCTGATTCAATTTCAAACAAGTGGCTCATACCCACCTCTAAGTAGCTGCTGTTAAAAATCCAGGCTCTGGCCTTGTTTTAAATGAAGACTGAGAAAGGAAAAAAAAAAAAAGAAAGAAAAGGCCGATGGGGTGGGGGGTAGGTCGTGGATCTTCGGTGAAGCCTGTTTTAGCTTGAGTTTTTAAAATGGAGTCAAAGCCAGGGGTTCATGTTGTTTATTATTTTTCCTGCTGCACAAAGCATGCGCTAAATGGCATTAGCTGTAATGAGGCGGCCCCCTGTGCTGCCAGGTGGGGGGCCTGGCGGGGAAGTGGTTACAGGCGGAGGTCCCTACAGGGCTGGTTGCCATCCTGGGGGGCGGGGCTCTGAAGGGCTGGGGGGCGGAGCGGGAGGAGGGGGTAGGTACTGCCTCCCTTTGTTCCAGCTCCCAGGCCAGACGGAGCCCGGGCGGAGCAGGGTGGCAATCCGCGCGCCCCTCGCCCCAGCTGCCTACCCTGGTTATCTGAAAGGAAGAGGTCAGAGGTTAAGTGAGAGATCAGAGTCCTTGGGTCAGGGAAAGAAAAACAAATCCCCAGAGCCTTTGGCTGTGCTCTTGAAGCGTGTAAGCCGTGCCCTCCAGTACAGATGGGGGAATATTTTATACATGACCCTGTCCTTTTCTGTTACCATGTAAATTGATTGATTTTTTTTTCTTTAATCGAGTTAGGGGAATTTCATGGAGGAAAAACAAGATTTGGTGGGGCATTTAGATTTCGTTAGAGGCCAGGAGGGGCAACTCCAGCTCTGGTCCCGCTTCGTGAGAGGGAGCCACCCACAGTTGCGTCCCTCAGTTTCCCTGTTTGCAGACGACAGAATCGAAGAGGTAATAGGACCTGAGATAGGTAATAGGACCTCAGATCCTCAAAAAGGATCTGAGAAGCACATGAGCTGATTCAGAAACTGGGGGTAAAACCGGCCGTTATGAAGGAAAGAGGCACATTTAAGAGCTTGTTATTCTGTGGTTCTAATAAGCTTCTCGTCGCTAAGGCTCATCAGCCAGGAAGCGGTTGGGGAATTGCCACTGGGTTCTTAGCCTCGTGCAAAAGGCTGGAAGGGGTACTGAAGGCTAAGACGAGATAATGCCTCTCAAGGGGCCCAGTATGTTGCTTTAGAGCCGGAAGGACTCCAGAAAGTCTCGGCGCCGACAGTTCCTAGCCATGTGCCCTTGGGCCAGCTTCCCCAAGCCTCACTCTCCTTGTCTGTGACATGGGAGCAATGAGCCCAGCTCATGTACCCCACTGCTTGTGTTTCTTCATCTGAGGACTTCCTCCAGCTGTTCACTCCCACGTCATCTGCCCCACAGGGGCCAGAAGTGCCCAGGAATTAATGCCGACCCCACCTTCACTCCCAGCTCTCAACCAACACACGTCCAATGGGAGCTCGGGAATAAGTATCCTGACTCCCTACCCCCGTGGGTATGACGACCCCAAGGTGTGTGTGTTCCACACCATTGCCCAGAATTTCCCCAGTGGGATTAAGCTCCAGCTTCCCAGGAGGTTAACTTGCTTGCTACCACTCCTTTTATTGACTGCCTTCCCCACCACCCTAACCCCGATTTCGTTCGGTTCTCAGATAAACTACTATACCCGTAAGTATACTACTTATAATTATGCTCAGGATCGGCTGAAACAGCGGGGGCAATGATGGGAAGAAGCAGGGTTATCGTGGGGGGGGTGTGGTAATTAGTGAGCAGCACTGGTGCATATGGTGAACTTGAGACAGACCGAGCCCTCAGATAAATAACTATTATTAACAAGATTCTTCCAATTGATCTGGGAGAGATGGTGCTTTACAGGAAGAATGCTGGGAGGAGGATGTGGAGGCCCAAAAGGCAGGAATGCTTAGGTGGAGCCCCACAGAGAAAGTGGGGTAAGAAGACAGAGGGCCGTTGATAGCAGTCCTATTCATGGCCTTCCAAGGGTCGCCAGCTCCTGAAGGGTGCTCAGTACCGCTCTATTGGATGTTTTTAAAGCTCTCAACATGCCTGGAGGCTCCCTCTTAGCGCTGGGAAAAGTTTTGGCAAATATTTGAATAATGTTTGTGTTTTTTCTTAGAGTCTAAGGCTCCAAAGGGACAGACAGGGCGGGTCTGGTCAGCTCTGTGTCCCTAGCACCTAGCACACAAAGTCTGTAGTAAATGAGCAGATGAATAAGTGAAAGAATGAAGAACGAATGGATAGGCTTAGTCAGGCGGCTCAGCCGAGCAAGTCTAGAAGCAGGCTGGAGCAGGCCAGGTTCAGGCACGAGCAAAGGGAGCCATTTGGCAGGAGTGAAGGAAGCATTGTGAAAAAGG
This sequence comes from Potos flavus, assembly GCA_028534135.1. NCBI lineage: Eukaryota > Metazoa > Chordata > Mammalia > Carnivora > Procyonidae > Potos > Potos flavus. Next base: position 33,697,660 of record CM052898.1, on the reverse strand, counting down.
AGACTCAGGGCAAATAGTACACGGCTGGATGCTGACTTAGGACACTGGGCTTTTATTCTGACTGTAAGTGGGAGCCATCAGAGGCGTCTGAGCTAGGAGATGACGTGGCAGAAACAATTCTTGTAGGAAGACTTCCGGCATTTTTCTTGGAGATAAAATGAAGTTTAAATATCGCTGAAACCACTGGGTTTCTGAGAACTTAAATGGGATCATACATGGACAGTAGTGAGCACAGTGCTTCCTATCTAAGATAGCAAGCACCCAATAAGTGTTAGCTAGTGTTCTTGGTTGGTTCTCTTTGGTAGTGATTTACAAAAAGGTGCTTGGCTGGGCACCTGGGTGGCTCAGTCGGTTAAGCGACTGCGTTTGGCTCAGGTCATGATCCCAGGGTCCTGGGATTGGGGATCAAGTCCCATGTAGGGCTCCCTGCTCAGTGGGAAGCCTGCTTCTCCCTCTCCCTCTGCTGCTCCCCCTATTCGTGCTTGCTTGCTCTAAGTGAATAAATAAAATCTTCAAAAACAAAACAAAACAAAACAAACAAAAAGGAGCTTGGCAACAGAGAAGAGTAGGAGGCCGTAGGTGGAACCCGGGGGTAAGGGGTCAACCATGACCAGAGAGCAGCAGTCGGAGAGAAGGTAGGTATAGCGAAAGCTGTCCTGTACCACCCACACACACCCCCGCACCCCGTGCACCCACCACTGCCTTAGGGAAGACTCGGTTCTCCTACTGCTGGCATTGCTGTCAGAATGGCTTCTGGCTAAAGAACCCTGCTCACCCAAGCCCTCGCCTGCTGCCAGGGGGCCACCCCCATCCTGTGGTTGACCTACAGAGACCGTAAGGATCTGGCTCTTCTGCTCCAATTTGAGGCTCTGAACATCTGTGCCAGCAGCTCCCTAGCTCCCTGTGCGGCCGGCTGAGGCCTTTGCAGAGACTGAATCGCAGCTTCACTGCTCCCTTGGCCTAATCCTGCTTCCCTCCCCTCTGTTCCAGGAGTGCTTCTGCGGAGAACACTCCCCCATCCTGTCCGCCTCAGAGTCTGGCTTCCCAGGGCGTGGGCTTGTTGGAGGACTGTGGCCTGCAGGCCTTGGAAAGACAGAAAGCCAGGAGGGGCTGGGTGGCAGGACCAAATGCGGTCCCGAGCCCAGGAGAAGCAGACCCGAGAAAGGCTATCAGACTGAGCCACTACAAGCCGGCAAGGACCCCAGAGCCAGCAATTCCAATTAAGGGGAGAGGCAGAGAAGAATGACTGCAGGCTGCAGAGGGTCTGGAAGGTGGGCCAGGAGTGGGGGGGGGGGTGCAGGGCATGAGAAGAGAGCCTGTTGAGTCGCCTCTTTACCTGGCTTATTTTGTGTTGCATCCCATCGTGGATTCCCATCAGAAAACCCACTGGCCACATGCTCAAGAGACCTCAGATACCTCTTTAACTGTGAGATTTAAAAACAGCAATATGTTTGGCAGGATTGTGAATGCAAGCTTTGGGGACGTCATTTCCCCAGCATTGAAAAGGCACTGCCATCCCCATTTGAGGCACTCTGTAAAATGACAGTGATTGGCAGCCCTGCCAACACGTTTCCACTGCTCTCTCTCACGGGCTCTTTGCTCTCTGTCTTCAGAACCAGAGTCCTGTGCCTCTTTCCCGTTCAGCCTCCCCTGACACTCATTTATTCATTCCACAAATATTTATTGACACCAGCAAAACTGCATCGTCAGAGCTGCTCGTTAGAATTCTCGTGCCCCTGGGCTTCCACGACGGCTCACAGGCTGGGCTCACGGGAGTGTGGCCTGGACGCGGGGCACCGGCTCTCTGGTCAGATGGGCCCTCCCCACTTCCCCGGGGACCCCTGCTGGGTCCCCCCTCATCATTGCGTCCCCTGTTTCTACCCAGCTCTGCTTTTCAGACGCTTACGTCCAGGGCAGTCCTCCTAGGGACTTCTACCCGGGTTCAAAATGAAGTCGAAACCCTCATCCCCTGCAATTTGGCAGTTTCTTTTTTCTTTTCTTTTTTTTTTTAAAGATTTATTTATTTGACAGAGAGAGACACAGTGAGAAAGGGAACACAAGCAGGGGGAGTGGGAGAGAGAGAAGCAGGGCTCCCACTGAGCAGGGAGCCTGATGCAGGGCTCGATCCCAGGACCCTGGGGTCATGACCCGAGCTGAAGGCAGACGCTTAACAACTGAGCCACCCAGGTGCCCCAATTTGGCAGTTTCTTAAGAAGTTAAACACACTTACTGAATGACCCAGCCATTCCTAGATGTTCACCCATGAGAAAGGACAGCGTATGTCCATACAGAGACCAGCACTTGAATGTTCATAGCAGCTTTGCTGCTTTAAAAAAAAAATTATTAGAGAGAGAGCACCCATGCTCGTGAATTAGGGGGAGGAGTAGAGGGAGAAAATCTCAATCTGCTAAGCGCAGAGCCCGATGCAGGGCTTGATCTCATGACCCTGAGATGACGACCTGAACCAAAATCGAGTCGGATGCTTAACAGATGGAGCCACCCAGGTGCCCCAAGCAGCTTTGCTTCTAATAGGCCCAAACTGGAAATAATCCAGTGTCCATCAACCGGTGAATGTATAAATAAAATGTGATACATCCCCACAGTGGAATAGTACTCAGCAATGGAAAGGAATGAATTGCTGACAGTGGCAACAGTATAACATTCTAGACAAAGCAAACTAATCTATAGGGACGGAAAGCAGATGTGGTTACCTGAAGGGGTGGCAAGGGGAGAATAAAAGGGCATAAGCAAACTTTTGGAGGGAATGGGTCTGTTCTTTGTCTTGACGTTAGTTGCGGTTGCACAGGTATACCGAGATATCAGAACTCATCCGATGTGCGGTTTGTTCTATGTCAGTTACACCTCAATAAAGCTGTTCGAAACAATTTTTGTAAACCGAAGTCCAGGAGGAGGAGGGCCTCGTGGCTTACTTAAAGAGGAAATCTCTCTCAGGGAGAAAGCACTTTTGTTCCTCGATTGGCAGGAGTTGATGCTTCAGCCCCTTATTCCTGCAGACTTGACTGGGTGGTATGTCCTTGGAATCACCCTTACCCTTTGGCATTAAGTAGATTTGCTTTCCGCTTGATACTTAGGTTTTGCAGTAACCAGCCTAATAGGAAATATTCGGTTTGATGAACTGAGTAACAGTAGAAACCCGAGTGATTTTTAAGAGAAGAGAGTATCTGTTCCTTTTAGTTTAAGTCCTGGAGTTGGCTGCATGGTCAACTAAATTGAACTTATTTGTACCTGTAACTCTTTCCTTAATGTTTACAAGGATTCATTTCCTCCTTTCAAAGTCCATGAGTATTTATGCTGCTTTAAATGCACACGTGGCACTCATTCTGATGAGCCATGATTTATGTGGCATTCTTGACTCACCTTCTTGTTGGACGTTTTAGGTTATCTCGGATATTTTCCCGTTACACATCAGAGCAGACAATTTGGTCGGAAGCAATTTGACCAAAAGTAAATTCATTAAGCTGCCAGCGTGGTTGGGATGTTGAATTCATTGATAATGAAAAGTTTTAGTCATTCTGTTTATGCAAAGAAGAGATTTTTGTGTGCCAGGGGGAAATTTTGCCTGGAATGATTTTGCAGCTTTTTTGCATCTCTCAGCAATTCCTCTCTGTACATTTTTTTTTTAATGTGAAGTTTTTTATTTGTTTCATACTTTTCTACTTTTAAATGTCTCCATATTTCCAATCAGGGATGCTCTGTTAAGGATTTTATTAAGAAGGAAACAACATAAGCTACCGTCACCTGTATGCTGGAAATAATTTAAGTGTTTGTCATTGCGTGCCTTGTAGAGAGCCCTCCAAGTTTATGATGTGTGCACCAGTGATCGGAAATTTAGCTCTGGTTCACTTTGCTAAATAAAAACTTTCAGGAAAACATGGTTAAACAAACAGAGAAAGAATCAGTTGCTAAAAATAAAGCTCCTCTTTTTTTAAAAGTGCAAATAAAGCTCTACTCTCTTCCCTATCTGGGTTGAGAAAAGAAAAAATGCAACTTCTGACATCCGGGAACATTCACAGCTAGGCTGCATTGTTCTTTTGGACGGACACAATCTCACGGAACACCGACATCAGACAGGGTCACTCTGTGACCATAATAAAGTAGACCAGAAGACATGGTCACTGTGCAACCTACAAAATGCCAAACATCTCCCGCTCTCAGCCGACAGGAATGACTGCTGATGCTTTATGCATTATAGTTTTGGTTCGCCTTCCATATAGATAGGGTTTATTGTCATGCCCAATCGTATAATTTTCCCGCTCTCTGAGTGAACCTGCTTCCTTCACCTTCCCCCAAATTACCCATCTGAAGCCCAGATCCCACACTAGGTTCTTTCTAACACGCATGGTGTGTGTGTTTCCTCACTGTAACGGGAAACCCAATTTCTTCAACGACAGGTATATTTCTGGTGGACTTTGGCCAAAAGGCATTGGCAAGATTCTTTAATTCAGTGTTTCTCTTATGCACTTGTTGTCCTTCAATAGCAGAGCCTTCTCTTTACAGGCAAAACAAAAAAGCCAGACAAGGAGAAAAGAGAGAGACCAACGCTTATCCAACCTTCCCCATGACAACCACTGTTAATATATTTGTGTAGGCCTTTCCCGGTTTCTTTTCTGTATATATACGTTATTATTTTTATCTTTAAAAATAGGCCTAAATTATTCTATTTTGTAACTTGATTTTTTTTTCAACTTATACCATGACAGTGATGATTACATTTGATATGTTAACTTGGTTAGGCTATAAAGCCCTGGTGTTTGGTCAAACACTCGTCTAGATGCTTCTGCGAAGGTATTTTGTAGCTGTGATTCCTATCTACAAGCAGTTGACTTTAAAGAGTTGGGTGGGCCTTACCCAATCAGTTGAAAGCCTTAAGAGCAAAAACTGGGATTTCCTGGAGAAGAAGGAATTCTGCCTTGAGACTAACATGGAAGTCTTGCTTCAGTTCTCAGCCTGCCAGTTTGCCCTACAAATTTCAGACTTGGCAGCCCCCTCGAAACCCATGAACCGATCCCTTAAAACCCTCTCTCCCTCCCCTACTCCTTTCCCCCTTTTCTGCTTATCTGGAGAACCCCGAGCATCTTTTGACATAAACAGAGGCATGGATCTACCATATCACTACCATATTACATAGAATGATAAACATTCATTTTATGCTTGTGTAGCCATTTAACTCCTAACTGAGAGACACAGAACTTGTTTTCTGCTTCATCTTATTAGCAGCCCAGAAGCATGATTAATTGGCTGAAAGGGAATGCGAAATTTTAAAAGTAGAAAAAAAATAAAACCCTAATATTTCTGAAAAATATTTAAATAGTTTGTGTCTAAAGATAGAGAAAGGTCATAAAGCTACCTTATGGTGAATCAAAGTTATCCATACCTGTGATTGGTAATATTCTTTCTAGTCAAGTTGTCAGAGATGAAACCACAATTGCAACCAATGGGTTTCAACCAAATCAAATGAAGCTACTGTAAACGAGGCTATGATAAGACATTTTTGTAATTAAATTTTTCCACATGTCAGAAAATATTTCCTTAAATTCTCAGAAGTGGAACTGCTGAGTCAAGCAATATGTGCTTTTAAAGTTTGAGGTCTATAATTCTCCCCCTGGGATTTATTCCAAGTCATGTATTTATAAGACAAAGTTTTTGAGTACATCCTATAAGCCAGACTACATTAGGTCCAAGATACAGAGACAAATAAGCTACATCCTTCGTTTCAAAAGGCTCATGGCTGAAGCTCACTTGCCTTTGTGCCCAGCACAGTGACCCAATAGGAGGTACTCGACAAGTGTTTATTAACTGAACAAATGGACGAATGAATGAATGAATGAATGAGTGTGTCTCAGTTAGCTGTTGCTATTTAAAAAAGAACCTTACTGGCTTCAAACAACAAATAGCTGTTATTTTGTATGATTCCGTGAGTGAGTTGGGTGGTTCATCTCTTCTGGGCTCCCTGATGAAGGCTGGGGCTAGCATGGTCTCAGTCACATAGCTGACAGAGCTCACACTAGTTGGTCTTGAAGGGCCTTGGGCTGGGATGGTTCCTCTCTGCTCCCCAAGGCCTCATATCCTCCCATGGGCTAGCCTGGGCTTGTTCACATGGGGCTAGCCTCGGGGTTCCAAAGAGCGGCAGAAGAGAGCAAATGCTAAGTTACAGGCACTTTTCAGATCTTCAACTGGGTCACACTTGCTCCTGTCCCGTTGGTCAAATCGGGTCTCATGGCCACACCCAGATTGGGACAGACCCTGTGTGGATATAGGACTGGGAACAGCAGCCTGTTGGGAATAAGATTGCTTCTGATTGTAAGCTCGAGGTCTGGGTCCATTTACCTAAATGCCTGAGTTGGAAACTCGGTTCGGAGTTTGTGAAATTACGCTTCGAGCCCTGAACTTTTCCACTAACATGTGTTTAACCCAATGTGTCTGATTCCGGAGGCCACGGCTAAGGAAAGCATTTCTGGGGAGACTGAATGTGAGCCTCGAATGCGTGATGACTACCTTGCGTTCTGACCTTTTTCCTAACAAGCGTGGAGAATGATAACTCAGTGGCTCTGGGGCCACCGGTGACTCATTCCCTCTCTCCTCACGAACACAGATAAAGTTCATCCGTTACCTGGGTCCCCAGCCACGTAGCCCCTTGGCTCCACGGACATCATTTTTCTACTTGCTCAGCACTTGGAAGGTGATTTAATGTGAAATTCCTTAGCATCTATTAAACGCTGGCCTCCGGATGGCACCGTGAGGGGCCGCTTGGGGAACAAAGCAGCGTCTCTCATTACAAAAACTTTGTGCAGATTTTCAAAGTGCAGTTACCGAAATGATGCCTTCGCTACCACTTTTGTCCTGGAAATCTCTGCCTCCTTTTAAATGCACATGGCGTGTTCAAACCAGGAGAAAATATTTGGTGGAAATCTCCTGCATTCTTTACTTGCGAGGGCACAGAGGTTAATTTGTGAAATAGTTCTCTAATGGGAGCCAGATTTGGGGAAAGTGAGGAAACAAATGTAAAAATCATGTCTCCGGGGTGGGAGAGAGGGACACATTTGGATGGTGTGGGTCCCCTGACATGGGGCTGTCTGGGTCAGTTAGGCAAATAGGATGATCTTAATAGCTACAATTTATTCTCCGTTCTGGGGCTCAGGGTTCAGCTGACTATTCTATGAGCCATTTATTGTCTGAGCTGTTGGATTCTAAGAAAGTTTCTTTGATGGCCTCATATGGGAAAGCATTCCCTGTAAACTCATATTCAGGCAGATTTAGCTTCCAATCCTTCCCATTGCTATTATTCCCCAACCCCACAAGCAACACACACATATACCCCACGTTATCTGCCCCCTTCCCCACTTCCCATGTTGTCATCCAAGGAAGGGTGTAGAACAGTGCTTCTAAAATATCCGGATAAAGGACCATTTTTTTTAAGATTTCTAATCCGTTGCAGACCAATACTTTCATAAAATAGGAAAAACTGGGTATAGGAATATACATAATAAAGGCATACAAAAAACAAGCCCGACTGTTTTACCATTTGATTGGGCGGGCGTGAGAGTGGTCAGTTAAACTGTTGTAAAGGTTTCTGAACACTCACTCTCCATTTCTATACTGAATTTGTTGCGAACTGTAGCCAGTGGGCCGAGCACGCTCCGCACAGCTTTGGTGTAGAGCCCTGTTTCAGCGGCAGACTGAATGCTTAGCGTTTGTGCTTTTACTCACCCGTTTATCCTGCACGCATTTACTGAGCCTGCGTTCCCCACCAGGAGCCCTGTGAAACAGTGCCAGTTAAAAATAAGACACAGAGCCCATCAAGCAGTGGGTGGACACGGGAACAGGCACCCCCGACTCGGCTCGTGGGGCAAGGCTGTGATCAGGTAGCAGGTGTTGATGGGAGGAGCATCTCACCCAAGTGTAAGGGCTCAGGGAAGGCTAGCTGGAGGAAGCGGCATCTAAGCCAAGTCTCGAAAGAAGAGGACAAATGGGTTCAATGGAAAGAGGGGTCTAGGGTGGTAAGAGGGACTGGAAGAGAGAAGTCCTCTCCCGGGGAGGGAAGGGCATTTGCAGATGTTGCGGTGTGTTCGGGGCAGAGCAGAGGGTTGGGTTTGCCTGAGTGCAGAGGTGGAGGGAGGGAGAGATGAGGCTGGGAGCTAGAGCATGGGGACTAGGGTGGGGTAGGGGTTTGCGCTTCGAGGCTGTGCCAGGGAGTAAGGGCTTCATCCCCAGGAGCACAGGAAATGCTGGAGGCGTTGGGCAGGGAAGACCTCAGGAGCATATAAGCATTTTGGGAGGCTCCAAAGACTGCTGTGCGCAGAGCTTACAGGGAGGTGACGGACAGCTGGGGGCTGCTGCTGACAGCCAGCTGCAGGTGACAGGTCCTGGCCCAGCTTTGTCTGGTGGCCCGAGAGGAGGTGCCCAGCCTGCAGATAGATGCAGAGCCCACCGGACTCAAGGCAAATCGTTTTCAAACGGAAGGGAAAAGAAACTTCCAGGAGACCATTGAGCCCAAAACAGTGCTGGATGTGGGCTGCGCCGAGCTGGCCCGGTGAAGGGTAGCGCTGAGCTGACCTCCCACCGCTGCTTCTCCCACCCCCAGTCCTGCACCGGCGGCGGAACCCAGCGCTTGACCCAGAGGGATTGCTTTCCCCGAGATTCTTTTTAAAAACTGCTAGATCCTCCCCGCCCCCAGTACAAATTACAGGAACGCAATGAAGGCATGACCAAACGAAAGAGATTCACTCCACATCATGTTGGGAAAAAAAACCAACCCAGATTAAGTAGGTTTGCGATCCTCGATTCTGTACCTTCTGCCGCTCTCTTTGTTGTTGTTGTTGTTTTCTTTTTTTTTAAATATTTTATTTATTTATTTGACAGAGAGGAGAGAGATCACAAGTAGGCAGAGGCAGGCAGAGAGAGAGGGAAGCAGACTCTCCGCTGAGCAGAGAGCCCGATGTGGGGCTCGATCCCAGGACCCTGAGATCATGACCTGAGCCTAAGGCAGAGGCTTTAACCCACTGAGCCACCCAGGCGCCCCTGTTGTTGTTTTCTAATAACAGCCCAAAGCTCAGGGTTTGATGTTGGCAACATGTGCCACAAGGGTATCTGTCTTTGTTTCCTGATGGACAGATGCTATGACCGAAGACCAGCGTTTGATGCTGAGATCACACAACTTTCTGCCAACATCAGTTAAATGATGAATCTCATGCAAATAATTTGTTTGGTGTTTAGGAGGGCGTTGAGCCAGATTGTGGTGATGTCTCCATTTTTTTGCATGCTAAGGAGGCAACATTTCGGAGTGCCAGAGGTAGCTGGGCAGAAATGGAGGGAGGGGTTCCTGCAGGTGGACCCGGGTACCCTCCTTCCTCTGTGGCTATGAGGGCTCTGCAGGTGCCACGCCCCCCTAGAAAATCCAAGGTCTCAGGAATGGAGCCAGAGTGCATCCTTCTGCTGCATTTCTTTCCAGAGCCTGCAGTTCCCTGAAGGACATTCCTCAGGGTCAGTACACAGGCTGAGTTAGTACTCTGGGTGCAGGGAGGGTAAGGGGACAGGCCTTCTCTAACCAAATGTACATGATGGGCCCATTCATTAAGTGTCCCTGTAGCTGGATTTCAATGCCTCATCACCAATCTGGAGCAGTAAGGACTTTTTTTTCTTAATAATAATTTTTAAAAAATCCTAAAAACAGCAACAACACAAAAGAGTTGCTCGAGGGCTTGTCATTATTACTTCAACCCCGTGTTAAGAATTAGGACCACCACAGGGGCTTAGTAGGTGCTTAGTAAAAGTTTGAGGACTAGATGAATGGGTGAATTGTCATTTCCTCACTCTTGTCGATTTCTATAGACTCAGTTTTTATTTGTCTCCCCCACTTTTTATTCCCCTGTGGGAGCGGGGATTATACCTGTCTTCATGAGGATTCTTTCCCCAGCACCTAGCACAGGGACCGGCCCTGAGGTTGAATGACTGGGTGGATGGATGGTGGAGGAGGAGAAGTCAGGCCTTCCCCTGCGGGGCCGTGCCCAGCCCGAATGCTGACTCCTGGGGAGCCTGTCGCGGGCTGCTACAGCCTTCCCCGCCCACACCCATGGGGCAGCCCACGGCCTGGGACTGCCCTACTGTAGAAGGACCCCAGCGCTCTTCTGGGAGGTTCCACACAGCCCCAGTGTTCCCCAGTAATGTTTGGTTTGGTGACGTTCTTTTTATTGGCCTCGCCCTCTCATCTTGCTTCCCCCACGATCACTCCCAAATGAACGATTTGTACTTGAAGCTTTATCTCAGGATCTACTTCTGGGGAAACCCAAAGTAAGACAGAGGGACCACGTCGTACCTCTCTGGGATGATAACCTCACCAGGAGAGATAGCCACTTCCCCTCCCAACATTTCATTTCGAAAAATAGCAAACCAAAGGAAAATTGAACATTTTCAACCAGTGTCACCAGTCAGTAACATTTTCCTACAACTGCTTTATCTCTTCTTTGCCCTCTTCCTCTCTCTCAATCTTTCTCAATATCTATGTTTGTATTTTTTATAAATACTATGATTATATAATGTATAATTATATTATACTTTTGTTTATTATAATTATTCTATTTTATAATATATTCAGGAGAAACATATGTTTAGACCTAGTAGGAAACATTTGTTAGATAAATATGCCTTTTTCTTACAAATCTGATGCATTTTATGTCTCCATATATGTATATATATTTTATATATATATTTTTTTTAGAACATCTGAAAATACGTTTCAGACGTCATGAAATTTCACCTGCAAATCCTTTAGCATGTGTCTACCAGAAAAAAGGGCACTCTCCTTCATAACCCAAAATTCCATGATCACACCCAAGAAACTTAACATAGATAATAATACTATCTCCTGTATGATTCATACTCCAATTCTGCCACTTGTTCCAATACCGTCCTTTACAGCCGTGGGACTGTGTACATACCATCCTACTGGCCTTGACCCCGTGCCCTGTGGACACAATGACTAGCCATTACATTCAGGCCGAATGACCAGAACGGAATGGATTCCCTTACATTAAGAGGTGGAGAAGTTTCGGTCATGTGCTTCTGGAGGAGGGACAAATATTGCCACAGCGGGTGGGGCCTCGCAGGGCTCCCTGAATCCTACATCACATAGCTGAGGCTACACAGCTGGGTCCCACCACACCGCCCGACCTGGATCCTCAGACTCCTTTCCCAGAGAGCCCGGGAGTGGGCAGGGGCAACTGTCTCTGGGCCCAAGACGCTTGTACCTGTTGGTCTAGTTACTAATTTTTGTTGGTCCCGCTTTTTCAAGATTTTTAATTAGAAGGAAAAAAAAAGGGCATCACCGAAAAGCGAGCTCAGGGAAATCCAGTGGCCATCGATGGTTTTCAGGACTGGCTGCGTCATTTGCAGGGCCCAGTACAAAATGAAAATAAGGCCGCTGGTTCGGAACTTATTAGGGATTTCAAACAGCGACAGCAGAGCATTAAACCCAGTTTCAGAGCCCTAGTAAGTGTGGGGCCCTCACAGGACACACGCACATGAAGGTGAGGGCTGGATTGACTGAGGCTTTCATGAGCTTGAAGGTTGACAACAAAAGCAGGGAATATTGACCAAAGGCTTAAAAGTCTTGTGGAATTAGGGGCGCCTGAGGGGCTGAGTCAGTTAAACATCTGCCTTCAGCTCAGGTCGTGATCCCAGGGTCCTGGGATCAAACCCCACGTTGGGCTCCCTGCTCAGTGGGGGTAGTCGGCTTCTCCCTCTCCCTCTGCCCTTCCCCCCGCTTGTGTGCACTCTCTCTCAAATAAATAAAATCTTAAAAAAAAAAAAGGAAAGAAAGAAAGTGTTGTGGAATTAACACTAAATGACTTAAGCCAATGCCTAGCTGGTCCGCAGTGACAATAGCACGTAGTAGGCTCGATGGTTCTTCAAAAGCATCTGCGGTTGTCACGTACTCCGTCACCTTGGAGCAGGTGGCAGATGTGAGAATGTTTCCTGCCGTAACCTTGCTGGTTTGTATACTCATCAGACAAACGTTCTGCTGCATACCATTGCCCTCCTCTTCCATCAGGGCCGGTTTGACACAAGGCCACCCCCCCACACACACACACACACTGTTCCTCCGGCAAGCTGCAGCCTGTTCCCTGACTTCCGACTCTCCGGCTCTCCGTTGCATTGAATATTCCAGAAGCAGCCTCAGTGGTGTTGGGGAAGAGGAGGGGTTGTGTCTCCCCCGTGCCTTTCTGCACTGATACAATTCCCAGGGAAGGAGCCTGCAGAGTCTATGTTGGCAGAGTAACACACCCACAGTTTTGTTCAAGAAACGCACGTCTCTCCTTGGAGCTGTTTTCCCTCCAAGGACTCGAAAGGACAGAGCTGCTGCCACTCCTTCAGGCTGAAGCCAGGACCCAGGGAGGGAAGAGCAAAAAGAGGGAGTCTGCGGTGGGGCGGGGGGCGGGGGTGCTGGCAGGGCTGGGAGCACAGAGCCCTGGGAGGAAGGGGAGCCCAGAGCGAGAAGGGATTCCAAATGTCTGTTTTTATGCACCAGAGGATGGTGTGCTGGGGAAAAGAACGTTTTGCTCTTCCTCTGGACGCTACCCCTGATTGTAAGACTGACCGCCTTTTTGGGATAACCTCCATGTAAACCTGCCCCCCGCCCCGAGTTGCTGGTTATGACCGAGAGGATGAAGCAGAGACCCGCGGTAGCACCCCAAATCGATGTCATCCCCTGATCGGAATCTGTGGAGGGCTGGGGGCCTAGCACCCTCGTGCAGGTGTGTGGTTAAAAAGCAACTGTGAGTTCCTGTCCTCAGTCCCTGTCCTCAGCAGGGAGCCACACAAAGCAGAGATTTCAACAGAAGCCTGGAAAAAGTAAACATTGCCAGCGGGAGAAATTCGAAACTTCTTCTAGTCAACAGGAAACGTTTCCCTTTTGGTCTGTCAGAAGCAGTCGGGAGAGTGTGTGGAGCCCTAATTTTTCTTGTCTTGGGATGTAATAAAAATAGCCTCTCTCTGGGTGTAAATGAATAACTCCTCCTCCCTGCATCACCACCACTATTTAGAGCAATAACGAGGACTGGATGCCGCTCTGAGCTGGAATTTTGCGAAGTCGTGTTGCCGTTTTCGATTGCGGGGAGATTTCTGACGTGTTGTCCTTCTCCTTGGGACTGGAAGGAGTTTGTGTCTAGAAGAGAGAAGAGGAGGGCTCCAGGGATTCAGAAGGAAGAGAGACCTGGGGACAGACAGATGTTATCCCTGGGTCCACAGCAAGACCTTCCCAGGCCTCTAGACTCTTCCTTTTGGAGCCTCTAACCCTCAGTGTTGTTTCCTGGCCGCTGGTAGACCTCCACGACACCTGAGAGTCGCTTCGCCTCTGAAAGCCAGTTGACCTTGGGAAAGGTGGTCCACGAAGCCCAGGAGAGCGAGAGCACAGACAAGTTCATAGCTAATGTGTGAATGACAGCCAAGGTTATGATGGGAGAGACCATAGGACCTCAGCCACTGCGGAAGGATAAAACTCCAACACTGAGAAACCCAACAGCCGTCAGAAGACCCAGGCGCTGCAGAGGACGGGGTGCAAGCAGAGAGGAAGTGGGTTGGGGAGAGGGAGGAGGCAGGGATGGCACGAGAAGAGCACAGGCACAGTCTTTGGCTCCATGATTCCCGCACATGTAATGGCTATGTTAGCCAGGTCCTGTGTCTCCTGGGCACCTGACCGCGCTCTAAGTTGGACTCCGAGAAGCCAGGCAGACTCCTTGCCCTCAAGGTTTTGACACTCTGGGAGGGGGTAGGGAAGCAGACCTCAAATGAAAGCTGCACCCCACCAGTCAGTTTTCTGGTTATCTCAAACTTATGGACACCCACTATGTGCTGTCCTGAGGAGGGTAGGGATGGAGGGTTGGGAACAGATAATCAAGATTTTAAAACATTTTAAAGTAATAAATATTTTAAATAGTAAATGTTTAAAACAATAAATATTTAACATTTAAAGAAGATGGTTGTAGGGGAGCCTGGGTGGCTCCGTTGGTTAAGCATCTGCCTTCTGCTCAGGTCATGGTCCCAGGGTCCTGGGATCAAGCCCTTCGTTGGGCTCCCTGCTCAGTGGTGAGCCTGCTTCTCCCTCTGCCTCTGCCTGCTGCTCCCCCTGCTTTTGCTCTCTCTTCTCTATCTCTGTGTCAAATAAAAAAAAAAAAAATCTTTAAAAAAAAATTAGGATGATTGTATCCCAGTCTCACTTGGCTAGAAAGGAGGTGGCTAGTTATCACGCCAGGGCACGTGGGCCCCGGTGCAGTGCAGAAACAGAAGCAGAGCCCGTTGGGAGCGGACTTGTGCAGTAGCCTGTGTCCTGGGAATCTGCTTCCGTTCCCAGAGGACACCCTCTGTGCCTGGATGCTGGGAATGAGCGGGTGCCGGGCTGCGAGAGACTGAGCGGGTGCCGGGCTGCGAGAGACTGAGGACAAGGCTCTGTACTTCAGTTAATCACGGTTTTGTTCTGCTTTGACTTTGTACAAGCCACGTGTATACCGCCAAAGTCTCTTCCGTTCCTCCCCCTGTCTTTGCAAGTAACCATGTGGATGCAGATTCTAGACGATGAGGTTTGTGCTCATTGAAACCAAGGAGTTTGGGGGGGCTCCCCAGGGGGCTCAGTCGGTTAAGCGTCCGAGTCGTGGTTTCCGCTCAGGTCATGATCTCGAGGTCCTGAGATGGGGCCTGGCATCTGCTCCTTGCTCAGCAGGGAGTCTTCATGAAGATTCTCTCTCTCCCTCTCCCTCTGTCCCTCCCCCCTGCCCC
>CM052898.1:33667060-33682373 GCA_028534135.1 Potos flavus | reverse complement strand
GCCCCCCACCCCTCCTCTCTCCCTTTCTTAAAAAAAAAAAAAAAAAAAAGCAAAACCATAAAGGGAGTTTATCAGGTTTTATAACTTCAAAGTCCAGAGGTGGGTTAGACTTTAGGAACAGTTTGAGCAAAGATCTGGCTCAGTCTCTCTGTAACTTTGTCAGCTCTGCCCTTCTTTGGCTGCTGGCTTTGTCCTCAGACTGGCTTCCTCATTGTAGCAAAGTGCACACAGCAAACCCAGGTCTCATACCTATTTACCATGCTCTCAAGAACAAATGCAAAACAGGTAGCCTTTCTTTCTCCAGTCACTGAACAAAAGTCCCGGGTATCACTCTAATCAGTACTTGAATCAATCATTGTGGCAGGAGAGATGAGATTACACCGAAGGGTTGGGCCAGTCACCGCGCGTCCGGGTGGGGGCTGGCTCAATTCCCTGCAAGCCCAGAGCTGCCACATAGCAGCTGGGGGGATAGGTGGAGGGGAGGCAGCTACGGTGCTCGCTCCATGGATTTCAGGGGCTATGGCACCATCTACTAGCTTTGTGACAATGCTTGTATTTCTCAGAAGTCCTAGTTTGATATGGTCCACACCATATTTCCAGAGTTTTCTTCCAACTTCTTCTCCAGGCACGATTGAGCCTTTCTGAGTCCTGCCTGGTCCTCTTGTGAGCTGTGAATGTCACATTGAAATATGCCAATTCAATGTTTTGTTTTTTTTTTTAAGATTTTATTTATTTATTTGATACAGAGAGAGAGAGATCACAAGTAGGCAGAGAGGCAGGCAGAGAGAGAGGGGGAAGCAGGCTCACCGCCGAGCAGAGAGCCTGATGCGGGGCTCGATCCCAGGACCCTGAGATCATGACCTGAGCCGAAGGCAGAGGCTTTAATCCACTGAGCCACCCAGGGGCCCCTCCAATTCAATGTTTTAGAATCATAGAAAATCAGAACAAGAAGGGGGTGGTTTGAAGTCATCTCATCTTCATTGTTAGAGAGGTGCTTCCCATCTGGACTCCATATTCAGTGCTCTTTCTCTGACCCACTGGGAGGCTCTGCAGGGTAAATTTTGGTTTGATGGAGTTCTGTGACTTAAGAGCAGGGCAAATTACTTAACCTGTCGGAGCCTCAGTTCCCTCCTCTGTCAAGTGGAAACGGTGACAGTAGAGCTTACTTTATAAGGGATGGTGAGGATTAAGTCTGTATGCGTTTCCTAGTGCTGCTGTAACAATCAGCCACACATTGAGTGACTTAAAACAAATAAACACATTTATTGTCTCAGAGATCTGGAGGAATGAAGTCTGAGACCAATGTATCTGCACACTGTGTGCTTTCTGGGAGCTCCAGGGGAGAACCCGTCTCCTTGCCTTTTCTAGCTTCTAGAGGCCCCTCCTCCATCCCCAGAGTGTTTCATTCCACCCTCTGGCTCCATAGTCCAATCTCTTTTCTCTGACCTTGACCCTCTTGCCTCCCTCAGTCAAGGCCCTTGAGATGACATTGGACTCAGCCAGGTAATACAAGATAATCTCTCCATTTCAGGATCCATAACTCAATCATTCTTACAAAGTTTCTTCTGCCACGTATGGTCACATATCTACAGGTTCTGGTGATAAGGATATAGACTTTTTTTTTTTTCAGCAGTGGGAGGGACATTTTCTTTTAATCACAAAATAATACAATCAACACAAAAGCGTGTTGCATAGTGAAGAGTACATAGTAAGCATTCACTAAATGCCATTATCGTGATGTAGGTGCCACCTACTGTGTGCCCAGCACTGTGCTAGATGTGGAGCTACCACAGTGGTCCAGACAGATGTGGCACCTGCCACTGTGGGGCTTGGCCAGTCTCATCAGTATAACCTTTGAGCTCTCAGATTCTTATGTACAATGATATGCGTAAATCTATTTCAAATATGCTCAGGGACTGTCATTAGTCAGCTTTTGCTGTGTAACAAACTACCCCAAAGCTTACCAGCTCAAAACTACTTAGTGGGCTCTCAATTTTGTAAGTCATGAATTCTCGTTCTTTTCTTCTGGTCTGGGCTGGACGTGGTTGGGTATAAGCGGGCTCAGCCATGGACAGCGGGGGCTGCTGGCTTATAGTGGTCTTGGCTGGGCGGTATGGGGCCAATCTCAGTGTAGTTTTCATCACCCAGCCAGTGATGTCTGGGCTTGTCTGCGTGTTGGCGGAAGGAAGCAGCAAGAGTTGAGGTTGCAAAGCCTCTTAAGTCCTGGACTCAGAACTGACACACTGTCACATCTGTCTCTTCCATCGATCCAAGTAGATCCCAAGCCCTGATTCAAGGGGTAAGGAAATAGACTTCAGTGCTCGATGGGAGCAGCACTAAAACATTGCCGCCATTTTGCCATCTACCATCCTAGCATGGCACGGAAGAGAAAAGGAGAACGGAGGTTGTGTCCCTGTGGAACAGTTACCAGAGGAGAATGTTCCCCAGGAAAGGAGGCAGCAAGGCCACAACCTGTTCCGGAGTGGCCTTGGGGTGGCTCATTATTCTCGTGCTCTCTGTGAAGCACAATAAATTAGCATATTTCTTTCTCTCTGTGCTCAAATGCCAGGCCCCAAGATCTCTATTATAAATGACACAATTAAGTCCTTGGCAAGAAAAAGTCAAGTTCACCAACCTTTCTTCCCTTTTTCGGGAAGGTAGTGAGGACAAGCAGAGCAAGTACACCAAAGTCTGCACAAGTGACAAAAGACATAAATTTGGAGACATTAAGAGAGGTCATAGGAACACTGGGTTTCCTTAAAACAAAGGCTTCTGTTTGTCATTGGCAAATGTGAGTGGAAAAAGCAAGATATAAAACAGTTGATTCAGCCTTACCTTATCCCAACTTTTTAAAGAGAAAAATATTTCCTTATACATAGGCCTACAAAAACAACTGAAAACATAAATACACCACAATATTTACAGCAGTTGGTCATCTTTGCTGGGATTCGAGGTGGTTTTAATTGTTTTTTCTACTTCTCTGAACTTTCCAGATCTTTTCTAGTAAACTAAGTTACTTGAGTATCAGGGGAAAAAAATGTAATTAAAAATATCCACAATAGGTTGGTTCTAATTTTTTCAACATTTAAAAACAAAGCTCTAAGTTATCTGATTGTGTTGTTAGTAGTACTTGCTGGAATTGGGGCTTCCATACTGTTTCCTTTAAAATGATCCTGGGGCATTAATTTGTACACCAAGGTCATGGACTCTTAATTTCAAGTTTATAAAATAAAATGTATTCATAAGTTCCTTCCATTTGTTATCAGTCTCTCACTTCTCTAAATGACAGGAACTCAAAGATCTTTAGCAAGTGAGATACCCAGAGGACATCGCACTGTCTTTGCACAAGTGACTCTATACAGCTGTGATTTAATATCCAACTCTCAGGAGCGCCTGGGTGGCTCAGTCAGTTTAGTGTCTGACTCTTAATTTCAGCTCAGGTCGTGATCTCAGGGTTGTGAGATCGAGCCCCACGTTGGGTTCCATGCTGGGCTTGAGCCTGCCTAAGTTTCTCTGTCTCCCTCTATCCCTCCATGCCCCCCCCCCAAATAATAATAATGATAATAATATCCGACTCTCAGCTCTTATCAGGCTCTATATATATACAGAACAAGCCTGCAAAGAATATTTCTGCATCTTTTGTATAGATCTTATCTGTATTTGGCTCATGGCACTTTCCATGGAGATCCCTTTGGTAGATTCCCCTTATACACCTTATGAAGAAGTTCGGTTTCCATGATGCATGGCTGTGCTTCCTGTTAGGAAACAATGAAATGAGGTTATTTATCTTGGTTTCTCTTTGCCTTTGCTGCTGGGAAGCTTAGAATCAAATTTTGTGCTCAGTTAAGGGGACTTCCTTTAGCCAAGTTTTTCTATCTTGTTAAATAGTACCGCCATCGATCTATCCGGCTGTAGACAGAAATCCCAGACAACATTCTAGAATTTTCTGTCTCATTGTGGCAGTTACCCATCTGGGAGCTTTTTCCTTTGCAATCTCTCTCTCTGATCCATCCATCCGTCATTTTGTGCCTGTGTTGCTCAAATAGCCTAACTGGACTTCCCAAATCTTACTGTACTCTGCTCCTCCACCCACCCCCTCAGCCCAAACCAAAAGTCCATCTTCTACACTGACGGGACAGTGGTCTTTCTAACACTCCAGCCTGATCCTGTCACCTCCTCGTTAAAAATCTTTACGTGCAAAGTCTCAGCTCCTTAGCTTCTCTTGCGTAAGTCTCCATCTGTCTCTCTCAGCTGCCATCTTCCTTCAGTCCAGCCACACTCAATCAGCAAGGCACACCCTGTCTGGTCTCTGGGATTCTGCACATCCTGTTCCCCTGCCTCGAATGTTCTTCTCGCTTCCCCACCCCTCTTTGGCATGGTCACTGCCATGAATCTTGCCTCGGAGTTTCTTTCCTGAGGCCATCCCTGGTTCCTTCCCCCCACCTCGGACTCGTCAGGTGCTCCTCCTGTGAGTTTCCACACTTGCCCACCATTCTCCTGACACAGCCTCAATCATGGTGAATTGAAGGGTGACTGCCTCTCTCTCTCTGTCTCTTGCTCTGACATGTCATCCTGAGAGGGCCCGATCCCAGGTCTGTCTCTTGCTGCATTCCCTGCCTGACCTGCAGCAGATGCTTGCTGAATATTTTTGAAGGAATGAATAAACTCGCTTTCTGGCATCAAACATCTTCCTTCCCACCTCCTCTCGCTCACCCTCTTTATTAATCTATTACTTGGCTCTATTGCTTTATATTGTGCCTTTCAGTTACCCTAAGCCAGCCTATAGTAGATTGTTTTCCAAAAATGGTCATAATGTGCCTGGCCTTTCAGAACATCCTATGGAGGTACTATTTTCCCACCCTTGAGCCTGTGCAGCCGCCTGACTAATAACATGCAGCTGATGCAATGGGGCTGGCTTTGCTTTAGTTCAGGCAGCCTCGAGCACTTGTTCCTCTCTAGGAACTGACCCGCTGCCGTGTGCACTAGCCCGGGCTGGCCTGATGGCAGATGGGAGACCCAGCTCCAGAGCCCCCCCACTGTGCCATCGGGCCCCCAGGCACACGAGACCGTCACAGATTCAGCCTCAGGCAGCCCCACGCAGACTGCCTGAGTGAGCCAGGGGAGATCGGCTGACCTTGGCCCAGCTCACCGGGCATGCCTATTTTGGACAAACAGGCTGAGGAGCAGCAGTAACAAAGGCTTGTTGTCATAAACCCCCATGTGTGGAGGTGCTTTGTTACAGTGTGTCTTGGTGTTTGTTGTTCCTGGTCACTGACCTCAAGGGACACACTCTCCCTCTGACCACAGATTACCAAATCGAAGTTTCCAGATGCTTAGGGTAGTCTCGTCTTCTTTTTGTCTAGCACCGTAGGTACATAATCCAAATCTGTTTTTAAGGGCAGAATTATAAAGCATACCCCAACTTTTAGGTCACCAAAAGCTTACACGACTTTTGTTCCAACATCTCCCACCTCCATCCCTAAAACCAAAGCAAATTTAAATTTAATTCCTCCTCCCTGGACTCTACCTAAGGTATCCATATGTTGCTTGTACTGCGATCCTTTGAAGTAGCCCAGGGACTGGATCTGAAGCCCGTGTGACTTGGTGCTAGTAACTCAGTCCTCCATGACCTCCAGTGAGTCACTTAACTTCTCTGAGTTTCAATTTTCCTGTCCGAGAAATGGGTGCTATAATTCCACCTACATCCAGCACCTTTGTAAATTTATCCATTCCATGAATATTTCCTGAGGGCCTCCTATATGCCAGACATTGTTTTGGGCTCTGGAGACATACCAGTGAGCAAATGCAGGGGAAATAGTCTTTGTCCTACGAAGCCTACCTTCTACCAGAGGGAGACAGACAATAAAGAATGAATAGAAGAAAATGATTTAGTGTGATTGAAAGTAAGTACAATTACAACACATATGTCTGGGTTAGGAGGATCAGGAGGGCACGAGGGGGCTGGCCATGTGGGTCCTGGTTGCCATTTTACACATCAAATTGTTAGGATAAGTCTTATTGAAATGATATTTGAAGCAAGGCTTGAAAGAGGGGGCAGTCGGCTTTGCAGGTTTGTAAGGGAAGAGAATGCAGGGTGAGGACGCCCAGGGCCAAGGCCCTGAGAGGGGAACGTGCCTGGTGTGTTTGAGAAGACAAGAAGCACATGTGTCTGGAGGGGAGCACGAGGCAAGAGCAGCAGAAGCAGGCAGAGAGAAAAGGGGCCAGGGGGCCTCTGGGGAGAACAAGAGAACACTTTTGAGGCTTAGCAGTAGTAAGCGCTCTATCCATGGCATTGGTACCCCCTGAGGTCAGCTCCTAGGAAAGATAGCAAGGAACCTCCCCCCCCCCCCCCAACCACCACCACAAGGACATGACCTTGGGGCAAGAGGGAGAGTCAGGCGCTTTTTGAGTTGAAGGTTCTGTGCTATAAACCTGGGAAACACCCCACCCCCCCTTTGGGCTCTCTGGCCAGGGGTGACTGCATAGAACCGAGATATTCCCTCTCAAGAATCAGGGAGGCTGGTGTGGGCACCCGGAATCCAAGGGCTCTTTCTGGCAGCAGTCAGAGACATAACACATCAGGCAGAACCAATTTTCTAAATCAATCCCACAAGAGAAAACTATCCCACCGGGGCTCTGTGTGGACCCGTCAGTTTCTCCATCCTCCCTGCCCTGGGCTGGGGGGGTGGTATTAGGCATGGATTTGATCCTCTGGAGTGATAAGGGCCTGGGGTTCTTGAAAACAGGCAGCACAGAGAGGGCAAAAGAGGGAGTGAGGTAATGGTATGCTGCTGATCAGACAGGAGGAAGCTTAGAAACAATGATGTGAGCATTAAGAACTGGATGTGTCCTTATTCATGTCTTAAGCTGCTGGAAATGGTCAGGTCCGCTGACCATTGATGCTCTTGCTCTCACGTGCATTCTGGAGGGTGAGTTAGCCGTGTTACCCCTTCGTTACCGCTAGCCACCTCCCTTCCAGCCTACATCATGGTTGTGCAGACTCCTGCCCTCACCAGTCACCTGGCCGGGAACCACAGAGACCTGCTGAGGTAGCACCGGGCCTGGGAGCCGGGGCCCGGGTGAGGCTCCATCGCCCCAGTGCTACTGGGCCAGTCATTTAGATGCAGTCCTCGCCCAGCGCTCAGGCGGCAGCACTGATCAAACTGAGCATGCGCAGGAATGCCCCGGAAGGGCCTGTGCGGAGGCAGGGACGCTCTGGCTCGCGCGGTGGGTCTCGGGTGGGACCTGAGCTTCCACGCAGGGACTCCCAGGTGCCGCTGCTGCAGGGTAAGCGCATCCCAATGGGGTTGCAACTCCAGCTGCACGGTAGGAACCCTGTCCCCCCCGGGGAGCTGGAACCGAATACGATTTCAGGCCCCATCCGGCAAATATTCTGATTTACTTGGCTTAGGGTGAAGTCTGAGCGTTGCAAGTTTAATCTCTCCCAGTGATTCTGTCAGGCAACCAGGATTGTGAACCACAGGTTGGGTCCATGCTCCTCACCCTCCAGGGCTTTAGGTAGAGAACTATATTTTATCTTCCACGCTGGAACACATTTTAAAAAAAGATTTATTTGAGAGAGACAGAGACTTCTCTGAGAGAGCAAGCACGTGAGTGGGCGGAGGGGCAGAGGAAGAGAGAGAGAGAGCGCCTCCAGCAGACTGGGGACCGAGCATGGAGCCTGATGCGGGACACAGTCCCATGACCCTGAGATCATGACCTGAGCTGAAATCAAGAGCCGGCTGCTTAACACATTGAGCCACCCAGGTGCCCCTGGAGCACATGCTAGAGTGCAAGGGGTCACAGATGGAAATCACACAGGCTCAGCAGGTATAAACCAGGGTTACCCTGAGCAAATCCCCATGTGTAGTCAATTCCACTGTAGCCCGATGGGGCCTTAGTCATGCCCAAGGTCACAAAGGTGATTAATGATAGAACCCAGACTTGGAACCCCAGCTCCTGACTCTTAAGTTGTCCTTTCACTTTCTCAGAACCTTAATTACTCACTCTGTGAAATGGGGATAAGAACGCCTATCCCGTCAACTCTAGAGTGACTATAAAATGAGGCTGTAATCCATGAAAATGTGCATTAAAAGCTTGAGCCGCTCTATGGAATGGGAAGGCATTTCTGTTATTGTGAGTCTGTGGCCACCAGAGCCAGGCTGGGATCTACCCATCCTGAGTTAGATTAACCACAGCTCTTTGAATAATAAATAATAAATGGGGTGTATGAGCTAAAATAACCTTGACAAAGGGAGAAGTGGGAAGATGGGAATCAGAGAGGCATTTGATAAAGAGGAGTGTCATTCCCTGAACCCAGATTGAGCAGAGGCAGGCTGAGTGAGGGAAGATAAGAATCTAAGAATCTAAGAGTGGCCCCCAAGCTGAATGGGAATCAATAATGTTGTCTCTAAAAATAATGAGGTTATATATTATATATAAATATATATTATAATCATATAATTATTATTATTATGACACACAAATAGAAGCATGGTTAGTATAGACCATGAGCTCATCCTAGTGGGCTTCTCAGACCTGAGGGTGGTGTGAGCATGAGGAGGGTGGATATGACATTAGAGCTGAAATTGTCGAGGTTGGGGTGGTAGAAAGTGGGGGGCTGCAGAGGAAATCCCTTCCAACCTACACATTTTGCAGAGGAAAACACTGAGGCCCAACAACCAGCAGTTTGCTGGTGAAGCTCAGACTGGGCTCAAGGTCTTGAAACAGTCACTCCAAAGTCTCTCCCTACGTGTCTATGTCAAAAGAAATACCAGTTAGGACTTAATCAGTAATACTGACCACATGCCATTGTAATATCCCCCCCAAACTAATGGCAATCCTCTATTATCAGCGAATACCCAGTTTCTGTTCAATTGTACCCAGTTGTCTCAAAAGCGTAGCTTTATGATTGGCTCTTTCAAATCAAGAACTGAATTCCTCTTTCCATCCCCGCACTGCATTTGCTTGAGTCTGTTTTAATCTTTAACAGTTTTTCTCTCTTTTTTAATGCTATTCATTAGGTGAAAAAAGAAACACTAGGGGTGGAGGGGTGCCTAGCTGGCTCGGTCAGTGGAGTAAGCGATTCTTGATCTCGGGGTCGTGAGTTCAATCCCCACATGGAGCGTAGAGCCTACTTTAAAATTTTTTAACATGAAAAATACATAAATAAAGAAAAAAAGAACTCCTGGGTTGTTTGTCCCATAGAACGCGCCACGTTAGAGATGTAACTGAGTGTATCCTGGTGGTGACCTTGAGCACGCTCCCTATTCCCTGTAGCTCCTGTGAACTCCGGAGCTTCTTTCACGCGTAGTGGCACACTCCCTTACAGGTGGTGCCCGGTGCTTTCCGTTGCATCATCTGTCCTATCAGATGCTCATAATGTAATGTGGAGCTGTCTCTGTCAGAAATACTGGAGTATTTAAAAGAGAAACAGGGACCCCTGGGTGGCTCAGTCGGTCAAGCGTCTGCCTTCGCCTCAGGTCATGATCCCAGGGTCCTGGGTTCGAGCCCTGTGTCAGGCTCCCTGTACCAAGTGGAGAGCCTGCTTCTCTCTCTCCCTCTGCCCTTCCCCCCGACTGGTGCTCGTGCTGTCTCTCTCTCACAAATTAAAAAATATATATATATATATTTTTTTTTTTAAAGAAAAGGAACAATTACATGCCATCATACATTTGTCTAAACCCATAACATCAAGACTGAATCCTTGCCTGAACTCTGGACTCTGGGTGATAATGATGTGTCAGTGAAGGCTCAGCAATTGTAACAATTGTGTGTGTGTGTGGGGGGGGGGGGGGATGTTGGTAGTGGAGGAGGCTGTGTGTATGGGGGCAGGGGTTATATGGGAAATCTCTGTACTTTCCCCTCAATTTCAGTGTGAAACTAAAACTGCTCTAAAAAAACGAAGTCTATTAAAAATAACAAACACACACACACACAAAGTGAAGCAGTGCCTTTATAATACTCTGGTGGGGGCAGCGAGGAGGTGGCAAGCAAGGGAGGGCGATGGACCAGGAATGGCAGGAGCTGGTTGCTGCCACTGGGCAAGGGGACACGGGGCTCGTTGGACGATTTTCTCCCCTGTTGTTGTGTATTTGAGAATTTCTATGACAAAAATTAAACACAATAAAACGCTGCTGGAAATGCCCCTAAGAAGATGTGGCAGGCATCGTGGGTCCGCTTCTAAGCCGGTATTCATTCCTTGTCACCCTGTTCTGTCTTTCGCAGAGAATCTCAGTTCTGCTCAAGTGAGCGAGCTCTCTAGCTGGCTAGCTCCGGCCCCAGCAGAGAAGGCGGTCTTCAGCGCCGGCTGCTCTCCGACATGGCCCACGTGATGCATTCAACAGAGGACGTGCTCAAAAGATAGACCGTATGTTCATTATAGTCTTTCGTCTTCACAAAAAAAACAATGAGAATATTATCATCCCCATTTTACAAGTGAACGTGAGACTTGGAGAAGTCCTGTGTCCCGGGTCACTGGCCAGTGATCTTAGGTCCGTGCAGCAGCACCAAAGCCCACATTATTTATTTATGTGAGAGAGTGAGTGAGACGGGGGTGGAGGCAGGGGGTGTTGGGGGATGGGGCAGAGAGAGAGAACCTCAAGCTGACCGGGCACTGAGCACTGAGCCTGACTCTGAGATCATGACCTAAGCCCAAATCAGGAGTCAGCCGTAAAGCCCACGCTCTTAGCCACGCCATGTCCCACTTCGAGGTCTGGCATTACACATTGCCGCCATGTTTTCTCTCCAGGTTGAGTGAACGTCACAGGAATGTGTTAACTGGGGGACGGATTTGCTGGGAACAGTGGGACAGACTGACATTGGAAAGACACTGCACTTTATAGTTCTATTTCCCACAATTTTCTGTCTATAAGAATCTCCTGGTGTGTTTGTTAAAATGCAGAGTCTAGAGAAGGGGCCTGGTAATCTACATTTTTATCAAAACACCCTCCTCCCCCATGATTCTCATAGTCAAGCAAGTTCGAAAAACTATGCCTTGTGGCATTGAATACAAGCCCAGATAGAGCGGATTTATTAAATCTAAGCAGAGAAAGGAATCTTAAAGCTTTGTGGATGCCCCCTGACCCGCAGCCAGTAGGCAGTGGGTCCTGGTGACATATGTGCAGTGGACCCATTGACTGGTGGGTGCTCCGGCCGGCACCTGGTGACTAACTGCCAGGTGACTAACACCCGATAACCAGCCTGGCCCCTGGGCCCACGGCTAATCGGACACCTGATCAGCCTGACCCAATCAAAACTTTCCTCCCAAGGATTTTAAGTGAAAAATTCTAGATGTTCTAGCTGTTGCTGGGCACTCGATCTATCGATTCATGTGAAGTTAGGGGCAGTACAGGCTAAGTGATGGGGAAGCACTGGAGAGAAGTCTTATTTTAAAAAGGTGGTGGAGAGGGGCACCTGGGTGGTGCAGTGTGTTAGGAGAGCTAGGTTTAGGTTTCGGCTTAGGTTGTGATCTCAGGGTTCTGAGATCCAGCCGCACATCAAGCCCCGCACTCGGAAGGGTGTCTGCTTGAGACTCACTCTCTCTGCCCCTTCCCCGCCCCTCCCTCAAATAAATAAATAAATAAATAAACAAACAAACTAATCTTTTAAAAATAATTAAAAAAATAAAAAGGTAATGGAGAGAGAGAAGAGAAGGGAGACGGGAGAGGGATGGAGAGGGGGATGGGGAGGCGAAGGAAGGAGGTGAGGGCAGAGGCGTGGGGACAGATAAGGTGGATATACAAAAATGGGGGGTAAAAAGAAAAGGGAGAAAGAGTTTAGTGGCTTTAATAGTGGCCCCAAAAGATAGCTAGTCACCCAGGACCGCAGAATAGGACTTGATTTGGAAAAAGTGTCTTTGCAGATGTAATTGAATTAAATATCTAAAGCTGAGGTGACCATGGGTTTAGGGGGACTGGTGTCCTCAGAGATGAAAGGAGAGGGATTTGACACAGAGATGGGGGAGGGGGGTGCCTGGGAGGATGGAGGCAGAGGTCCGAGTGATGTGTCCACGGGCCAAGGTGTAGGGAATGGCCTCTAGAAGCTAGGAGAAAGACAAGGGACTAGTTCTCCTTCAGAACCTCCGAAAGAAACCAGCTCTGCGCACACCTTGATTTCAGACTTCTCGTTCCAGAACTGTGAGAGAATCAATTTCTGTTGTCTTAAGCCATCAAGTTGGTAGTGAGTGGTTATGGCAGCCCTGAGAATCTAACTCATTCTAGGAGATGAGAACTCTTGGCTGGAGAGGGAGAAAGGACCAGGAAGGAGAAGGAAGGAAGGGCTTCAAGGGGAGGGAAGCAGAATAAAAGTGGGAAGGAAGAAAGAGAGAGCCAGAGCTGTGGGATGGGAGGAGCCAGGGAGCAGGGAGCCAATGTGCCTGTCCCCTCCAGCCCCTCCCCTTAGGTCCATGCCCCTGGACCCTGGTTCATCTGAGGACTCCCCGTTAGGTTCCCGAGGAGCCCCCTGCATCCTGACATGACATGAGAATTCCTCCCACGCCTGCTGGAATACTCCAGAACAACGGCAATGGGGCGTATACATGAGGATTTTACAAAGACCAAGGTTCCCTCTTGCTTTCTGCCTCTTGGAGTGTTATTTTTTAATTTTTAATTTTATTTTTTATTTTTAGAGAGAGAGTGCACACGCATGTGCGAGCGGGGGCCAGGGAGGGGCTGAGCGGAGGGAGAGGGGGGTAGAGAATCTTAAACAAGGCTCCACGTCCAGGGTAGAGCCCCACTCGGGCCTCCATCTCATGACTCTGAGATCATGACCTGAGCTGAAATCAAGAGTCAGACACTTAACCCACTGAGCCACCCAGGCGCCCCTGGAGTGTTATGTTTTCTTATGGATAGCAGCTAACCCTTCTGAAACCCTTCCCACATGCCAGGCACAGATCTAAATGCCCTGCAGGCATCATCTCAGTGGGTTTTCCCAGCCACTCCAGAGTAGGCAGTGCTCTGAGCCCACATTAGAGGGAGCAACTGAGGCGGACCAGGGAAGTAATGACTCTGCCCAAGGTCATCAGCAGTAGAGGGACATTCCTGGGATTCAAACCCAGAGACTGATGGTTAACCGCTGGACTCAGCCACTTCTCTCTGGAAGCATACTTTGAATGAGGATAACCGGAATTCCCAACATGTTTTCACACTCTTTTGTTAGGTAGTAAAACCCTAATAGATTTTTATTGGTGTTTCAGTTGGGAGAATGAGCACCTGAGTGGTTGTTACCTGGGCTTCTAGCCCTGGGCCCCCCACCCTCTGTTCCTGGGGTCTGCATGGGGGGAAGGCTGGGAGGACCAAGGAAAATGAGTGGGAAAAGGGAGGCTGGAATTTTTACTTGACTCTGATGTGAAAGTCTGGAACGCCAAGCCCAAACACAAGCTCATTTCTTCACTTGGCTTCTCTTCCTCCAGACTTCGGGGCCCATACTGCAGCTCCCCCCCCCCATCACCCCAGTCTTCCTGCCAGCCTGGAACTCTCCCAGCCCAGCCTCTCCAGGGCCCTTATGGTGTCACCTGCGGTTTCCTGCGTGGGGGTTTGGAGTGGGGTGGGGGGAGCAGGGACTGGGCTGGAGCCCTGCAGGCAAACCCACCCTCCTGGGTGTGGGGCCCTGGAAGAGCCGGCCTCCCCTCTCTTGGGCCTGCCTCACTGTCCCCATCTGACAAATGAAGACAACAATGATATCAGCTCAAAAACTGCCCTGGAAACATGTGCCATTTGTTGTATGGCAATCCGATTTCAATAGAGATTTTCAGAAGCACAATCGTCCATTGTTTAGGGATGCATACTCAGGTGTACAGGACACGTTAGGAGAAAGACATTGGTCTGGACTAGTTTCTCCGTGTGGAAAGTGATGCAGTCTCCTGCCTCCTCCTGACACCTAAAGCTACCCTTTCAGTGTGCTTTCCCCTTTTACTGTCTCCTTTCCAAGCCTTCTACGATCTGAGTGCTCCCCAGTTGAGCATTTAGTCTTAGATCTTTCTCCCACTGTCCAGCTTTGTTTTCTACTAAATAACACACAGAAGCCTGGTTTCAAAAAATAATGCATGTAAATGGGCATATGCGTGAGTTTACGTGTTCCCCCTGCCTGAGTAGGTATTTGCATTTGAACCAGGCTGTTTTCGTGACACGGAATCCTTTGAATGATGAGAATTTCAGGCATCTTAGCCAATTGTAATGGGTGGTAATATTAAGGTGCATATTTTCCAGTAACCTTCCTGGGTAGATGGCCCATCTCTCTGCTCCCTCGTGCTTTTCTCTGGCACTGCCACCTGACGTTATAATGGTCTATTCAGGTCTGTCTCCCTTGCTAGATTATGAGGTCCTTGAGGGCAGAAGCTTTGAGCTCTTCTTTCTATCCCCTGCATGCAAAAATGTTTGATGAATGAATGCACGTTTGTAGCTTATTATTGCAACCTACTTTGGAAGCATTTGAAAAAAAATCTGCATTTTTTCCCCTCATATCCCAGCAACTCTTCCTGATTCCTCAGAGCTCCGCTGGCCACCAAGCACATAAGCTAGCGAGGCACTGAAATGTGGCTAGTCTGAACTGATAAGTAAAACACTAGACATAAAGCACAGGATTTCCTTGACTTCGTATGAAAAAAAAAGTGAAATATCTCATTGTATTGAAAATATCTCATTAATATCTCACTTATAATTTTATTCTGACATAGGTTAAAATGATACTTTGGTTATAATTAATTAATTAATTAATTTCTATTTAATTAATTAATTAAATCATTAAGGTGATTAAAGTTTATTTCCTCTTATTTTGTTTAAGGCAGCTACCAGAAAATTTAAAATTGCACCATATGGCTTGCATTAGAGTTCTACTGGACAGCTTTGCGTTAGTTCCCTAATCACATGTGCAAGTTTTCTTCACTTCCCTGGGGAGTAATTCCTGTGAGTCTGGAAGCAGAGACTTATTTCCAGGAGCAAAGGAGCACCCAACAGTAGCTTTTCCTCTCTCGGCCTTTGATTCCCTCCAACACAGTTTTTTTTTTCCCCCTTCCAATTTCTCCGGTGGGGAGAATGCCATCAGCCTGTAAATGCCAGCAGCTCAATCCTGCTTGAGCCACAGCATCATTTCTATCAGCGCTGGGTCTGTAGCAGAGGTTCTTTCCAGTCCTGGTTGGCTGAGCAGGTCTTGTTCCTAAGCCTAAAAATCCCTGTTCTGGGACAACTTAATAAGTGGGGTCGACAGGCATGAAAAAGTTAGCAGAGGAGGAGAGGGTAGCCCTGCCAGGAGAGTGGGCTCCCCTGGAGGCGGGGCTCGCAGTGACTGCCAGGAAGCGCGAGGAGACTTCCAGAGC
>CM052898.1:33607056-33658773 GCA_028534135.1 Potos flavus | reverse complement strand
GAGTCCCATTATTACTTGTAATGGAGTATGTCTGCCAGGGTTGGCCGGGCTGTTGGCTCTTGGTGGGAAAGGCTCTTTCCAAGGAAGAACCATAAAGACACGAGCTCTAGGGACCTGGGCAAAGAGGAGTAGAGCCCAGTACTCCTTGATGTTTCCAAACCCTCCTTGTCATTTGATTATTAAGAGGAGCTATTGGTGCGGAGTGCTCAGCGGAGGAATTTCTGCCTCCCAAAGCGATCCTTGAGTTTGTAGCCATGGACAGACCCATCATCGAATTGATTGCATTGCACTGCATCGATTCACAAGCATCAAGCTGGGACAAGAAGGTGATGGGGAGGAGCTGCTTCAGGTTCTTGGAAGTAAAGTTGTGTTTAGAGTTGTCCAAGTAAAATCTGTTCCCAGTGGTTGGAGATGGCCGTCTGTATTTGTTAAGATACAGGGGAAGCTACCAAACAAAGGGTTCCAAGGCTTACACAAGCTCTAAGTAATCTCTCTCTCATGTTACAGTGCAGAGGTGGCAATCAGGGCTGGCAGGATGGCTTCATTCTCAACACATGGCTTCTGCTTATGACTCCATTTCTCACCTCCCAACCAGTAGGAAGGGGGAAGGGACCAAGAGCACTCAACCACTTTTTTCTAAAGATAAGATTCCAAATTGGTACCAGCATTGCACTTTCTAGCCCACTGGCTAGAGCTTAGTCTAATGGACACGCCAAATTGAGAGAAAGGCTGGGAAATGTATTCTTTACCTGAAATGTAGTCTTTTCACTGAAAGGACAGGATGGATGGGGGTGAGAGAGGCGTGAGGGACAACGAGTAGTCTTCCACACCATCCTTAAGAGAGACCAGGAGACCGCAAATGGGTAATTGAAGAGTGCCAGACCATCCCAAACCCCAGCGGCCTCATTGGGAATAATCACAGTAGTAGGTCTGGAATGTGCTTATAATTTACTGAATAACAATCAAGAAGAAAGGTCAGGCTTCCCGAAAGAAAATGTAAAGATAGAAAAAAAGGCTGCCTGGGTGGCTCAATGGGTTAAGCATCTAACTGTTGATCTCAGCTCAGATCTTGATCTCAGCTCAAGTCTTGATCTCAGGGTTGTGAGTTCAAGCCCCGTGTTGGGCTCCACACTGGGCGTGGAACCTACTTAAAAAAAAAAAACTAGGGGCGCCTGGGTGGCTCAGTGGATTAAAGCCTCTGCCTTCGGCTCAGGTCATGATCTCAGGGTCCTGGGATCGAGCCCCGCATCGGGCTCTCTGCTCAGCGGGGAGCCTGCTTCCCTCTCTCTCTTTGCCTGCCTCTCTGCCTGCTTGTGATCTCTCTCTCTCTGTCAAATAAATAAATAAAATCTTAAAAACAAAAACAAAAACAAAAAAACACTAGTCCTATGCCACTGAGGCCTTTTAACCTCTCTGAAAGACTCCTAGAAAACAGTGCTCACTTGTGCCCAGGAGTCTGACTTGTGCAAGAAGCCTCCTTCCAGCTGGAGGTTGAAACTTCTAGCTCTTGATCCTGAATCATTGGTGGAAGGGGAAGAAGAGGGGCACAAGGAGCTCTCCCAGAGGAGCATCAGTTATACATTGAAAAAGGAGTTTCTCTACATTTTGTTAAAGGAGGAGGAGAGGAAGTCCGGAGGAGGAGAAGGGAGAGGAGAGAAGGTGCAGAAGGCTGGGCAGGGAGGTGGAGGAGGTGGAGATATGTCCCCCAGCACTTCAAAACCCCTCTAGGCTGCCCTGCAAATTTCTGGAATAATGTAATTTGCATGTGACTTGAATGACGATGTAGTTGGTGAATTAGAATACCTGGAGAGAGAGACCACCCCAGTGGACACTGAGGCTTTGTAACGTGGTTGCCACTTGGGGGGAACTTGCTGCTAAGATTTCTAATGTAACAGCCCTCTGATGTGTTCAGAGACTGCTTTTCCCTCGGAACATTTGTGCCTAAGCCCCTCTACTTGTCAAAATTAGAACAGAAAATTGCCCTCCTGGAAAATTTATTTTAAAAGATTATAGGATGGAGCTGGGGAAAACAGAGACTGAATCAGAGAGATGAACTTTTTATTAGGAAAAACTTAATACATATGCAATAAATCCAGCTACAGCAATCACCAACTGCTGGCCAATCTTGTTTGCCTCGCCCCCCCAACTTCCTGTCTTCTCCCTGGATTATTTTGAATAAATCCCAGCATTGTGTCATTTTTATCTGTATATTTCAGTCTGTGTCTCTAGAAGATAAGAACTCTTCTACAAAAGACATAACCATAATACATAATTATACTCTAAAAATCAATAGTAATTCTTTAATATAACCAAATAGCTCATCATTGTTTAACTCTCTCCACGTCTCCCCGCCCCCACTTCCAGGTGTGGGTGCGCCCCCTTTCTCAATTGATTTGTTTACATCAGGATCCAAACAAGGTCTACTTGTTGCATTTAGTTGCTCTTAAATTTATTTTAATCTACAGGTACCCACCTCATCTATTTTTCCCCCTTTACACAGTAAAGTTTTCGAACGTCTGGATTTTCTAGTGTCTCTGAACACATTCCTCATCTTCTACATTTCCTGATGATTGGCTAGGAGATCCTGAGGCTTGGTCTTGGGGTCTCATGAAGGTCTTGGGGTCTCAGACTTCGTCAAGATGCGTGTTCCTACATCAGGAGGCTCATCGTGCCTGGTTTTCCCTCTCTGCTCTTAGCAGACACTGATGATCCTTTGCCCCATCCATTATTTCAGTAGGGATTTGCAAAAATGGGATATTCTAATTCTTTCATTCGTTCTTAATTATTTACTAGCTGGAATTGGTTCTATAGACAGCTATTTGTGGTTACCCTGAGGAACAATTCATACAGGAAAGATAGGATAAAGACTTGACTCTTCCCCTTTACTTACCAGTTTTTAAAATAATAAATTGTTTCTTTGTCATCTTCCAAGAAGACGGAGAGGGTTTTTTTTGTTCGTTTGTTTTTGTTTTGTTTTTTATGGGCTCGTGAATTTTTACATATGCAGTGTGATTCAGTCCTTTGTGGTTAATTCTTATTAATCCTCAAATGGTCCCATTGTTGGCCCTTGGGATCTTCTCTAAGTTGACTCCTGAATCCTTTTGACATGACCCCACTAGTCTTTGATAGCTTCATTGTTTTCTGATATGAGTAGATGGCCAAGCTTATCTTAAATATTTCTTGTCCTAGACCTGAAACCAGTCATTTCTCTAAAGAGCTTGGTTTCTCTTAGTGGTAAGTGGTATTTAGAGAGCAGAGTCTGGATAATTCAAACAGTTTTTAAGACAATGTTTTTATTTAATTTGAAAATAAAGTATAAGCACTGTAAACACAACTTAAATTCAGGGACTAAATGAAAAAGCTGAACAAGGATGCTCTAGAATATCACTGTTCAACAGAACTTTCTGTAATGATGGACATATCTGACATCTAAGCTATCCAATATGGTGGCCACTAGGGGCATGTGCCTATTGAGAGCTTGGAATGTGGCTAGTGCAACTGAGGAACTGATTTTTAAGTTTAACTTTAAACTAATTTAATTTTAAATTTAAATAGTCACATGTGGCTAGTTAATACCTTATCAGATAGTGCTAGAAATCTAGAATCCCTGTGATTAAATTCCACAATTGTGTTTTTTAAGCACCATCCCTGTGCAAGATAGAAAACAGAGTAGTATGCTGTCATTCCTCCAGGAATCTTCCAGTATATTATAGTAAAGGAAATAAGATAAATCTCCTCATAATTTCAGCGTAACCGACATGGCAATTTCTAGCCAAGTTGCAATGCAATGAGAATTCTGAAAAGGGAAATGTATGTTAATAATCTGATTGGGATGGTCAGAAATGGATTCATGGAGAAGATTACACCAAAATATACTTTTTTTTTTTAGGAACCATGACCTTTATTATTTTATTTTTACGTTACATTTTTAATTTTTTTAGAATTTTTAAAAAATGGACTTTATTTATTTTGAGGACAGGTAACTGAGAGGAAAACTATAGACTTCTCATATACCCACTGCCCCAACATGCACAGCCTCTCCTGTTATCAACATCCCTCACCAGAGTGGGTACATTTGTCACAATCAGTGAACTTACATTGACACATCATAATCACCCAAAGGCCATTATTTACATTAGGGTTCATTCTTGATGTTCATTTTGTGGTTTTAGACCAATGTATAAGGACATATATCCATCACTCTAGTATCATACAGGTATTTTCACTGCCCTGAAAATTCTCTGTGCTGTGCCTATTGAGCTCCCCACCCCTACTGCCAGGGAACCACTGACCTTTACTGTCTCCATAGTTTCAATTTTTCTAGAATGGCATGTAGTTGGAATCATATAGTATGTAGCCTTTTGAGATTGGCTTCTTTCATTTAGTAATGTGCATTTAAGATTCTTCCATGTCTTTTCATTGCTTGCTAGCTCATTTCTTTTTAATGCTGAATAATGTTCAGGATGTACCACAGGTTATTTATCCATTCATCTACTCAAGGACATCTTGTTTGGTTCCAAGTTTTGTCATTTATGAACTGCTTTACAGAAGCTGCTCTAAACCCCCATGGGTAAGTTTGTGTATGGACATAGTTTTCATTTCACATGAGCAAATAAGTATCACAGTTGGGTTGTACAGTAAGATTATATTTAGTTTGAAAAAAATTACCAAACTACCATTCATTTGTTGAGTATGTGCTCTAGACCAAGAACTTGATATATAAGAACTTATTTAATTTATCTTAATAACCCTATAAAGTAGATTTTTTAAAACAAATTTATTTATTTATTTCAGAGAGACAGAGTGAGCAGGAGCAGGGGGAGGGGCAGAGGGAGAGGATGGGAAGCAGACACCTCACTGAGAACGGAGCCAGGAGCGGGGCTTAATTGCCCTGCTGGGAGATCATGACCAGAGCCAAAACCAAGAGTCAGATGCTCAACCAACCGAGACACCCAGGTGCCCCTAATGTAGATGTTTTTAACCAACCCCCCCACAGCTTTAAGAGAATTATGACTTGTTCAGGGTCCCCCCTGACTCCCAAGTCTGTCTCACTTCAAAGCCCTTGTCCTTCATGGCTGTGTCTAACTCTCAGAGCCCAAAGGTTGCACAAAAATTTTAAAAATGTGCTGAATTTTCTTTGCTTCTTGGAGCCCTCCTGAATAAAGGCCACTTTCCTTCTGCCGCTCTGAAAGCCTGCTTGCAAAGAAGCAGGATGACCTTCTTCGGAGAGTGAAGGGGAAGACCAAGGTGGACACGGAGGGAAAGCCCACTGACGGCTCTCAGGGGCCCAAGTGAAGCTGTGCACCCACTGACTGCCTCTGTCTAATCCCTCAGCACTTCTCTCCCAGCCTCCCTGTTTTTCTGTCCCCATGGCTGGCTTGATGCTGGGGTCTCTGGTTCCTTACTAAAGCTTGGACCCAGTTTCTACTTCCCTGCCCAGCCCTGTGAGTTGGCCTTGGTGATGCTGTCTGTATGTCTCCCAGTGCTTCTTCTGGACACTCTCCTTTCCCATCTCCCTTCCTGCCAGCTTTGCCCCAACCCTGAGCCTCACAAAGGCTTCCTGGAGCCTGGTTTCAGTGGAAAGCCTCAGGCTTGTTTCCTCATCTGTAAAATGAGGATATTAACAGTACTTGCTCATAGATTTCGTTTTCAATTGCTTTTTTTTTTCAATTTCCTTTTTTTTTTAAATAGATCTCTTTGCCCAACATGGGGCTTGAACTCACAACTCCGAGATCAAGAGTTGCATGCTCTACCAACTGAGTCAGCCAGGGGCCCTATCACACAGATTTCTTGATAGGCTGACATGAGATAACACTTGTAAAACTCTTAGCATAGCACCTGGTATGTAGTAGGCATTCAATAAATATTTGCCATTAATAATAATGGTTACCCAAACAATGATAGGTGGCCCTTGGTTTGGGAGAAAGCTGGAACAAGTAACTTTGTTAATTGGGTTTGTGTAATTTGGTTGCTTGAGTGCTAAGAGCTCTGAAATAACTGATGGGTCACCGGGTTCGAGATCATCGTCTTCTTTTTACCTGTTAGGTGGCCTTGGGCAGTTCCTTAATTTTCTGGAGCCTCAGTGTCCTCATGTGTAGGCTGGGAATCATAATGTGCTGCTGCCTTCTAGCATTTACGCCATTCCCTCTGCCTGGGCGTTCTTGCCAGAGCTCTGCGTGGCTCACTCCCTCGCCTCATTCGGTTCCTGCTCAAATGCCACCTCCTCAGAGAGCCTCCCCTGACACTGCCACTGAGCCCTGCTCTAAGGCCTTTAGAGAGCTTCTTGTGACCTCCCATTATCATACAGGTACCATGGGCTGTCTTTCTCACCTCCTCCCAGAAGTCCAAGCTCAAAGAGGTGGGGATACATCCAGCTTGCCCACCGCCGGCGTTCCAGCTCCAAAAATGGCATAGTTCACTCTCAGTGAACATTGTTGAGAGAGAAAACTGGGTAAAGTCTTTTCAAAGGATAGAGACCTGGAGCCATAAGTATGTGCAGCTAGTCTCCAGGCCATCTGGAGAACTGTGTGAAAGGTGTGCAGATTGAATTTAGCAAGGTGACACACCTAACATGCTCGGCATTGCTGAGAGAGGCAGCTTTTTAGAACCATACCGTATTCTGTTGCTTTGTGATGGGCTTTAAGGAACCCTGCCAGTGCCAGAGGGAGACAAGGCCAACTGTGATGGAAGTGCTCTCATCAACTCCTTGGGGCGCTAGCCAACTCAGCGGTATGGTCCTCTCTCTTTCAGCCCCTTCCTGCACCTGAGGGCTCGGAGAAGCCTCTCTATTCCTTCCCTTCTTGTAAAGGATTTATAAAAAATGTCCAAGGCTGGCCTGGACTATAAGACCTACCACCTCTCCCAGGGAGTTTGCTTTTATTTTATTTTGTTTTATTTTATTTTATTTTTAAGATTTTTTTAGAGAGAGAGAATGCATGAGGAGGGGGAGGGGCAGAGGGAGAGAGAGACAAAATCTCAAGCAGACTCTCCACTGAGCGCAGGGCCCGACGTGGGGTTCAATCTCATGACCCTGAGATCATGCCCTGAGCCAAAACCAAGAGTCAGATGCTCAACCGACTGAGCCACCCAGGCACCCCAGTGAGTTTCTTTTAAAGCTAATCCCTGGTATAGAATCTCATGACCTGTAGTCTTATCTGTTGTTAACTATCATCTATGAGTGACTATTTTAATCATTAGTCAATTATTCCAATAATTCTCCAAAATTAAACGGATGTCCCCAACTTCATAGTGGGGACACTGAGGCTCTCCAGGCTTTGTAGCTTGCCGAAGACCACAAACCTGGCAACGACTTCAGAGCTGGGCTCTTTCTTTCGACTGTCCTTCCTTCTGCAGGCTGGGCAGTGGAAGCTAGGCTTAGAGGGGAGAGGGCTGAGAGCAAACGCACAGTCCTCTTTGGCTGCTGTTGTTCACAGTAAGGGGATATGTTTCCAAAGGGCTGCTGGCAAATAATTTCGAGAGTTTGGCTAGCCTGAAATAACCGATCTATTTAGAGGTTTGAAGACCAGGCGGCAGAGGCTAAATAAGGTAAAGTATCTGTCAAGAGTGGAGGCCCAGGGAAGAGAATAGAATATTAAAAAACTCATGGTTCATGTCATGTTTGTCTTTACCCGAGGCTCTTTTTAAAGTTTGCTGCAAATAGAAGTCATTGCTGTCCTCACCTTAGAATACCGAAGTTGTGATACAAGGCCAGATGAAACAGACACACTATAAATGTCAGTACAAATATAGATTTAAATAGAAATCCAAATTTAAATATAAACATAAATATATAGCGTATACATATTTTTGGTTTCTGATCTTCAACTAAACGACTTTGGAAAAAGTAGGTTGATTATATGTAATTTGAGGAAAAATAGAGACTGCTTAATCAAAATTTCATGTTCAGATTATAGGTATAGGGATTCAGGGATTTCTCCTATGGAGTGTTGAATTTTTAGTAATCATAGTAGCTGTCACTTACATAGCACCTGTATGTGCCAGGACCT
Source organism: Potos flavus (assembly GCA_028534135.1). NCBI lineage: Eukaryota > Metazoa > Chordata > Mammalia > Carnivora > Procyonidae > Potos > Potos flavus. Next base: position 33,650,767 of record CM052898.1, on the reverse strand, counting down.
GGACTGACCCCTTCTCACACTGTTTACACTTAATCATCACAATCCTGTTTTCCATGTTTTCATATATTGATGAACAGGTAGAGGTTCAGAGAGATTAAGCAACTCACCCAAGGTCACACAGCTGGTAAGCAGCAGAGTGAGGATTTGAACTAAGACTATTGAGTGTTAGATGCACAGGGTGGGAAAGCTGTGTTTGCCCGTATGTTACCTGATGCCCAGAACGGACCTAGTCATCGCAAGGGCTCAGTGAACGTTGAAATGAAAAATGAATCAATGAATCAATGAACGACTCTTAACTCCTGTATTCTCAGCAACACTGCTAAACTTCCTTCCCGCTTTGCTCTGCACCTGCCAGGATCACGCTCCCTGTATCTGAGTGACAGAATGCGTCAGGATTGAGTCCTCTTTGCCTCTGAGGTAGAGAAAGTCAGCCGTAGGTGTGTTCTCGCCTCCTTTTATCGATCTTTTTGGTGGGACGCAGCGGAGGGCGGTGAAGGAAGAGCTCGGCTGCATGTTTGTGTATCTGTGTAAACTGATCGGGGTGCCAGTTGTGGATAGAGGGGCAAGTCCACGCTAGGTGTGTCTGCCAGCGCGTTCTCACATGCGTTGCCATCACTGCTCTTGTGGAGAGAGCTGAGGGCCCTGGTCCCACAATGTTTGCTAACCTCAAGGGAGGGAAAGAGGAAATGACGGGCAGCTTCTACGGCTAGAAAGAAAAGCAGAAATTCAGCAAGAAACAGAAGTTCTCTGGCAGTGCCTTGTTTTAGTTCCTCAAACCTGAACTGAAAGTCAGTGGGGTGTCCTAAAAATCTCACGGCACTGGAGATCTGGAGATTGGGGTCTACTCCCTTCTTTGTCATTGACTTGGAAAAGTCATTTTTCTGCTTTGGGATTTGAGTTTCCTTATCTCTAAAATAAACAAGTTAGACTAAAACCCTGCCTTCAGGCATTTAGAATCATGGGGGTATGTGTGTGGTGGGGGGGTGTGGTATATTTGGTGGCTGTAATGATTGATGAGTAGCACTGATGTGTGTGTTGTAGGGGGTGGAGGGGGGATGCTAAATGTATTCAGTGCTTAAGACCACACAATGAGAAACTGTCCCGCTTAGAATCTGGAATGATAATTAAGAACCGCTTCATTGCTAAAATACTGTGATGCTATTCTAGCTACACTGATTTGAATCATCCAAGTCACATGATGAAAAGAAATGAGATTCTGTATAAAAGAAATCAGAAGTAACGGATGTTATGTATTTCTAAATGCCTGCCAATGTACCTTTGGTGAAGGTCAACACAGTTTCTTTACCTGGAGCGCATCTCTCACCGTGGTCCCAGGAAGCAGGAGAGAGCTCGCCCCAGACAGGAAATGCCCTAGGCAGTTGCTATCAGACAGGAAGGGTAAGCCAAAAGCCCTTTTTGGCGCTGCAGGGAGGCCCCTCCTCTAGGAGGGTTGGGATTGGAGTGGGTGCTGGGTCAGGAGCGTAGAAAGGGCTGAGAGAGGCAGCTGGGCAATGAGCCTGAGAACACCACCTTCTCTCCGGGCCTGGGGGTTTCCCACCTGGAGGGGAAGAAGGGGCTGAACCGCTCAGACGGCAGTGGTCTGGTGTTGACAAGGGGCTAACAGCAGGAGCCTAAGTCATACACTTCTATAAGAAAGTGGAACCAAATACTCCTCAGCAGATACTTGGGAGAGACTCACATAGAATGCCCCCCATCCCAGAAGGCCAGTGAATTTCCACGGAGGAACACTCCCTCCCTCACCACCCAGAGCTAGTTAAGCTTTCCCCCATATCCAGATGCCATTTTGGTCGATGTTGTTTTATTAAGACAGAGCATACAGGGGTGCCTGGCGGCTCAGTCGTTAAGCGGCTGCCTTCGGCTTGGGTCATGATCCCAGGGTCCTGGGATAGAGCCCCGCATCAGGCTCCCTGCTCGGCGGGGAGCCTGCTTCTCCCTCTACCATTCCCTCTGCTTGTGTTCCCTCTCTCACTGTGTTTCTCTCTGTCAAATAAATAAAATCTTAAAAAAAAAAAAAAATACAGCATACAGCCAGAGAATTACCCAGATCCTAAGTGTATAGCTTGATGAACGCTTACCCACGTAGATACCTACGGACCCACCACGCATATTAGGATATAGACCATGTCAGCTCCCTAGACAACTCTCTTGGGCTTCCTCCCGGGCAGTGAGCCCAGCCAAAGATAACTCCTTTTTAACTTGATTACCAAAGCGTCGTCTTTGAACTTCCCATCCGTAGAATCATACAGTGTGTGGTGTTTGTTGCCTGACTTCCTTCCTTCAGTATTCATCCACTGGGGATTCACCTGTGCTGTGGCGTTAGGGGTTACAATTTTCTCCCCTGCGGGGGGCTAGTCCATTGTATCATGCCGCAATGTATATGTTCATTCTACTGCGGAAGGACGTTTGGGTTGGTGATAGATGCCATCTTGAGAAAGAGTAAGAAGTATGGCAACCTCTCCAGATGAGAAAAACAGGCTCCTCAGGGAATTTGAACCTGAAAGAGACCATCTGAAGCTAGAAGAAGCAGAATGACCTTCTGTTGTCAGGTTTACATTTTGCCTTGCTATTAAACACCAGCAACTTGGAAGAGATATATTTGAGAGGTGGTACATTAAAAACAGGATGAGTTCAGGGGAAACTATTCAGAAGATGTGGAAAATCTGAGTGAACACCTCCACTGGGGGCACAGAGCTGGGCTCACCGAGGACTCCGACAGAACTGAAGTCAGCCATGCAACAGTTGTCAAAGAAAACACCAGCCTAATTCAGAAAGGTGCACAATTAGTCACCCTGCAGTGGTCAAGGGCTGTTCTAGCTGTTCTGACTAATTTCCACTTGTTTCTCTGAAGAAAAGTGGGAGGCACTTGGAGGGGTCTCAAATCAAATAATCTCAGTGATTTAAGAAATGAAAAATGAGCCCAGGGTGAAAAAGCTATTTGAGTTAGGGTTGTTGTTCCTTTGACAAAAGACTTTGCTATCTGTAGAATGGGTATTTCAGTCCAGGAAGGAAAGTGTTGGCATCCTTTGCAGTAAAGGAGGAATAGCTCTCTCCCTGGATACCTTTATACACGTGATTGGATGGTGAAAAGAGGACACAGGTGAGAACTGTGTATCTTCCCCTCTGTGCTGTGCATGAGGTGTCCACAAACTCTTCAGCCCTCACTTCCCGGTGGCACACAGTAGGACTATCCTTTCCTGCTCGCTTGAATTTAAGCACAGTCACGGGACTTCCTTTGGCTAATGATATGTGAGCGGAAGTGACATGTTTGAAGCAGGAGCTTTATGAGCCAGTGTGATTTTTTTCTCCAGAGACTTGTTCCCCTCTGCCATGGGTCCAGGCTAGCCCACCCTCAGTGACATATTTGTGGATCAGAAATACCCAGCTCTGCTTTCAACCCATGAAGGTTATTTATTATCACAGCATACGTTAGTCTATCCTGAACAATGAAGTTGCTTACCAGAGTCTCTAAAAATGGTCACTTGATGTGCTCTTATGACTGTGGCCTCTCACACCCAGCTGTAAGCCGCAGGCCTCTGATCAAAGGCCAGCGCGTCGATTCTTTCTCGGGAATCAGAGTGCCAAGAGAGCAGAGACTATTGTCACTGCATAGTAGAAGCTACAGCTTAGAGGATATGAAGGGTAGTCGGGACTTTGGGCCACATTGGGCCACGGATGAGGCAAATGCAAGACAGCCACCCAGTAACAGGGAGGAGCAAATGGAGGGACTTAGTGGAGAAAAGGAAACTGAGAAAGGAGGTACAGCCCCCAAATAGCCCCAGTTTTGACTTTCCAGTTCATCCTTATAGGGCTGGTTGTGCTTTGTTTCCTGTTTTTAGTTTCTGTGAGATCCCTGTAGACTAACGCTGACTCCCGAACACACACCCCCTTTGCTTGCTTGAACTAGTCCAGGGTGCTTCTGTGCTTTCCAACAAGAACCCTACTGAGAACAAAGTAGAAATAGCAGCAGGAAGTTAATACTAGTTGCTGACGCTGGCTAACGCGTACTGCATGACAGGCACTGTAGCAAGCGTTTCATGCGTATTAGCCCATCTCACTCTCATAGCACTGTTATGGGGTACATGCTTTCAGCATCCTCTCTTCTACCGATAAGGAGACGGAGGCACAGAGAGGTTGAGTGCCTGTTCCCTGACCACCTTGCTACTAAGTAGTGTCTGGTTTTAGATTCCAGACTTTAAACCACTATGCGATAATGAACTCCTAAATGCCGTTGGTGATGTTTTGTTAGGAAAGATGTTTCTAAAATTCTGCTTCAGCATGTTTAAAGTGATTGTTATTTATTTTATTTTGTTTTATTACTTTATTTATTTTTTAAAGATTTATTTATCTGAGAGAGAGAAAAAGAGAGAGAGTGCTGGGGGAGGGGGTGGTAAGGATAGAGGGAGAGGAAGAGAGACAATCCCAAGCAGACTCCCAGCCTAGCGTAGAGCCCAAGGCAGGGCTCGATCCCACAACCCTGAGATCATGACCTGAGCCGAAACCAAGAGTCAGGTGCTCAACTGACTGCATCCCCCAGGCACCCCTATTGTTACTTATTTTAGGCGTGACAAGGATATTTTTAAATGAAGTATTGTTTTAAAAATGCATACTAAAATATTTACAGATAAAATATGATGTGCGGGACTTGCTTCAGGTAATAAGAGGGAACAGGGAGTGGGTGGGTGGCAGTATAGACATGAGTTAGTCATTGTTGAAGCTGGAGGGTGCATACTTGGGGATTATTATGTTATTCTCTCTGCTTTTTTATGTGTCTGAAATTTTCTGTAATAAAATATTAAAAGCCAACCAACAAACAAACATATGAAAAGGCCTGGAAAAGACTGCAATTGGCACAAAATTTAAAGGTCACTTTTTATCCTATCTATGCTGTTTTCCTTCTAGAGCAAGGGCTCTCAAACTATGACCAGTGGTCCAAATGTTTTTGTACAGCTTATAAGCTACAAATGGTTTTTATTAATAAAAAAAGTGCCACTGCATGAAATTCAAAGTTTAGTGTTGATAAATAAAGTTTTATTGGAATGTAGCCCCACCCATTTGTTTATATCTTATCTGTGGCAGCTTTCACACTACAACGACAGAGTTGAATTGCTGTGTCAGAGACCTCATGGGCCATAAAACCTAAAATATTTACTATATGGCCCTGTATAGAAAAAGTTTTGCTGGCCCTCTTCTAGAAGGGGATTTATTCATGCATAACTTTGTTTTTAAAAACCAAGAAAAAGAAAAACAATATTTTCTTTTTTTATTAGGAAAGTAATACAAGACCATTGTAGACAATGTGAAACATACCAGAGTATGAAAAAGAAAATGAAAATTATCCATGGGGTACCCATTCTAAAATCTTCCCTTTCCCTCTCATTGACCACTATTGACAAAATGAAAGCTGCTTTAGTTTGAGGAAAAAGTAAGGATTGTCTTTCTGGTGCTTGATTGGACAAGAACTACAAGCAAACATATGCTGTGACAAGGAGACACCTGAAGGGATCTGAAAGAGGCCAACTGGGGTCTTGTATGATAACCTTCCCATCACATCTCTTAACTCCTGTGTAAATAAATCCTAGTGGGAGGGCCTTGTCGTGAACATTCAACATAGCAGTGAGAACTGATACTCAGGGTGTGAATCTAGTTAACAAGTTCCTGGGGACAAAATAACAACCTTTTTAAATTTTATTTGTTTTTCAAAGGTTTCATATTTTTTTTTTTTATAATCTCTATACCCAACGTGGGGCTCAAACCCACAACCCCAAGACCAAGAATCACACGCTCCACCGACTGAGCCAGCCAGCCAGCCAGCCGCCCCTAAAGTAACAACCTTTAAAACTGACTTAGCCCGTGTTCCAGCAGCGCACTAGCCGAAAGGTCAAAGCCACCCAAATGTCCATCAGCGATGCCTGGATAATAAAACGTATTATAACCATGCAATGGAATACAAATTCAGCCTAAAAAGAAAGGCAATTCTGGCAGGTGCTACGATGTGGATGAACCTTGAGGATGTGATGCTAAGTGAAAAGTAAGCAGGTCACAAAAGGGCAACTATGAGGTGATCCCACTTCTAGGAGGTACCTACAGCACTCAGATTCGTAGAGACAGCAAGCAGAACAGTGCTTTCCAGGGCCTGGAGGGAGGAGGCAATAGGAGCCACGGTTGATGGGGACAGAGTTTCAGTGTGGGAAGATGACAAAACTTTAGAGCTGCTGGTGGTGGTGATTGGACAACACTGTGAATGTTTTTAATGCCATTAAACTATCCACTTACAGATGGTTTAAGTGGTAACTTCCATGCTAGGTGTGTTTTACAACAATTCTCAAAAAATGACTTAAATTTCAAGTACTTGAAAAGTGGTAATAATAGGCAAAGAAGCTAAATTTTAGCAGCAAAGAGTTCAATTAACTGAATATAATAAAGTCTTAAGGCTACATGCTTAATATAATGCTTGACGGTGGCTAATGAGGAGACGATGTGGAGTTTCTGGGCGTGAGAGTTTACTTTCTGTGTTGGAAGGTTCAGGAATAGGTCTGCCTGGGAAATCAGAAACCTGATTCTTCCAGTTCCGTGATTTTATAATAATGCCAAGAGAACGGTCTGAAGGAAAAGTCAAAGCTGTCATTAGTGGTATCACCAGTGATCTGACTTTTCATTATTTGTGTGCTGCACTTACAAGCCTGATTTCAGTAAAATTTGCTTGGTTTCTAATAACCCACCAGGACTGTGGCCATCGCCCACATCATTTAAGGACCGAGCGTCGGCCTGAGCTGCTCGGCAGTCCTCAGCTGCCCCGAGCCCCCCAGCGTGTGCACTCTCCCCTGCGAGTGACGGTATGGTCAGATGAGGTAAGCAGGCATGCTGTAAGACCCAACGCCTGCTTTTCCGTGGGAGAGCCCAGGAGAATGGGATGGGCGGCTATCAGCCATGGCATCACAAATGCCAAGTTGCACCCCAGTCATCAATTGAGTGGAAGAGATCTTCCCAGACGGTGATGAAGAGCAGCCGCTCACCATACCTGACGTGAAGCTGTGTGACCAGTGCCAATGACGGCTTGACCAAAAGTGACTCCTGGCTAGTCCTGCCTCCATCCTAGGACAGTGGCACATGTTATGTAAGGCCAGCGCCCGTTCTCATTCATCCATTGTTTCACACTGATTTGTGAATGCCCAGCTTGGCCAGTTGTTCAATATTTCTAAAAATCACTCAGCCAAATCATTGTTTGCCGGCGGCCTCCAGTATCCGAGGGACACCGTGCGAGGGTTAAATTTCCCGATAACTTCGCTTTAAAAAAAGTGGAGTGGCCATTTAACCAATCTCTCATTCCCTCACACTTGGGGCTTTTGAAATGTGTTTTCATTGGCTTTTGTCTGAAATATCAAAAGGATAAGATCACGAGGAGCGGATAACCAGAGCCACAAAAAGTAAAAACCATAATTTACTGAATCTACTATTTATTGGCCACTTTACGTATGTTATTTCTAATGGCCACATGAAGAGTTAGGTCTGTTTCTTATTTTACTTACAATAGGAGCCAAGGCTGAGAGAAGCAAAGCGACTTATGAAAGGTCATCATCTAATAAGCGGCAAACCCCTCATTCAAATATAGCACTACAGTATTTTGTCTCACATTTGGGAAATCCACGTAGAACGCTTCGCTGACGTGGTGGACCTCTGTGGTTTTTGCCACTCAACACATGCATCCCAATCACCTTTCTTCTGCTAACAGTACATTGATATTCCTTTGGGGTGCTATCTTCTCCTCAATTTCATTCCAGGTGTTTGGGAGGGTGGTCATGTGACTCGAACCTGGCCAATCAGTTCATGGTATTTCCCTGGCTACAATGACTAACTCATTCATTCAAATATTTTTCAAAGATTTATTTATTTATTTTAGAAAGAGAGAGCGAGAGAGAGCGTGTGCCCTGTGTGAGAGTCGGGGGGAGGGGCAGAGGGAGAGAGACAGAGAGAATCTCCAGCAGACTCCCACGAAGCGCGGACCCTGAATCTGGGCTTGATCCCAGGACCCCGAGATCATGACCTGAGCCGAAATCAAGAGTCCCACCTCAACCGACTGAGCCACCCAGGTGCGCCTGCTTTGACAAATATTTATTGAGAGGAGTTGGGACATTGAGCAGAGATCAAGACGGTGAGGATGCTGCTCCAGGGGAGCTTATTTTCGGGGGGGGGGGCAGGCAGGTAATAAACAAGTAGCAAATACTCAGCATAATTTCAATTGATAATAAGTGTTTAAAAAAAACATAGAACAGGGTCATGGGAATATAAGAGTAACAAGGAGCAGAGATGGACTCTTTTCAAGAGGGTGGCCAGGGTCAATGAGAGGCGGTAGCCCTTGTGTTGGGTCACATTTCTACCTGACTTGAACTTGGAAGGGCACGCGGTCCGCAGACCGCAGGCAGCCGTCTTTCCCATCCTTAGGGCCGGAGAATAAAGCCAATGTTGGGGAAGGACAGAGAAGGGGGGAGAGAGAGAGAGAGAGATAGGGTCCTGAGGATCTCTCGACGCCTCTGAATCACGCTGTAAGGGAAGTGAGACCTGCACCCTAAACTTGTGTGCTAGGGCAGCCTATAGATTTTTTTTTTTTTCTTGAGAGAGTTTGGTCATTTTATGTTTTCTGTTTCTTGCGCCAGAAAGAATCTTACGTTGTACAGCTGCACGTTCAGACTCATCACTGCCTGGCGTACAAACCTCCTTCGCTACTGGCAGATGTGAGTAAATTTTGGATAGATCAGCAGATGGCCAGATAGATAGATGATCGCTAGAGAGCTCACAGGCTGATTGATAGAGAAAAGATGCAAGGCACTGATTGTCCATTCATGGAGAAGAGGATCCGAAAGATACACCCTCAACTCTTCACATGGTTAACACTCTAGGATGAGAGGTAGGGGATTTCACTTTTTAATTATTAACTGCTAGCAAGCGTGCATCACTTTTAATATTTAAAAAACTACAGCTCTGGAAGGCTGTGGACAGAGAAGCCTGTGGAAGGGTAGTGAGCTGGGCCCTCAACAGCATGCCCACAGCATGTAAAAGGAGGGGTTGGAGGGCTCTCGCTCTGCATAGCTGCCCAGAGCAGCTATTCTTGGGGCTACTCAGCAAAGAAGGTGCTGCCTTGCTTTCTTTCCTCTAGAGCTTCCCAACATTTTTCTTGTCCTGTAAGGGCAGTTGAAAGATGATAATGTCTGTATGGCTCATAGGATAAAGAAATAAGGCCACACGAACCCAGAAGTTTTTCCCTGGGCACTGTGTTGGCCCCAGACTCTGCTTAATTTGCCTAAGAGCTTAGGAGATCCATTTCTTTATGTGGATCCCATTCACTGAGCAGCAGCAGGCCATGCTTGTAGGACAGAGGCTCTTTCTACTGAAAACCCATGATCCCTGAGGGGACCTGGCTGGTTTGGTTGGTGGAGCATGTGACTCTTGATCTCAGGGTTATGAGTTTGAGCCCCATGTTGGGCACAGAGTTTACTTAAAAAAAAAAAAAAAAAAGAATCAGGATTCTTAGAGTGCTTCTCCGTCATGCCTAAGGAATTGTATTTATCTCAAAGTTCAGAACCTTCACTAGCATTATTACAGATGTTTATTTTGGTTTTAAGATACACGTAGAATTTATGGGGTGCCTGGCCAGCTCTGTCAGTGGAATGTGTGACTCTGGATCTCAGGGATGTGGGTTCGAGCCCCACACTGGGTGTAAAGATTACTTTAAAAATGAAATCTTTAGGGGCACCAGGGCGGCTTAGTTGGTTAAGCATCCACCTCTTGATTTCGGCTAGGGTCATGGTCTCAGGGTTGTGGGATCAAGTCCTGCATTGGGCTGCGTGCTGGGCTTGAACCAGCTTAAGATTTCCTCTCTCCTTCTCCCTCGGCCCTTCCCCCTACCCTACTCGTGCGTGCTCTCTCTCTCTCTCTGTCTTAAATAAATAAATAAAATAAAATAAAATCTTTAAAAAATAAAATAAAATATCCATAGAACTTGTAATTATACTCTTACTGTGCCTGAAGTTTGCTTGCTTTCTCTTTAGTAAGTTTCTTTTTAGAAAACAACTTTGCAATCATTTGGGGATGTCCTTTCTCTTGGATGCTTCCATTAGATCATGGATTGTTCCTAAATCATAATCCTCAGTGAATGCTGTTCCTTAGAAGAGTCCAAAGTCCCACATAGATTCCAGCTTTGCTGTTTAAAGCAAGGAACAAAATTTTATGGCAGTCTTGTCAGAAAACTCTTGAAAATTCTGTGATAAAATCAGTCCTCATCATTGCTCCTTTCAACTTAGGAAAAAAATAATTACTTCTCTGTAGCAGATTCCATTTGGACCCAAATAAATTGTGAGCTAAAGCCTTCTAAAGCTGTAGCTACTGCAACATTTCCCCTTGCAATTGGACTTTTTTATTTAATCGCTTTGCCCAGAGAAAATGAAAATGCCAACTCCAAACAGGGAAGGTTGGATAATCCCAAATTCCAACTTTAAGGAATCTGAATTAATGAGATTTCATGAGATTTTTCTTGCCAAGAAAGAACTACCACCTTCCTCCCATGGGTCTGTGATGCTTATAACTTTACTTACAGGCTTACGATACCATTCCCTAGAGAAGGAGTTATGGTCAGACTTTAATTTGGATCAACAGATAAAATTAGAAAATCTCTTGAGGGGAATGTCATTCATTATTTACAAATGTACATAATTAAAGAAAGAAGTTATGTACAGAAGAAAGACTGTAGTGTCTGTAGAGCAAAGGCTTAAATATAAGTAGAATTCCTGGAATCTCACCAGGTGCATGCCTGAAACAGATTAATTTAAAGTCTACAACTTGGGGGCACCTGGCTGGCTCAGTTGGTAAAGCATGTGACTCTTGAGTTCAGGGTTGTGAGTTCAAGCCCCATATTGAGTGTGGATGCTACGTAAAAAAAAAAGAAAAGAAAAATAAAAATTTAAAAAAATAAAATCTACAATTTGGGAAAAAAAAAAAGCTTGAATTATATACACCAAAGTATAATCTTGTGTATTTCTCTGCAGATCAGGGAGAGGTGGTTATTGAGGAATAGTTTAACTTAATAGAAGAGATTGCTTGTGTTTGGTTGTTTAGATAATAAATACAGCAGATATTGATTAGGCTTTCAGTTCAGCAACTGAACAGCTTTCCTATATTTGTAGAATTTCTCATCCTAGAAACTCATTTTTTGAACCTCCTTTGTAACTAGGTGTGATAATCGGAGTTTTCCAGAGAAACAGAACCAATGGGATAATATATATTATATATATGTAGGTGTATCTATAAATATAGATATATCTATCGGCATACCTATCTATCTATCTGTCTGTCGAGAGGGGGAGAGAAAGGAAGAGAAAGAGGGAGTTAAAGGAATTGGCTCACATGATTATGGATACCCAGGGAAGAGCCAATGTTGCAGTTCAAGTCCCAGAGCCATCTGCTGGCAGAATTGTTTCTTGCTTGGGGGAGGTCAGTCTTTTGGTCTGTTTGGATCCTCAACTGATTAGACGAGACCCACCTCCATGTTATGGAGGACAATCTGATTTAATCAGATACTTCTGATTTAAATGTTTATCTCATCCAAAAACACCCTCACAGAAAAATCCAAAGTAATGGTTGACCAAATATGTGGGCACTGTGACCCAACCAAGTTGACACATAAAATTACCCATCACAATAAAGTATAGACGTTTGACTTTGGTTTGGAAGTAAGTGCATGTAAAATCCATTCTTCACTTGGGGTGGTGGAGAAGACATCCAGCTTACAGAGGCAAAATGGCAGCCCTTTTTTGCTAGAGTCTCTGGGGTCTGTGCTAGCAATGGCAGCAGAAGGGTCTCCACAGGAAGGGTCATGGCTTTGTTAAATCAAGTCTCATTCTTTAGTCCTCCCGGGAATTCAGTGAACTACCTAGTTCCTTAAATACGTTCCTCTTCTGTTTAAACTAGCTGGGTGGATTCTGTTGTTTGCAGCTAAGACCTCTGAAATTCAATAAGCATGTTGTATTAAATATTACTGCCTAACAAATTACCCCAGAACTTAATGGCTTAAAACAACCATTTAGTATATCCCACATTATCTGTAGGTCAAGAGTTTGGGAGTAGCTTGGCTTCGTGGTTCTGGCCCAGGGTCTCTCATGAGGTTGCAGTCATTTTGTTGGCCAGCACAGCCATCATCTGAAGGCTTGACTGGGGCTGGAGGATCTACTTTCTAGATGGCTTATTCACATGGCTGGCCAGTTGGTGCAGGCTGTTGGTAAGAGTACTCCATTCCTCTGCATGGACCTCTCCGTACAGCTTCTTGAGTGTTCTCACAGCATGGAGGCTATCTTTTCCCAGAGAGAGTAATCCAGGAGAGAAAGGTGGATGCCACAATGCTTTTTTATGACCTTGGCTATGTGAAATCACATGCTATCAGTCCACCCCATTCTCTTTGTTACAAGAAAGTCACTAGATCCAGCTCTATTCAAGAGGAGAAAAATCCATTTCTCCTTTTTGAAGGTGGGGGGTGGGGTGAGAATGCAAAAGAATCTGTAGATGTATTTTTAAATTTTCTATGGTAGCCAGATTCAAGATGGCCCCCCAATGATCCTCACCTCCTGATATTCACACACTTGTGTATTTTTGTCCTATACTCTACCACAGTTATTCTCTTTGACCAATGGCCTATGGAGAAGTGATGGTGTGTCACTTCTGAAATTAGGCTATAAAAAGCTCCAACCTCTCTTGCTCTCCTTCTTTCTCCCTGCCTCTCTTGCTCCAGAGGAAGCAAGCAACCATGCTGTGAGCAGCCTTATGGAGTAGTCCATGAACTAGAGCCTCCAGCTACCGGCCAGCTAGGAACCGAAGCCAGCCAACAGCTCTATGAGCAAGCTGGAAACATCCTCCAGCCCTCACTGAGCCCATGAGACTGCAGATTCAGGTGACAGTTTTGTACCCTCATGAGACCTCTTGAGACCTTAAGCCAGAACCATTCGGCTAAGCTGCTCCTGGATTCCTGACCCATAGAACCATTGGGAGATAGTGTTTGTTGCTTTAAATTGCTGATGTTTTGGGGTTATTTATTTATTTATTTTTAATGCAGCAGTAGATTACTAATACTTCACCGGACATGTAGCACTATTTTTTCTCCAGAGGAAATAAAGGTTTTCATGTGTGTGTATGTGTGATGAGTGTGAGTGTGTGTGGTGAATGTGAGTGTGTATGTGCCTTGAAAAGAGAGTAAGAGAATAAAATATAGCTCTACTTAAGTCAACAATGGCAGACATGACTATCTTTCACCCTCACAGAGTATTCCGATGTTTGCCTAACCACTTGGAAATTTTCAACTAAATCTTAAGTTGAAATTGTTCTTTTTTAAGACTGGAGGCTGCTGCTTACCAAGGTGTAAATTGCTGCCAACATTATGCCAAGCAAAGCCTGGGCAGCCTCTCCCTCAAAATGGCGGGTTGGGGCCATATTGGGCTCCAGTATATATTAACAGGCCCTATAGTTCAAAAGTAGCAGTGATTCCTCTTTTAACTTCTAGTTAGCCTTATTGCTTTAGAAAGTCTGTAGTTACAGACTATAATAAGTACCTTGTGGGTGATTCAATCATATTTTTAGATTTAATAATGAAAACAGATGTACAGTCTACATTTTTTTCAGTTATTCAAGATAATACAGCCTTCATTTTTTTCAATGAACATTAGATGAGGACTACCTCGTGCCAACATCAGCTCAGGCCCTGGACATGGACTTTAAAAGTTCTCACACTGCAGGAGGAGAGCACTTGTCATTGGGGCTGCGGTCATGCCATGATGGGAATGCTAAAGCCCTCCTCCTCGTTTGGCGAAAAAGCCAGCAGTCTGTGTCTAAGGAGCCCCACAGGGTAACATGTGAATTCCCCCAGGTCCAGGTTCTGGTCATAGAGCTTTGTAGGCAGCACACTGGGAGCAATCCGTGCCCCAGGGAAAATCTATTACCCACACTCATGAGACTCTTACATAAACCAGAAGGTCAGTTCATTAATTTACAATGAAAATTCTAACTATCACAGGGACCAGGACACTCCTAGTTGCATGTCAAGCCTTCTTCCCTCCTCCCAGCCTCTCCTCTTCCCTTACTTCCGTCCCTGCTCTGATGAATACTTAGTGAGCATGTCCCATGTGCCGGACACAGGGCTGAGGGCTGGAGGAACAGTGGCAGGTGGAACCAACAGAGTTCCTGCCCTCAGTCTGAGAGGTAGAAGGAAACCCTCATCGAAACATTCACACAGACGACTGTCAGGTCTCTTTGTGTTTCGTGGAATCCTTTGAGACTATAATGACCCTGAAGCTTCCCGTCCTCAGGACAAGGGGCACTCTCAAACACATACAACATGGCACACACAATTTCAGGGGATTCTCAGTCACCCTGAAACCCATCTGGAGATGTGGGGTGCAGAAATATCCCCCTCTGTTGGCAGAACTACATGAGAAACAACCAAGTCATACCCAGAAGTTTGCTTCGAGATCATGGAGTGGAAACAAGAGTGTTATTGAGGTGAATTGAATGTTTGTTCAAGGGCATTAGGCTAAGGTTGCCCACAACATGTCATAAATGGCTTTGGCACTTGAGGTACTCCCGCCATTGGAGGTGTCCCCCAACCTGGAGCAGTGCCTGAATGGAGTCCTGTCAGCATTGACCTCTCTTCTCTAAGTGAACAAAGCTGACCAAACCCCACTTGGCTGACTAGTCTCTCTTTACATAGGCCAATACCTTGATCCACCAAGAGCCAACATACCTAGCCTTGGAGTGATACGCTGGCCTTCAGAGGACTCCACATATCTTGTCTCTGGTCCATCATAAATAGGTTTAAAGCTTAACTCGGTGGAGAACTGTATCTTTCTTACTTCCAAGTTCTTAGAAGCTTTAGTATTCTGAGCCCCAGCAACTTCCAGCTGGCTTTTCTCAGAGCATCTGGAACATAAGAGAAGGCAGACACCTGGCTCATCAAAAACCTCTCCAGCCTACCTTTCTTCTCTCCACAAGATAAAGCAGGAGTTGACAAACTTTTTCTGTAAAAAGAACCACATAGTAAATATTTTAGGTCTTTTTTGTAGCTACTCTGTTGTTGAGTGCAAAAAGCAGCTGTAGATAATACATCTATGAGCAAGTGCAGTTGGGTTCCAACAAAACCTTCATTACAAAGAGCAGTGGGCTCGCCGGATCTGCCTGTGGTCTGTAGTTTGCTGACCCCAGGTCTAGGAGATGAACGTCCTCCGGACGGCTTCTCCCCAGCTCCCTCTGCTCTCCTTCAATGGTCTTCCCAAAGGATTTATTTCCACCGTATTTCAGAGGATTTGACAGAGAAAATAGTCCTTCTGTGGAAAGAGCAAATGGAAGATTGCTTTCAGCTAGGAAAGGCTCCCTGGCCTCGATGCTCAGTCCTTCCTGATGTATACAGCATGCAGAAACGGTGGGGAAGAACATCAAATGAACGTGGGGAAACGTGAAGAACGTTTAATCCGGAGAACAGAAGATTCCAGCAAGGCACCGGGAGGGGTTAAGAGCACTTCCTCTAAAGTCAGATAATGGCATTAATAGTAACAACAGCACAACACAGATAACCTTATTGAATCCCGTGCCAAACATTCCTCCAGGAGTTTTTCTGAATATCCTACGCGGTGCTGGGTTTGCCTTCCAGCCGTGCCACGTGCGACACCGGCTCACCCCTCCGAGCCTTAGTTTCTCCATCCATTAAAGGAGGGTGTGGAGTAACCTATCAAGAGCACTCAGCCCAGTACCTGACTCCCCCTAAGTGCTCAGGGAGAATTAAACCTTTGTTATTTGATCTGCTGGGAGGCTTGTTCTCTGTGCCCCATAGCTTAGCTACGAAGCCAGTTGATGGAACCACTGGAACCTCAGGAAAGAGTGACTCCACCCCCAGGAGAAGCTTGCTGACCCAGCGCTTCCAGGATCCGGGGTTCTTTGGGAAGGCTGTAGATTGTTGGTTTTTTTTTTTTTTTTAAGATTTTATTTATTTGTCAGAGAGAGCACAAGAGTACAAGCAAGGGGAGCAGCAGGCAGAGGGAGAAGCAGTCTCCGCATTGAGCAGGGAGCCCGATGCAGGTCTCGATCCTAGGACCCCCGGATCATAACCTGAGCCAAAGGCAGACGCTTAACCGACTGAGCCACACAGGCATCCCTCTTGTTGTTGCTTTTTAGATGTCCTTTGTTCATTTGAGAGACAGAGAGACAGAGAGAGAGTGCACGCTCACAAGCAGGGGAAGGGGCAGAGGGAGAAGCAGGCTCCCCACCAAGCAAGGAGCCTGACCTGGAGCTCTACCCCAAGACCCTGGGATCAGGACCTGAGCTTAAGGCAGATACTTAACCAACTGAGCCACCCAGGGACTGTCCTCTGCTCCTGCCCTGATTATAGATTCCTGAAGAAAGTGTTCTGTAGTGAAACAGACTTGAGAAATTTTCAATTAAGCAAAATTAAACAAGTTTCTCAACGCTATATTTCTTAGAGCCCTGAATATACTACTGTGGTACAAATCACTCAGAAGGTATTATCACAAACAGCTTTTTCCAGATGTACCTATCCACCAGTTGTTTCTTGCCTCCAGGACGTCCTTGAGGTTTGGTTTGTCACAGAAAATGCTTTAAGAAGATACAGCTGGAGATGTGTGAAAATTGATTGGCTAAGCGAGGTAGTGAGCTCCTCATTAAGGGACATGTGCGAGCAAAGGCTGGATGCTCAAAGGGCAGGCGTGTGGACGGGGGTCATCCCGTGGTCGATGACGAGGGGACCGAGGGAAGTGAAAGGTGCCTGTCGTTCCCTGCAGGGGGTCTTCAGGCTCTGGGGGCTCTGCTGGTTTTCTGTCTCAGCCCTGGAATCTTGGATTTGACTTTGATACCAAGAAAGGAGCCTTTTGGGGTGAAGGGAGGCGCTGGAGTGTTCCGGTAGCCCCAAGTAATGAGGCTGACCACCCCCTGCTTTGGGGTCCCCTCGGTGTGCTAGGGATCAAGGTGTGGGTCGCCAAGGGCAGTGAGATCACATTGTCTGACGTAAGGTAATGTTCCTCTTTGCGATCTATCCTGGGTGTCCTGAGATGTCGCTGGCCAAGGGCAGATGACCTGACTTGAATCGTCTGGCTTTGCCACCTTCCAGCGGGGTGGTCCGTGCAGCGCCCTCTCTCTGGGCCTCCAGTTCCTCATCTGTAAGATGGGAGTAGCAGTCACTTCCTCTTCACACTGTGGTCGGGATCCCTGGGCTGTCTCGGCTGTCGCTGGGCATGATACCATGCAGCCAGGCTCAGGCTCACCTCAGGGCTGGCCACACATCGCCTTCTCGGAAGCTTCAAGTGCCTGCCCCCAGGAGCAGCCTCCAGTCAGAGGCGGCAGGCACAGGGTGACAGATGGCCCAGCAGCCCTGGTCCTGGGGGCAGGCAGTTCTGGGAGGGGGCTTGGAGGGGTGACCTCACCAATTCACCTTATATCAACATTTCTCCATTCCTGGCTCATTTCTCACCGCTCCCTCCCCCTGCTCCTGAGATCATCTCTTAAAGAAACTTCCAGTACCTAGATCCTTTTCTTAGGCTTTGCTTTTGGGGGAACCCAGACAAAGGCAGGATTGAGTAAGACACTGTAGGGTATCTGGCTATGGTAAATGCTTGATAATTGTTCACTGATTGTTTTTGAAAAGTTAAGTCTGGCCCACCTTCTGATCACCATCCCACTACCACCTATGTGTAAGTGCACACACACACACACACACACACACACACACACACATACACACGCACAGACACACACACGCACACGCACACACTTACACCAGTGATTCTAAGGCTACTTGAGGTCTTATTCTCTCGATCCTGGTTAAGATATGCTAAAATTTCCCTGTCCACTTAGAGCAGTAGGAGCAATCTGGTTATTAAACCCTTCCAACCCCCTTGTTTTCAACTCAATGTGGACCAATTACAGGAGGTTGCGGCTAAAATCCAGGTTATTCTCTTTCCACTTGACCAGTCCTGTTCTCCTCTTCTCCCACCACTCTTTGCTCCTTGTTGGAATTTTCCCGCTTGTCTCCAAAAAGGAACAGTTCGGAAGCTGACCTTGTTGACAAAGGCCAGGAACATTGAACACAGGCCGGGGGCAGTTTTCGAGAACTGGAGACGGGTGCAGTCATCAAACAAGGCATTTGGACACTGTCCCACTGTCCCGAGGAGGGGCAGGGATGTGCCCTCTGCTTCTGACCTCCCCTGCGGCGGTAATAAGCTCTAGAACTTCCTTCTGCACAATGAGCAGAGCTTGTCTGCTCATGACCCTGGAGTCCTGCCTGACACTCCCCTCCCCATTTAATCATCTTTCAGGTTTGAGGAATGTCTTTGTCAAAAACTCACCGTTCGTTATCACGCTTCTCAACTTCCTGGACAACGGGGTACTTTGTGGGAACCCCAGACCATTATGACTCTGTTGGAAACCCCCTCCCCAGTTCCCTGTCTGTGCTGCCTGTCTCTCCTCACAAACATGGTGTGAAGTGTCCTTGGCAGTCCCCGCTCAGGGACTTCTCGGCCCCATATCTGGGCGTGCCCCCTCCCGGGCCCTGCTGAGTGCATCGCTGGTTAGCTGGAGGAGTTTTCCAGTAACAGGAGATGACCTACAAATGAATAAAAGTTATCTCTTGATCTAGTTTAGTAGGTAATGATGACAGAGAATGTGCATTTACAGTAAAGCAAAGAGAATGGTTTGGTATTACAAGGATGAACAGAGCCGAAGTGGAGGAGACTGGGCCTCAGGGGTAGAAAGATCTGAGATTGAATCTAGCTGTGACAGTTACTTGCTGTGTGTTTTGGGCAATTTGCTGAACTTCTCTGGGTCTCAATTTATTAATCTTTGTAAATGGGGCAGATTATACTATGCAGATGTCTTTTTTCCCCTTTTTCTTCTTTTCTTTTGTCTGTCCACAAAAATGACATCTTCTGGTAATAGTGGTGGTGGAGGTTAGAAAATTCCTTGAGCGGGACCCAGGCCTGGCCGATAAAACAGGCGGGTTCCTTCTTAGGATTTTGAAGATTTTATTGATTGATAGATTGATTAGAGAGAGAGAGAGCACAAGCAGGGAGAGGGGCAGAGGGAGAGGAAGAAGCAGGCTCCCCGCTGAGCATGGAGCCCGACTCGATCCCATTACCCTGAGATCATGACCTGAGCCGAAGGCAGCTTCGTAACCAACTGAGCCACGCTGGTGTCCTCTTCTTAAGATTTTGTATGTAAATGCTGGAAGAAAGACCCTCTCTCTTTGCTCTGCTGAAGTGAAATGATCAAGTCTGGAGCTCTGGGTACGAGCTCCCTGTCCTTCTAAGGCCCCTCCCTCCTTTCTCCTAATGTGGGGAGAAAATAAAGCCAATGCTCAGAAGCAGATCTGTAAGGAAGGAATCCCAACAGCATTTGTTTATGTTTCTTTCGAATTCTCTTTTGTAACTGTTACTACTTTTTTATTTTGATTTTGTGACTAAAAACAGGAGGGTCTTTCATGTTTGTTGAGCCAACTTTTCTTGTTTTCTCGGTGAATAAAAGGAGGTTGAGGGAGGCCGTGTCCCCCCTCAAAACTTCCGGCGCCGCAGGCTTCAGACTCAAGCCTGGAGCTCCTGGATTCATGGCCCTCTGATACCTCAGCTCCCTCGTGGTACCTCAGCTCTCTGTTAGGCCAGTCGGGTACCTCCCAGACTGTTTGGAAGGGTAATTCCTAAGGTCCCTAGGTGGTGTCTCCCTAACCTTGCTGTCCCGAAATCCTTCTTATCTTGTCTTCTACCTCTCATCAAGCCAACGGTGACTGGAATACCAGTAGGGTACCGATTTCTTTGTGTTCTCCTCTTGATGCTTCTTAGGGAAGTGGTAAAGCAGACACCTGATTTAAACTCCTGGATGAATTGTTTTTAAGACCTTCTTTCATCAGAAGGACAAGGACTTGAGGTATCTTAAGAGAATGGATTAGAGAGAGGGATAATGTATGGCAAAGATTCCAAAAGAAGGAAAATGGTACACCAAGGGGAGTTCAGTGCTCCTGGAGAGAGACTGCATCAGTTTTAGAATGTTCGTCCTCTCTCCGTGACTGTATTCCCCTTCTCAGTGCTCCTACATTGAATCAACACTGCAGCCATTCCCTCCCCTTCTCCAAAGCTGCAGGATCTACTTCCTGCCTTAAAGGCTGAAAATGCAACCCACTTTTCCAGTTTGCTTGTAGCTAAAATATGTGACCAATTCCTGACCACTTAGACATCAAGGGGACTTTGGTGGAGTTGCTTCTGGGAGGGTCCTTCCTCCTTGATAAAAGAGAGAGGCACAGGGGAAAGTCTCTTTTATTTCTGCTTTCGAATGTGGTAATATAGAGACATGATGATTGGAGCTATTGCAGCTATCTTGCCATCATGAGGAGACATGTCTAAGACAAAGGCCAACAAACTAAGGATTGTGGTATGGAGATGCAAGGAGGCAGGGTCCTAGATGACACCATTTGTCTACAGAAATAATCATGGTACAGCCCAACCGCTGGATTTCTTGTTATATAGGATGACAAATAGTCTTTATTGTTTAAACCACATTTAATTGGGTGCTTTCTTTTTTGCAGCCCCCAGTCATTCTATTACTATGTCTCAGACTTGTTTCCAAGAAGTTTCCTTAATGGAATATAATTTTGTCTCTAAAATAAAGGTTTTTTTTTTTTTTTTTGATGTCAGTTTGTATTTTTTTTATTATTGGAGGTTATTTTATTTTTTAAGATTTTATTTATTTGAGAGAGAGCAGGAAAATGAGCAGTGGGGAGGAGCAGAGGGAGAGAGAGAGAGAGAGAGAGAGAGAGAAGCAGACTCCCTACTGAATAGGAAGCCTGATGCAGGGCTGGATCCCAGGACCAGGGCTGGATCCCAGGACCCAGGGATCATGACCTGAGCCAAAGGCAGACGCTTAACCAACTGAGCTACCCAGGCGCCCCATTTCTGGAAGTTCTATTTGATTTTTTTCAAATCTACTGGGTGACTTGATAGTTTCCTGTCCCATGTAGATATCTTTGAACTTGTCTTTTATTTCTGTAAACATATTATGCGTGCCTAGTTTATAATCTATTCGTGATAATTCTAATATGTAAACTCTTTACAAGACTATTTCTGCTTGCTGCTGTTTCTGCTTGTTCTTATACATAGTGCCTTATTTCTTTTATCCCTGGTTATCTTTGACTGCTTGCTGCTCATGTGCCTGGAGAATCATTGTAGGAGTGATCTGAGGTCTTGGGTAAAAGTACCTTCCTCCAGAGAGGATGTGTGCCTGCCTTTGTCAGGTGCTTGGGGGCCACCTTAAACCAGGTTCAAGGTTTGAGGTTGCCTGGACCACCAGACACAGAATCCTGGCTGCAAATCCACAAGCCTGGGTTACTTCTGGTTCACCACTTCCCTGAGTGTGTAGGGCCGTGGGGTTCCGTGTTACTATAGAGTGGGTCTCTAATTTGACTGACCTTTCGTTTTCTGCCTCCTTTATCCCACAAGGCCATCGAAACAAAAGTTCAAATTGCTGGAATCAGCTAATGCTCTTGGTTCAGAAGTGACCTCCATACTCTGCTTATCTGCTTGGCTTCCTGTTTTCCCTTCAATTTTGTCCTGGTAGTGTCTTACTATATAATAAATTCTTATGTGTTTGGAAGATGCTCAATTTATTCAACAAGTTTTCTTGTTTCCCAAAGGAGGGTTGGTCCAAATAGCCTAACACAACATGAGCAGAAATGGAAATTTTTCCTTATCATGTGGCCAAGTTCTCTGCCAATGACTTAACTGTGTCTTCAGGGTCCTCGCCACTTGGTTTTTCCTGTCCGTGGGTCTGGCATCTACTTGCCTATGTCTTCTGACTGCTTTGTCCTGCTCTTGGTTTTCTTGCTCTCCTGATTTCTAACCTTCAACCTGATTTCTGCTTACCCTGATCCCTGAGACTTGTTTATTCCAACTTCTACTGGGTTTTCTGTACTGACTCGGGTGTAATAGGGTTCCAGCTACTCACCCAGCCCTCGACCCTTCAGCCGAGCCTGATTCCAGGACCTTATGAGATTTGCCAACATTGGCCCCTCATGCACCTCTCTTCCTCATAAGCCTCCTGGCTACCCAACTGGCCTTAACTCTTCTGATTAATTTTCCTTTCCTTTCTAGAGTCACCTACTGCCTTGGCATCAACTACCCAGTTCACGGCACCATCTTAGGCTTCCGTTGATTGAGTATTTTAAGTAGATGCACTTAAGGCTGAGTCTATTTAATTATCTTGGTCAGATATAGGAGCACACTGTGGGGGATCCTCATGATTGCTTTATTCTGATGAGTAAGTGTCAGATTTTAATCTTTCTTTAAAAGGTAGATGGCCAAAATTTATGATAATAAAGAAACAGAAAATGGTCAAAAAAACCACAAAGCCTATCAGACCTGTTTTAAGACTTTTATTTGGGTGTTGAGAGTCTGTCTGGCCACCTACAAGAAAAAGACAGTTAAGTGTAATGACAGAGGGCATAGTATTATAAATCCAATGGACCCAGGCTTAATCCCATTTCCACCCCTTGTTAGCTCTGTGGATTTGTACAATTCATCCTACTCTTCTTAATGTCTATTTCCTCACCCATAAAATGGTGCTAATATTTCCTTCTTCATGAGGTTGTTATGGGCAAAAAGAGATAAAAGGCGTGTTTAGCACAGTACCTGCAGTCAGTCCATAATCACTCAATTAAAGGCATTATCATTATCATTGTTATTATTAGCAGTGGTAAGGTCTGCCTCCCCTCCAAATATTTCACAAACTGGGTTGTCATGCTGCTGCTCCTCCTTTATCCCGTCCTATAATCTCCACCACCTGAAGCTTGACTTCATTAAGCAACAGGGTGGTGGTAATTATTCCCAAATGGCCTTGGCTAAACCACACGTATTCCTCTGGATCTTACGTGGTCAGATTTGTTTAATGAGGTGACTGGTAGAAACGAGTCCTGCTTGATGAGGTTCGGGGTTGTGATATGAGACAAGTTACACTCACAGTTGAAAAACAGCTTGGTCTTTCATCTCCAAGGGTTGTTTTTCAGAAGACAGAAGACCCAGAAGAAGATAATTAGGCTCCTGGTAGGACATCAATGTACATGGCCTTAAGGGTCTTTGGTATAGACACTGTAAGATTTTAAGGCTAAATGGGTCACATCCAGCCTCCTCATTTGCCAAATGAGAAACCGAGACTCAGAGATATGGAATGACCTTCCCAGGGCCACATGATCCATTGATGGCAAAGCCAGAACAAGAATTCAGATCCTGGGTTTCCAATAAACCAGCCATGGGGCAGGCCAGACGTCATGGTGTAAAAGATGTCTGGAAATACATTTACAAATTCTTTGACATTCTTCTTTTCAAAAGATAGGGTGTCATTCCCTTCCCCTTCAATATGGGCTATACTTAGTGAGTCACTTCTCAGGCATAGAATGTGAGGAAATAACACTATGTGATTCCTAAGGTTGGGTCATAAAAAGAACATAATTTTTCCTGGTTCTCTCAGTCCAGCTGCCATGGTTCGAGGACCCTTAAGGGGAAGTCTGCTGGGGAATAACTGAGCCCTGTCACCAACAAGCAGTGCCAACTTACCAGCCATATGATTGAGCCACCTTGAAAGTTGATTTTCTAGTCCCAGTGGAGCCTTCAGATGACTGTGGCCCCAGCAGACATCTTACCTGCAACCACATGACAGATGCTAGGCCAGAACCACATAGTCGGGTTCCTCTCCAATTCTTGACTCACAGAAACTGGGGGAGATGCTACACGTTTATTGTTATCCTAAGCTATTGGATTTTGGGGTGATTGTTAAACAGTACTAGATAACTAATATACTAAGGTAACTAATACTAATATTTAACATAATACTAATGTTGACCAAGAACTTTTTGAGTTGGAAGTGATAAAAATGCAGCCCACCTATAAAGAAAAAAAAAAAAAAAGAGTGAGAGAGAAAGAGAGAGAATTATTATTGATCTCCAAAGACTAGCTTTAGGGATGCCATGTTGTCAAATGATGTCATCAGGATTCTTTTTCTCATCTCTCTTTTGGTTTCTCTTTCATGGCTTCTCTCTGCTGGCTCCATTCTCTCCTTCTACAAAGATGCTTCCTCTCTACGGGATGGGTTAGCCCCGCTAGAGGCAACCCAGGGTTTCTTCATTCCAACTTAATGGCCCTAAAAGAAACAGAGGGCTTCTCTCCTCCAACAGTCATGGACATTCCCAGGAAAGACTATAATGGGCCAACTTCGGTTCCCGTGCCTGTGCCTCAACCACTCACTGGGGCTAGGGAAACGGGGTAGTATGACTGGTACCCGTACCTTGTCCACAACTAACTTGTTCTTCAAAGTGTGGTCCATGGACCAGCAGGAAAGCATCATCTTAGGCCTTGTTTGCAATGCCAGATCTTGACCCCTCTCTAGCATCTCTGGATCAGAATCTGTATTTTCTTTTTTTTTTAATAAGATTTTATTTATTTATTTGACAGAGAGGAGAGAGATCGCAAGTAGGCAGAGGCAGGCAGAGAGAGAGGGAAGCAGACTCTCCGCTGAGCAGAGAGCCCGATGTGGGGCTCGATCCCAGGACCCTGAGATCATGACCTGAGCCGAAGGCAGAGGCTTTAACCCACTGAGCCACCCAGGCGCCCAGAATCTGTATTTTCTCTTCACAAAATCTCCAGGTAATTTGTATGCACATTAAAAGTTGAGAAGCACTATTCTAGTATAATCTATTTCCCAACAAAAATAATCTTTCCTTCTTCTCATCTCTTCTGTCAATTTACACACCCCTACCCTCTTTATTTATTTAGTTTTTTAAAGATTTTGTTTATTTATTTGACACAGAGAGAGAGAGACAGAGACAGAGACAGCGAGAGAAGGAACAGAAGCAGGGGGAATGGGAGAGGGAGAAGCAGGCTTCCCACTGAGCAGGGAGCCCGATGCGGGACTCGATTCCAGAACCTTGGGATCACGACCTAAGTCGAAGGCAGATGCTTAATGACTGAGCCACCCAGGCACCCCAACCCCTACCCTCTTTATCTTTTAACCCTCTTATATATTTTTTTGTGCACATCTTCTCTTCTCCACCACATTTGGGTCCTTAAGGACAGAGTCTAATGTCTGATGGACAGTGTCCACTTCTGTAAAATGGAGATAATGAGGGGCGCCTGGGTGGCTCAGTTGGTTAAGCATCCAGCTCTTGATTTTGGCTCAGGTCATGATCTCAGGGTTGTGAGATCCAGCCCCATGTTGGGCTCTGTGCTGGGCCTGAAGCCTGCTTGGGATTCTCTGTCTCCCTCTCCTTCTACATGCGTGTGTTCTCTCTTTCTAAAAACATTTGAAGAACAAATAAAGATAAAAATAAAATGGAGGCAATGCTGTTCTCCTTAGAAGGGAGCTTACGGGGACTGGATGGAATCACACCCGTGGGTGGACAGCATAATCCTGATGCACAATCCTGAGAGCTAGTACTCTTCCCTTCAGCTGGCAGCCGTTTAGAGCTTGCCAAGCACGGCGCTAGGCCCTTTATTACGTCTTCCCATTGAAGCCTCACAATAAAGCTCACAGCTCTATCAGGGAAAACAGGTGGTTTGCAAATTTCAGGATTTGGACAAGTTCTAAAATTCTTCATTTAGAAATCGGGACATGAAGCAAGGTTATACAACGAATTAGGTGACTGCGGCAGGATTTGAGCCCAGAGCTGTTGACTCCGTGGTCTAGTTCTTAATCCCTCTGCTATACTGGGTTGCATAAGGAAGTCTTTCAACCATTATTTGTTAGATTAAAGAATAAAAGCCCTGGGCTCCCTAAAACAAGGATCACAAGACCCACCAACTCGGGCCAGGCTGATGATATAACTGAGAGACAAAGGTCAAGCTAAGGAAACAGTCTCTTCCATCTTTACAATAAGTGGGTCGAGCAGGTATGATGATAAATGGCAGGTGACCTTCACCTCCCTTCACAGAGACAAAAGGACAGAGGTGGCCCTGGGAGCTGGAGAGCACGTGGGTGGTCTGAGAGGGCAGAGGCCCCACCCTCCTGGCAGCCTGTAGATATGGCTCCTGGATGGCTCACGCCGGGCGTCTGCTCTGATAAGACAGCCCCGAGCCACACGCAGTGGTAAATATATGGAATCTGGCCTCTGAGAAGGTGGACCCAGGGTCGTCAGATCTCATTTGTTCAAATAAAGCCAGAGATCTGGACTTTTATGTGAAATTCTGGACTTAAATATTGGTGAATAATTTATTTTTTAAGAAGCGCATGGGTCATACATGGGGATGGGGGTCTTGGAGGGGGGCAAAGAGTGGGGGCATCATGGGGACAGTAGGGACAACCAGACTATAGCCTCTGTCCTAAACTGTACAGGGAAATCTATAGTGATTTTTGTTTACTAAACCAATACAAAAACAAATAGGGAAGGGGGAAAAAGAGGAAGGAAAGAAGGAAGGGAGGAGAATGCTGGTTACTTGGGCAGGGTGTGTCAAGTGGCGAGGTAGAAGAGGGCTTTCAGCTAGGGAGGGAAGGGGAGAAAGAGGAGGGGCTCTCTGTGGCTAATTGTCCCAAGGGCCACAGCTTCCAACGGGGAGTCCCTGCCACCAACCAGTGCCGCCAAGAGCCAACCCAGCTAATCAACTTTTTTTTTCTTTTTTTATCACCTTGGAGGCCCTCTCTTTGTTCAGCTGTAATCTTTCTTAATTAGATAATTGAAATAATCATCCAATTAAGTTGGTTCGCATGGCCCCCCTTACTGGAGGACTTGCTGAATCCAGCTGGCTTCTCATTTCCGCTGACTCTGTTTCTCGCCTCATGCAGGGTCTGAAACAGGTCTCAAGCTGTTTTCTTTCCTCTCTTTCAGTTTGCCGTTTCAGTTCATAGGAGCTACAACTAAAGTTCTTTCCTGGCTGATGTCAAAACAGACTCCCTAAGCAACTAAAGCCGAAAGTCAGAACTGGCCCCCTCACAGTGGTGGACAAGAGTTTCAGGCTCACGGGGATTTGGATCCCTGTTCCATCACTTACTGGCAGGGTGACCTTGAACGTGTGCACTGATCTTGCAGAGGTGCGGTTTCCTCATCTGTGAAATAGGAATAAAAATAGACCTTACCCACAGGTAGGATTGCTTTGTTACTTAACTGAGATCATATAAGTGAGGCCATCAGCCCTATGAGCACTCAGTACATGTGTGGGGTTTTTTTTAAGCATGGGAAAGGATGTATTCTTTTTTTAATATATAATATTTTATTTATTTATTTGAGAGAGAGCGCGCACAAGCAGGGGGAGAGGGAGAAGCAGACTCCCAGCTGAGCATGGAGCCAGACGCAGGGCTCAATCCCAGGACCCTGAGATCATGACCCCAGCTAAGGGCAACTTCTTAACTGACTGAGCCACCCAGGAGCCCCTAAAAGGATGTATTCTTAATAGCTCGAAGAGTTGCATCCATCTTCGTAATAGAAAGAGAAAAGGGGCGCCTGGGTGGCTCAGTCAGTTAAGCCTCCAGCTCTTGATTTCTGCTCAGGTGCTGATCTCAGGGTCATGAGATCAAGCCCATGGTCGGTTGGCTTCTCTGCACTCGGCAGGGAGTCTGCTTCTGTCCCTCTCCCTCTGCCCTCCCCTCCCCCCATTCTCTCTCTCTGTCTCAAATAAATAACTCTTTAGAAAATAAATAAATAAATTATAGAAAAGAAAAAGAAGTAGAGGAAAGAAAAAAAGAGGGGAGTCATAGAGAGATAAAAGATGTAAATGATGCCAGAGACTCTGTGGCTATTTGGTACACTTATACGGTGGGGTTTCTGTGCTGATCTAATTTCTCCATCCTGGCTTCCTTCCAGTTACCTCTAAAACCCACCCACAAGATTTAGAGATAATAGGCTTTCCCTTCAGACCCATCCTCTGTAAAGGAGATTGCAAGGCAGTATTCCCTTCCCTTGCCCATGGGATTGGAAGGTCCCTGTGGGCAGGGCTGGGTCTGCCGTGGGCACCATGGTATCCGAGAAATAATTGTTAAATAAGTACCTGTTGAGCAAGGAGGAACTGTTCTCTAAAAGGACATCCAAGCCAGTTTCATTTAGTAACACTAAGACATTTTAAAACAAGGATATAAGAGGGGCGCCTGGGTGGCTCAGTCAGTTAAGTATCTGCCTTTGGCTCAGGTCATGATCTCAGGGTCCTGGGACCGAGCCCGGCATCAGGCTCCCTGCTTCGCGGGGAGTCCGCTTCTCCCTCTCCCTCTGCCTGCCGCTCCCCTTGTTTGTGTGCGTCTCTCTCTCTCTCTCTCTCTCTCTCTCACTCTCTCGCTGTCAAATAAATAAATAAATCTTAAACACACACACACACACACACACACACACACACACACACACACACAAACCAAGGATGTAAGACGTGTAACACATTAGCTAAGAATGCAGAAAAATCTAGAAAAGGGCTAGTATTACTAGGATCACAGAGTAAAGCAAAAACCATTTGTGACTCCAAAACCCAAACACCCAGGCCTTACCTTAACCTGCTTAAAACACTGACTAGCCCAAAGCCAGGCAGCCAGGAAGCACAGTGGATTCCCCCTCGGCTCCCCCCCTTTAGCTGCATTTCTTTCTTCAGGGCAGACTCCTGGAAACTCATTCTCTCTTACTTCAAAAAAGTCAAGGATCGGAAGAGAATGATTGCAGCTCTGTGCAGAGTGTATTTTTTAATGCTTTTTAATCTTTTAAAAATTACACAAGCAGTACATCATTTTTTTTCAAATGGGAAAAATGCCCATAAGTACAAAAGAAAAAATGGATTTTCAGAGATTGTTTTTTAATGGTATTTTTTTTTCTTCCAGGAGTGTACTTTTAAAAAGTGGTAATCTTTGACTGCTCTACAGGGCCACAATGTGCTTTTCTTGTGCTTGCAAAACTAAAATGTTTCTTAATGCTTTGCTCTGAAGTTCAGCTGTGGATAAAGGGATTGCAAATTTCCATTTTTTCAAACATATGGGTAGATCAATACTCTCCAAGGTTGGATTGCTGGACTTTGGCCCGAGAGGACTGTTTGATGTTGAGTATAGTGGGAAGTCGGTACACGTTCCAGACAACTGCCCATTGGCTAACTTTCTGAGCATACGCTCCCTATTTCTGCTTCTGTGACTTAGCACGTATGCGGTGTAGTAGCCATAGTCTGAGAGAGCCCTCAGTGATCCTCCCCTCTTGGCATTCACATGTTTGTATCGGGCTGGCTTATGTCATCAATGAGATATTGTAGAAAGGATGGAGCGTGGCTTCGAAAGCAAAGTTGTAAGTCATGGCAGTTTCTGCTTTGCTCTTTCTTGGAGCACTTGCTCCGGGGGAGGCCACATGGCAGCCATGTTGTGAAGATGCTCAAGCAGCCCCGTGGAGAGGCCCACACGGTGAGGAACTCCTGCCGCAGGCCAGCGAGTGAGCCATCACGGAAGCAGACCTTCTGGGCCCAGTCAGGCCTTCACACGACAACGTCCCGAGCCGGGATCTGGGCTACACCCTGCACCACAACCACCCAGCTAAGTCGCTTTCAAATTCCTGACCCACAGAGCTGTGCAAGCTAAGCTTTATTGTTTTATTGGTTTGAAGCTGCTAGGTTTTGCAGTAATTTGTGATGCAACAGTAGGTCATTTATACATTGACCTCTATGCAGAAGGCTTACTCCTTTCCTCTCCAAATTCACTCTTTCAAAGCTCCGGTCAAATTCTTCCTGCCTGGATTCTCCAGCCCGGTCACCATGCCTGTCCTTCTTCTGTGGCATTAGGTTAGAAAGAAGGACAGGCCTGACATCTGTTGTGTCTTTATTAGTAAGTGACCACAGAACTTATAGTCTGTGCTGAGACACTTCCGAGAGTACTAAGTAATAATGGTCATGGGAATCAGCAAGATCTGATGTAGTTCAAGGGCAAACAAGAACATTCAGTCGCCCCCCGCGGTAAGGGCTGCCAGCACCTCTTCCGGAAATGTAACGAGAGGGAGAATATTGCTTAGCAGGGTCACAGTTTTACTTGCCCGATGCTTGGATGGGCAAAGGAAATGCAACTTCTTTATTTTTTTGTAATAGGTCTTTTTCCTTGCATATCTCCACCTAGCTAGATAGTGAAGTGGGGAAGATAGGATTTTATGCCAGCCTGGTCATTTAGACTGCCTGTGAGAGGGCTCAGTCATCGCCTGGCTGGGCAGGGGGAGGAGAGCCGCCAGAGTTCAGAGCCTCGTCTCCCCACCCCCATCACTGCCGATCTTCCTCACCCCCTTGACATGGGGCCTGAGTGGGTGCGGGATGAGTAGGGGGAAGTGGAAGGGGAACCAAGATCCTCACAGGTTTCCTTTAAGGAATGATTGGTCTGAGCGACTGCCTGGACTGTGGCACGGCGGAAGGGCTATTGGTTTTCCTAGCTTTTTTTGTAGCAAGGTTCTGAAACCAGAGCCATCTCACATGGGTGTGGGATTATGCCCTCTGCGCAAGCGCACCCACCAAGGTGCCGAAATCTAGCCCTCGCTTTGCTAGCTAAGCCATGAGCCCGTGAGGCCGTGTGTGTCGGAAGAAGGAGGCTCTTTCTAGTTAGCACAAAGGCATTCTGTGGGCCGGGACAGACCCTGGCCAACACCCAGAGTCCAGGTTATTTGTTCCTGCTTTTGCATTCTTTGCCTGTGGTAGCTTGTCGCTCCCTATTACAGGCCAGAGGTGGTTCCATCTCCCTGGTCCCAGGGGGGGCCTATGGGAAATTCTGGGTCCTCTGCACGCCCTGAACAGGCTCCAGAGGGCCCAGGCGTCTTCCATCGCTCCTGGGCTGAGGGCCCCAGGGCCTTAAGGCAGAGACAGTTCCTCCAGGGGCTGGCAGACTTCCTTGCACTCTGCCCTGGGATGTGATCCACATACCCTGTGTTCTCACACTTACCCCCTCATTTTCTCAATGTTTCTAAGTCTCTTCCCCCTAGAGACCTTATCAGTGGCCTTTTCAGCTTTTCCTTTCCTTCCCACCATCTTCCCAGGGTGGCATGAATAGGTCTGGGGCAGATCTGGGAATGACAAAACTCAGTGATCTGGAGTGGTACTTCTCTACCTTTCTCCTCTCGTAGCACACCTAGAAAATAATATGTGTATGGTCCATTGGGTGACCTCGAGGGGATCTGGAACCCTGGAGGCTGCCCCGCAGAACTAAAGGGGGGGCCCCCAGCCACCAGGATCCCACCGGGCTGCTCCAAGAGCAGTGGAGACCAACTCCCCTGGGGTGCACGGAGGTGCTCTGGTGGGGCGCTTCTCTCTGGAACCTCCAGCCTGACTTTGCTCCAGGGAAACTGTGTCGGGGACCTGTGTCCTCCAGAAATACCTTTCCCCCTCCATAAAGCCTTGCTTTCAAGGCCATTGTCTCTCTGCAGGGGTCAAGAACCTCAGCTTGGAGACTAATGCTGATCAATGGGCTCTTTATTCTTTGATCTTTCTTTTTCCCTAGGGCACTAAACTTCCTGGCTCAGCCCTAGAGCTGGGAAGCAGCAAGAAAATGGAGTTTCAAGTGGGAAACTAAAATACACAGGCAAAGCCTTGGTGAAATAGGATCCCCAGTACAGCTGTAATGATAGGAACCCCTCTGGCAGTGTGTGTATGGGGGGGCCTGATGGGTTTGGGGTTGGTGGGTAAGACCTCAAGGCAGCAGCACACTTGAGTTTGAATAAACGGAATTTATCAGCACACTTGACTAAATTGTGGCTAAACTGCCCTCTAAAAGAGCAGATTCATGTTACTTCCAGGGCTTTTGTTTTGTTGAGTGGCTTATGCAAATGTAGAGCCAGCCCAGTGGCTCCTGGTGATGAAGGGGAGGGAGCACGCCATATTCCTCTCCAGCCCTCCTGTGCCCCTTCCCTGTCAGTACTCCTCACCACAGATTAATATTGCCTGTGTTTGAATTTCCTATAAGTAAGATACTATGGCATGTATTCCTTGTGTTCTGATTTCCTTTGCTTAACATCATGTCTGATACTCATCCGTGTAGCTCTGGATGGCAGCTGGGTGTTCTTTTTCGTTGGTATGTAGTCTTCTGTCATGGCAAAATACCCTCAGTTTATCTGGCCTTTCTACACTTCATTTGGACCATTTCCATTTTAGTTATCTCACACAAAAGCTGCTATGAACATTTTTGTCCATGCCTTTTTGTAGGCCTCACTCATTTCTCTTGTTATATGGGTTTTTAAAAAATTCTTGCTAGTTATTGTTTATATCTGGTAAAAGTCATATATGTTTATTTAGAGAATGGGACATCCCAAAGGACAAGGTTTATAAAAAGTTGTCATCAATGTACATTTAATTTTATATTTGGCTGGTCTTTCTTTTCTTCGCTTGCTTGCTTTCTTTTTCTTTCTTTCTTCCTTCCTTCCTTCCTTCCTTCCTTCCTTCCTTCCTTCCTTCCTTCTCTCTATGCCCAGTATGGGGCTTGAACTCACAACCCCAAGATCAAGAGTGTCATGCTCTACTGACTGAGCCAGCCAAGCACTCCTCTACTTGGCTTTTTCACTCCAAACTCCATGAGTATTTTTTCACTGTAGTCCATATGGAAGGATCTTACCCTCTTTCTGATTCCTTTTGGCCTCGTTCCTTGATAGGCCATCAGCTAATATTTGGGATGGTTCCGAGAAGGTTTTACCCAGGAGAGACCTGGAGAGAGCTGGCCGCCTACCCTATCCCCCACAATCCCCAGACAGATGCGGGCTGTCTAATGTGAGAACGCTCTGGGTCAGGAGGGCAGATGCCTCCCTCCATCACCCCCAGACTGAGCAATCACAAATGGACTTAAGAAGGTGCAAGTAAGTACAGGCTGCAAATTGAGAAAAGAATGAGAAGTACAGCTGTGAAATTGGAAAACAGAGTAATAGTAAATAGAGAGGCAAGCAATGGGTTTAGAAAGCAGTGTCATTGCCCTCACCGAAAGCGTCTTAGACAGCTCACCCTGACTGTGAACGATTTCAGTGTTTCAGTTCGGTAGGATCCCTGGATTCTCGTAACCCTGACAAAGAAAATCACGAGACAGATGCAGACCTAATGCTTTCCCATTTCCTTCCTCTCTTAGTTCACCTTGAATATTGGCAAACTTTTCTCAATCCCTTGTTTGCATTCATTTTGCCAATTATGTTTGATCATAAAGCTAAGTATCTACAAGTACCTCTCTGTACTTGTTTCCTCCTCTGTAAAATGGAGTGAGTGATGATCCCTTAATGCTTACAGCAGGGTTTTTCAACCTCAGCACTGTCGACATTTTGGGCCAGTTAATTCTTTGTCGTGGGGCTCTCCTAGCATCATGTGATGTGGGACCCACTAGGTGCCAGTAGCAACACCCTCCCCTCAAGTTGTGATGAGCAAAAATGTCTTCGGACGTTGCCAAATATTCCCAGGGGTATCTAACTCCCATTTGAGAAGAACTGGCTTAGAGTTACTACAAGTATCATGTGAGATAATATCAGTAAAGAGCTTAGAAGAGCACCTGGCACTATGTAAGCACTCAGTGTTGATGAGGAGGTCCTAGAAATGTGGACTTGTGGCTGGAGCTACTTCGCAAACTGATTTGCTTGTTTATTTCATTGGTATTACTTTTTGCATCCTCTGTTCTTCCTTCTTAAAGTGCCATGGTTTAAAGGGCTTTTTTCTTTCTTCTTATGAGTAGTTCCTTTCCTTATAGGTACAAGTATCAGAAATAAAACTTAGAAGTACTGGCATTTGCAAGTGGCTTTTGAAACTGGAGAATGTCAAAGAAATGTAAATCATACTCTCTACTAGCAGGAGAGTGTCTTTTTCTGAAGGTTCTGCAGCCATTAACTCATTGGACACCACAACAGTGTGTTCTAGCTGAGCCTAAATGCAGTTCTGAACTTTGCTGTTAGCGGACATCCTGGGCTGGTGAGAGACCACAGGGTTGGTGAGCACGAGGTAGGGGTGGGGGTTGCTTGGTTTGTTTATTTCTTCCTGGTGGAAGGGACAAGATTATTCCGTGGACTGGGAGCCCTGCAGAAGACAGAAGATGGGGAAGCGGGCAGGATGGTGTGGGTCCCCTCACGCAGCCTTCAGAATCTGAATGAGGGACTAGAGGGGGCTTAGGACTGCATTGCAGAAGAATACTGCTGCCAGATGCAAGGGGTGGGGCAACCTTCTGTCAAGCTCTCTGCCACGAACACTGTCAGCTAGGGCTTCCTGAGCCCGCATACCCTCCAGAAAGGAGTCCAAGTGGTTTCGTGTCTCTTGCATGCCACACCCTACTCTTACCAGCAGACACAGAAAACACCGAGGTGTGTGACTGGGACCTCTTCTGTGATCTTTTGCAGACCCATCGGGGCCTGTCCCCACCCTTGGCTCAGTTCTGTCTTGATTCCGCCTAGAGTTCTACCTGCCCTAGGGGACCAAGGGCACAGTTCTTTAAGTCCCTGAGGTGGCCGAGATGAGGTCCGTCAGCAGCGTCTCCTCCGGTTACCACTCTGATTGACAGCCACGCCCACAGCTTGTCTTCGGGCTCCAGCCACGCCCTCGGCCACACCCTCGGCCACGCCCTTGACTGTGACCACGCCCGCAGCCTGTCCCCAGGCTCCAGCCACACTCACAGCCACGCCCACGGCTGCGGCCGCTCCGCCTGGACATTCCTCCTCGCAGCTGCTTTCAGCCAAGTGGCTGCCACCAAGTTCCTACGAAATGACTCACAGGAGACTGCTAACTTTGGGGGAAATCTCGTGCCTGCTTTATTTGTATGTTGTGGGGACCAATATGATGAGAGGCCACAATGTACCTGAACTCTAGAGCTTTCAAAACTCTACGTTCAAAACTTAACATTTTAAAGGCACCTGCCCACCCTTCTGTGCCATACTTTGGGACCTGCACCCCGTTCACTGTCTTCGAGTAGGAGAGAGGCCAGCCATGAGTACCCTGGGCACAGTTTTCTATCTCAGTGTGGCATTTGGGAGGGCACTCCCAAGTACCGTTGGACCTCCAAATGTATCTGTGCAGCCCAGTAAAACTTTATTTCCCATTCTGTCCCTTGGTCCCTGGGATCCTCACCAGATCAGGCTGGGCCAAAGCCAGCTCAGCCCTGAGAACCGTGCCATGGCCCTTGGAAGCCCTCAACATCCATTTGGACTGCCTGGCCAGTTCCTCCCTCTAGAACATGAGCACTCCAAGGTCACAGACTGTGTCTGCTTGGTCGTTGTTTACAGGACAAAAATTATTGGCATACGAGTGTTCTCATTTCTCATTTCTTTCTCACTGTACCAGAGGCAACCTTGTAGTTGACAGCCCATCTCCTCCCTCTTGCTGAAGAGGAGGGACTCTTTCAGGTGGGTGAGAAACTGGATTGATCTATAGAGAAATGGAGAGAGGAGGGCAGAGGAAGGTGTATAAATGAGGGCTTCCAAACTTAACCTGCATTAGAAGAACCACGTGTGGATCTTGCTAACATGCCAAGTCGGATTCTGTAGATCTGGGGTGGAGCCTGACACCCTGCGTTTCTAACACGCTCCCAGGCAACAAAGATGCTGCTGGTGTTCAGAACACATTTCGCACAGCAAGGGCATAGGGGACTGGATATCTGGGAGGGTTGCATGTAACCAGAGAGAGAAATTCCGTAGAGTAGCTTTAGCATCTGAGAGAAATGGATAGAAAAGAAAAGGTTTGGTTTGGTTTGGTTTTTATAAGTGTTGTCACAGCCTCTGTACTTGGCCCTCATCATTCTCAAGAATTGCAAGGATGGGGTTTGTCAGCGGCCCAGCCTCTAGCCTGTCTTCCTCCGCTGATGGCTCTCCATTTTTGTCTGACGGAGTGGTTAGCCAGGTGCCCACCCCTCCCTGGCACGTGACTGCCAGCGGGGCCAATGAGGGCTCCTGCTCTGAAATCTGAATCGTGGATTCAGGCCCAAAACCGAGAACAGTTGGAGTGTTCTCTTTCCAGCCAAGGCAGCTGGGTGAGATTTTTGAGCATTTTCTGCTGCCAAGAATCTTCTGGAGATGCTGGCTGTCTGATGGCTCCATGCCTGAGTCTTTAGCCTTCCCTTTGCTCTAGAGTACTCTCCAATATCCTTCCAAGAAACTCTCTTTTTTTGCCTAGACCAGCCAAAGTCAGTTTCTGTTGCTTGCCATCAAAGCACCCTAACAGTTATGCTATTTAACCAATATAACATTTTGAGCTCTTATTTTGAAATAATGTTTCATTTCCCGACTCTGGGGTAGGGGTGGGAGGTAATTTTAATGCCACTTCAGCACTTAGGCTGAACCTATGGCTGCTGGTTTTATACAGATTGCATGTGGAGTCCATGCCTAGCTCTGTGCCTGAGAGAAACCCAGTAGGTGCTCAATGGATGGCCATAGAAAGAATGAGCAGTCACGTCACTGTGCGCTGAGCCCTGGCATCTGTCAGCTGCCCCCGTGCCCAGGCACATGTTAGATGGCCATCAAATACCAAAATAGCAACAGCTTATAGGAGAGCCTCTGTAAGCTTGTAGCAGCACTAGCTAATAAACTTCTGACCTTTTCCTTGGATTTCCTTTCTCCTTGTATCTTTTAAGAGCAAAGTGTTACGGAAGGTCAGCAGGGAGCATGGTCTTTGTTCCATGAATGTATTGTGATTCCATTAAAGTATTCCCAGTTAAATGAGAAGCATGCCAGCATTTTCATTATGGTCTTTCTAGTTGTGGCAGTTTTTGCTAAAAAAGAGATAAACTCTCTATATACTCTTAAGGCTTAATAGCTCAGGCCGTGGAGGCAAAAAAAAAAATCTACCGCCCCAGCTGCACTATGAACTAGCTATCCTTGGTCACGTGACTTAAGTTCTCCGAGCTTTCATTTCCTTGCCTGTAGAATGGGCATGGTATTAGCATCTTCCTCAGTGCGGTGTCATGAAGATTCAGTAAGGCAATGCAGATAAAGTACTTATGTGCGTTAAGGCGATGCCTGTAAAGTGCCTGGATCGTTGTCAGTACTTGATCAGTGCAAGCTATTAATAAATTCATTTTTCACTAAAGCCAGAATGTAGGATCCTTCCCTCTCCTACTTTTAATAGAAGTCTTAAAAAAGGCATTTGATCCAATTATGGTAAAAAAAAAAATATCGTACACATGCGGAGAAGACAGAAAACATACTACAATTTTTAATGTTTTCCTATGGGTGTGGCATTATGTATGATTTTTTTCTTCTTTTAGCTTTCTATGCCTTCCATCTTCTTTTGCAGTGAACATGTACATTACTTTTATAACCAGAAGAGAAGCCCTGACAAATGCTATCTTTAAAAAAGAGGGAAAATATTGAGGCAAACTGCAATGTGATTTTGTAGAAACTGGGTGGGAAAAAAAATTCCCCGTTAGATGGAGAAATAGATGTTTTCTGGTCAAGAGCTTATTGGGAGGGAAATGACATCAATTTGGGTTCTCATCAGTTTGAGTGGCAAATCATAATGCAAAATGAAAGTACATTCAGGGGAGCTGAGCCCACACTGGGATTTTGCTGCCTGAATCATTAAGCTAGAAATGACCTCAGGAGGGCGTGTGACCCCGCCCCCTTCCCTCTCCTCGGGAAGGCTGACCCTGGGACTTTCAGGACTCATGAGCAATGGTCCTATTTATAAGCCCTCTAGGAACTAACTCTATATACATTTCCTTCCTCCTAAGCTTCAGGCAGTCTCAATTTAGCTTCTGCAGGTGCCCTCAACTAACGATCTCCAACCTAGTTCTACTTCTGCCTGGAGAAGGCCTGGGAATTGTCCCAGATCTTTGCTGTTCACCCTGGGTCCTTGCACAAAACCTCATCCCCCTGGAAGTTGGTTTTGTCACCTGTAAAACAGGGAATGGGAAGGATTCGAAGAGATCATGCTGAGCTGGGTTCGATGGGGGCCATCTTGTCCTGCGACACAGCCCATGTGTGTAACTATGTCGCTACCACCCTGGTGGGAAAGGGTGACACACAGAGGTAGCTTGTCTACAGGAAAGGTGACAGGTTTTTGGAGGTGGTGGTGGCAATCCTGGGAGAAGGAAGCAAGGGGTGGCTGGGAATGGGAGGAAGGGAGATCTTGAGGGGTGGGGGTGGAATCCAGAGAAAAATGGGGGTAGTTCAGGAAAGCAGTGGTCAGCAAGGGTGCACACAGGGCAACAGAAGCCCCTGTCACAGCAACTGCCAAGGAGCCCAAGGACCAGGTGGCTAGAGACTCCATTTTAGTTAGTCAGCTGTGCAGGACTGCAATACCCCTCTCATTATCCACAAACTTCTAGGGGCCCAGCCTTGTGTTCATAATGCTTTGAGGCACGGAGGAAGTGAGCTGGTCCGGCAGTGATGGAGGGGAAGACCCAGTCCGGCTGCCTCAAGAGCAGAGGATGAGGGTTAGGGACTAGGGAACAGTATGGACCAAGGCTGCAGTCCCACTGACCGGACAGGGTAGAACTTTCCAAAAATCTATGTTTTTGAAGGAGACTTGTCAAAGCACTGCAGAGGAGGCTGAAGCTATTTTCCTTGTGTATTAAAGGGAAGAGTGATTACCGGATTTCAAAGAACTTGGGCCCTTCAAGGGGGGAGGTGTCTAGATGACGGGTATTAGCGGTGTTAATATGAGTTGTAGTGAAGAGTATTGCTATTATTACTGATATTTGTATTGGTGTGGGTATATTCCTTCCCCTCCCTCAAGTCTTGAATTAGCTATTGTAGGCATTCTCCTGGGGCTGAATCAATGAACCACCGCTAAGACCCTGCCTCCCTGCGTGTTGATGAGAGTGGCATGTGGTATCAAATTAAAGGCCCTCCTGAGACCAGAGAGATACACTTACTGCCCACACTCCCTCCATGCACATTCCAGGTCACTTCATCATGAAAGGAAGTTAAATGGGCTTGGAATGAATTGCTCTTCCCCAAGCCATGCGTGTAGGTCCCTAACCTTCCTAGATGGCTGCCAGCTGAAGGCTTGATCGTCATCTGCTGCCTAAGAGATTTCCAGACAATTTAACAGCTTAAGTAACAGTACACTTTTATTCTCTCACACAGTTTCTGCGGGTCAGGAAAGAGGGAGGGGCTTAGCTGGGTGGCTGTGGCCTGGGGTTGCTCAAGAGGGTACTGTCAAGATGTCACCCAGGGCTGCACCCCTGGGAAGGGATGAAGGCACGGTTTCCAAGATAGCCCACTCACATGGCTGGCAAGGTGGTGCTGGCAGTTAGCAGGAGGCTTCCATTCCTCGCCCCTGAGGACCTCCCTTCATGGTCCTCATGACATGGCAGCTAGTTTCCCCTTTCTCCTGGAATGAGCGAGCCAAGAGACAGTAAGGCAGGATCACAATACCTTTTATGACCCAGCCTCAGAATCACATGCTGTCATTTCGGCAGTGTCCTGCTGGTCATAGAGGTCAGCTGTACTCACGGCGGGAGGGCATGGATACCGGGAGGTGAGAATCACAGGGGACCATCCAAGGCTGGCTTCCACCTCCCCCCACCCCCCACACTGGTACCAACTGAGATAGACCATGTAACAACTCTCAGAATCATTGGTTTTTTCTTCTTTCTACATGAATGCGAAATTGGCCAATTTTCAGCTACATGGATAATTATAATGATAATCCCACTTGACATTACTGCATCATTTTCATCTCCTGGGAGCTATTACTGCTCCATGCTGCAAATGAGGAAATGAAGGCTCAGAGAAGTTCAATGACTTGCCTGGTGTCCCAAAGTTAGAAAGTTCTGGAAGGCTGGAAACTGAACTTGTGTGTTGTAGTTCCTAGTCCAATGTCCTTGTCATCATCCCACATCATGCCAACAAGCCTCAAAGACACCACGTGCCCCCTTATTTTCCAGGGCAAATGTGGATTAGAAAACAATGGTAGTGTAGGAGACCTCATCTTTTTTTATTTGAAAAAAAACTATTACATAGGTGATCCATGCTCATTATGAAAAAGTTACAAAATAAAAATAATTTTTTAAAAAAGAAGAAAAGAGGGGCACCTGGGTGGCTCATTTGGTTAAACATCTGCCTTCGGCTCTGGTTATGATTCTGAGGTCCTGGGATCAAGGCCCTTGTTGGGCTCCCTTCTCAGCATGAGTCTGCTTCTCCCTCTTGCCCTCTGCCCCTCCTCCCCACTTGTGCACGCACGAGCGTGCTCTCTCTCTCAAATAGATATAATCTTAAAAAAAAAGGAAGAAAAGACATTCCCCATAATTCTACCCATCCAAATCTACGACTGTTAATATCTTAGTGTATTCCCCTAAGAACAAAGGAAATGGCTTGAGAGCACATTGCATTAACAGCATCTCCAGGGCAAATTGTGAAGGAAATCCCATCCTCAAGCTCCACCCGAGGGGAGGAAGGATGTGAAATGGGAAAGTCATGAGTCCAGCAGGCTCTGTGTGTGTGTGTGTGCGCACGTGCGTGTGTGTGTGTGCGCACTCACACTTGTGTGAGCATGGGTGAGCACACATATGTCCGTGCCTGCTACTTCTCTGCCCAGACCAAGAGAGGGCTTGGCACGGCAGCACTTAGCCAAGTTGACAGGGAGTTTACTACAACTTCATAGACAGCGTTTCTTTAAATGAGAGGCACAGTGGGTGTGACTTTGGGTGACAAAAGTGGCCTGCCCTCTGGTGTGGTTCAAGTTCCTGTAGGCAGGGAAAGGTTGATTATGTTTAATTCAACTCACTTGGCCTTCTGCTGAGGGATGGGGTCCTTGTGTGGTCCCAGGGCACTGCAAGATTCCTCTGCATCATTTTTCTTGTATGTGAAATGTCGTATTTGTGATTGTCTTCCCAGTCCCTCCCCCAAGCAGAAGGGCAGCCCCGGAGAGAGGGTCTCATCTGCCTTGCTCACCCAGCACCTGTCTCACTCTCTGGCAGGGTGTACTACTCACAACATGCTTGAACTGACTGCAGAATTTGGGGGTATGCACAAGATGGTTGCTAAGGGCATCTGTACTTGGTATGTAGAAGGAACTAGACCCCACTCAAGGGGATAGTCAAAGTCATAGTCAAAGCCAAAGACCTTCTCTATGTCATCTGCTTGTAACTCAGGACCCCTAAAGGAGGTCACCAGCACCTGGACACAGAAAGGCCAGGCCCACATCTTTTCTTCCATGAACTGCAGGAAGTGTTCCGATGTATCGTGCACTCATTTTGTCCCAAACTAGGAAGATTGAAGCAAATTGACTCTACTTCATCGTTCTCACTCAATCTCAGCTTCTCAAGAATTCTCCCTTCAAGTACAGAGTCAGGAGGCAGTGAGGGGCGGGGTTGTGAGCACCAGGCTCAGAGTCTCATGAACTGAGAATCAAATGCCGGGTCATCTACATTTCAGCTGTGTGAGCTGCAGGAGTATTGGTGACCTCTCTGAACTTCAGTGTCTTCATCTGTGAAATGGGAACATTAAAACGTGCAATGTTGCATTGCTTAAATGAGATAAAAGTGAAAGTTGCAAGTGCAGTGCTTTGGTGCATTGTCTGTGTCTTAAGAATATATATGTTTCCAGGGCACCTGGGTGGCTCAGTGGGTTAAGCCTCTACCTTCAGCTCAGGTCATGATCTCAGGGTCCTGGGATCGAGCCCCGCATTGGGCTCTCTGCTCAGCAGGGAGCCTGCTTCCCCCTCTCTCTGCCTGCCTCTCTGCCTACTTGTGATCTCTCTCTCTGTCAAATAAATAAATACATAAATCTTAAAAAAAAAAAAAGAATATATATGTTTCCCTCTGGGAAAATCTCCTTTTACCTTGAAAGTCTTAAAGCTCTGCAGTCCCCAAGGTATTTGCATGAGGAGTGCGCTGCTAGATTCTGCCCTGATGGCCGCCCACTGAATAGTGTCTCTGTTCACTGGTACAGAACCATCTCCCCGTGAGGTTAGGAGATGCCAGAGCACAACCACAGGCTATGGGGCAGAGAGGCCATCCAGGAGTCCCAGGAGCACACGCCCAGCAGCGGGTGTGACCCGTCAAGGCTGGACAGGATACCTTCATCCCAATGGAGAGTGTAGGCAGGCTCTCCCTAGAGGGGTCTTTTTCCTTCTGCTCGGGCTGGGCCAGAGAGGTCCCTTCTCGGCTAAGAGTCCAGGTTTGGGGGCTGAAGTAGAAATCCTAGGAAGACCAAGGTTCTGGATGATAATCCAAGGCCTGGGACACTAAGGAGTGGATTCAGCGTGTCCATTGTGGCTCCTCTGCCAGTCTCCTGCTGGACTCCTTTCTTCCCTTTTGGCGTCTGTCTTGTCACAAGGGCTTGTGGTGCTTCAGGCTCTCCAACTATGACAACTTCTCTCCCCATCAAAACTTGTCCACACCTGGACCAACTCTCGGAACCTCATTGTTGTGACAGTCAGACTCATATGAAAGAGTGACGGGGGTCACTGTTTGCAATATGTGACAGCTTAAATTAACTAGGTGTTTCTTGAAGATACCACCTGCATTTTCTGGGCTGTAGGACTAGAAATCGTGCCCATTCTGCCTCCAGGATCTTCTATCTTTCCATGGTGTTGAGGAGAGTGGTCATGAGGTTTAAGTATTTATTATTTCTGAT
This sequence comes from Potos flavus, assembly GCA_028534135.1. Lineage (NCBI taxonomy): Eukaryota > Metazoa > Chordata > Mammalia > Carnivora > Procyonidae > Potos > Potos flavus. The sequence goes on along the minus strand of CM052898.1, from coordinate 33,608,241 downwards.
CTAGAGCCATCTCCTGGCTCCATTTTATGAATGAGAAATCTAAGATTTTGAAGGCAAAAGGACTTCTCTGAAGTCTCATGGTAACTTTGTCACAGAACCTTGGGGAGTGGGAGGTGGGGGACAAATCTCCTGACTTCTTTCCATCTGCCTGTCCCTAATTCTAGAATCTCTCCACTCCAAATGTGATGTGTGGACCAACAGCATTGGTGTCACCTGGGAGCTTGTTAAAAATGCAGAATCTCAAATCCAACCGGAGACTTACTGAAATGGAATCTGCATTTTAACAAGATCTCCAAAAGATTTATATGCCATTTAGAATCTGAAAAGCACTGGTTTAGAACTCACATTTTCCCCGCTGTTTCCTTTCTCATCATTACGTCAACCTCAAGGGTCCGTGAACCTCTGAGGCTGAATTTAGCCCAATCCCAACATATCATGTTCAAGGAGTCCTCGCGTCATTACATATAGCACAATTTTCTGGTGGAAAAGATTTCTGCCTGGTTTTCTGACATTTTTTCCCCTTTACGTTATTTAAAAGTCTAAAAAGAAAAGCCTCAGTAATGGAGTTCTTTTTAGAATGGGCAGGAGAATCCACCACCTTGAACTTGTAGCAGGAAAGGTATGATAGACACTTAATAAATAATCATAACTGGGTGGCGACATGTGTGTGAAAGCACTTAGCAAATTATAAAGCGGTGCACAAATGTTCCTGATTGTAATTCCCAGCCTGTAGGATCACAGAATGAGCTCCTTCGTGAGCCCATTCAGGGTGAAAATGTTTCTCCGGAATATAATGTGAAACTTAAAGTTTTTTAATTATTCTCATTTCCTAGATATCGAAGGAGCTAACATAGAGGTTGTGAACCCTGACTATACATCAGAATAACTTGGGGGAGCTTCATTTAGGAGCATTATTTTTAAAATACATAAGCCTGGGCTTGGCCCTTGACTCTATTTCTTGAGGTCCTGAGGGTCGGAGCTGGGCCATGGTTTAATTTTAAACACTCCCAGGTGATTCTAATACACAGTGAGATTGAGGAGCCACTGAACTGAAAAGTTGTTATTTCCAGGTTTACGGTAAATGAATGTGAGTGAGCATTTTCTCCGTATTTATGATATGGCTCAAGTCCAAATTTTCTAATTTCTAAATCTTGATGATGTTCAAAGCACCTGGAGATACCCCCC
>CM052898.1:33465912-33606556 GCA_028534135.1 Potos flavus | reverse complement strand
CACTGGGTGTGGTACATAAACAATGAATCTTGTAACACTGAAAAAATAAAATAAAAGTATTTGGGAAAAAAAAAAAAAGATTCTCTGTCTCCCTCTCCCTCTGGCCCTCTCCTCCTCACCCACCATGGCAGGAACGTGTTCTTTCTCTCTCTGTCTCTCAAAAAAGCAAAAACAAAAACCAATAGTGGCTACCATTGCAGGCTCTTGTTCTCTCTTGATATACCTCTTGGTTGCCTCCAGCCCACGCTGTCTTTCAGACACCCAGCTGTCATGTTGGGAGGACACTCAGGCAGCCTATGGAGAGACCCATGAGGTGAGGAGCAGAGGCCTGCCAGTAACACCTCGGTGAACTTGGATGTGAATCTTCTGAGGCCTGCCAACATGCAAATAAAGGTGGAAGTGCATCTTTAACCCCCCAGTTGAACCTTCAGATAAACTGTAGCCCTCGTAAACAGCTTTGTGAGTGACTTTGGGGTAGGGGCACTCAGCTGAGCTGCATCTGAATTCTGACACATTGAACTTGTGACATAATGACAATTTATTGTTTTAAACTGCTAACTTTTGGGATAATTCGCTATGCAACAGTAGATAACTAATACACCATCAAATGCATTTTGCTCAGTTAGATTGCAATGTAGACCCCACCAGGGCACTCACTGCAATCCTATTTTTCAGGATATAAAATTGTATGTATATTTTGTTAAGACAAATAATGGGTCCCCTAAAATGTCCCTGGAATGTGTGAATATGGTATGTACCATGGCAAAAGGGACTAGAGATGTAATTAATATTACAAACTTTAGGGGTACATGGGTGGCTCAGTTGGTTAAGCGTCTGACTTCGGCTCACGTCATGATCTCAGGATTGTGGGATCAAGCCCCACATCGGGTTCCCCACTCAGCAAGAAGTCTGCTTCTTCCTCTCCTTCTTCCTCTGCCCCTACCCCTCCCTCTGCTCATGTTCTCTCTCTCTCAAAAAAAAAAAAAATTACAAACTTTAAAATAGATTATCCTAGATGATCCAGATGGGTCCAATCTAATCACGCAAATCCTTGAAAGCAGAGAACTTTCTCTGGCCAGAGGTAGGAGAGATTTGGCAGATTCTCTGCCAAATCACTGCCCAAGGAGAGATTCCAAGTGTGGGAGGGACCCCAGCACTGATGGAGGGTGGTGGGCAATGTGTAAAACATGAGAATGAATGTGGGCAGCCTCTAGGAGTAAAGACCAGCACCCAGGTGACAGCCAGCAAGGAAACAGGGACCTCAACCCTACATCTGTAAGGAACTGAATTCAACCAAAATGTGATGAGCTTGGAAGTGATTCATCATCCCAAAGTCTCTGAAAAAGAATGCAGGCCTGCTGACACCTTGATTTTGGCCTTGGGAAACCCAGAGCAGAGAAACCCATCCAGCCAACTGGGATTTCGGATCTACAGAGGTGGGATAATAAATCTGTATTACTTTCAGTTACAAAGTTGGGGGTAATTTGTTATGGCAGCAATAGAAAATGCACATATTTATGTGTAGATGATATTTATTGGTTTTCAGTCCCTTCCTCCTAGGTATCATAACTATGCAGATGGTGCTCGGTGTTATTTATCATTTTCCACTTATCCTGCTGAAACAGTCATTCACTATCTTAGTGCTTCTCTGTACTGTAGGCTTGAGTGTTCCATGCATTGTTTTTCAAGGCTCTCTGGGAAAGACACTTCTTTCTCGGGAGCCTGGCGTCTGGCTGGGGCAAGACTGCACGCTTGCTGGTCGTTTCTGAGGCTACTGATCAATACTTACCATTAGGACGACAACTCCATGCATCACTAAACTTTGACCTTAGTGCCCCAGAGCAGTCCCAAGATGCCAATTGATGTACAGGCAATATACATATTCCTCAAGTGCAATACCCCTTTCACAGACTTCCCTGAATTAAGTTTTAGAGGCTTCAGTGATGGCAAAGTAATGTTGCTAATGTACTGGCAAGCCCAGGATAGTCAGAAAGGATGCTTGGATAAAAGTAATTGTGTTTATGCTTTTTAAAAAGATCTTTTGGGATGGACACTGTGTTTGGATCACTGACCGGCTGTCCCTGCCTTCTACACAATGGGTGGTGTGGGCACAAAGTGTCCCTTAAGCCCACTAAGTACACACCTAAGAAACCCAAGACCTCAAAACAAGTGGTTGGCTCCCTTTAAAAATCACAAGGGCTGAAAGGGCCTAAAAGAATGCTAATTGCACTTCTTTTTTATCCACAACTTTTGGAATTTTATTTCCCCAGAAGTATGTATTTTTCAGGGAACTCTTCATAATGGTCTACCATCACTTACCATCCTGATGCGCTGAGTAAAAGATGATACTCCTGTTTTCCTGGATCTGTTCAAATGAGATCAATTGCCAAACAGTTGTTTGGATTAAAACCAAACGGTTAATTTAATCAGGCTTTCAAGAGGCAGTTATTTTGATTAAAGGAATCCTATCTGAGTGGCCTTTGGCAGGTTCTTATCTCCAGTCAGTGGGTCCCACACATTTAGCTCTGCTGTGGAACCAGGGGGCATCCACTGCTTGAGTCAAAAGGGGTTTACCGGAAGAGAAGACTCTTGAAATCCCACTGAAAAAAAGTATAGCTGAGCCTCATAGGGACTGAAAAGCCATTAGGAACCTAAAAGGCTACTCTTTTTGTCTCTTTCTGGCATGTCTTTCTAGAGCTACCTGGCTTCCCATCACTGCTTTCCTCTGAAATTCTCTGCTTAGTCACTGGTGTTCCCAAGGCTGAGAATTCTAGCAGCCTTGAGGTTATATTGGACCCACCACCATGGTTAATTTCCTCCTGAGTCTCAATTCTAAGCTGGTCCGGTCAGCTGTCCCCAGGATGAGTCAGGTGTCACAAGACATGCAGGAAGGGCTGACCCTTCCAAGTGATGGATGGAGCAGAGAGGAGAGAAATGACAGATGCCTCCGCAATTTTTTCTGAACTGATAATAGCAGATGCCCCTTTGCCATGTCTTTTCTTACCAATCTGCACACTCTTTAAGGGTAGAGGATTTTTTTTTTTTTCATCTTTATCTTCACCACCATACTTAGGTCAATTCCTCATCATAGATGCTGTTAAGTAAAAAAAAGATAAAGTTGGTCATGCCCATGTCCAGTCATACATACATACTTCTTACCATACTGGGCACTACCCCAGTGGGTGCTGAGGCAAGAATAAAGGAGGTATCACATTGGCTGACCACTCCTGACTTCTTTCTTCCAGCACTGCTTCGGTTAATCATAACTATTATGCATTCTCCATTTTCCAAGGGGCAAGCATAATATAAAGTGCTTTATATGTTACTATCCCACTTATCCACTGTGATAACCCTGTGAGAAAATCGGAGTTCAGAGAAGTTAAGTAACTTGCTCAAAAGGGTCACACAGCTCAAAAGTACTGTGGCCAATTCTAAACCAAAATGTAGAGCCCACCCTCCAAAGCCTTGCATTTTCCTTCCACCTCTATTATGAGGAGTTGGGAATGAGGCTGAGAGATGAAGCTAAGAGGAGAGGTGTTGGCCGGGTCAATGCCAATTTTGTGAACTAAACAAAATTGTTCCGTGCTCACGGTTTTTGAAAGCTTTTTGAACATGGCCTTGGGCCTTTCATGGTTCTGAGGTTTTCCAACAACGCCTCTTAATTGAGTCTTTCTAAGCTGAGCTGCAGGATTTAAGTAATTCAACAAGAAAAGAGTTCTCAGATTCCTTCTTTCCCTTTAAGCTGGGTGAGAACGTGTCCCCCAGCTTCCTGCTTTTAAACACTGGAAAACATTCTGGGAATCTGAGGCCAGACCTGGGTCAGTGCTGCCATTTTTTATTGTGCTTTGCAGAGCAAGGGCTGAAATCCAGGCCGCCCTCCACCCACTACATCTTGTACCCTGGTGCCAGGTTGTATTGCTCAGACGAAGGGGTACGATATCGTAAGTCACATCTTAGGGTACCCTATAGGGGGCTAGGGGAGGGTCAGATGGGTATACCATTGTTTCAGAGTCCCTCTGCTTTAGGTTTTGATTATGACTTGTGATAATGCTATTTCTGGACCATAGCTCTAGTGTCTGGCAAGAGGAATCCAAATTCTGTTAGTCATGTTCAAGGGAGAGAGGGGTTGACTTTAGTGCCTGGAACTGGGTTCCCACTTGTTGGTAGGTGGGTGGGGTCTTCTCCCTGCCCCTTCTTGCCGCTTCTCAGCTGGTCTGCCAACTCTGTACACACAGCCCCTAACCCAAACCACAGTGGACAATCTTAGCTGTCTTGGAAATAATAGGGAAAGAAAGGAGAACTTGGTTAGCAAAAGGACTTGGTCAAGACCCAATCTAGAACAGGCCTGTATCAACTGTGAGAAATGCTGCCTTGCCTTAGGGTTCTCTCTTTCGGGGTGTGTGGGGGGGAACACAAAGCCCCTTCACCCAACCCCCAGGGCATGATGAGGCTCCCTAAGGGGTTCTATAGTATTTATGGCCTCTTTGCTCTTTTTCATGGTACTGTTAAAATGCCTTTCCAACATGCTGCCATGACTTAAATTATGTATGTGCGCGTCTCCTGAAATATACACACTTTGGAATGTATTTGAAACAGAAATAGGATTTTGAAGAAACAGAAAGATTGTAGGTTCCAAGAACCCTTTCCCCCTGCCCCTACCCCGGGTTCACTCAGTACCTGGAACTGTGTATTCATGGCAGTACCTAAGGAATCCCCAGGGAGCAAAGCGTCATGGCTACAGGTGATCGGTGCGGAGGGACAGATCTGGGTGGGTCCAATCCCATCGCGGCCACTCACTAGCTGTACAACCCTAAGCAAATTGCTTAAATGCTCCCAGCCTCCTTTTCCTCATCTATAAAACAGAGATGATAAAAGTTTCTTCTCCATGACCTCACTGTGAGGCTCTGTGAGATAATGCACCTGGAATGCTCAGCACAGAGCCAAGAACAGTTAGCCCCCGAAGCTTTCCTTCTTCTCTTGTCTCAAGACATGAACCTAAATTCCAGTTGAGAACCTGTTGAGCACCCGAGAGTTTCTGTCCTCTTTCGATGGAGGTCCCCCTTTCCTCCATATGAGTGCCCTCAGCATATCATCCCAGTCCCCCAAACCGCCTTGTCCACACTGCTCCCACCAGGAAGAAGTTCTAGTTCCCATGCCCTACACCTAACCTGTGAGCGCGCCTTTCCATCTCGGTCTCCGGGTCCCTCAGGTGCCGGGCTAAGACCAGCGAGCTTGTTAATGAGGGTGCAAAGCTGGAGGGAATGGGCCGTCTGCTGGCTGTGCTTTAGTTGCAATGTTGTGTGGGAAAATGAAGTGCTGAAATCTCAGGACACTGGTAAAGAGGAAAAGCTCACGGCAGCGCAGCTTCCGTTCTCACACACTCCGTCTCTAGGGTGTAACAAAACCTCCCGGGGGGCTTCTTTTCGTCAAAGGCAGCAGTAAGGGGTCATCAGCATGTGCATGGACTTTGGGGTGAGGCAGTCCTGGGTCAGCTGCTACCAGCTGAGGGACTTCAGGCCAATCACGGAACGTCCCCGTGCTTCCGTTTTCTCCTCTACATAATGGCCGTATTAGTAGCATCTATCCATCTCACTTGTGTCTTGTAGATTGAGAATATGAATATAAAGTGTCTGGTGCATAGCAAACCCTCAATAAGTATACTTCATTGCCAACACCATCCTCCCAATTGTTACCTGCATCCTGATATCGCTGAGTACAGAAGGTCTGCAGAGCCCTCAGCCGCCTGCTCCAAGTGAGTAGTCAGTAAGTGGGGGATATCGTTATAATGTCTCAGCAGTGACTATTGACTATGAAAGCTAATCATTCTTTCCAAAGGTTATATTGGACCCACCACCATGGTTAATTATATTGGACCCACCACCATGGTTAATGGGACAACCCCAAGGGCTTGTCCCATTCTGTAAGGCTGCTGGCGTGTTCCCCTCTCCCTATGAAAAGATGGTTTCCTATGGGAGACACTACTGGTTGTCACCCCAATTGCCAGGCTCCCTTCTTCCATGTGAACAGAACCCCAATTCTATTCAAGCGGCCATGGGTCTAATCCCAGGGGAAGAATCACTATTTGGTGCAAGCCATTTATGGCAGTCCCCTTTACCTTCATCTTTAATGGTCTAAGAGAAGGCATGTGATAAGACCTAAGGGAAAGTCTCCCAATGAAAGGAGAGAAAAGTGTGAGATGAGCTTCCTTTTGATCCCTGGCATCTTCCTTCCTTCTTTAGGTACTGTCATGTATGTAAGGATGTGAGGCTTGGAGCTGCAGCTGCCATTTTGTGACCATGTGGTCACCAGCATGAGAGTGACAGAGCAAAAAAATAGAGACAATTCTTACAGACATTGCTAAGCTGCCCAGTCAACTCTGAGGCTGCTTGCCTCCACACTTCTGTTTTTGGTATACAATAACTCTTCTTATGATTCGGCCTATTGTTAATCTGGTTTTTGGCTTAATCGATTTACTCCTTTTCTGTTTGCCAAGACTGCAGAATGTCTGCTATTCAAATTCTGTCCAGATATAAAGATATTCAGTTCCCAGTTTCTTCCTCTACATTTGGGTAATCGAGTGTTTTTAAATAAATTCCACACTCACGAGTAGTGAAACTGCTCTTGAAAAGGTCACCAATGACCTCTTGATTGACATGTCCAATGGCTTCATCTAATTTCCCATCCTGCTTAACCTCCGCTGCATTGGACAGCTTGACCACTTTCTTATTCTCCAAGTGAGGCCCTTCCTTGGTGGGTGTCACTGCTCTTTCTACGTCTCTGGTTCGTCCTCTGTGGTTCCTCTTTTTTCTGCCCCTCAACTCTGCATGAACCCCGACATTCTGCCCTTTGTCTTCTCATCTCTCACCAGGCGCTGTCCCTGAGTGCCTTCTCCATGTTTAAGACCTCGGTTACCACTCGCGGGCCCTCCTGATTCCCACGTCCGCGTCTCCAGTGCCTGTCTTTCCTCAACACCAGATCTGCTTTTCTCCCTGTGAACAGGATGTGTCCACTTGGATGTCCCCACAGGACCATCAGCACCATATTTGTAAACTGAACTCTGTCCCCTACATATTACTTCCCCTCTGTCACACACCTCACCGCTCACACTAGCCCTCAGCTAGCTAGAAACCTCAGAGTCATCCTAAGCCATTCCTTCCTTCCCCACACCCAATTAATCATCAAAAATAAAAATGTCTCTATTCTCAGGAGTCTGTTGCAGCTTCCCCATGTTCACTGCTATGGCCTGCGGTCATCGTTTCTGTCTTGTAGCAGTCTCTCCTGCGCCTCCAATCTCTCCCCCCAACCCCCACCCTTCTCCAGTCATCTGCACTGCCGTTAGAGAGGGTTTTCTAAAAACAAATGGAATCACGTCACTGGATTTAAAATTTTCCAAAGGGGTAGATGTGTGTGAGAGGCGATGGGGCGGGGAGATTGTATTAGCCATCATGGCCTCCAGATCAAGCCCACACTTCCTCACAGGGCATAGAAGACCTTCCAGTTACTCCGGGAACAGACTGGATTCTGTGTTTTATCTCCTACCAACTCCCCTCGACCTTCCTGGCCTTCTCAGCTGGAGCTCCTGGGGACGACTCTCTCTCATCATTATTTCAAACTCTGATTAGATGTTGGACTCCTTTTCTTCAGCATTCTGAACTTCTAGCATCCACCAGTTCTTAAATCGGACTGCACTTCTTCCCCAAAGCATTCCCTGAGCCTAGGACTAAGCCAGAGTTTCTCAGCCTCGGCACTACTGACATTTCAGGGTAGATGATTCTCTGTGGGGTAATTCTCAACAGCAGACTGTTGGAGCCTGTTGTCGGATGGGCATTGTAGGATGTCTGGCAGCATCGCTGGCCCCGACCTGCTGGATACGAGCAGCACCCACCTCCCCCAGTTTCCACAACCAAAAATGTGTCCAGGTGCTGTGAAATTGGCCTTGGAGGACAGAACTGCCCCCTCTCCCGGTTGCAAACCATCGAACTAAACCAAGTCCCCTTCTTATCATCCCATAGCTTCCTGTCCTCCTCTGGTCATAACCCCCATGGTACAGTTTTGAAGTGACTTGTCTGATCGTTTCATCTGTTCCCACAGAATGTTATCTCCAAGAGGGCATCTCCCAGGCCCGGCACCCACGAGGCATGTGGTCTAGCTTCACGGAAGAGTCAGCTCCCTCATGGAAGCGACCTTGTTTGTCCTCCGCGGGGTGCCCAGGATGGTGCTGGCACATATAGGGCTCAATAAACATTTGTCGAATGAAGGAATGATCCAATCATTCCATTCAAATGCTTGCTTCCCTGTGAAACTTTTATTAGTATCCCAGTCAAGGTTAGAGTCTTTTTTCTCTTAATCCCGTAGTATTTTGTGCACGCCCCTGTCCCCCAGCACTTACTACATTGGATATTATCATCGATCTGGTAATGCATGTTTGTGGAAATGAAATCATGCTCTCTGTGGGGTGCCTGGGTGGCTCAGTTGGTTTAGTGTCCGCCTTTGGCTCAGGTCATGATCTCAGGTCCTGGGATCAAACCCCACATCAGGCTCCCTGCTCAGTGGGGAGTCTGCTTCTCCTTCTCCCTCTGTCCCAGCCTCGGCTCTTGCTCCTGCTCTCTCATAAGTAAACAAAATCTTTAAAAAAAAAAGATTCTCCTCTTCTCCCTCTGCCCTTCCCTGCCCTGCTCACACACAGTCTCTCTCTCTCAAAAAAAAAATAAAAAAATAAAAAAATCATGCTCTTTGTATCTTCAGGTCTCTCTCTTGAAACAGAAAAACTAGGTCCATTCCTGTGCCCGGGAATGTCATGCTCTACCTTTTCCTTAAACTACTACACCTGTTCTGCCTCTGGCTGCTCTCAGCCACACCTGCCACACACACACACACACACACACACACACACACATCCATCTTCCTTAGCTGACATCAAAGAGGAGGAACAGCTCAGAGCTGCTGGGCATCGAGGACCCACGTCTGCTTCACGGCCCCATTTCGCCTCTCGCTTCCCTGACTGTGCTCCCAGCAATGGCAATGAGTTCCGAGAGGTCTTAATAACATATGGTGCTTGCTCGCACGCCTCTCCCGGGGATGGGAAGCACATCTGCAGCGTGCTCCCCACCCGATGAGGCGACAGCAAAACCCTCGGCAGAAAGGTGCCATGATATTAGTAAAGCAAACAAACAGACATTCACAATGGTCAGAAAGGAGATCAGCCTTCCTTTGAGAGGAGTTCAGTACTCAGAGAAGAGTGGAGTAGATTTTCGTGCACAGTAGATGGTTAATACGCATCCTTTAGTCACAAAGTCCTGTGGGGAGAAGACGCCGAAGTTAATATTTATATTTGGCATCCCAGCCTCTGCATAAATAACAGCACTGAGGCCGGGCGTTTGGTTTGAGGTCAGCTCCGTTTAAACAGCGAGGCCAGGTGCAGACACATACGCCGGACCTTTGAACTCTGTGTGTCGCAATCCAGATGTTCGGCCGAGGTGATGAACTTGGGTCACTGATGGTGAGAGAGTGTGTAGTGTTCTTCTAGCATCTTCCATGGGGAGCCCTGGACAGTAGACTTGGCCCTAAGCCCACGTTCCTCGCCAGAGTCAAGAAACAGTAGCAGCTGCAGTTGTTGCTAGGGATAAGAGATCATCCACTGGGGAGTTGAGATAGCCAGGACAGGGGGTGGGTAGCACGAGGGAGGTCACGAAATTGACCGTGCTTAGCCTCTGCCCATGTCTGAATCACTTGGAGACATTCTGCAACGGGAAAAATATTAGGTTTTTAATGACAGCCCTGACAAACACGATTCTTATGACCAAACCAGTCTCGAAAGCAACTGCTATCATTTCTTAAAGGCGGATTTGTCAAATTGCACGTTTCTCATAGGGTTTTCCTAGTCCCACACTTTGCCTCGAAAAACGTGCACAGAGTGAGGGGTTTGAACTTTCTGAATTTAATGGGAAGCACATATGTTGTTTGGGTTTTGTTTGTTTTGTTTGTTTTTATGGTTGTAAAATATGTTATATAAAAAAGAACCATATAGCAATAAAACGGTATTGTAAACACAAATCCTCCAAAAGCACGCAACATATTTCTAATGAAAGGAAACAACCACCTTCGCCGTATCCACAAAAAAATTTAAAATGACGAAGAGGGGCCGTTTCGTTCACAGATTGTGGAATCCTACTGTTTACTGCTCTCCAAATGAGTATTTTTGAGGCATGACTTAAAATGGGAATTTTTCAAATGAAGCGGCTCCTGGCATCGTGCAAAGAACATTGATGTTGGTTCACAGCCAGGCAAGTCGAATTCTGGTCTTGACTGCTGACCCCCTGCTTCCTGGCTCCCAACCCCAGCACTCCACTCAGAGTGCTCTTGTCAAGGGTACCAGTGACCTTCTAATTGCTAAATCCAGAGGGCATTTTGCAGTCCACTTCTGGCCCGACCTCTTTTCAGCAGATGACATAATTGCCCACTCTTTCCTCCTTGAAATCCTCTCGCTCCGTGCCTTCAATGACACCATCCCATCCTGGTTACTCTCTGGCTTTTCCCTTCACTCCTTAGATACTCTCTAAGCTATACTTCTTCACCAGCGGCCACGAGCAGCTGCTGTGGGCTGAGGTCACACGAGGCTATGTGGGCATCTTCTTACCAACTCTTCGCAGCAGCCCCGGGAGGTAGGACTTCCTGGTTCCCTTTCATGGACCAGGACAAGAAGGCTCGGAGTGATGAAGGGATCTTCACCTGTTAGGTCCATGGCTAATAAGCAGCAGGACTGGACTTGCCATCGAGGTCTGCTGGAATCCAGAGGCAAGTTCTCAACCGTGACACTGCAATTTTTCTTACTCGGGGAGCCCCTTATGTAGAGGTATTCTCCGGAGTTCTGTGTTTGGCTCCTTTTTCTTCTTTCTGTCCTGTCCCCGCAGGGGCTCATCCACAACTTTTCTCATAGCACCTCTGTGCCATCTTCAGCCGAAATCTTCTTCCGTTCTTCATCTCCAGCTCGTTCCAACGTATCTCCATTTGCACGTGCCATAGTCCCCTAGTAGGCGTGGCGGGTGGATGACTCCTCAGCTGCCAATCCTTGCCTGACGATCGACTGAAGCCCGCGATTGCTTAAGGAGTAGGCACGTGACCCAGACAGGGGTGATTTCCGGGCATATCTAGGAAAACTTTTCTCTCTCTTAGATAGACACATGAATGATGGTTTCTTTTCTCCTTCTAGATATTGCTGCGCCGTGTAATATTAGAGTCATGACAACCATCTGTAACCATGAGAAATAGGTCAAATCCAACAAGAGAAGAATGGCACGTGGGGCCTTCATGACCAGTCAATTGAATCTTATCTGGGACAGGGGCTTCCAATTATGTTATAAATAATTCATTAATGTATTATTGTTTGTATAGGTTTTTGTTTTGTTTTATTTTGTCATGTTACTTGCAGCCAAATCTTCCTAAGTGATACAGCAAATTTGTCATATCTACAGCTCTACTCAATATCTCCTCCTCCAAACAGCCTCCCCTCCTATAACTCTAGCTCTATTAATATCACCATGGTTGGCTCATTGCCCATGTCAGAAACCTGGGCATCATCTTGAATCCTCCCTGTGCCTCACCCCCAAAGTCCAATCATGAATCCAGTCCAGGAGATTTGCAGGTGGCTGAGGGCTACAGTGGGGTTGAGCTCTGTCAATTGCTAGTTGAGGAGCGCTGGGGGCCTGGCTCTTGCGGCTCTCCAGGAGCCGGGCCATGCGGGCCAGTGGCCTGGATCATGCACGCTGGGCCAAGGTGCTTTGGGCCGCCGTGGCCAAACTGCGCCCTGGCACAATGATGGCCGTCCCCACCAACACATGTATGGCCTGACCCACTTGGCCAGCTGGGCGCTGTGTACCTCGTCCAAGGCTGCAGCCAGGCCCAGCCACCAGCCTTCTGCCTGGGCCACATGGCCGACGTCTTCAGGTGCTGCTGTGTGAGAGTACCCAAGGGGCTCCTGAAAGACTTACTACCGAGCCCATTGACCCTGGTGTTGGAACGCTCCCAGGAGCTCAGTAAGGACCTGAACCCCTTTACTCCTCTTACAGGCATCTGGATTCCCGATCATGCCTTCATGCAGGATTTGGCTCAGGCATTTGGGACGCTGTTTGCTCTCACTGGTGCCAACTTCAGCTCTCAGGTCAGTTCTCAGAATGTCTTTGAATTCCAGTACCTCTGGCCTCAGTTGTCTCTGGTCATTGATGGGGGACCAGCTGAGGATGGCCAGAGCCCTGAGTGTCACCCGGGCTCAACTATGGTTGACTTGTCTCTACTGGGAAGTTTCGCATCATTCATCCTCCAACAGAAGGTTTGGATAGAGAGTGTTGAGCCCCAGGCCCGATACTATTTCCTCTGACTGGGGAGGCTGGTGATACAGTGTGCTTTAATGCCCCGTGGAGAGAGTCCTCAGTTTGGACTAATGGTGGGAAGTGAGCTCAGTTGGAAGGGGCGAGAGCAGGGAGGTCCAAATTTTAAAATATTGGGGGGGGGGGCACTTGGGTGGCTCAGTCGTTTAAGCATCCAACTCGTGGTTTTAGCTCAGGTCATGATCTCGGGTTAGTGAGATCAAGCCTTGCATCAGGCTCTGCACTGAGTGTGGACCCTGCTTAAGATTCTTTCTCTCCTCCCTCTGTCCCTCCCCTGCTTGCACTCTCTCTCCAAAATAAAGTAAAATAGAATAAAATTGGAAAACAAATCTCTATTATTTTTCTCAAAAGAAAGAGGGGGAGGCGCCTGGGTGGCTCAGTCAGGTAAGCATCTGCCTTTGGCTCAGGTCATGATCCCGGGGTCCTGGGATCCAGCCCAGCATCGGGCTCCTTGCTCAGTGGGGAGCCTGCTTCCCTCTCTCCCTCTGCCTGATGCTCCCCTGCTTGTGCTCTCTCTTTTTCTGTCAAATAAATAAAACTCTTTTAAAAAATAAGAAAAAAAAGTCCAGGAGCTTCTGCTGCTGAAGATCTCTTACTCTTTCCATTTACCCTCTCCCTATTCTTTTCAGTTCTTTGCCATTTTTACTGTCCTTTTGCATACTTTCTCATTTTGAGAGGTCACCAACATCTGTATTGCTCCCAAAGAGATTTTAAAAACTCCCTACTAATCCTCCAGCTTCCTTGATTACAACGTGTCCATAACCGATCTTCAAGATAAACTCCGGCCAATGCGCCCAGTATGTGAGCTGCGTCAGGACAGGGCTTTCCTCTCTGGAGTGTCTCCTCCACTGCTTCACATCATCCTAGTTCCCACACATTGATTTCCCTGTGGTCCACGAGCCACTGCCCCTCAGTGTCACTGCATGTGCGGTTCTCTGGGCCCGGGATGCTTTCCCTGACGCCGCCCTGGCAATCCTGGCTGGCCAGCATGTGCTCACGCTCCTCAGTTTGCCTCTCCTACAATGGAGCAGGCATACCTTTCTGGCATACCAGGCATATCTTTCCTTATTTTCATCTCTCCCCTCTTGATCTGTATTTTGAACCCCATCCCAAGTTAATTTCCCTCAGTGTGGTGCTTCCCCTCTCTCCAGTGGTGAATCTAAGTTCTAGACTCTAGAGGGTCGCAGTGCTGAGGGAGGTGTCTGCCTGGTCCTGGGGCACCTGTTCGTCACAGGTTGCCGTAAAGACATCCCTGGTTTTCCCTTCATGGCTCCTTCCAAGTTCAGGCATCACGTAGGCAATGCTCACCCCATGCTGGGTCACTAGAATCTCTGTAAGGCGGCCTTGGCTTTGTCTGCATGGATCCTACCACCACCACACCTGCTCTGAGGTCTTGCTGCCTTCCCCGGACCCCTTTTGTGGACAGAGCCTCCTGCTTTCTGGCCCTCAGCTCTCTCCTCCTAATTAACTCCTTGTCTTCTCTCCCTCCCCCAGCATCTGCGAAGAGTTTTCTTGTCTGGAAAAAGCACTCCCCATCCACTTTTTTGGGACATTTATTTATCCCCTGCCTGCCCTGGGTTGCCCCAGGGCAATTTTGAGAGTTTAGAATTATGGAACACCAGAGGCAGAGACTGACAGGCCTTTTTTCCTTCTACTCTGTCAGATTTCTCAAGACACAGAGCACAGGCCCAATAAACTGCTTGGAAATAAGGAAGATACCGGGAGACGAGAGAACACTGACGAGTACGATCACCTGGCCACCACGGTTCTCACGACCCTGGGAATGATCTGCACGTGCACCTGTTTCTTCCAGACCGTGTGCTCCAGAGGCCAAGGCCTGCCGTGTCCTTCATCCTGGTGTTGTCAGCCTCTGGTAGGGGGCCCATAGTAGGTGCCTTGTAAATAGCTATCAACGCTGAAAATGAAAGTAAGAGGGGAGTGGACTTGAGAGTCAAGGACACCTGCCAGGGGCCTGCCTTGTTATGTGGCCTGGAGCAAGTTACTTCACTTCTCTATCCGTGGGCAAGTAGCAAGAGGGAGGAGAGGGCATAAAGAGGGGGTAGGGGACCCCATGCTCCTCAAACGTCTCTGGTTTCTACATTCCCCCCAAGCCTTCCCAAATTCTGACTCCATGTTACTCTCTCCCCTCCCCTTTTAGTTGGCCCAGACCTCTCTATCACATGCCTCTCCCCCCCACAAATTCATTCTGTGCGTACAGAGATTTTGGCTCCTGTCCTCTCAAGTTGGATCCCTTCCCTTCCTCCAGTGAATGGCTTTCAGGATCCTTAAGTTCCAGGGATTCTGTTTGTGACGAAATACAAAGAACTTGGATTTCTGGTTCCACCGTGCCCTGGCGCTGGGATGTTGGACAAGTATCTGAGCGTCAGTCTCCTCACCTGGCCCATGGGAATGATGATAACTAACTTAGCTAGATCCTTCGGGATGAGGGCTTGGGAGCCCAGGCTGCCTGGATTCTAATCCTAGCCCTGCCCCTTTACAAATGCGCAGCTCAGGGCAGGTGACTCTACTTTGTCTTACTTTCCGTAGTCAGAAAAGGGGCACCATCGCAGAACCCACCTCACGGGGTTATTGTTAGCATTCATTTCATGAAAACACCTGACACTTTCAGACTGCACCTGAGTAAACACTCCTATCCCATGGGTGGCCTCTCTGTAGGCACACACACACTCATGACACCTGGACTATTCGTGTGCCCGGGCTGCTGGAACAAAACACCATGGACAGGGTGACTTACACAACAGAAATTTGTTGTGTCTCATCGTGGAGGCTGGACGTCCGAGATGATGGTGTCAGTGGGGTCGGTTTCTCCTGGGGCCTCTCCTTGACTTGTAGAGAGCCTCCTTGTCACTGGGTCCCCACATGGCCTTTCCTCTGTGCACACGCCTCCCTCATATCTCCTCCTGTCTTACAAGAGAAACCAGTCCCATTGGACTAGGTCCAACTGTAAGGGCCTTGCTTTCACTTAATTACTGGTTTCAAGGCTCTATCTCCAAATGCACTTTCTGAGATGCTGGGGGTTAGGGCTTTCCTCTATGAATCTGAGGAAGAACACAGTTCAGGCCATGATAACATGATAACCCCAACATTAGATGTTCCTGTGGGGGAGCCCCTTCCTTAATCTAATTCTAAGGACTCCCAGGGTGTTTGAGTCCCATGGATCTGGTCTGTGGTCTAGTAGCGAGAACCTGCCATCAGAAAAGCAGGTTTTGAAGCTCAGGTTTCAAACCTGCTCATGGGTCTATGGCCTTAGGCAAGTCATACGCCCTGCCTGAGCCTCAGCACCACACCTTCCTCCTAAGGAGAAGGACGACAGTCACTCTCACCAGGGGGGCCGTGAAGATCAAGGGCGACCACATGTGTGAAAGCCCTCTGTAATCTCCAGGGCCCCGGGGGTTTTGTCCCAGAAGTAAAAGGACACAAGTAGACGGATTGATTATCTTGACTCTGCTTCCTACCCTCAGAATTCTGTGACTCTGATTCTAAAGGTATCAAGGACAAGCTGCCAGGGAAGCAATTTCGGGATCCAAGGCATCAACACGTATTTGTTGAGTCAATGCAGGAAATGATACCGTCGTAGGGAACCCTCGCTCTGCATATTTCTAAGGCCCCACATGGAGCAGTGCCAAAGTGCATCGTGCATTCCCCAGGTTCAGGCACGCGTTTCTTATCTGATTCGGCAGGAACTCACTGTAACGGGGGCCCACGGACTAGGTGTACCCGGGCCAGCAAACCTGTCTGTCTTTACGAGGCCCCTGGATCTTCGGTCAGAAAGGACCACTGGAACTTCCGCATCTGCTCACCTTCCCCACGCACCCTCCCAAACCAGCTGGTCCTTTGTCAGTGGAAGCTGGGCTTCCCAAGCAGCACAGTGAAGAGAGAAATGACGGGGTGGAGCTGGGGAGGCGCCTGGGTGCCTCAGCCAGTTAAGCGTCTGACCCTTGGTTTTGGCTCCGGGCATGATCTCACCATCTTGGGCTCCGGGCATGATCTCACCATCTTGGGCTCTAGCTCCGTGTCGGGCTCTGTGCTCAGCACAGACCTGCTTCAGATTCTTTCTCCCTCTCCCTCTCACTCCCGTTCACTCTCTCTCTCTTTCTCTCTCAAATAAATAAATAAAATCTTTAAAAAAAAAATAAGAGGCGGAGCCGGGAAATCAGATGCTAAGTTTGAACACAAACCCTGTCCCCGTCGCCAGGCAAATCCCTTCCCTGCGTCAGATTCTTCCTTTGTCAAGGAGGGCAATAATGATAGTTCTTACCTCACTGGGTCGTTCAGGGGTTTTAATGGGGTAAAAGGTGTAAAAGTGCTTCATTCATTCCACAAATAATTTCTGAGGTCCTACTATGTGGAGGAATATTTTCTACACTGTTCTAGGCACTAGGGATGGAGAAACAAAGCCAAGTCATTGTTCTGATAGAGATTAAACTCTAGTGTGAGAGTCAGGCAAAAACAAGTAATACAGCATGTAATGCCAGGGCATCATAATGATGGAAAGAAAAATAAAGCAGGATAAGGGGGAAACTGACTGGGGGTATGCTGTATATGATATCTCAGTCAGGGAGGTCCCCTCTGCAGAGGGAATGGGCAGCAGACATCTGGACAAAGAGAAAGAGGGAGCTATGGCGATATGTGGGGGAGAACAGAGAGAAAGGCCCTAAGAGGCCGTTCGGCTTGGCAGGAAAGCACAAGAGTAGAGTGTGTCTGGAGCTGGGTTGGAAGAGGATGAAGTCAGTAAGCCTTGAAGGCCAGGGTCAAGATTCTGGATTTTCATTTAAGTGCCAGGAGGTCATTAGAGGACTTTGAGCAGGGGATTGCCTTTGTCGTGGACATCGCTCTGACCACTGTTTGGAGAAGAGACTTTAAAGAGCCATGGTTATCACGAAGCTGATGGACACATACTTCCTGCTCTCCCACCTCCTGGGCACATGGTGGGCTGCACTTCCCGTCGCTGAGTGGGGCTATGGGCTGTGACCAGTGAACAGAAGTCAGCAGTGTCACTTATAGGTCAAGCCGTTAATCAGCTGCCAGTGCAAGTCTCTCCAGAACTCCTTACCCCCGTCTCTGTGACCAGCAGCACTCAAGGTGGATGCTGCTCCATCAGCCTGGGTTCTAGAGGGAGGAGATATGGGACACGACTGCACCTGGCCCGCAATGGGCATGCCACTTCTGGACATAACCTAGCCTGTCCAGACAGGTGCAGGGAGCAAGAGGAGAGGTAGGGAGGCCATTTAGGCGGCTGAAAGCTGATCCCAGCTTGGACTGGAGTGATAGCAAGAGACGAAATGAGAAGTGGTTAGATTCAGGGTGTGTATTGAAGGTCAAGTGCAAAAGATTTGCTCATCGGCTGGATGTAGGGTATAGGGTTAAGAGAGACGTCAAGGATGATTCTAAGAATCAGGGTCCGACTAATTGGGTAAATTACTAAGGACAACAGTCAAAACTATCAGAACAGGAAAGCACAGGATTACCCACAGTGCTGGGCACGTAGCTAAACTACAAAATGCTAACTCTTGTGGTTAATATCACTGGGGCAGGCAGTATGGAACGTAGAGGCTTGAGGAATTTTCCATTCTAGAATGACAAGAATGATCAAAAGTCAGATTTACTAAAGTAATTTAGATATAATAAAACTCTGTGGGTGTACAGGTCCGAGTTTTGACGAATGCATTCTTGTCTTGTAACCACCTCCACAATCAAGATGAAAATTACTTCCATTTTCTCCCCAAATCCACTTTTGCTGCCCCTCCATTTGGTCAAACCCTCCCTCCACCCAACCCCTGGCAACCACGGATCTGCCCATCCCTATGGTTTTGCCTTTTCCAGAACGTCATATAAATAGAATCACACAGTATGTCACCTTCGGAGACCAGCTTCTTTCACTTAGGATAATGTATCTGAGACTCATCTGTGTTGCATACGTCAGTCGTTTGTTCCTTTTTCTTGCTGAGTAGTATTCCGTGGTAGGGACGGACCCACTCTTTGTTTCTCATTCACCAACTGAAGGGCATTTGGGTTGCCTCCAGATTTTGGTGATATGAATAAAGCTGCTATAAATATCTGAGTACAGGTTTTTGTGTGAACATATGTCTTTATTTCTTTTAGTAACTTTCTAGAAGTGGGATTGCTGGCTCGTATGGTAAGTGTATGTTTAACTTTATAAGAAACTGCCAAACTGTTTTCCCAGAGGAACTGTACCATATTGCACTCCCACTGGCATTGTGAGGGTCGCTGAACTTCCTCCCCAGCACTGGGGATTGTCAGGATTTTTTATTTTTTATTTTTTTATTTAAGGCATTCTAATGTGCAGTGGTATCTAATTATGCTTTTAATTTGCATTTTCCTAATGAAAAATGATGCCGAGTGTCTTTTCATGTGTTTATTAGCCATTCACATATCCTTCTCAGCAAAATGTCCATTCAGATCTTTTGCTCATGTTTTCATTAGGTTGCTTATCTTTTAGTGTGTAGTAAAAGTTCTATATATATTTTGGATACCATTCCTTTATCAGATGCGTGCTTTGCAAATATCTTCTCCCAGGCTTTGACTTGTCTTTTCATTTTCTTAACAGTGTCTTTCTAAAAGAGCAGTTTTTAATTTTGATAAAGTCCAAACTATCAATTCTTTCTTCTATGGATCATGGTTTTTTGTATCATGTCTAAGAAATCTTTGTCTACCCAGGGACACAAAGATTTTCTCCTGTATTTTCTTCTGCAAGTTTTATAGTTATAGGTTTTATGCTCAGGTCTATGATCTATTTGGAATTAATTTTTATAAATGGCATAAGGTCTAACCCAGGACGATTTTGACTGGTGATATTTCCTACTGTGCCAGAAGGAGATCAATAAAACCTCATAGCTCTGATAAGCACGTGCACAGGTGACACGGGCTGGTTGCAAAATCTGGTTAAGGTTCAAACACAGATGGTCAGGGAGGCTCCACCTCTCTCTGACTCCAGGCTGCTTCTCTAGACGTTAATCTTATCCTCCGTATTGCTCTGCAGATGTCCCTAGTGATACCAGCACAAGCCCCAGTCTTTGTGGAAAGTGAGCTAGGTTCTCCGCGGTTCCTAAAATACTCTATGTAGTTAGTTGCTTCAAGAAACAATGTTTTCCTCTAAACCACTGAAGGAACATTCAGTGCAAAGTAGGGCATTCAATCTTAGCAATTAGGGTGGGAATCTTAACCTTCCTCGTTTCTGTCCTGCTTGGGTGGCTTTTTAGTCACCAAATCATACTGTTTTCTTCTTCCTCTTCTCCTCAGTAACACTCCCACTGAAGGTTTCGCTAACATCATTTCGATTTTGGAACGCTTAAAACGTCAAAAACAAAATTGGTGAGAAGAGGAGGTTAGAAAGTCAACATAAGGGCACCTGGCTGGCTCAGTCAGTAGAGTGTGCCCTCTTGATCCCAGGGGCTGTGAGTCTGAGCCCCACCCTGGGAGTAGATTACTTAAAAAAAAGAAGTCAACACAGAATTGTCACCTTGTGATGTGGCCAATTGAGAACATTTTAAGAAAGAGAACTAATGTCTACTATTGCCTTTATTTAAAAAGGCATTTGTTTATTACATCAAGAATGATGAAGCAGAAAAAGCAAGAGTATTTGAAGGGGTCTGACAAAATTTCTATAAGAATATTGTCTTTAATTCAAGGTATGAATATCAAAATCTTTTTTGCATTGGTCTAGTGCACAAATCTGATGTTCTTACTCAACTATAAGCCAGAACATCTTGAAAGCCAAAAAGTTAATAAACCTAGAAATCTGAAAAAAAAAGGGGGGGAGGTGAGGGGGTATTCAATTATCCAAACTTCCAAAAAAAGAAAAAAGTTGGAAGGACATGATCTCATTATAAAAAATACTCTTTCCCAAGACTCAATTGTTGGTAATTTACTTGGATGTAAGAAAGTGTTCATACATCTACTGTTAGTTTTCTCATTTCCTCTCACTGCAGACCAGTGAAAACCTCACACCGAATTGCAGTTTGGGACTCAGACCAGAAGGTGAAACACAGGTGGGATGGCTTAAACCATGAGGTATTTGGAGAAAGGCTTTTTTTTTTTTCCTCACTTGTTTATAATAGCTTTACTGGGTATTCCTAAGGTTCAAAGTCTTCCTTTTAGTGCATATGAGGGTTTTCTGTCTAGAAGTAGCACTTGCAAATTTAAAGGCAGGAGGTAGCAGAGTTGATAACATTCTAGACCCTTCTTTGGCAGGGATCAATAATTTTTGCTTCTTTCTTAAGCAAACAAAGGGAAGCCTGCTGGAGCTGCCCTCCTGTTCTGTCAGGCCAATAGAAATGTCCTTCACGACCTCCCCCTCCAGGGGTCTGCTTTCTCCCACCATCTCATTTCTTAAAGCAGACCACAAGGCAGTCTCAGGTAGACAAATATTCTTGGTGAACTCATCAGTGGCTTCCATGGCACTCGGGATAAAGACCCCACTCCTTCAATGCATGCTTACAAGGCACTCTCCAGGGCACTTACATAGAAGAGTGGGAAGGGAAAAAAAAAAACAAAAACAAAAAGAGAAAAAAATCCTTGCTGTTATGGAACTTATATTCTGCTGGGCAAAGATCTGCTAAGCAAGATAAGTAAACTAACTACATGGTATGTAGATGGTGATAAGTGCTAAAGAGAAGAAAGCAAAGTAGTCAAGGGGGGAAAAGTAAAGTAGTTAAGGGGGACAGAAGTAGTTAAGGTATCAGGTTATGGGTTGGTGTGTGATATGTTTAGATAGGGTCCCCAGGAAAAAAACCTCACTGAGAATGTGACTTTTGAGCAAAGACGTGAAGGAAGTGAGGCAGCTAAGAATGTGGCAGCATTCCAGGTAGACAGAACAGCAGGTGCAAAGGCCCTGAAGTGGGAGCATGAATGTTCCAGGATCAGCAAAAGAAGCCAGCGTGACTGAAGTAGAGTAAATGATGGGAAGGGAGGCAGAATGGGGTCTTTTAATCTGTCTTGCGTATCTGTGGAATCATTTACATCAGACACTTCTTGGGGAATGCTTCTAACCACCATCTATTCCAAAGGCCATGGATTTCAAATAATTTTTAAAGCGGTAGAATCCTTCCTTGAAATGAACTTGAAATGGAAGTTCAAATAGGAAAAAGAAAAGCAGGGGAGGGGCTGTCTGTCAAATCGCACTCATCCCTACACCCCACAGTGGTTCAAGGCAATGCCATGGA
Organism: Potos flavus; assembly: GCA_028534135.1. Lineage (NCBI taxonomy): Eukaryota > Metazoa > Chordata > Mammalia > Carnivora > Procyonidae > Potos > Potos flavus. Next base: position 33,584,970 of record CM052898.1, on the reverse strand, counting down.
GGAAGATTTGTTTCCCATGCAGCTCAGGTGCAAACCACCGCTCTAGAAAGATGGTCTGATGTTCTGCCTAGAGCCAAGATATTTTACAGCACACTGCTCCAGAAGTAGTCTTGTCTGGCTCCTGTACCTACAAGGAGACTTTCAGTAGATATTTACCTCCAACAAGGGAATGAAATTAGAGCCTCTATAGTTACAACCACATGGTGATGTGTGGGTCTGATATGTTCCTAGAAATTAGTTCTCTATTCTGAAACATTTTTTTCTTAAAAACATTTTTTTAAACCTGTTTTTTTTTTTTTTGAAAAGGTGAAACAGGTCAAAGAATTTTTAAAAAATGCACTGAAAAAGTTCATCTCCTAGGGATAACTACATTACCGTGTATTTGCAATGGAATTCCACATACTTATGCGAGCAAATAAAAAGGAACTACTGATAATAGGCAACAGGATGAAGGAATATCACAAACATTAAGTTGAGTGGACACACGAATGCATACCATATGACCCATGTGTATGACACTCAAACAGGCAAAACTGATCTTTGGTGACAGAAGTTGGAATAGAGTTTACCTGTGGGGAGGGGGGTTACTCACTGGGAGGATGAAAATTTCTATATCTTGATCTGGATGGTGGATACCAAGCTTTAGTAGATATCTATAAAAATTCATGGAGCTGAAAAATGATTTGTGCATTTTATTCTGTGTACATAATTCAGTCTCCTTTCCACTATCTGTTGCTCCCAGCTACCCAGTTCCCCTACCCAGAAGCCACTCCTCCAGGGATTTCTTAATGCCCCTTTTCTTTCAGTACCTTCATACCAGGGGTGGAGTCCTGGGAGGAAGCCAGGCAGACACCAGTGGCCAAGGCTGTGGGCATTGGGCCATGGGTTGTGTGCATGCCCCTTGGCTTTCTCTGGCCCCCCTGGCCCTCTGCCTCCCTCCTCTTCCTCCTTTTCTCTCTCCCTTCCTCAGAAGACAGGAGGGGAAGCCAGGGAGGCCCTGGAGGTTGCTGACCCTTGCTAAATAACACTGTCCCTCTTGACTCTCCAGGGTGTGCCTGCCTGCAGAGGACAGCATGTGCTGATCAAGCTTATCGTTGACACATTCATTCCCTCCCTCTTTTATTCTCTGCCTTCTGTTCCCTGGAATGATCCTAGGACTTCCTGCTCCTTGGGCATTCAGTCTCAGGGAGCTTCCCTCATCTTGTGCCTTGGTACGTTTCCCTTCCGTCTCGCAGTCCTGATAACCCACACTGTGTTTGCATATAAACATATCTCAGTAGATGCTGCGGGCGGGTCTTATCTTCCCTCCACACCCCTATCCCCACCTCCCAACTTCTAGCATCATTCTTTGACCAATTCCCTACCCCCACCCAAGAGCTTCCACCCAGCCAAGCCTTTTATCTAACCATCTAGGGTCCTAACTCCCTGAGGACAAAGGGGCCTGAGTCACGTTCAAGTCAATTTGGCAAGCATTCTCGAAGCTGGGCAGAAAATAGAGGATACTACCTGTTCTTCGCCTTCAAGAATCTTCTCAAGTGGGGGAAATGGTGCTCAACCCTACCCAGTTATAATAGTTCTTAACCCAATACTTTGTATTGGTCCTTCCTCAGTGTCAGGCACTGACTTGCGTGCTTTTCGTGAGTTACATCTCTGAATTTTTCCAAACAACCCTAGGAGGAGCACTGTCAGCCTCACCTTGCAGATGAAGGAGCTAGGCACGAGGTTAGACTTGGCATGTGGCCGCCAGGATTTGAACAGCAACTTCCCTAGGGAAACACCATATTAAGGCTCTGGCGGGGGCGAGGGGTGTCTCAAGCGGGAGTTGGCGTCCCAGAGTGTCGGGCTTTGGGGAACCTTTAGTTGTGCCACACCCTTTCAGCACAGTTCTCTCCTGCGTCAGGGGCCTGGGAGAAGGGCTTAGGACTGGGGTATTGGCAGGAGGCCGGGACTTTAGGAGAGGCAGATACAAAGCTCCGCGTGGCAGAGGAGCAGTAGGGAGCAGGGGAACCCGGGCCAAAAGAAAGAGGCCCTGCCAGCTCCCGGGCACTACAAGCCTCGAGGCGTAGCAAGCGGCGCGGCAGTTGCAAGCCCCAGTGGCGCGCGCAAACTGCGCGGAACTACTTCCCCGGGGGCAGCTTCGGAGTCCGGGTCCCCGAGGCAGCCCCTTAAGCCGGGCGCGCGGGGTCCGGAGCCCGTCGCAGCTTCCCGGGCGCGGCCACGTGCGCCCCGCCGGGCTCGCACGCTCCGCCGCGCCGGGCCGCCGGGCCACCGGCAGGCACGCGCGCCCCCAGCGCGCACACACTCCCGGGCACGCACACTGACGGCCCGGCCCACGTCCGCCACGCCCCGCCCTCCCCCGCGCCCCGCCCCCGCCCTCGCGGCACGGGCCGCCGTCCTCCCATTGGCCGCACGACGCGTGACGCGCGGCGCCCGGCCCCGCCCCTCGTCAGTCACTCGGCGGAGGCGGCGCTGGCGGGGACTAGTCTCGTCCGGAGACTGGCAGCAGCGGCGGCGGCGGCGGCGGCGGCGGCCGGAGCTCGAGCCCCAGCGGCTGAGGGCGGGCGGGCGCGGGGGAGGGAGGGGGGCCGGTCCGCGACGACTCCCCGGACGGCGTTTCTCCTCCGAGCGGCGCCGGTTTCGGCTTTGGGGGGGGCGGGGGTACAGCCCATCCATGACCATGGGCGACAAGAAGAGCCCGACCAGGTACCTGCTCGGAGCTGAGGGGGCGGAAGGGGAGGGAGGGCTGGGGGCGGGCGGGGGCCGGCGACGACTAGGCCCCGGAGCCACCCGGGGCGGGGGGAGGCGCTGCTAAGATGGAGATCCGGGGGCGGGGGGAGGCGGCGGCGGCGGGCGGTGGCGGCGGCGGCGGCGGCGGGAGGCGGTGTCGCTCCCGCTCGGGGCCGGCGGCCGTGCGCGCCGCAGCCATGGCGGCTCCTCCTCAGCCGCCGTCCGCCGCCGCCGCCGCCGCCGCCGCCGCCACTCCTCCCAGACAAAGGGAGATTTAACCAGGTGGGGAGGGAGGGAGGGCGCGAGCATGGGAGGGGAGAGGGAAGGAGCCGGCCCACTCCCCGCCGCCGGCCTCGGGCTGCCCCTGCGCGCCCCCTCCAGATCCGGCCCGCTGCTCCCCTGCCGGCCCCCCCAGCCCCACGCTCAAGTCCACAAGTCCGCCCGCTTCCTGCGCCCGCCGCGGCCTTTCCCGGGGCGCCGCCGCCACCGCCGCCTGCTGTGCGAGGCAGCACGGTCCGGGCCCGGAGGTTGCAGGGTGCCGGTGGGGGCGCCCCGTGCCCTCCGCGGTCCCTGTTTCAGTCCCCGGAAAGGGTGGGTGGGTGGTCGCCCGAGCGAAGTTTCCAGCACTGGATTCCTGCGAAATTGCGACGGCTCACCAGCGCCTGTGTTTTGCTGTTTCTCCCCCTTTTTCCTGCTCCCTGTCTCTTCCCTCCCCTTTCCCCCACTCCTCCGAAGGCCAAAAAGACAAGCGAAACCTGCCGCAGACGAAGGCTTTTGGGATTGTAGCGTCTGCACCTTCAGAAACAGCGCTGAAGCCTTTAAATGCAGCATCTGCGATGTGAGGAAAGGCACCTCCACCAGGTACTTGAAGATCTGTGTTAGCTTTTGTTGAAGGACTTTTGTTTTTTAAGGTGGGGAGAGGGTGGAGAGCTATACTTTCTGCCCTCTTTCAACTTGTTGATTATGGCTTTTTTGCATTTGGGGGGGGGTGGGTGATGTGTGGGTTTTGGTTGTGTGTATTTCGTGTTGGGTGCAGAGCGGTCCTACTCACTGAATGATTTATGGGAGGGAATTTTTCCAGGTTTTCGTCTTATTTCAAACAGGCTGGATTTATTTGACACTTGTATCCATCGACTTATTGGTATTGGCTCAAAAAGAGAGGAAGCAGTGCTTTTGCTATGGATTGTAGGACTTTAGACCTTTTATTTTTACCATGTGTAGAATGTTTTTAATTTGCCTGTCCTGAATTATTTTTTTCTTCTCTGGGCGATTTAGTGGTGGATGTACAGTTATGCTGGTTGTTGTGCTTTTCCTGTCTTGAGCTGCAAATGTCTGTTATTTTCTTGCGCTTGAAAATAAATGTTGGGGTTTGATAAAGTGCATTTTTTGGAAAGCTGAGCTGTCAGTTTGTGGTTTTTTTTTCTGATTAGCTTATGCAGAGTGGTAATGGAGGACGATTTTGCAAAATGGTGAAATGAATAGACTATTGAATTTTTTTGTTTAAAGTCTTATTACAATGAAAAGAATGTTGAAAGAATTCCTTTTCATTTTTGTGAAGGCAGTAAATCGCATCTGGTATCAAAACGAACTACTCAACATTTAATGTTTAGATATATTTGGATAAAATGTCAAAGCTGATTTTGTAGTCTTGTGGTCATCTTTTAAATTGAATTTGGAATTTGTGTCCGCGATGTTAGAGTTTGAAGTTAAGCTATTCTTGATGTCATTTCATGAGAAGGCATTGGGGTATATGTGTGTGAAGCTGGGGAGGAGTGAGTGCCTAGGGGATCCTTGAAGATTTAAGTTGATTGCCAGAAGTCTCATTTCATCAGGTACTTGTTTTTGAATGGGTAGTGTTCCAAGATGATTGTGTTGTAGTGCTCCATAGTTCTCACTGGATGTTATTCTTTCACTAAATGTGTCCTGCCAGGGTTTTATTGCTTTATATATACCTGGGACTACCTAGGATATTGGGTAATCTAAAGAATATAATTCTGGGTTGAATTGGTTCAGTTACTGGTAGAGCAGTTCTGCGACTTACACTAACTCTTTAAATAAAGAGTGCTTTGAATAAAAGTACTCAAGAACTAAAAATATTTCTCCAGAAGTTTTTACAGCAAACTCATGTCACTTTTTGTATTACGATAGAAAAAATTTAGTTAAAATAAAAAGTACTTATTGGGAGCTTACTATTTATTTTGTTTTGCTCTCTGAAATAGGGAATTCCATCAAATGGCATGAAAGTTTAGAAATGTATTTGTTATTTAAAGCAATAGTGATTGTATTTTATTTATGAGTAATGTTTTTTTACATGTAGAATCCCTCAGAGGCCAAACCTCTTTATTGTGGTTTTGCTTTGAGTGTTACCGTAGATGATGTTCAAGTAAATGACTAGGAAACTCCTAAGAACTTGAGAACTTTACTGGTGAAGAGCAAAACCAAATTCAGGTTTACATCTGATGTATTGCTGGGAATAATTATAATGAAATGCATTTCAGTTTCTGCGTGTGTTAAAAAAAATATATGACTTATCAACTTTTTGGAAGCATGTGGGAGGTTTTGATTTTAAAAGCAATAGAAATGTTTAAAGTTTTTTCAGAGTTACGGATGATAGTCAAACTCAGTTTTTTAACAAATATATTAAATTATTAAAGACGAAATATTTTAGATTCTGTTCAGGAACAGGAAACTTATCTCATTAAGGGTTTCGTGTAATTTTTCGAGGTCTCCTACTCAAATCCTTGAGTAGGATTTGAACACAGATTTCCAAGATCCAAGGACTTAACACGCTTATAAAGTCTCGATACTTTTACATGGCCTGTTTGTTTAATCTTGGTTATTGTCAATGTTTTGGTGTTTGAGATCTATTCTTGAAGCCATCATTAATTGGAAAGCAAACAACATTTGGCTTTCTTAGGCTAGAAATGGGTTTCATGCGGAAAGGCGACTTTCACAGGTCTTCATCCAGGCATTATCAGGTATACAAACTGTTGGTTAATTTCCCTGCCATACTAGTTGCTGCTCTGTGATTTTCCTGGGTCTTTTTCTTGTAATTTTTTTGGTACTTCAAAGATTTAATATTTTCTGCCTTGCATAGTTTTAATCAGATCTGGTATTGATGACAGTGGAAAACTTGTTGGGTTTTGGATGCTGAGTAATAGGGGAAAATTTGTGATTTTAGAATAACTTTTAAAAATAATAAAAGGGCTTTATTAACCTGTTGGCTGGTATAGAAATTGGGTTTTATTGCTCTGAGCCGATGTTTCGTATCCATATTATAATAGTAGCCTAGTTGGTGGCCTAGCCAGTGGTCATTTTGGAGTTTGTTCATCATTTTTGCCTTTATTGCCATCATCTACCAAGTCAACCAAAGAAGTCAGGTTTTAATTAGCAGTAGGTCCAGTAAGACACAGAACTGTATTTACCCTTTGAGGATAGAATTGGTATCATTTAATTTGATGAGGAGAATAATAACTCTTATCCAAAGAACATTTATTAAATTCCTAGGATGTGAAAGATACTGGTCAAGACAGTTGGCGAAGGGTGGGGGGGTTGGTTAGACATGCACAACAAGGATGAGCAGAATCCAAGTGCTAAAGGCTCTAAGAGAGGTATAAATAAAGTGCTGTATGGGAGATTGGAGCAGTCTGGCTTGAGGAATCAGTTAGGATGCCTCTTCCTCCTTCCCATTTCTTCTGAAAAGGGAATTGATTTCTACAAGATCACCTGCCAACTTTTCATTGTTATTGCCATGTGTACTTTATATGTTGAATTCTCCAGGTAGATTCATGAAAGTGATTCATAAGGTCTTTTTTCTTATTGGAGCAGCACAGAGCAGAATGGAATGGGGTCAGATGCTCTAAAGGAAAATGTTAAGGGAAGGAGGAGGAAATACTTAATAGGATACTCGGAGGTTCAGGGGCAATAGAGATCTATATTGGATGTGTCAATTATATGGAGGGTCTCTTTGGATCTTAGGTACACTCCTTTTCTAACTATATCCCACTCTACCCCTTGCTGGTGATTATTTTATAGTTTTGTTGAGATATGATTTACATACTGTAGAATTCACTAATTGTAAGTGCACAATTCATTGAATTTCAGTTATTTTAAAAACTTCTGCAACCATCACCACAAACCAGTTTTGGAAGATTTCCATCACATCATACGGTTTTCTCCTGTCTGTTCTGCGATACAATCTAAGAGCATGGGGGATTACCTGCACCCCCCTCCTCTCCATGGTTGGCTCCTCACCATGCCGAGAGAACTCTACCCTAGGCCTTTCAACAGAGGAAATAAAGGAGTGTGTATTTAAGGTGGCTATGGGTGGGGAGGAAACTCTATCCCTTTCCTAGGTGATAAATAGGAGATAGATAAAGTAGGGTTTGCCAGTCTCAATGAAAGATGATGCCATCAGCTTTTAGAATGAAAAACCCTGCAAATTAACAAATTTACTTAACCATTTTTGTTAAGTTGAAGTTCTTGAGTGTTGAGCAGAGTAACTTCCTGGCCTCAGTGGTAAATTAAATGTACTTTGCTTCGGTCTTGCTAGTTCTCTGAATCCAATAATGTCTTTGCTGGAAATAAAGATTGCCAAGATACTGCTGTAGCACTAGCTGATTAGTGCTTCTTTGATCATAGTGCTGCATTTTGACCCCCAGCTACTGTTTAAATGACACTCACTTGAAAGTTGGTAAATTTTTGCTTTGGGTAATTACCATAGATTTAGAACTTTTATAGTCTTCAGTGCCAGATTTTATTCTGATACTGGGTTCAAATCATGTTTATTTGAATGCCATCTCTCTGAAAAGTGTACTGTTTTTAGAGCTTTTGCAAACAGAAGTGAGGAACTTACTTTAGATGTGTAATAAAATTATGTCACTTAAAAAAAAAGTTGATACTCAGGATATTGAATTGGAAGTTGGTACTCTGTTTTGTTTGTAAAACGTTTCCCTTGTTCTGGAATTCCCTCAGTTTTTGAAGTTGTAAGTTCGGACAGTTCTCTCCTTAAATTCGGATAGCCTAACAACTCAATATCCCTTGAGTCGTCATAAAGTACTTTAGAAGTTTTAGGGGAAAACATACATACTTAGCGAGACGTGAAAGTTCTGATCTTGCTTCAGAAGTGCATCTTTTGAAGGTAAAAACCTCCCAGAAAGCAGGGGTGGGGTGTACCTAGCGTAGAGTAGAGCCAGGCCTCTTCCCGACGGTTTCGGATCATCCACCGCAGTGGTTTTGCTCCTGAGGCCACACGGGTTTTACTGTAGAGTTTGTCTTTCATAAAATTTCACCATAAAATACATGGAAAAATTACCTGTCTTCTGAACCATCAAACTTTACCAGACCTTTTGGCCTCAAAACTGGTAGAGTTTTAAAGATCACTCTTATCCAGAAACAGTGATAATTTATTTTGTATTTGCTCTTACATTGGACTTACTGATTTATTGGTACTGACTTGATCTGTATACTTGGTGACCTTAAAGTAAATTACCTGGGTAGTTGTGGTTATTTGACAAGTTTTTATTGAGCACACAGCCAAATGGGCCCTGGGCGTACAGTGGTGCACAGACAGACAAGGTCCTTGTTCTCACCGAGTTTGAAATACTACAGAGAAGAAGAGAAAATAAGCAACCAAACAGAAAAATAAAATAATTTCGGGCAGTGGCAAGTGTTTTGAGAAATTAGAGCAGAATGTGGGACTATAGTGATGAGAAGTGGGCGAGTGACGAGGACCGCTTCCTAGACATTGTTGAGGTACACATTTGCCTTTTGAGGCAGCACACATGCTCCTTTCTTTTGAAGCAAGGGATAGTTACTTCTGTAGGTTAGTTCTGTAGCCTCTGCCATTTAGCTCATTGGGTCGAGGACAATTTAGAGTTGGAACCTTCGTGTACAGGCTACTCAACTTTTCCTTAGTCGCATGCCATATACTGAGGCCAGACCAGCTATGTTGTCAGTGTATCCTGTTAGTTACTGGGATGGGAGGTTTGAGTCGATTACTCATGTGGCATACATTTATCCTGTGCTTCTGTCAATGCTGAAGAAATGCCGAGATTAATAAAAACTATTTTGGTAAACTGCAGCTACTTTGAGGAAGTTGTCAGCACTAATTCAGTTCATTAGAACTTAAGGCAATAGTGGATCTCTAAATGTCTCCTTTGCAGTTTGAACTAAAACATTCTACAGTCTTTCTGGCTCTCACTTTTCTCTTTGGCTCTGTCACCAAGGCCTTTTTTGTTTGTGGCATCTTCCTTTATCCTCCCCATCAGGAATGTTCCCTCCTTTTTTAGGTAAGGAGGATTGTTTTTGTTTTTAAGGTTTATTTATTCTTTTAAAGATTTTTATTTATTTTGAGAGAGTGTCCGTGGGGGCTGGGGGAAGGCAGAGGGAGAGCGAGAATCTCAAATAGACTCTGCACTGAGCAGGGAGCCAGACTGAGGGCTCGATCCTGGGACCCTGAGATCATGACCTGAGCCAAAGTCAGGAGTTGGATGCTTAACCCACTGAGCCACCCAGGTGCCCCTTTAAGTAAACTTTTTGAACTGTAGCATACATACAGAGAAGTGCACAAATTCTAATTAAAAGGCTTGAGGAACCTTCACAAGATCAACACACCATATAACTTGCATCTAGATTAAGAAACAGAACATCACCAGGACCCCAGAGTCTGATATACACTTTTGATGGTCACTTCAGTCACTGTTCTTGACTTCTAATGCTGGGGAGGAGTTCTGCATATTTCTGAATTTGGTATAAGTGGAGTCATACAGTTAGATGCCCTCCTGGGTCTGGCTTCTTGAGATTCATCCATGTTCATGGACGTGGTTCTTAATTTACCAGTGCTGCTGTTTTATCCTGAGAGTATCTTAGAGCTCAACTCTGCATCTAGACCCTTACGCATTCTAGAAATAGGATTTCTCCTTGGTATCTTTTTATTACCTACATACTTGAACACGAATGTCTTCTTTCAGCTGTAGTGTAAGTTCACACATCATTAGGTGTAAGGATAAAACCTTGTGTGTGGAACTTTTCTACAGTACATAAACGGAGTAAGCTTTTGCCTCATCAGTTTGTAGTGTTTGTCAGTCATTTATATTTCAAGTCATTGGTTAAGTAAACAGAAAATTCCTGCTTTCAGGGAACCTAACAGATGTTGAAAAGGTAAGACAATAAAAAGATCTGCAGTGGTGTAAAGCACACCCAGTGATGGTAGACATGGAATAAATGAGTGCGTGGTAGAGATAGTTGGTCTGTGTGGGTACATTGGGGAAGGCCTTACTGAATCTGGATTTATGATTCTTAGATGTAGAGTTTGTTGTACAGGCTGATACAAGTTAGTTGTTTGGTCCCTCTTGCATCCTTTTCAGCTCTTCCCTCACTTCAGATGTCATCCACACCTTTCCACTTCTCCCCACAGGCTGGTAATTCCCATTTACTCTGTGATAACCATCACCACCCTTATGCATCCGTGCTCATGTTAGTCAGATCCAACTGGTTTTGGGGCCTCCACTTGGTCCACTTAAATTATCTCCTAGTTCTCATTGCCTTTAAGATAAAATCCAAATGCTGAGCATCACAAGGGGCTTCTGATTTAGTCCTTTCATGTTCCTTTAGGATTTATGGAAGCAGACTGCCACCACACCCCATCTGCCCTCCACATACAGCGTGTGCGTGTGTGTGTGTGTGTGTGTGTGTGTGTGTGTGTGTATGTTTCCTGCCAAACTGCTTGTTTCCCAGGCATGGACCATGATATCTCATTTCCATACCTTCACACCTTCTCTTCCTCTGGATTTTCTCTGAAATGCTTTCCCTTCCTCCTTTGTCCTGCCTCACTACTATTTGTCCTCCTAGATGTCTCAGGAATCCTTTTCCTCACTCTCCAATCAGGTGTACCTCATTGTAACACTTGAATTGTATATTTATTTGATTGCCTCATCCTCCAAATCTTGTATAACTCATTTAACACTTGAACAGAATTATTTTTCTTTGCACTGGAGCAATTGTTTTTATTTTTTTGATTTATTTTATTTTTAAAATTTTTTAACATCTTAATTTTATTTTTTTCAGTGTTCCAAGATTCATTGTTTATGCACCACACCCAGTGCTCCATGCAATACCTGCCCTCCTTAATATCCCCCGCCAGGATCACCCATCCCCCACCCCCTTTGATCACCTGTTATGTTTTACCTTTTTTGAGGGTAGGACCTTTTTTTTTTTAACTAATTAATTTCTTTTAATTTGAAAGAGGGAGGGAGGGTGGGGACAGAGGGAGAGAGAGAATCTTAAACAGTCTCCATGCACAGTCTCAGACCCAGATGTGGGGCTCCATCTGATGACCCTGAGATCATGACCTGAGCGGAAACCGAGAGTCTGACGCTTAAGTGACTTGAGCCACCCAGGTGCCCCCTGAGGGCAGGACCTTTCTTTTCACAGCTTTATTTTTCTTAAAAATGTAGTACAGTGCCTGGCACTTGACAGGGGTTCAGTAAATGAATATAGAATAGACGAAGAATAGGAGTTTCAGTTGGAATCCCCTTTAAAACTGTTCCAGTTTAAAAGTTTTATGTAATAAATAAGCTTTCATATTAGGGCTTGAATTGTGTGTGTGTAATGTTACTAGTTTAGGGGAAAGTTGTCTTTATGAAGTGTGTCCTTAAAAGTAGTATACCTGTTTTTCTGGTTTTGTTTTTCTAAACGTGTGCTGGAAATTAAACACAGAACTTGAGTCTTGGACGCTGTAGGCAGTGCATTTACAGTACTTCCTGGAGTGGTTTGGAGCTTCAGGGCATTAGCACATTTACCTAAATAATAGCTCTGATGATTCCTAATCCTTTTTGGTTGCCCATTTGGTTATTTAAGCAGCCAAAAGTCTTTTTTTTTTTTTTAAAAAGCTATTGGTCTTTTATTCCATAAGCAGCCAAAAGTCTTAAAAGTCTGATAATAAAGCGGAGGATCAGTCACGTGCAAAATCAGTTTTAAGGAACTAGATGGGTGTGCATGTAACCTGGCAGCTAAAGGCAGTTTAAAAATGGGTACAAAACGTGTTGGGTGTTGATGGAGAGGTTATGCTGTCCATTGTGTAAGTTGTGTGTTAATATAAGTTGGAAGTTGTACATGGGGTATATTCTGTTGAGTGATCTGGATTAATTCTGTTAAATTGAAGTCTTGACTCATTCACTTCATTTATTTAGCTTTAATTTCCATTCCATGCAGTGATCGACTGTTGTGTCAAAGAAGAATTGTCAGTAAAGACAATGCAAGGGGCGCCTGGGTGGCTCAATGGGTTAAAGCCTCTGCCTTCGGCTTAGGTCATGGTCTCAGGGTTTTGGGATCAAGCCCTGCATTGGGCTCTCTGCTCAGCGGGGAGCTTGCTTCCCCCTGCCTCTGCCTGCCTCTCTGCCTACTTGTGATCTCTTCCTGCGTCAAATAAATAAATAAAATCTTTTTTAAAAAAAAGGGAGAGGGGCGCCTGGGTGGCTCAGTGGGTTAAAGCCTCTGCCTTGGGCTCAGGTCATGATCTCAGGGTCCTGGGATTGAGCCCCGCATCGGGCTCTCTGCTCGGCGGGGGGCCTGCTTCCCCCTGTCTCTCTCTGCCTGCCTCTCTGCCTACTTGTGCTCTCTCTCTGTGTCAAATAAATAAATAAAATCTTTAAAAAAAAAAAATAAACTACAGTGTTAGTCAGAAATCATGAATAGTTGAAATCACAAGGTAAACAGGCGAAATTTTAATTTTTCAATAGGATTAGATACTAGTCTCTTTCCCTCCATCATTTTAGAAAAACTATTTAAATGATCCTTTGGTTGAGAAAAGAAACTGGTGGAAGGGATATGTAAAAAAAACAAAAAAATCTTACTTAAAACTTCATAATTTAAGAGCATTAGCAATACCTTTTAAGATGAAGTAGCTTTTGGGAGGGACGGGAAATTAAAGGTGATATAGGATGCCAATTTTATCAGCTTGTATAGGATCTTAAAACCTATTGAATACTTGGTGGTTAGTCATAGAGAAAACAAACCTGGTTACTGCTTTCTAAGAAGAGATCAGATTTCATATGTAGGTTATAAGGTTTATGCACTGTTCATTCTTTTACAGAACTAAAAGTTGTTTACTATCATAAGTCTGCCAGAATATTCAAGGTTTCAAGAAATAAAAATTCAGCTTAACTACATTCAGTCAAAACAAAACAATTCTGTTGTCTTGGGGCGCCTGGGTGGCTCAGTTGGGTTAAGCATCTGGCTTCGGCTCATGTCATGAACCTGGGGTCCTGGGATTGAGCGCCACGTTGAGCTCCCTGCTCAGAAGGGAGTGTGCTTGTCCCTCTCCTTCTGCTGCCTTCTGGTCCCCACCGACTCTTGCTTTTTAACACGCGCTCTCTCTCGCAAGTAAATAAAATCTTAAAAAAAATTTTTTTTTCCTGTCTTACATAATCAGTAATGAGAAGAATACCATTTAAACTCAGAATAAGCTGCAGGAATCAGGACCCCTGTTACTTGCCCAATTCGTAGACCATTCTTTGTTGTCTGGAGATTGGGACAGGTAGATTGGCGAAGCCTAACACATCTGCAGAGTCTTACTTGGAGGGAAATGGGACACTTACCCAGGTGGATAGGAAGTAGTTACCATAGTAACATACCTTTGTAACTGGGTTAATACTCATATATTCACTTCAGATTTCAAACTTTAATAAGCATGAAGGCCGGGGCTCTGTTTATCTGGTACTACCCCAGCATCTTGTAAATTTTTATCACACAAAGGAGAGAGATTATCAGTGCATTGGTAAAATTTAAAAACAACTGATGTGTTGTAGGTTATTTTCCTGTATCATTACATATAGTCATGATTCTCCTTTATTTTGGTTGCGAAGGTGGTAATACATGCTTATTATAAGAAGTTTGGGGACAAAACAACATAAAGGTCACTTTTATTCTGCCATGCAGAATTATTTTTATTTGTAAACCTATTTATTTATTTATTCCCTGGACCACAAATATTTGAGCAACTATATAGTTTTCCAGGTGCTGTTTAATATGCTAGTTCATTGAATTTTTAGAGTGTTGTAGTTGGTAGTTCCATGTAGGAATGGGAGTATCCAGCAGTGTGTGATACAAAACTAATTGAGTCTCTGGTTTGAAAGACATGCATTCTGACCTGTTGGTTTTATATGGTTCATTTTGGGTTTTTCTTCTAAGGGAAATTTTTTGTGATCACTTCATGGTTTTAGGGATTCCTTTTTGTAGGAAATAAAGCTAACATCCAGTTTCCAGTTTTCTTTTTGGGTTGTTTTAATTTGGGGGAGAATGAAAATATGTCTTTGAATTCTTAGTACCTGTGGCATGATTAACTTTGCTGAAGTCTTTCATGAAAAGAGTAAGTATGTAAGGCAATCCAGATTTGTTTTTCTATTAAATTTGTTTAGAGTGGTGGTTCTCAAACTTTAGCATGTATCAGAATCCCCTGGAACGTTTGTTGAAACACATTGCTTGATTTCCGACTCTACCCATTTTATTAAGTAGGTCTGGGGTAGGGCCTGTGAATTTGCGTTCCTTAAAAGTTAACTAGGTGAGGGGTGCCTTGGTGGCTCAGTAGGTTAAAGCCTCTACCTTCGGCTCAGGTCATGATCTTAGGGTCCTGGGATCGAGCCCCGCATTGGGCTCTCTGCTCAGCAGGGAGCCTGCTTCCCCCTCTCTCTGCCTGCCTCTCTGCCTACTTGTGATCTCTGTCAAATAAATAAATAAAATCTTAAAAAAAAAAAAAAAGTTACTAGGTGATGTTAGTGCTGCTAGTGCTGTTCTGGGGAGCACTTTTGAGAACTATTGGTTGGATGACCTAAAGGGAAGCCAGCCATGTTTCTTAATGAAGCTGGAGATAGTTTTGATGTTATAGAAAATTTATGTCTTGGCATTTCACAGTGAATTTAAGAGAAGTGATCTACATTCATGTTTTTATTTATTTATTTAAAAGATTTTATTTATTCGTCAGAGAGAGAGGGAGAGAAAGAGAGCGAGCGTGTGCACAAGCAGGGAGAGTGGCAGGCAGAGGGAGAAGCAGGTTTCCTGCTGAGCAAGAAACCTGACTCAAGACTCGATCCCAGGACCCTGAGATCATAACCTGAGCTGAAGGCAGCCGCTTAACTGAGCCACCCAGGTGTCCCTACATACATGTTTTTAACTTAGACCTGGAATTAGAGGTGATTTCTTAATAAATACATTGTGTGTAGTAGAAGAGTATTTATAAATTGCGGGACCATATCAACTAAATTTGTATCTTTTTCACATTGTAAAATCAGATATTGTCTTGTGCTATTAATACGTGTGTTGGATTTCAGATACATGTATTTTAAAAAGCTATTTCTTTGCAACATGTTAGAACTAAGTTTGACAGTAAACTAACGTTTCAATAAATTGTTGGCCAAAGAATATGAATAAGTCTTAATAAAAGAACTACAAATTAAGTCTGGAAACATGAGAAATGTATAACTTCTATTACTTAAATACAAAACAACATTTTTGGCAAGTCGCATTTTAAAGACTAAAAATTTTTTAGTGAGTCTAGGAAGAAATGGACATTGTAACAGCTGCTGGGTGGCTGGGTAAGTTGCTTTAAATTTCCTGAAGGCATGGGGCGCATGGGTGGCTCAGTCGTTGGGCGGCTCAGTTGTTGCGCATCTACCTTCGGCTCAGGTCATGCTCCCAGAGTCTTGGGATGGAGCCCCGCATCCGGCTCTCTGCTTGGCGGGAAGCCTGCTTCTTCCTCTCCCACTCCTCCTGCTTGTGTTCCCTCTCTTGCTGTCTCTCTCTCTATCAAATAATGAATAAAATCTTTAAAAAAAAAGATAAATTTCCTGAAGGCCAGTTTTTATCAATTCCTTTAAACATATTTGTACCTTGTGACCCAGCATTTCAACTAGGAATTAGTGTTCTCTGCATATAAAAATTTCTGTGTAAATATATTAGTCACATCATTATTATAATAAAAAATAGCTGCCTGGCCAATGAACTCACAAGTGTCAGTAGTGTACTACATGAGGGGCAAGTGTTTTGCTAAGACCACAAGGGTCTCTGGCCCAGAAAGTGGTTGATAGTAATTCTTGCTGCAAGTAAAAAAAAAAAAAAAGCCTACATAGAAGTCAGCAGGGAATTGTTAAAAATTATGCAATAGTTAGAAATATTTTGCTGCTCTTAAAAATGTTTTGGACTCTAATATATTTGTGGTGGGAATGTAAAATGATAAAACCACTCTGGAAAATAGCTTGGCAGTTTCTTGCAAAATTAACCATATACTTACTGTATGACCTAGTAATTGCATTCCTGGGCACTTATCCTAGAGAAATGGAAACTTAAGTTCACACAGAACCTGTTAGCAAATGTTCATGTCAGCTTTATTTTGTAATACCCTAAAACTGGAAATAACCCAAATGTCCTTCAGTAGGTGAGTGGTACATCCATACACATGGAATACTACTCAGCAATTAAGAAGGAACAAACTGAATACATACAACAACGGTGTAGATTTCAAGGACATGATGCTGAGTGAAAAAAGCCAATCTGTAAAAGTCACTGTAGGCAGCCATTAACATTTTTGTAATAACAGTTAGAACAGATTAGCAGTCACCAAGGGTTAGGTTAGGGCTGATGGGGTGGGAGGGGGTGTGACTGTAAAGGGGTACTGAGAGGAAATGTTTTGTGTTGATTAAATCTAATCTTGATTGTGGTGGTTGTTACATGAATCTACACGTGATAAGGTGACATCGAATGGTACACACACATCCCAATGTCAATTTCTTGGTTTTGATGTACTGTAATCCAGAGGGCGCAACCCTAAGAAGTGGGGTGCAAGTTATATGGGACTTCATACTGTTTTTGCAACATTCTGCAAATCTGTAATTATTTCAAAATAAAATGTTAAGTTTTAGGAAGAATGTATAATAAAAGGAAATGTTCATAGTAATAGAAAAAAGTTTCAGAATGATAAAACAATATGATCTCACTTTAATATTTCATACCACTTAATATATTTCCTGGAAGTAATGAGTGATCAAAATATTCTGAGCAGTAGCATGGTGGATTCTTTTGTATGTGTGTGCATTTCTGTAATTTCTATAGTTTCGATGGATTGGTATCACTTTTGTAGTTGGAAAAACCAATATTCATAATAAGTTCTAAAAATCTAATTATGGAATGTTGAAATTTAAATAACATTTACATTGAGGTTGTAAAGTTTTGTTTATATTGGTTACACTGATTTAGCATTTAAATAGCTATTAGCTGAGATTGGAGAATGTATTTATACTCTAAAACATGTTGTATTTGTAAATTTTTTTTTAATTTTTTAAAAAGATTTTATTTATTTATTTGACAGAGGGAGATCACAAGTAGTCAGAGAGGCAGACAGAGAGAGAGGAGAAAGCAGGCTCCCCGCTGAGCAGAGAGCCCGATGTGGGACTAGATCCCAGGACCCTGAGATTATGACCTGAGCCGAAGGCAGAGGCTTTAACCCATCGAGCCACCCAGGCGCTCCTGTTGTATTTGTAAATTTAAAGCTATTTGTGCTCTTGGTATTACAAATGTCTTGTATGATGTTCTGACTCAGTGCTGTCCAATGTAAGTATATACATTGCAAGCCACATGAAAATTTAAGCTTCATTAGCCACAGTGAGAAAGTAAAAAGCAGGTGAAATTATTATTTTTAAAGATTTTATTTATTTATTTGTCAGAGAGAGAGAGAGAGAGCTCGTGCGCAAAAGCAAGGGGGCGAAGGAGGAGGCAGAGCAGGCAGAGGGAGAAGCAGGCTCCCTGCTAATCAAGGAGCCCGATGTGGGACTTGATCCCAGGATCTTGAGATCATGATGTGAGCTGAAGGCAGGTGCTTAACCAACTGAACTACCCAGGCATCTTTTGGTGAATTTATTTTTAAGAAATACATTCTGTTTAATCAGTTATATCCAGAATATTATCATTTCAATATGTAATCAGTATAAAATTGCAGTGAGATATTTTACATTCTTTTTATCCTACTAAGCCTTCACGATGTGGTATGCATTTTACAGTTACAGCACAACTAAGTTCAGACTAGTCACCTTCCAAGTGCTCAGTTGCCACATGTGGCTACCATATTGGAGAGTAGTAGTTGGAGTCAGGGCTTTGGTGTCAGACCGAAGTTTGAGTAACACCAGCCCTGTCATTATTAACCTAGTGACCTTGGACAGATTACTTAACCTTGTGCTTTAGTGTTTCATTTGTGAATAGTAACTTCTCCATAGGGGTATTATGAGGATTAAGTGAGTGAGTGTTTGAAAGAACTTGGCACAGGACCTAGCACAGAATACATACTGTTAAAAATAATAAAGCTGTTGATGGATTGGATTGTATTGGATTGAATGACTAATCATTCTAAAGGCACAACTGATTTCTTAATAATATTACTAGTGAAAAATACATAAGTAGTACATGAGATAGTCTTTGTTTTTCAGAATTGAACTTTTGGGACCTAAGTTTTAAATGATGATGGAATAAAGGGACAAATATTTGAGCACTCATGTACAGTGTATTGCACTAGGCGCTTGAGCATTTAGACTGTAAATCTTAAGATGATATTCTCAAATACTGTGTATTTGCATAGCACTTTACATTTACCATACTAGTTTTTGTCTGTTTTTCCAATGTAACACTCAAAGCAATCCTGAGATAGAGTTGTTTTTCCAACTTGCATGGTTGAGGAAATTGAGACTCAGAAAAGTGAAGTAACTTAGTTGATTTCATACCCAGTTAGTAGAATAGAAGAAATAGAAAGGTGACAAATTAATATGGAACCAAAGTGTTTTAACTGCATTCTTTTAATTCTTTTAATTCCTTCCCTTCCTCCTTTGCTGTCTCAGGGGAGAACACTTTTCCAGGGCCATTTAAATTAGATAAGGGCAATAATATAGTGTCCACTTGGTTTAGAATTATCCTGAGATTATTAGCTGTTATTAGATACTAATCATATCATCTGTGATGAAAAAGGTTAACATAAGCCTATATAGGTTAGGCGATTTACTTTGCTTGTTGTGATGTTTCTTTTTAAAACGTTGGGTTTTCCTCACTCTCAGTGAAAATGGGCTGAGAATATGCAGTATAATGCTGCTGTCTTAAAATCACCTTTCAAGTAGTTTATCACTTTACTCATTCAGAAAATGACACAATTCTTTGAAAGAACATGGCATGCCACCATTAAAATCAGTAGTCAGAGGCTGCAGTGAGTTTGTGAATGATTGACTCTCCCAAGGCAGTGGTGCCTGGGCAGGGTCTGATGGGCACTTGTAATTAGGCCTTTGGTCTCTGTGTTCTGATATGTAGATTCTGCTTTCCAGTGTATGCATTGCTGTCTTTATTTGTGGGTTTTTTTTTTCCTCCAGTTAAGAAAATTGAGGGAGTCACTGGACATCTAGTTTGTTGTTGAGTACTCTGGAACAAAATGTATGACAGTGAACTCATCATGACACGTACTTTTGGTGTGCATCACTGATGTTTATTTATAAGAGGGTGGATTGCATTTTAGTGCTCAAGACAGGAGCGATAATAGGGGGAGGTGGGTAGGTAGAGTGTTCTTTGCCCCTTGGTTTTCTCTCTGCCTCTCCCCTCCCCCCGCCCTGCCCAGCCTCCGTGTAATGTGCCTCACGGCGCCTCTCTTCTTGTCTACCCAACCTGTAAATGTACTAAGAACCCCTCAGAATTCTATATGAAGAACTCATTTCTGATTTTGGTGAATCTTAGCAACATGAAATTCTGCAATTAGAGTGGGTTTTTTTCTTTATTGAAGGGTTGTGGGGATTGTGGAATGTGGCTGTCCAGACTGAAATTCGATGTAATTATGTTTCAAAGATTTTTGTTTTTTCTCAGTGCTTTAGGATGTCTTCTAAGTTTCACTTTACACAGTGTCTGCTTACTTCAATTATATTGCAAATAAAAGCTTTAAAAATATCACATTGGATGATATTATATATGTACAGATATATGTACGGATACATATGTCGGGTTGGGATTTTAAACTGTGGGTTGCAGTTAATTGAAGTTCCCTGAAATTCACAGAACTAGATGATTTCTTTGCTTCCTCCAGTTATAAAATACAGTGATTTATGTCAGTTTTGGCAGTTTATAATGTAATAATGAAACATCACGATGCCAAATTACTTGTCTAAAGTATATTGAAAATAATTTATTTGTAATGTCTCACTCCTCCACCCCCAGGAAATGTCAGTAGATACTTATACATTTCAAAATCTCCGAATAGGAAGTCTTTATCTGTTAAAACTTTTGGTAACAGTATGTGTAGTTGAAATTTCCTTATTTAAGTTATAATTAAGGTTTTTATTTTGGAATCCTTAGTTAATAGCCCTTCACTTATGGACTTAAAAATCTTTGTCCCTCTCTTTCCCAGTCTGAGAACATAAACTCATCATAGACTGACCAGAACACTAGATTCAGTTACCCTCCTATTTCAGATCTTTAAGATAAGGGCTTTCTGTCAAAACACCTATTGTGGAAGGTGTATTAACTACAGACTGGTGTACTACAGCCCTAGACGTATTTATAGTCTTTGTTATTTAATTAAAAGAAAGACTCGGTGCTTCTCTTTTTCTTTTTTTTGGAAAGTTTGTATTACTGAAATAGTTAATACTAGTCATGGCCCAAGGTAAAGTATGGTTCTATTAGAACAGGTGTACATTTGCACTTTTTCATGCTCAGCGTTTATTGAACAACCGTTATCAAGGGAGTAACTGGAACACAGACCTAGAAGGAGCCTCACTGGGTAACAGGAAGAGTGGGACACACCTCATCGAAGGCTTCTTCGGAAACTTGTACTCAACCTAATAGTAATGCTGATAAGGCCAACATTTAACCGGCATTTAACAAATAGCAGGCACTATATTAAGCCTATTTCATGCACTGTCTCATTTAATCCTTTTAAGGGTATGATACATATCTCCAGTTTACAGATAACGAAATGAGGCTTAGACTTTACATTCCCAGCCCCGGTTTATATAGCATGGTTGTACTTGACTCAGATCTTTTCCAACTTCACATTCATATTGTTTCTAATAACTTTTTTTCTGAAAATGACATTACCATCTACACAGCCACCAGTCATAGACATCATTAGACACCCAACTGTAGCAGTCAGATACAAATTCTGTTCTGTTGTTTTATTCCTCCTGTATTCCTGCCACTACCACCTTAATTTTGGTCCTCATTATTTAATTTTTCAGTTCAGTGTGAACTTCATTAATTGCAAATCTCTACAGTACAGACCTGCACCTGGACTATTGGAATAGCTTTGCTCGGCCAGGTGTCCAGCAATCTCTCTAGAAAACACATAGATCATGTAGCTTGTCTGCCTAGAATCCTTGGTTGCTGCTGATTGCTGCCTGATCGCCCGAGGAGGTATTGCCTTGTCTCCTTAAACGACCTGCGAGGCCGTCGTGGTCTGGCTCTGTCCTACCTACCAGCTCATCTTTGCCACTTCTTACAATGCGCCTTCTGGTCAAACTTGTGTTCCCTCAACATGTTCTCTCATGTCACTGTGTTGCCTGAAGACTTTCACCTCTTGTTTTACTTGGTAAAAGCCACCTTTAGATGTAAGACCTGGCTCATGTAAACTCTTTTGGGAAACTTCTTGATTCTTTTTTCTGTGGTTATTGAAGAAATTTGTGCGTTTCATTTTGTAGTGGAATTTCTTTTTTACATTTTTGCCCCCAGTTTAAATTTGAAGCCCACATGGGCAAGGATAGTGCCACTGACACACTGTTAAATCTTCAGAGGCAGGGTCTTAACATGCTACCGCTTTTGTACTCTTAGGTGTAACTTTTAAAGTATAATCCATTTTCCTAATCTCTAGTTTTAAAATGTTTCCTTTTTAAAATAATGTCATATATTGGTTAATTTTTCTGCAAATAGGATATGTCTATTAAAAATTTAAAAAAGCACTTGGTGAATGACTTGGAAATATTGCCGACATTCATTTACTTCCTCTCTTTAGTTTCTAATTTTACTCTTTGCATAGTCTTCTTTTTTTTTTTTTTTTTTAAAGATTTATGTATTTATTTGACACAGAGAGAGACAGTGAG
The DNA here is from genome assembly GCA_028534135.1 of Potos flavus. Lineage (NCBI taxonomy): Eukaryota > Metazoa > Chordata > Mammalia > Carnivora > Procyonidae > Potos > Potos flavus. The sequence goes on along the minus strand of CM052898.1, from coordinate 33,563,140 downwards.
AGAGGGGATACAAGCAGGGGGGGTGGGAGAGGGAGCAGCAGGCTTCCCACCAAGCAGGGAGCTCGATAGGGGCTTGATCCCAGGACCCTGGGATCATGACCTGAGCTGAAGGCAGATGCTTTAACGACTGAGCCACCCAGGTGCGGCTCTTTGCAGTCTCTTAACATTAGGTCCCTTTATCATCTCCCTGTCAAGTTCATACCTGCTCCTCTGCTCACAGCTGAGAGTAATTTATTGCAAAATAGAATTCTTCTCAACCAGTGTCTGTTTTAAAAAGGTTCATCTCAGGAGAACTAAAAAATGCCTTTCTCTTACATTCTGTTTTGTTCTGTGCTTGCTGGCTTAAGGTTTTAGAAACAAAGCCGTCTTGAAAGGTTTGTAGAACAGTGACTAGAGTGGTCTAGATACAGTATGACTTAAGGAGGAAAAGGATTAAAATTGACAAGATCGTGAAGTCTCTGTTTTTCTTGGAAATTTTACAGCTCAATAGGACTCAGAATGACTGGAGTTCTCTTAGCAAGGGATTTTCAAGAGGTGGGCTGCACAATCTTTTGAACTATCAGTAATTTAGATACTGGTTTTTTATCTATTATTTTTCAGGATCGAAGTCCTAGGTGATCTTTCCCTTTCAGTTGATACTGTTTTATAAATGAAGCCTCTTAATTGTATATCAATATTTTCTCTTCTTTTTTCTTTGGATTTCATTTGTTTATTTTACAGAGAGAGCAAGCAAGTGTGTGCCTGGAATTGAGCGCACAAGCAGGGGGAGCAGCAGGGAGACGGAGAAGCTGGCTCCCTGCCCAGCAGGGAGTCCGATGTGGGGCTCAATTCCAGGACCCTGGGATCATGACCTAGGCCAAAAGCAGATGCTTAACCATCTGAGCCATCCAGGCGTCCCTGTGTACCAGTATTTCCAAAACTCACTGATCTAATAATGAATTTCATGAAAGAAGATACATCTGTTGAGTTGGAATGTTCTGGTAAATAAGGATTTGTGACATCTTAAATTAATCTGGTAACTATTAATAAGCATTTAATTAATGGAACACAGACTTTGAGAATATATAAATTTTCAGTGAAAATAGAGACTAATGCTCAACTGCAAGTTGGCTTCTAAAGTGATGTTACATGCAACCTTACAAAATCCATACCTAGTTGTAAAAACATTTGCAAACAGGAAATGTCCTATACAAACACGAATAAATTTAGTACACAGCAACCAGGTTGATCCCTAACTGGGGAACTTTTGCTAAATTTAGTGTTGGGCTTAATCCTATTAGTTAAACCAGCTAAGGGTAACTTGATGAATCGTTGTGATCCTCTTGTGGTTTTGAAAGGCGTATTTTCAGAATTAATTTTATTCATAACATGCTCAGAAAATTGTATGAGGATATTTGCTTTGTTTTTCTCAGTGACCAGTATAATCTTTACTTTTTAGTTTTGTTTTGCAATCACCAGAAGTTTGCTTTGTTTCCAGTTCTTTGATTTTTGTCAAGTAAATAGGTAAATAGGTCTAATTATTTTTTCCTATTCTTCCTTCCTTTGTCCAGGCCCTCTAGTTTTATATGAAATAGTGTTTTAGAAATGAGGGTTGTATTTGTTAACTCTTTACTTTTTCAAGTGTCTTATCTGTACAGTGAAATTTAAATTTACAGTAGTTTTCTCCAAAGTCTTAATATGTTGAAGTGGTGGAAAATCTTCGAAATTCTAACATAATGACACATATACCTTGGCTATTTTTGTGTCATTTTAACTTTTCTAACCCTAGTGCAAACAAATCAGATTTTTGAGGAAAGAGGTGTGAGCTAAACTTTTAACTTGGACTTCATGGTTGGTGTCTGCTACTTAGTCTTTCATTGTAAAAAAAAAACAAAAAACTCTTACCTTTATGTAATTGAGCAAATCTATCTAGATTGTAAAAAGTAAGATACAGAATGCGATTTTCTTGTGTTGTTTATTTTTTTTTATTTTTTTTTCTTTCCTTTAAAGAACAGGCTTTTGGGCTGATGGATTGTCCTTTAGAGTAAGATTATTTGTAGTTTGCAGATAAACCAGACTTTTTTTTTTAAAGATTTTATTTATTTGACATAGAGAGATCACAAGTAGGCAGAAAAAAAAAAAAGTAGGCAGAGAGGCAGACAGAGGGAGAGGGGGAAGCAGGCTCCCCACTGAGCAGAGAGCCCGATGCGGGGCTTGATCCCAGGACCTTAAGATCATGACCTGAGCCGAAGGCAGTGGCTTAACCCACTGAGCCACCCAGGCGCCCCAAACCAGACTTTTTCTATAGGTTCGTTCTGGAAGATTATAATTTGACCGTCAGTTCGGCAGATACTTGTATTAAATTGTGGAATACTATTTATTGTATATGAATGAACACATTTTTTTTAAAGATTTTATTTATTTATTTGACAGAGAGAGAGAGATCACAAGTAGGCAGAGAGGCAGGCAGAGAGAGAGGGGGAAGCAGGCTCCCCGCTGAGCAGAGAGCCCAATGCAGGGCTCGATCCCAGGACCCTGAGATCATGACCTGAGCCGAAGGCAGAGGCTTTAACCCACTGAGCCACCCAGGCACCCCTAAATGAACATATTTTTAAGTCTTGCCACTTTAGAATCAAGAAAGCAATCTTGTTGGCCTCCTCTGCCTCTGCTTTGCAGCGAAGAACAGCGTAAGAATGATGAATGCAGAGCAGTTCATGCAATTTTCCGCTTGAATTTCTATGATTTAGACTTTGTTCATGTAACGCAGAAATTCATTTTAATCATTAGTTTAAACCTTTTCATCACCACTGTGCCCCAGCCCTAACAAACAAACAAACCCAAGCCCTGGAATTTAAAAAAAGAAGGCTTCTGGCAAGTGAGAGTTGGTTTAATTTTCTTACCTTACCTCTGGCTTTTCAAGACTCAGGGATTCAAAAGTGGTGAAAGAAGTCCCACCTCTTCCTGTGTCCAGCCCCACAAAACCTTTTAGATGCTATGAAACAAGAAAGAGCTAACTAGAATATTGACCTTTAAACTTAGCCTGGCTGTGTTTTTTGCTGGACCAGATACCGGTGTGGAGATTGGGAAGAAGAAGATTTTACTCTGCTATAGGGAATATAAGAGTGTAGTGACCCCATATATAAAGTTATATATATGACCCCTTACATAAAGTTGTAAACAGATTAGATTAATGAACTCTTCCAGCCATCAGGAAAACCACTTTATGCCTTGGTGAAACCCCGATGGTACAGATTGTTTCTGAAAAGATGCATGTTATAATTTATGGGGTGTGTTGTGTTGTGTGTGTGTGTGTGTGTGTGTGTGTGTGTGTGTGTGTGTAATGGTAATAATGGTATTGATACTAAATTTATAGCTAAAATGTTAGGCTCTATTGTCAATTAAAATTACTAGTAATGAAGATGGACCATTTTGAAAATACTTAAAAGCTAGTGAGAAGATACTTTGCTCTACAAAAAAATGATGTATTTGTAGCATTTCTAGAATACATTCTCAAATAGAACTAAACAACTAGATTTGCTCTCCTACTAATTTGAAAAAATGAGCAGTAAAACACATAGATTAATTTATACAGTAATGCATAATTTCTCTATCTCTGAATCTCAAAAAAACTAAAAAGTAGTGTAATCAGGAGAAAAAGCATACATCTTGTTATCTGGGTTTAATTTTTTTTAGCTTTATTAAAATATAATTGGCCTATAAGATACTCACGTTTAAAGAATAACCTGGAAAACCACCACAGATAAGATAATAATCATATTTTCTCTTGCCCTTTGGTAATTCCTCCTACCCTTTTCTATTACCAGTCAACCACTAATCCGCTTTCTGTAACTACAGATTAGTTCGCATTTTCTTGAATTTTGTATAACTGTGATCCTACAGTATGTACTTTTGGGTTTTCCTTTGGTTTCTTTAAATCAGAGTGCTAATTTTGAGATTATTCCATGTTTTTCCCTTTTTATTGCTGAATACTATTCCGTTGTATGCCTATTTTGCTGTTATCTCTTCACCTGTTGATGGACATTTGAGTTTCCGGTTTCTGGCTAATACAAATAAAGCTGTCTTGTATATTCCTGAACAAATCTTGTGTAGACATACACTTTCTTTTTATTTTTTTTAAAGATTTTATTTATTTATTTGACAGAGAGATCACAAGTAGGCAGAGAGGCAGGCAGAGGGAGAGGGGGAAGCAGGCTCCCCGCTGAGCAGAGAGCCCGATCCCAGGGCCCTGAGATCATGACCTGAGCCGAAGGCAGAGGCTTAACCCACTGAGCCACCCAGGCGCCCCTAGACACTTTCATTTCACTTGAGTAAAGCAGTGGAGTCACTGGGTATGTTTTAACTTTTTAACAAACTGCCAAACTCTTTTTCTTTTACAAAATGGTTGTATATTTTAAATTCCAAAGCAGTGTGTGAGAGTTCCAGTTGTTCCACATTTTGCCAGCCTTTTTAATTTAGGCAAATAGAGGGTGTCCGATGGTATCTCATTGTGGTTTTGTGTTTTCCTAATAACTAATAAAGATTGTTATTTTTGCGTGCTTATTTGCCATCTTTTTAAAGTTTTTTTTTTTATATTTTTCCCATTTTTAAATTTGGTTGACTTACTGAATTGTGAGAGTTCTTTATTCTAGTTTCAGATATATGTTTTAAAAGTCTGTTGAAGAACACTAGATGAAGTCCTGTTTGTTTTCTTTTATAACTTTTACTTTTTGTGTCATATTTAAGAAATCTTTGCCAAACCCAACATCACCAAGATTTTCTCAGATTTTTGCTAGTAGGAGTTTTATAGTTTTAACTCTTAATTTGGGTATGTAGTCTCTTTTGAAGTGATATTTGTATACAGATTTGTAAGGGTGAGGTAAGTTGGTTTTTGGGTTTTTGTTTTTTCTTTGTTTATTTTGTTTTTTTAACATATGGCCATCCTGTTATTCTGGCATTGTTTATTGGGAAGATTATTCTTTCTTCATTGAATTGCCTTGGCATCTTGGTGAAAATCAGTGGACTGTGTATTTGATGCTGTTTCTGGACTCTGTCTTGTTCCATCAATCTCTTTGTCTTTACACTGGTACTATACTGTCTTAATGTTGTTTTTTAAGGTCTTGAAATCAGGGAGTATAAGACTTCTAATATTGTTCATTTTCAAAGTCACTTTGGCTCTTCTACTAGATCCTTTGTATTTGCATTTAAATTTTAGAATCACCTTGTCAATTTTTAAAAATTTTTTAAAGATCTTTATTTGTCACAAATGACAGGCAGAGGGAGTAGCAGGTTCCCCACTGCTCAAGGAGCCCAATGCAGGACCCAGTCCCAGGACCCTGGTATCATGATCTGAGCTGAAGGCAGATGCTTCACTGACTGACCACCCAGGCAACACCACCTTGTCAATTTCTACAAAAAAGCCTGCTAGGATTTTTATTGGAATTCATTGAATTTGTAGAAAACTGACATCTTAACCAAATTAGATTCAGTGTTCAAATCCCTGAAAATGGCATCTCCTCTTTAAGTCTCCTCTTTAGTCAGGTCTTCTCTCAGCAGTGTTTTGTGTGTTTTAGTATACAAATCGTGCATATCTTGTGTCAAATTCATCACAAAGTGTTTCACTTTGTGTGTGTGTGTGTGTTTCACATTTTTGATGCTATACAAATATTTCTACTTTAAAGATTTCAATTTCTGGTTGTTTTTAGCTGATTTATACAAATAGTTATTTTTGCATGTGTTGTACTGCATCTTTGCTAAATTTACCTATTCTAGTAGCTTTTTGTGGATTTTGCAGTTTTTTCCATAGATGATGTTATCTGTGAATTAAGACAGTTTTACTTTTCCAATTTGGATGCCTTTTATTTTTCTCTTCTTGCCTACTAAATGGTTTAACTCTTCAGAACAGTGTTGAATAAAAGTAATAAAGAGTTGACATCCTTGCATTGTTCTTGAATTTTAAGGGAGTAAAGCATTCAGTCTTTTATCCTTAAGTATGGTATTTGCTGTAGTTTTTGGTAGGTTGAGGAAGTTCTTTTCTAGTTTGCTAAGAGTTTTTAAGTAAGGAATAGATGTTGGATTTGTCAAGTACATTTCCCTGCTCTGCATGTCCTACATATTTTAAGATAGTCATACAGTTTTTCATATTCAGTGCTGAACTACATTGGTTGATTTTTGGAATTCTAAACCAGCCTTTCATTCCTGGGGAAAATCCCACTTTGTCATGATGTATTCTCTTGGCAGTAATCTGCATTAGATTATTATTTTTTTTTTTAAAGAATATTTGGATCTGGGATGCCTAGGTGATTCAGTCTGTTAAGCGTCTGCCTTCAGCTCAGGTCATGATCTCAGGGTCCTGGGATCGGGTCCTGCATCAGGGAGCCTGCTTCTCTCTCTCCTCAGTGCTCGTGTTATCTCTTGTTATCTCTGTCTCAGATAAATAAATAAAAAATCTTTAAAAAAAAAAAAAGAATATTTGCATCTATACTCATGAAGGACATTGATCTAGTTTTCTTACCTTGTAACGTAGTTGGTTTTATATTTAGACTTATGTGGCTCTCCTAGAATAAGTTTGGGAACACATCATTTTTCTTCTCTTCGTTTTACTGGAAGAGTTTGTGTAGAATTGGTATTATTTCTTCTTAAACGTTTGTTAGAATTCCCCAGTGAAGCCATTTGGGCCTAGAGTTTTCCTTATGGAGGTTTTAACTACAAATTAAATTTCTGTAAGTGTATAGGAATATTTAGATTATTTGTTTCCTCTTGAATGAGCTTTGGCAGTTTGTGCCTTTCAAGAAATGTAGGAATTTGCCCATTTTATTGAAGTAAAGGTCTTGATAATATTCACATATCATCCTTTTTAATACCTATAGCAGCTATTGAGAAATCACCTTTCTTATTCCTTATTGATGATTTGTGTCTTTCTGATTTTATTTATCTCAACGAGATTTTGATTTGTTTTTTCTTTGTTTCTCTTGTTTTCCATTGATTTCAGGTCTCATCTTTATTTTGCTTATTTTGCGTTTACTTGCTCTTCCATTCCTAGTTCCCTAGAGTATCAGCGTGGTCATTGATTTGAGAACTTTTTTTTTTCTTCTATAGGCATTTGATAGTATAAATTTCTTTCTCAAGTACAACTTTAGTTACAATCCATAAAATTTGATAATGTTATATTTCATTTTCATGTGGCTCAAAATATTTTCTGATTGTCCCTTTTTCTTTTGGCTGATGCTTTATTTTGAATTGTTGCTTCATTTCCAAATATATGAGGATTTTCCAGTTATCCTGCTGTTTTTTACTTCTAATTTAATTCTTCTACTTATTACATGGATAAACATCTAGAACTATGTCTTGAGGAATTGAGCCCTTTGTCATTATGAAATCACCTTTATCACGTAATTTTTTTGCTCTTATACTACTTTGTCATGTATTAAATAGATTGAATAAATAAGCAGCGTTACCATGACGTACCTTTTTCTATATTTGTGTCTTTATATTTGACATGGATTTCTTATATGCAGATATAATTGGGTTTCTCTTTTGTAAATATTGTAGTCTTTGCCCTTTTTAAAAGACCATTTTCAGTTATTGTGATTATTGATATGATTCATTTTAAATCTGTCTTGCTATTTGTTTTCTGTTTTATCCACCCATCCCCTTTCCCCTTTTCTTCTGCTGTCTTTGGCTTAGTTGAGTGGTGGTTTTTTTGTTTTGTTTTGTTTTGTTTTGTTTAAATCCAGTTTATATCCTTTCTTCTTAGCTATAACTCTTTGTTTTTAGTTGTTGCTTTAGTATACATCTTTAACATCACAGATTATCTTCAAAAGATATACTTCTTTACATGTCCAGTTGACCATTGAACAACTTGGGGGTTAGGGGTGCCAACCCCATATGTAGTTGAAATCCAAATATAACTTATGAGTTCCCCAAAACTTAAATACTTACAGCCTACTATTTCCAGGAAGACTTATCAATAACCTAAACAATCAATTAACATATTTTGTATGCTGTATATATTATATAGTGTATTCTTGTGGTGAAGTGACTTACAGAAAGAAAATATTAAAATCATAAGGAAGAGAAAATACGTTTACAATACTGTGCTGTATTTTTTTAAAAGAAATCCACTTGTAATTGGACCCACGCAGTTCAAACCGTATTGTTTAAGGGTCATCTGTAGTATAGGAGTAGTATGCCGCCACTTTCTTGTACCTAGCCTTTCTGCTATTAGTGCTGTTGTAATCCTCCATAAAATAATTTTTATGTAGTTACTTATCTTTTAAAGAGATTGCAAAATATAATAGAAGAAATCTTTTCTGTTTTTCCACATACCTACCATTTCTGGTGCTCTTCGTTGATTTGTGTAGAGCCAGATTTTCATGTGGTAATATTTTCCTTCTGCCTGAAGGACTTCCTGTAACATCCCTTATAGTTTGGGTCTGCTGGTGATTGACTCTTTTGTTTTTTATTTCTCAGAAGTTTTGATTTTACTTTTCTTCTGATAACAGCTTTTTGAAGATACAACGCATATATAATACAGTTTATCTGTTTAAAGTGTGCAGTTCATTGGCCTTTAGTATATTCACCTAATTATGAACTGTGGCCTCATTTCATCACCCCCAAAAGGAATCCCCTGCTATTTACCTGTCACCGTCCAGGGTGCCCCCACTCCCAGTACACACAGCCATCCCCAGTCCTAGGGAATCACTCTCTCTAAAGATTTGGGGTTCTGGGTATTCTGTATAAATGGAATCAGATGACATGTGGTCTCTTGTGATTGGGTTCTTTCCCTACCATAATGTTTCTAAGGCTCACCTTGGAAACATGTATGTAGTAGCGTATTTCAGTACCTATTTCTGTTAATGGCCAAATAATATTCCATTATATAGATAAGCCACATTTTGTTTATTCAGTTAATGGTTATTTTGAATTTTTCCACCCTTTGGCTATTAGTGAATAATGCAGCCATGAACATTAGTGTACACATTTTTGTATGGATACATGTTTTAATTTCTCTGGGGTTTATATTTAGAATTGGAATTGCTGGGACAAATGGTAACTCTTTAACCTTTTGAAGTTTACTGAACTATTTTCCAAAGTGCACCATTTTATATTAGCAACGGTGTATGAGGCTTCCAGTTTCTTGTCCTTGTTTTGAAAGATGTTTTCAGTGGGTATAAAATGCTGGGTTCACTTTATTTCTTTCAATACCTTAAAGGTAACATTCCATTGTTTTCTGGGTTTCATTATTTCTGATGAGTAATCTGCTGCCATTCCTCCCCCCCTTTTTTTTCTTTCTCTAAAGTGTGTCTTTGGTTGCTTTTAAGATTTCTCTTTATCTCTGGCTTTTAGCAGTTTGTGATGGCCCTTGCTGTTGTTTTCTACATGTTTCTTGTGCTTGGGGTTTGTTGAGCAGCACTGTGCTTTCTACTTAAAGTCCGTATGCTATTGGGAAATAAATAATGAACATTTTTCTAAAATGAACTAATGTTAAATCCACATTCGTAATGACTATAGTTATATCTGGCCAAGAAGAGCTAGAATTCTTTGAATTGCCCTGGGCTACTGTTTTTCCTCCATGGAAAAATTTCTTTAGAATGGGCCTTAGAGATAATTTTATCCAGCCATTACATCCAGGAAAACTAGAATCCAGTGAGATTAAGTGACTGGCCCCAAGTCATGAAACAGGTTAGTAGTAGTAGAACCTGGACTAGACTTCTGGACTAGTTTTGTCCTCTTCCACCAAGTTGTATCTTCTTTTTGACAAACCAAGCATTAGGAAGATAATAAGAGCTAGTCTTCTGGACTCTGCAGTATGAGTGCTACTATGCCTTATATTTTATGGTTTCTTTACATTGAAGATTCAGAACTGTGGCAGGCACATGTGTATTTCATAATGAAATAACTGTTTCTTCTCAATTTCTAGCTCTCATTTTTCTCTGTATAAGCACTTCTGTGAAATACTCCCTGTTACAGTCTATAAAATGTTATAACTTAGACTTCTAATACTTGTATGTTTTCATAGGAAGTCCTGTGATTTGGTTTGCATGACAGGGAAATTTGATATGAGGGGATTCAGAGTGTGAATTAGTTCTCTCGATTTGTCTGCCTACCTAATTTCTCCCAGTGGGAGGTATGTATGAGTGTGGGTGTTGATTTTTTTGTGTTAACATCACATGCATAACACTCCCTAAGATTTCCTTTGTTTTTAGACTGCTTTCATTTGATTATTCCTCTTGATGATTTTCTCCATAGATAATTGTGGAGCTCCTATAGTACTTTGGCAGAGGTGGAATGCTTTACATGCTTTTATCCGTTTTGAAGCTTATCTGATTAGCTGTGCAATACTATGCATTGGAAATAGATTGTCTAGTTATATGGAACATTTGGTTGTCTTTGGAGTTGAGGTTTGATCAGTATGGTTATATGAGGCTTTCAGAAGGCCATTTAGAAGTACATGATGAGAGGAGTTCTTAAGAGAAGTTTGAATTGGGTTTGGAAAACTGAAATGTTAAAATATTGTAAAGAAAATACTTAAGAAAATTATGAATTTTTTTTAGGTCAAGTGCACTGAGGTATTCATATACAGTAAGATTAATCCTTTTTGGTGTACAGGTCTGTGAATTTTTATGAACTTATTAGCCTCGTAATTACAATCAAGAACAATATTTGCATCATCCCCAAGAGTACCATTTTGTTTTTCATCATCAGTAATGTAGAAATCCATGTGTCTGTGCATCCTCAGTATTTGACATTGTCAGTTGTCTTTTTGTAATACCAGTATAATAGATTTTAGTGGTATATCATTGTAGTTTTAATTTGCATTGCCTTAATGACTAATGATAAGTCTCTTTTCATGTGTTTATGTAAGTCACCCATATATCTCTGGGGAAATGACTTCAGATTTTTTTTGCCCATTGTGTTTATTACTCAGCTTTCATATAAGTTTTCATATATTCCAAATAACAGTTTATTAGGTATGTATTTTGTATATTTTTTCTCCTAGTCATTGGCTTTTCATTTTCTTAATGTGGTGTCTTTTGGTGGGAGAGGGAATTTGAGGAAGGTGGTCAAAAGGCACAAATGCCAAGTTGTAAGATAAATAAGTACTAAGGATGAAATGTACAGCATGATGACCATAATTCTGTTGTATGGCATATGGGAAAGTTGTTAAAGGAGTGCATTCTGAGAGTTCTTACCACAAGGAGAATAAAATAAATATATTTTATTATATTTATATGAGATGATGGCTGTTAGCCAAATTTGTGGTAATCATTTTATGATATATGTAAATCAAACCATCTTGCTATATACCTTAAACTTATATAGTGATGTGTGTCAGTTATTTCTCAAAACTGGGGAAATGCTGTCTTTCAGAGAATGGAGATATTTAATTTTTTGAAACTCAATATAAGTATTTTTTTTTTTTTTTTTTTTAAAGATTTTATTTATTTACTTGACACAGAGAGAGAGATCACAAGTAGGCAGAGAGGCAGGCAGAGAGAGAGGGGGAAGCAGGCTCCCCGCTGAGCAGAGAGCCCGACGTGGGGCCCGATCCCAGGACCCTGAGATCATGACCTGAGCTGAAGGCAGAGGCTTTAACCCACTGAGCCACCCAGGCGCCCCTAAGTATTTTTTTTCTTTTGTAGTTTATGCTTTTTATGTTTTATCCAAGGAATTTTTGCATAGACAGGAGTCCTAAAGATTTTCCTTTGTTTTCTCAGAAATTTTATAATAACTTTGAGGTTTTACAATTAGGTATTTGATCCATTTTGAGTTAATTCTTATATATGGATAGGAGTATGGATTAAGGTTCTTAATTTTTATGTATGGACATCCCAGCTTTTTCTGTACCATTTATTGAAAGATTCTCCTTTCTCTCATGAGTTACATTGGTATCTTTGTTTAAAATCAAATGATCATATATGTGTGTGTATATGTATCTGGACTTTTATGTTTTTGCCAATACTGCACCATCTTTAAATACTGTTAGCAGTCATCATAAATCATGAAATCTAGTAACATCAGTCTTTCAGCTTGGTACTTCTTTTTCAGAATTTTTAAAAAATATTTTAGTCATTTATTCTTTTGACTATATGGAGTCCTCTTTTTCCATCCTCATTTCTGTGAAATTTGGTGAGATTTTGACTGGATTGCATTGACTCTGTAGATAGCACTGTCCAATAGCAATAAGAACTTCCTGTAATGAGGGTAATGTTTCCCATCTACACTGTCCAGTATGTGGTAGTGATTGACAACATGTGACTTGACTACTTGGAAAGTGGTTAGTGAAACTGAGGAAATGAATTCTAAATTTTATTTGATTTTAATTAAACACAAATGTAAATAGCCATGTTACTAGCAGCTGCTGTATTGAGTATCATAACTACAGATCATTTTGAGGAAAATCAATTTAACATTAATGAGTTTTCTCATCTACAAGCATGGTATATCTCTTATTCAGTTAAGTCTTTGGTTCTCTCACCAGTGTTTTGTATATTGTAGCATACAGATCTTCTACATATTTTGTTACATTTATCCCTGAATAGTTCATGGTTTTTTTGATGCCATTGTTAAAGTGGTACTTTATGTTTAGTTTCCAATTGTCTGTTGCTAATATGTCAATAAAATTGTATTTATTTTAGTAATTTTTTGGTATGTTCTTTGTGATTTTTTGCGGACAGTCATGTAAAATGGAAAACCGGTTTTATTTTGTTCTTTCCTATCTACTTTTAGGTATTGCTGGATTCAATTTTCTAATTTCTTAAGGAGTTTTGGTTCCATCTTCTTGAGAGAGATCTATAGTTTTCTTGTGCTGTCTTTATTTTTGGTGTTCTGGTAATGCTGGCTTTATAACACTGAGTTGAAAAGTGTTCTTTTTGGAAGGAAGAATTGGTGTAGAATTCTGTCTAAATTTTTGGTAGAAATTCACCAATGAACTCCTCTTGGTTGGAGGTATTCTTTTGGTTTTGTTGTTTTAATTGTTGAAGTCTTCAAGTATAAGTCAGTTTTTTTTAATATATATAGGTCTGTTTACATCATCTGTTCTTATGTAACCTTTGGTAATTGGAAAAATTCTTTGAGACATCTCATCTAAGCTGTCATATACACAATTGTAAGTTTCTCTCGTCTTTTAATATCTATAAGACTTATAATGATGTCTCTTCTTGATTCCTGGTAGAATTTGCATCTCCTTTTTTCCTTTAACTTAATGTACTTCCCCCATTTAAAACTTTTGAAAAAACATAATCTTTAATAGAAAAACACAAAGTAATACTCATCCCCTAAATTTAATAAATGTTAACATTTTTTTCTACATTTGATTTGGATAGTTTTTATTAAAATGTTCAAACAGTGAACATTTTGCAGGAATTGAAACAGTGAGCACCTCTTCTGGCTTTTTCCTCCCTCAGTGCCTTTCCCAGCCACTATTACTGAACGAGATGTATATCATTCCTTTGCATATTTACCTATTTTTTTGGTATGTGTTTGTACGAATTCATCATCAGTATAAACCTTTTTTCTTAGTTTGGAAAAATATGTCTAAATGGTGTCCTTTACATATCTTTTTGCACCTTTTTTTTGTTTTTTGTTTTGTTTGACTTAGCATTGTGTGAGATACAACCATGTTGATACTGGATCTAGGTTAAATATTTTCACGTTACATACCGTTTCCTTGGGTAAAATACAGCTTATCTTTTCTTAGGTGGATTTTTCTTGTCCTTATTACAAATAGCACTTTTATGAGCATCTTGTGACATCTTGTGACAAGTACAAGAGACCTTTAAGTGGAATTGCCACATTATAGGATATGGGCCTTTTCAGCATTAAGAATTATACATTGGTCTCCAAAGTGTTTTTGCTAACAACAGAATTCCAGTTTTCTTGTAGAATACCAACAGTTGGGGTTATCAGATTTCAGATCCAGAAAAGAGAGTGGAAAATGTAGGGTGGGAAATGGTATTTCATTCTTTTAATTTACATTTCCCTTATCCAGAAGTTTAAACTTCTTTTTGTGTGTTTGTTAGCTATTTGAAATCCTTCTTTGTTAACTGTGCTGGAATGTTAAGAAGGTTTAATCTTCTGGACATTGTTCCCTGAGTTATAATTTGAACTTTGGTGTTCCTTTCTTTTGGTTCCTTTATTTATTTATTTATATTATTTTTTTAAAAAATAAATAAATATTTTTTTAAATTAACATTTAGAAAACTTTACCAAGTTGTTAGCACTGGTTTTGATGAAGCTTTACAAAACTACTTACGTATATGTTTCCATCATTAAAATTTCTTATAGCCATTTTCAGGGACTTTAAGGACTTCAATGTCTTTAAGGCTCGTAACATGGCATTAGTATTGCCAGCCGTTTTCTAAATTTCTGCAAAAACATATTCAGGTAAGCAGATTAATTGGCTGGCTTCTTTTGGTTCCTTTATAGTCTCTTCTCATGTTTTCTATCTTTTCTCTTTAGTTACTTGTTATTTCAGGATGCAAAGGGACTACAGTATGCGCCCATCTTGTTTTTCTTTCTTTTATAACTGTCAGGTAATGTTACAGTTTTCAAATGGCTCCTTTACTGTTGCTTTTTACTTTGAAATGGAAAGGAAGGCTTCCCCACCTTTACTCTCAGCCTTCCTTTTTCTGGCAGCTGTCCATTGCATTTGAAGACTTGCTGGGTGCCATCAGTAGGTCCCCAGATGGAAGGGATATAGCTTTGCACGCTTTATGTGGAGTTGAGAGACAAAGATGAAATCGGGCTCCCAAAACACTGAAGTATAAGCAGGTTATTGTGATAATTCTTTACACTAACCTGGTATCGTATCAGATGGGAGTTTAAGGTGTCAAGGTGCTAACAACCTAGGTTCATGATTTGAACTTACTTGGTAAACTTGGAATTAATAATGAAGGGTATGCCTTTTTGTGGTCCTACAATCTTGAAGGCATGGCTTCATCGTACTACACTGTAGAAAATACCTTTCTGATTGAAGAGATTGTTCCAGGGTTTTTTGGTTAAAATTTTAAATCCACCTCTAAAGATTGTTTTTATGCAGCTTGATGTAGAAGTTTTACGTGCTGAATTTCTTTCCTACGTTTGTTCTCTGGTGTTTAAGAATCAGTAGTTAATGATTGGTTTTAATCACTTTTATTTGGTCTACTGTGCAGGTGAAGGTTTATACCCCATAAAAAAGAGTAATATATTAGAAGACTTAAAACATAACACAGCCTTAGGATATGTGAGCTATTGGTATTCTGTGGAGGTAGCAGTATAAATATACTATGTTGAATTTTTTTTAACTTTAAAAAAAACTTTATCTTGAAATAATTGTAGATTTATATGCAGTTGTAAGAAATACTAGAGACATCTTACATCTCCTATAACCTTTATCCTGTTTTTCCCAGTGATAACGTCTTGAATGACTGTAGAAAACAATATCACATCCAGATAATTGACACTGACACAATCCAGACTTTATTTAGATTCCTAAGTTTTACTTGGACCTATCTGTGGCGTTGTAAGGTAGAGGAAATGAGAGAGGAGAAGAGTGTGTGTACATATATTTCGTTGTAGGTAACATTGCCATATGTGTAGTTTGTAACGCCACCATCATAGTGAAGCTACAGAATAAGCCCATCACAAGAATCTCTCATGCTACTCTGTTTTATGGTCACAGTCCCCTCCTCTGCTCCCAACCTCTCTGGTAACCACTAATCTGGTCTCTCTTCAATGATTTTGTCATTTCAAGAAAGTTTTGTAAATGGAATCATATATATGTTACCCTTTAAGATTGGATTTTTTTTTCACTTAATCGTAATTTCTTTAAGGTGCATTCAAGTTGTTTATCAGTAGTTCATCCCTTTTTATTCTTAAATGGTATTCCATGCTGTGGATGTACCACAGCTATAATATCCACCCATTGAAGGATATTTGAGTTGTTTTCAGTTTGGGGCTATGATCAGATAAAGCTGTGGTATAAACATTTATGTACAGGTTTTTGTGTGAACATAGGTTTTTCTTTCTCTAGAGTAAATACCCAAGAGTACAATTACTGAGCAATGTATTGATGTGTTTTTTTTGACCATGTAGATAAGAATGAAATATCTGCTGTGTTAAACGTTGCTAAACAATATGCCTTCAGTGGAAAACTATCATCTTAAGTTCCTTTTAATTCTAATACAACTTGTGTTTGAAAACATAATCTTTTGCCTTTGGTAAATGTGAGAATATTTTGAAAATTAGCCTCTATTAAAATTTTTGGAGGGTTGGGTTGTTTTTCACTTGTAACAGCTTTTTTTTATGTTATAATATACAATTCACCTGTCAAACAATTCAGTGAGTTTATACATTTGTACAATCATCGCCATAGTCCAGTTTTGGAACACTTATATCACCTCAAAAAGTGACCTTGTGCCTGTTTGCAGTCAGTTCTCACTCTCCAGGCAACGACTGATATGCTTTCAGTCTCTATAGAAGTACTGTGTCAGTGGAATAATTCCATATATAGTCTTTTATGTCTGGCTTCTTTCACTTAGCGTAATGCTTTGAGGTTTGCGCATCTCATAGCTGGGCAATATTTCATTGCATGGATAAACTATATTTTCTTTATTCATCAGTTAATGGATTAGGATTGTTTCCAATTTATGGCTGTTAAGAATAGTGCTACTATAAAAAAAAAAATGGTACTACTATAAACATTTGCACAGACATGTGTTTCTCTTGAGTAGATAACCTAGATAGACTGTTGGCTTGTATGATAATTTCATGTTTCACCTTTGAAGAAGCTGTTGGACTGTTTTCCAAAGTGGTTGTACTATTTTATATTAAAACATATGAAAGTTCTAGTTTCTCCGTGTCCTCACCAACACTTGTGATGATAGCCTTTTTAGGGCATGTGTTGTGGAACCTCATTGTGGTTTTAATTTGCATTTTTCAAATGACTAAAGATATTGAGCATCTTTTCTTATGCTTATTAGCCAATTTGTATATATTCTTTGGTCAAATTCAGATATTTTGCCCACTTTCTAAATTGGGTTGTCTGTCTGTCTGGAGTTTGTTAAGAGTTCTTTCTACATCCTGGATATAATATGTCCTTTAGTAAGTATATATACCTTTTCATTTTCTTACCTGTATCTTTTGAAGAGCTAAAGTTTTTAATTTTGATGAAGTCCAGTTATATTTTTTTGTCTTATAGAAGTACATTTTTTAAGAAGTCAGTTTTACCAGTGAAAGAATGATATATGTACATTAGGAGCTTTTATCACTGTTGCTAAAATGATACTGGGTTACTGCCTTCTTTTTTTGTTTCTTAGTTTTCTTAACCAATAATGAAGAACAACTTACAGTATTTATATTTTTACCCCAGAACCTTCTGAATATAGTATAAATCTTGTGTGAACAGTTTTGTTTTCATCATTCGTTTACAGTGAAAAAGCACTTCACCATAGGCCTGTTCAGGACATTTTCTTGAAGAACAAGGATGAGCTTGATGGAGAGGCACAATATATACACACTCTAAAATGAATGCCACATGCTATCCAATTATGATTAGAAATTCAGGCTTGTGGGGAACCAGTGTATCCATTTGAACTCTGTTGTCTATCCTCACTCTATTTAGAACTCATAGCAGAAGAAATAGGCTCTTCTGTTTTCTCCTTTTGAGGCTTTTTAATATAGACTTTATTGTTGCAACAAGCTTTTTTTTTTTTTTAAGATTTTATTTATTTATTTGACACAGAGAGAGAGATATCACAAGTAGGCAGAGAGAGAGGGGGAAGCAGACTCCCCACTGAGCAGAGAGCCCGACGCGGGGCTCGATCCCAGCACCCTGGGATCATGACCTGAGCCGAAGGCAGAGGCTTTAACCCACTGAGCCACCCAGGCGCCCCTGCAACAAGCTTTTTAAAAATTGCCATCTGGAAATAAATTGCAGCAGTGTAATTCTGACTTGAGAGGAGTTAATTTTTTGTCATCTTTTTTCCTCCCTTCATACCTGTATGTTTCAGTTTCGTCTTAGTTTGCCATCATCGGCTTACTAGTAAAATTATCAAATGCAAGGCAGATTTTTGAATAAATATTATTAAGGAAAATCTGATAAGGAAAGGAATGCAAACTATATGCTTAATTATGGCATTAGGGTTGGACTTCTTACCCTCTCATCATCTTCATATGCAAAAGTCAGCACAGGGATGGCAATTAAAAGTAAACGTCTCAGGTACATATCAAGTTAGAGATTGAGTACTTCATCCATATACTTAGCACTGCCTTGTATCAGCCGTCTTTTATGAATCTCCTCTGTACAGAAAGTCCTGCTTTGGGCATTGTATAAACATGGACAGACTCACACCATTTAAACAACTCTGAGAATGAACTTGAAACCGGAGGGGCCCAAGTTCGCCTCTGAGGACATGATAGTATGGACTGGGAATGTGTGCATTTCCAGCTTCACAGGCAGATTTTTGCTTGCAAAAGTTATATTTTTCTTGTTGCTAGAAAGTAAAACAACGTATCTAAAGTTAATGAAAAGATGGGGGTAGTTTAATAGGAATTTAGTTGTTTCAGTGAAGAGCTTAAATGAGAGAATTCTGTGAGGGCGAAAGTGTGTGGCATGTGGAGTGCTGGTGGAGTGCCATGTTAAGGTGGAGTGCCATGTTAAGCTGGTGTGCAAGATCCTTCCCGTCGGAGAATTAGCTGTGCCTTTCTGGCAGGTGTCTCCTGTGCTGTACATCGTACACAGTTGTGTGGGGGTTCGTGTCGTCGACATGGAGTGTCTTTTGCAGATGTGTAAGTTAGTTAACAGGGTTTTCCCCAACATAACTGATGCACAGAAGTGAAAATAGGGGAAAGTATTTTAATAAGCATGCTATAATCTTTTAAACATCTGCTATCTTGGAGTTTGCCAGAAACAAATTTCAGGTAGCAGTTTTCAAGTCTTCTATGGTGATGAGTCCTGTTGTGTTAACCCCAAGCTTTTAGTTAGGCTGCAGCTAGCAAAGCAGCACCTAGCTGTGTAGGCAAAATCCGATCCTGTCCTCTTGCCACCCATATAGCCTGGGAAACTGAGTGGGCAAGGCCTGCTCCCAGCTAACGTGAATGCTTTCCCTCAATTACAAACCAGGCAGCGTGTTTGCAGACTGTTGAAGAAAGGTTGGTAGTGAACAAGCAGGTAACTAAAATTAACCTCCTTGCTTTAATTTTTTCCCTAAGCACCATATTTTTGCTTATTGGCTACATTTTCACTGTATGAGTTAATTAGGTTTTTCTTCACAGCATTTAGTTGGAGTTGATGATGGATTTTGTTTTTTCTGTTTTTCGGAGAATCTTCTGTAGTAACAGTTGTTTGTCAGTGTTTTTGGGAATACGGAGGGGAAGGTGTTTGGGGAAGAAATTTGCTTTGACCAGTATACTTTCTCTGATCTGTAGGTTGCTCTACTGTATTTAAGGATAAATGTGCTGTAAAAGGTTAATTTGCTAACAAATAATGGAATCCCTTTTAGTGCAGTAAAAAAAAAAAGTATTTACTGTTTCTTATTCACGTCATTAGTATAGCTGCACAAGGATCGATTGGGATCCTTCTGAGTCTTCTGACAATGGTAAGAGTGAATTCGCCTCATTTTTGCCTCCCTAAAGATCTTGGCTTTGAAAGTTGTCAGGTGTGTATGCGGTCCTGGTTTCATGGTACATGGGGGGAGGTCCTCTTTTTACACTAGTTTCTAGAGATAAATATGAAGAGAGTTGGTCATCAAATTTACAAATTGGCTGAATTGTCCTTAATTTTTGCTATTTTAGAATTTGTCTTGTGTGCTAGAGTTGATTACTTGTTTTCCTTATATGTAAGATGTACTTAGGTTTGTGTTCTGAGGTATCTGTGTAGTTTACAGTATACTTTAGAATTTCTGAATATATCACAGCAACCACGAGGTAGGTAACGACCACTATTAAATGGAACATGAAAATACTTTGGCTTGAGTCAAGTAAATTCAGACTTTGATTATTCATCCTGGTAAAGCAAGGGCTAAATGGGACACACTACAGTGGAACTTGTGTAAAGTATCTTATAGAAACCTTAACGATGTAATTTTTAATTACTACAAAATTGTTACTTGTAAGTTAGACCTTCTTAGCACATTAGAAAATACTTTTCCTGGTAGTAATCAGTTTCTCAGTGATTAGAACAGTGACATTAAGAGAGTAAACACATTTAAAAGTATTTTGAGGCTAAAAAGCTGATACTGAAATACAGCCAGTTAAGCTTAGTTATTAAAATGTGTGTTCAAGGGAATATAAATACTGAGTTTGGGAAGCTTTGTAAAGTGATGCTTTTTGTTCCCCATCATTGCTATTGCTACTTATTACTCCCATTATGAAGTCTTATTTTTGAAGTGGGGTATGTTGCTTGAAAAGAGGACAGGTAGTGGAATGGAGAGTGCCTGGAAGGTCTGGAGTTTAGTGTGAGGCCTCTGCCTGAGTACCCCGTGTGACCCTGGGCAAGTCACACACCTTCTCCAGCTTTTGTTTTCTAATCTGTAAAATGAAAGGCTTGTACTTACTAGAGCTCAGCAGTGCTTTCCAGCTCTAAATCCTCCAATTTACAGTCTGTATTTTCTTTTTTTTCTTTCCTTTTCTTTTCTTTTCTTGTCCTTTCTTTTCAACAAAGCTTTGTTTTAAACAAATACATCATCTGAAAGGCTTAACAATTGCATTATTTGCAGGTATCTTATGACCTGTGGAAAATAGTGTATCTTACTGCTTTTTTCCCCTCTCCCTTCTGAGAGAAAAAAACAACAGCAATGGAAATTCCTTACCGTTTAGTACTAGCTTTCAGATAAGAGAACAAACCTCAGGTTGAGTTATGTATCCGTTCTGTGTTCAGTACTAAGATAAGTGCAAACACGGTGTTCTTAAGCCCAACAGCCTTTCTTAATCCGTTCGGAAGAGAACTGGCTCCGCTGCTCTGAGGCGTCCGTGGGATAGTACGTTACCTTCTCTGTGCATTCGGAACCATACTGGTTCTATGTGTCCTTGGAGAATTGAGGAAATAATCACTGAAGTCATTTTTTTGAGTTGCGTGGTTGAGGCTGAGACAGGCTGTGGAGCTAGAATACACCACGAATAGAATCCGTTCTCGTGTGAATTTACCACTGCAAACCAAAACCGGCAGCAGAGATGGTCTTTGTACTTGAGACATGACCACCAGCCATATGCTTTTAGTTTTCCAGTAACTTAGTGAGCACCTGCTGTCCACATGATTCAGGACTTTCCCACACTTCTTGTCTCTGTCCCCTTATGTAGATTTTTCCCCCCCTCCTAGGGATGTTTCCTTTGTTCACCTGGTTCACTGAAGACTCCCTCATCATTTCATTCACTCATCTCCAGGGCACAGTTGGTATTCCCGCTTTTCTGTGCCACAGTACCTAGCACCCTCACCATCATCTTTCCCATTTAAAATTAACGTTTTACAGAATTGTCTGGCCACTCCTGTCCCTATCCATCCCTGAAGGCTGGTACTGTTTGACTTGTCAACAGCTAATAATGTGTTGGCTGACTTTGAATGAAGCATTACACCCTCTGGCTCAGGGTAGTGGTAGGCGTTTACAGGGAGGTTTTGCAGCAGGAACAGCAGCAGTGTATCTGGGCACCAAATAACAGAATACCTTGGTCTACGTGGAGATAGAAATGCAATCTTTGCTTCTGTAATACCACACTCAAACCACTCGAACCCTGAACTGCTGCTAATGCCTGACAGGACCACAAGAATATTAAACCATGTCCTGAGTGATGGAAAACCATAAGGCATCAAACACAGGTATGTAGTTAGTGCCAAAGAATAAGCCAGCAAAGTCTTTTAAAAGTAAATCAATAAATAGAGCTTCAGAGGAGGGGTATACACAGAAGACTTAAATAAGGTTACTTGCATTGTCACTAGCTAGGTCTTAAAAGGTCCATACTATTGCTGAATCTATCGTAGTTTTCTCATTTGTGAAATTGTTTTGTGAGAATTACTCGAATATAGAACAACTGTGTTGAAAGTGAGGAAGCAACAAAGTACAAGTGTGAAGTGTAGCAAAACTGAAAATTCTAGCTTTGAATTACGGAGGGGTTTGTCACTATCAGTTCCTTTTTCGATCAGAGGGGCTAATATATAGGGTCTTGCATATAGTGGATATTCAATAAATATTTGTCAAGTCAATGAAGGAAGTGACTCTCAAGGTATAATTAACAAGAATGACATCATGGGTTGAATTGGGCAGCAGAAAGAGTAGTCTGGGAAGAGGTTATCTCTGGAGAATATCTAGAAGTGCCAGTGCTACTGAGGAATGGGTCAGGAAGTTAACAGCTTAGATTTAGCCCCATAGTGCATATGGGAACTCCGGCTCATGCTTTGGAGTGAGGGAGTGAAATTATCCGGTAGAGTGAAAGAATGAACTTTGAGACTCTGTGAGAAACAAAAGAAAGGGGTATACTAGAGGTGAGGAGGTTTGTACTAAATAGCTCGGGTGAGCTGTAGTTTGATCTACAGCAGGAGGTGGGATAAAAACTACTTAATGAGTGACCAGTGAATCCAGTAAGTTTCCCAGGCCTGGTACAAGGCAGTTTTAGGTGACTCATATCTTTACAGCAGCCACGAAGGTCCCTGGCATCACTGTCACTTTAAAGATGGGGATAGCGATAACCCATCCAGAGCATACCTAGAGTCAGTATGACACACTGACTCCAGTTGCAGAGGAAGGAGTTACACTGAGGAGAAAAGTGGGGAGTGGAGGGTGGTTGTGTTGTGAAGGATCGCCCTTAACTGTAGACCCACCTCTTCAGGCTTTGCCTTTCCAATTTTGGTGGAGAACTAAGGTGAAGCTGGTTTTGATTTCTTTGGAAACTTGTTTTTGTTCAGATTATATAGTAATTATTACCTCAGTAAGTCAGACCTTTAAGTTCTGTTACATTGAGCATCAGTCTTACTATGAGGAAGGATCCTTAACCACTTTGAAAATGCATAATAACCATTTTTTAAAAAAGATCATCTGATATAATGGGTAATGTGTTAAAAATTATGAATTTGGGGAGAAAAGTAATAACTACATACTTTGGAAAGTAAAGCTACGATCTCTGTCCATTAATAAACTTCCTGCTTTGAGTAACTTAGCTATAACATTAAGCACCCAAAGAAGAAATGAGAATGCAATTTTTACCATTCAGGTACTTGGTTGAGCACACTGTATCAGTTGTTTTATATTCCAAAGCCCCCTTTCTTGAGCAGATGACGTTTTTTCATCTTAGGTCTTCATACTTCTTTGCCTTCTATAGATGGTACAGATTTATACACAGCAATCCACTTCATTTATTTTTTTATTCAAACTTTCTTTTTAATTGCATTTATTTCTGAAATGTCTTTTCTCAGCTTGTCCCCCTCCTCCCTTCGGTAACCCCAGAGATTTGAGTCACGTAGATTCCTCTAAATATTAGGATTTGTTCAACTATTCTGTAAAGTCTTAAGGATTTATTGCAACAAATTGCTATTACTCCTTTGTCTGTGTATTCACCAGTTCACTGAATGAACTAGTAACTTGCACCAGATACTTGTTTTTGTTTTTTTTTTAACTTTGTATGCCCTGAGTATCTTGTATTGTCTATAGGTTTAGATCATAATCTCCAAAAGGGAATCGGAATATCTTTCATTTGTTGGCATTGAGCTTTGTCCAGTGTAAACAGGACTTTCATTACTTCTAAAAAGTTTTATTAAGGGGTAGTTTAATGTTTTGTGTGTTTTCATATACAGTTAGAAGAAATACTAAATGTAGAGGAAATGGTTTGGGGAGTATTAAATTGCTGAGTTTATAGAAATAATTTTTAAATACCACATGAAGAGAGATATATTTGAAAATGCTGCCTGGTGCATGATAAAGTAATTTTTCATTGTTTCTGCCAATCTAAGATTTATATTAAATGAATATTTTAAATACAAAGACATACCATTGCCTTAATGGTGACAGTGGGATAGAGTGTATTTCCAAGAATGCAGCCATTATTAAAAGAAAGACTTAGGCTGGATGACTGTTTTTCAGTCATCTTTTTTTTCAGAGTGTAATTATGTTTGGGGAAGGAAATAAAAATTGATTGAAATGTGTTTTAAATTATGTCATCAAAAGGTAACATGGAATGTTCTTGTACTGAATTTAAAGAAAAAAACATTTCATGTATGTTTGAAATTTAGAAGTTTGGAGGTGGGAGGCATTTGCTGAGCAGACATTGTTTATTTCATTCATACGCTCAAGATTCTCCGTAAAACATTATGTTAGGCTGACAGTTCCACATGTGCTACGTAGTTCAGATGCTTTGCCAAGTGTTCAACCCTTAACTAACAGGAAGCAAAGGCATCAAGAAGCCCAATTATGCATTCTCACATCAGCTCTATATACTCTGGTCAGTGGAACAGGAGGGAGATTGTGCGCATTAAGTGGGATGGGTAATGAAAGACACTTCTGCCATTGATGTGAGACTCCTTAAATAAAAAATGGCTTCAAATAATGGTGCTAGGATGGTGTGATTTACAGTTGGCCCAGGTTCATCTTAGAACAGAAAGTTCTTGGAGAGAGCTAATTTTTCTCATTTTGCCATTCGTAATTGTTCTTAGAATGGGTTTAGTTTTAAAACAGAGAAGGTGAAACTGGATTGTATCTTTTGAGATAAATTTCATCAAACAAATCCTGATTGTTTTTAATAGGTAAATCTGCCTACATAATGATTAAAATCTCCTTTGCGCTTTCTACCTCAACCTGATACTGAAGAATGTGGCATGCACAGATAATCTAAAGTAGCCAGTGAAATCTAAAATTGTTCATAACATGCATTTAATTTTGAATTATTTTAAATATTACCTTTGTATATAAGCAGCATTAGGGATAGACTCTATTATTATGGATAGCATTGATGATCAGTTTTCTTTTATTACAAAACTAAAGCTGTAGCCAAAATCTCTCTCCTTAAAGTCAGGCAATTTTGATAGCTTAAGAGTCAACCTACATTTGACTTGTATTTGGGTTCTTATAACTGATATATGCCTGCAGCCTCAGGAGCAATTTTGAATGCACTCCTCTCTTCCCAATTTCTTGGGACCCTGCCCTCTGTAATTCTCTTTCAGTTTCTCAGAGTCTTTTGCCTGGGAAGCAAGCAAACGTGAATCAAATGGTTACCCTTTCCCAGTTCTTTCTCCTTTTTTTGCTGATGATGGGGTAGATTGTTCTGTCTTGGACAGAATTCACTTATCTTCTCATTTTGTCTCCCACCTCAGGGATTTTACTCCTGTTGCACAAATGAGAATTTTGACTAGAGTATTCAAGACTGAAATGGGTTACTTTCAGGGTGGTTTTTAAATTCCAGTTCAACACCTCCACCCTCTCTTTACTTTTTATAGCAACTTGCCTGTTTGAAAGGGTATAAAAAGAATGAATGTGGTTCCTGGGGTGTAACTACACAGATGTGTTTGGGAACACCAGCAGTTGGGTTAAACCTAGGAGGAATAGGGGAAGGGCCTATCTCTAATGTTTAAGGAGCCTCTAGGAGAAACAAAAGCCATTTCTGATAAGTTTGCTGGGGGAACTATCTCTAAGACAAATGGTTCTCTACTCACACTTCACATTAGAGTCTCCTGGGAGCCATTTAAAATACTTCTGCTCAATAGAATATGTAGAAATAAATTTTAATCCAAGAGGTGAAAAACCTCATACTCCCCAAAACTGTAAGACATTGAGGTTGTAGACAGTATAAACAAACACATGGAGAAGTATACCGTGCTCATGGATTAGAAGACTTAGTATTGTCAGAATGTCCATACTACTCAGAGCAGTCTACAGATTCAGTGCAATCTGTATAAAAATACCAGTAGCATTTTTTCACAGACCTATAAAACAATTCCAGAATTTGTATGGAAGTACAAAAGACCCGGACTAGCCAAAGTATTCTTGAGTAAGAACAAAACTGGAGCTATCACAATCTCAGATATGAAGAAATAATACAAGGGTATGGTACTGGCACAAAAATAGACACAAGTGAATGGAACAGGATAGAGAACCCGAAAATAAACCCATTCCTGTATGTATGGTCATTTAATCTGTGACAAAGGAGGCAAGAATATACAGTTGGGGAAAGATAGTGTTTTAGAATGAAACTGGACCACTTTCTTAAACCATACACAAAATAAACTCAAAATGGAGTTTTGACCTAAATATGAGACCTGGATCCGTAAAATTCCTAAAAGAAAACATGGTGGTAATCTCCTAGACATTGGCCACAGCAGCATTTTTCTAGATAGGTCTCCTCAGGCAAGAGATGCAAAAGTGAAAATAAACTATTAGGACTACACCAAAATAAAAAGCTTCTGTACAGCAAAGGAAACAATCAACAAAATAAAAAAGGCAACCTAGTGAATAGAAGATATTTACAAATTATATATCTAATATCCAAAATATATAAAGACTCATCACCAAAAAACATTTCAATTTAAAAATGAACAGAGGACCTGAATAGACGTTTTTCCAAAGAAGACGTACAGATGGCTGGCAGGCATACAAAAAGATGTTCCACCATCACTAATCAGAGAAATGCAAATCAAAACCACAATGAGATATCCATCACCTTATGTCTCTTTGGATGTCTAAAATCAAAGACAAGAAATAACAGGTTTGGCAAGGATATGGAGAAAAGGGAATCCTCATGCATTATTGGGGAGATTGTAAATTGGTGCAACCACTGTGGAAAACAGTGTAGATGTTTCTCAAAAATAAAAAATAGAAATACCATAGGATCCAGTAACTCTACTGAGTATTTACTCAAAGAAACAAAAACACTAATTCAAAAGGATAAATGCATCCTTGTGTTTACTGCAGCATTATTTACAATAGCCAAGATATGAAAGTAAAGTGTCCATTGATAGATGAATAAAGAAAATATGGTTGATAGTGGAATATTACTCAGCCATAAAAAAGTGAGGCAGTACCATTTGTGACAACATGGACAGATGTAGTAGGCATTATGCTAAGTAAAATAAGTTAGACCAGGAAAGACAAATACCATGTGATTTCACTTATGTGTAGAATCTAAAAAACAAAAAGAGCAAAAAATGGACATGTAAATAGAATAAATTGGTGGTTGCCAGAGGGGAGATGGATGAGCAAAATAGATGAAGGGGATTAAGAGGTGCACACTTCCAGGTATAAAAGAAATCATAAGTCACAGAGATGAAAAGTATAGCGTAGAGAATATAGTCAGTAATACTACAATAATATTGTATGGTGACTACACTTATTGTAAGCAATGAGTAGCGTGTATAATTGTCAAATCAATATGTTGTACACTTGAAACTCATATGATCTTGTAAGCCAATTATACTTCATTTACAGATAAAAACAAAAACATGTAGACCAGGAAGAATAGGTAAAATAAAATGCATTTGTCTAGGTGGCCCGCATCTCTGACCCATTAAATCAGTATTACTGTTGGTGGGACTAGAGAGCATCCTTGTTCTTTAAAGGCTCCTCAGTTGATTCTGATGTGTAGTTAGATTTGAGAATTGAAGATCTTTAAGGGTAAGCATGATTGGGAATCAATGATATGAATTTGATAGGATTGGCTACCAGGCTGCTGATTTGTTTAGCAAGTTGCATATTTTGTTAATGTTTCAACACATTTCCATATTTAACTTCATTCAGCAAGTAAATTTTAAGTTTTTGACTATAATAGCAGAATAGGGAATTTATGGCGACTGGAATAGATGATTCCTAATTAATAGTGCCTATCTGGCTCCCTGCCTGCTCTTCCGGCCTCATCTTTTGCTGCCTGGTCTCTGCATATCGGCCACCTTGGTCTTGTTTTAGTTATTACTTAACACCGTAAGACTTTCGTACCAACTGCCATTTTCCATTTTTCCCCTACCTGAGACTTCTGTCCTTGACTCTTCCCTCCCCACATCCCTCATTAACTCCATCCCAAGGCTACTTTCTTTGAATATGCCCTTGACGTTTCTTTGGAACATTTTCCTCCTTTGTAATTTTCTATCTGTGTGTGATTATTTGCTGGTTAGACTATTTAGATGAAGCTCTTTAAGAGTAGTAGGGATCAGCCCGTTTTTACCCACCGTTATATTTCTAGTATCTAGCACAGCACTTGAGATATAGTATATGTTGCATGAATGAATGAATAAATGAAAGTGCAGAATAACTGGACAAAAATTCCATTAGGTATATGTATCTACAGAACCAAATAAAGAATAGGAGAGCTAATAGAAGCTCGAAGACTGTTGGGGCTGGAGACAGCGTCTTGAGCAGGAGCAATCAGGATAAGCTTTGGAACGGAGGTAGGAAAGGGAATAGTTGTCATTTTGGGGGGTGCTAGGGTCAGTAGCCAAACATTTGTTAAGGATATCGCTAGCAGTCATGCTGGGGAAATGTGGGCTTTAGGATTGACTTTCTAGGTATTTGAAAGACAATGAGGATTTTAGAGGAAGGATCATAGTCATATTTTAAAAGATGATTTTGGCATTAGTGTAGAGGCTAAAGTGGAAAAAAAAGGAACTGGAAATACTAGGCGTGAGAAAAGAATAGGGTATGGGTTTTATCTTACAGCTTTCTGGAGTGTAGTTTGGAGAATTCTAGAGCCTCATCTGGTCTCTCCCATGTTTGCTCTGGGTTTGGAAGGGAGAGAATTGGTGCTGGCTATTTGTCGTTCCTATTTGTGGGACAGATGGTAAGGAGTCAGTGTGAGAAAACTTGTAGTGGAGAAATAATAAAGAGCAGTTATTTTGTAGTGGAACCGTTTTCTAATGGTAGCAAAATTCATTGACTTAAAGTACTTGTGACTTCGTTGGGTGGGTTTTTTTTTTTGAGATGGATATAATCTTAAGTCCAAAATTGCCGGGCAAACCCAATTATTCATTAATTTTTTGATGCTTATTGATAGCAGATGAGTCTTAGGACAAATTTCTAATACTTAGGAGTGTATATTCAGAATATTTATATGAAATTTTTAAGAAGGCAGTGTTGTGGAATAAAAAAGGCAAGACCACCGTACCCAGGAGTTAGAATCCTGAGACAAAATGGCAGTAAAACATTTGGAAAATCACTCAGTATCTGCATTTCGTTTTTGTCATCTGTAAAACAAAAGAAATTGGAGTAAATAATTTTCTGATGGGAAGAACCAGTAGAGCATGGTTATTACCTGCTTTTCTTTTTTTGTCTAGGCTTACCTCACAGCTTTAAATAAGACACATCCTAGTACATAAACTAAGGAAAAGATTATAATCATGGTTGACTTTTTTTATTAGTTATTTCTGTTTTTAATCGTCCAGGGAATAAAGTGCACAGAGATTTATCAGTGTTCTTTGCTAACGACTGGCCTTGCCAGAAGCTTATGCTTATTTAGTGGTTAAACTCACTGGAAGACGTTGGCAAAGCGGGAATATCCATGGCAGTGTCCTAAAGACCTTTCTGTGATCCTGGTGGGCACCTCCGCTGTAAATTTTCCAGGTGAGAATCACCTTACATGGCCTGTGATGGAGAACTTTAGGGAGGTCAGTTCAGTAACTTCTCCATGTACTGAGATGAGCTCTCCAGATAACAAAAACTGTGACACTACAGCTTTCTCTGTTGTTCACTGTGCAAGCGGGCAGATGGCCTTGTTTTAAGTACCTTAATTGTTGTCATACCTCAGCACTTACCTTCTCTGTGGTTGCTATCATCTAGACCCTCATCAGAAAATTTTTCCTCCAACTGATTCTGTTTAGCTTCTTGCCAAAATGGACAAAAACAAAAAATTACTGATACTAAAGGAAGATGAGAGAGACTCCTTAGTCCATTTACTTCTAATGATCAAGTGGCCCCAACCAGAATCTGTTACTCAGTGGTTTTCAAATGTACCCAGGAGAGCCCTGGGAAACTGCTAGCCAAAAATTTGAAGTTCAATGAACTATATATAGCAACAGTGTTATATATTCTTTTTTCCTAGTCCTCATTTTCTGCTTTTGTTTTTCATTTAGCATTGATTTTTTATTTTTTTATTTTATTTTTTTTTAAAGATTTTATTTATTTGACAGAGAGAGAGAGATCACAAGTAGGCAGAGAGGCAGGCAGAGAGAGGGAAGCAGGATCCCTGCTGAGCAGAGAGCCCAATGCGGGGCTCAATCCCAGGACCCTGAGATCATGACCTGAGCCGAAGGCAGAGGCTTTAACCCACTGAGCTACCCAGGTGCCCCAGTATTGATTTTTTATATAATACATGTTTAATTTGTGACTTAAAAAAAATTGTGAGCCATCGCATCCTTTGTAGAACACAGAGGAAGGAGAATAATGGTCATATTTTTTTAAGTCCCAAATCTGCTCATTTAAACATTAGTTTCATTTCCAGTCTTTACTTTGAAACATTTAGGTCTTTTCTGTTCCTCTTTTCAACCCTTAATAATTTATGGTATAGATTTTATTGGCGAGAATCATTGGCCATGGCATAGCACTACATTTATTAAGAAATAAGTTTAACAAAATGTAAGTTTTCTTAAAACATAGAATTTTCCTAAAGTGCTTAATATTTTTCAGTTTTCAAAAAATTTTACTTCAGTATGGACTCTTAAGTAAATTCACAACTTTATGCTAAGTATATCTAAAATATTGAAGACTCGGGGCGCCTGGGTGGCGCAGTGGGTTGAGCCTCTGCCTTCGGTTCGGGTCACGATCTCAGGGTCCTGGGATCGAGGCCCCGCATCAGCCTCTCTGCTCATCGGGGAGCCTGCTTCCCCCTCTCCCTCTGCCTGCCTCTCTACCTACTTGTGATCTCTCTGTCAAATAAATAAATAAAATCTTAAAAAAAAAAGAAAATATTGAAGACTCTAAAACAGTTTCTCAGAACATACTATGCATGAATTCAGACTGGATCCTTGCTGTCACCGTATGCCAAGGATAGGCTAATGATGTCATCCCTAAATTCTTTCAGTCACCAAGCAGGATTCTCTGTAGCCAAGTTGAGTGCAAGACTATATAAAATTTCCCAATAAGTACTTGGGTATCCGTTTGTGGCAGAGGTAGCTTGATCCTATTATTTTCCTATAGGGGTTTTCAGGGTCATTGATTGGCTCACCAGCCTGATTTCAAATTCCTGAGTGATATTTTCCCTTAAGAGAGTGCATTTAACAGGAAGTCTTTATTGGGGGTCGGGGAGAAGAATTCTGTGGAGAAGATTAATGGGTCTGTAATGTTAGAGACAGGGATAAAACACTATCTTAAGGCAGATTAACAAGGAGATTGGCATTCTCTTGGAATACATTTTCATTGGCTTAGAGAATTCTCCTAATATGAAAACCTAAGCAGATGGAGTATTTTCCAGACCTTAATTTCTTTTCATTTTCTTTTCTTCTTTTTAGTATAATACCTGCTTACCACCTAATATCAGTTAAGGAGACAGAATTAACTTATTTCAGGCTTCTTAATTGTTTTAAATATATATATATATATCAGTCATGAATTTTTACCATTCAGAAGTTTCAGATATAATAAATTCTAGTTCTGTCATGTGTAATATTAATCCCAGAAAAAACAAAAGCCTGGGCAAAGTCTGAGCAGCTAGTCACAGAGTGTTAAGGACTAGATGTTGGAGGTCTCCTGACTCTTACATTGTAATGAGGGCTAATGTAATATGATTAACCTCACTCCAGACACCCATTGGTGCAAATAAACTGAGTTTACGGAGCTGTGTGCTATAGCTATATACAGATATACAGCATACACTATATATATATAACGTATAAAAAATATATATATATGTGTGTATATATATATCTCTCAAAACTTTAAAGGAGAAAAGGATGTGAGATGATACGTTTAAGTTGCGATTTGGGGGAAAATTTGTTACACAGCCATGGATAACTAATTCATACATACACACACACACACACACCCCCTGCTTACATTTCCCAAATATACAGTAATTATATTTATATATATGTATGGAAGAAACTAACTTGATGAGTTTTAAAGCCAGAGGGTGTGATAATGGTAATAGTTGAAGGTGAGGAGTAGAATTCCTTGTTGTTTAGGCTACAGTATGTCATTTTTGATTCTCAAACCCCTTATTTAATGATAAATTTATTTGCTGGGAATATTACCATTGTTGCTCTCTTGCCCTTAATATTCTGACTGAAACAAATTTGCATTTCTTTCAGTTTGACAGGAATGCTGTCTTTGTTCTTCTGACTCTGGGATTGAGATACTGTTAACTTTGGAATGGCAAGCCCTGCTGTCTCAGGAAAAAGCAGCCATTCCAGTTCATAAGGTGTTTTTGTTTGTTTGTTTTTAACTAATCTTTGCATAATGTGCAGCCTATGGGGAAGTCCTTTGAAATACAGACACTGAAAGTTTTGGATTGCTTTTGTATGAGAGACAATATACTTTTTGTAGTTTAGGCTCTGAAGCTGACCACCTGTATTTATAGGGTCTGGAAAACTCAGAATGGTCTTTACATTTTTTAATGGTTGTTACATAAGTATGTCCATAAGTAGGCCTCTTGGCCTACAGAGCCAAAAATAGTCACTGTCTGGCCTTTTACATCAAAAGTTGGCTGACTCCTGGTCTAAAGGAATACAGTAATTATTGACAGTATTTGATTGAATATCTGAAGAGTTGACTATGAGGTCAGAGCTAGGTTACTTTAGTTAATGAAGATTCACTTCTGTCTTCTTCAGATTAACCTTTATTCTCTTTAGAGTAGATCTGATCAGAATATATAACCCTAAGAGTTTTCTAGAAAATAGTAGATGTTTTATAATCTGGAATGTATATCTTTTTTTCTAGGCTGCTTTTTTTTTTCTTTATAAAATACTCTATATTTGGGAAATGTGGGAGGTGTGTGCGTATGTATGAGTTATCTATGGCTGTGTAACAAATAATCCTCTAAATAGCAACTTAAACATATTATCTCACACCCTTTTTTTCCTTTAAAGTTTTATTGATCTATAATTGACATACAGCATTATTAAGGCATACAGCATAATGAGTTGACTTACATATATTGTGAAATTATTACCACAGTAAGTTCTGTCACCTCATAGAGTTTTTAAAAAAAAAAACAAACGGTGAGGGGTGAAGGTTTTTCCCTTGTGATGAGAACTTTAAGGATTTATTCTCTAGTAACTTTCAAATATACCGTGAGCAGTGTTAATATATTCATCATGTTGTACATTATATCCCCAGTACTTGTAAGTCTTATAAGTAGAAGTTTATAGCTTTTAACCAGCTTTATTCAATTCTCACACCTTCTCTCAGAGTTAGAAATCTAGGAATGGTTTACCTGGGTGATTCTGGCTCAGGGTCCCTAATGAGATTGTAACAGAATGTTGGGTTGGGCTGCAGTCATCTGAAGGCTTGCTTGAGGTTAGGGGTCTGCTTCTCAAAATGACGTACTTAAATTACTTTGCTGAAGACCTCAGTTCCTCGCTGGCTGGAGGTCTTGGTTGCTTACCATATAAACCTCTCCTTGGGGTGCCTGGGTGGCTCAGTGGGTTAAAGCCTCTGCCTTCAGCTCAGGTCATGATCTCAGGGTCCTGGGATCGAGCCCCGCATCCAGCTCTCTGCTCGGCAGGGGAGCCTGCTTCCCCCTCTCTCTCCGCCTGCCTCTCTGCCTACTTGTGATCTCTCTCTCTCTGTCAAATAAGTAAAAATCTTTAAAAAAAAAGATAAATAAATAAACCTCTCCTTAAGGCTTTGTAAGTTTCCTCATGACCATGACTGCTGACTTCTCACAGTGGTCCAAGAATGAGCAAGGAGGAAGCCACAGTGTTTATATTCTAAGCTCAGAAGTCACTTAAGTCATACTCTGTTAGATGCATGTCACTAAGTGCAGCCCCATGGTCAAGAAGAAGAGGCAATACTGGAGTACTGTTTTACCTGGAAGGAAGGCTGCTTGGTTGGAAAGAGTAGACTCTTACCAGAGATGTTGAGATTTCATTTGGAGGCCTCCAGGAGAGGCCACATCTCTGCTTTTGAAAGTTGTCTTTGTCCCGAACTGGCTACACAGGCCTGTGGAACTCATCTTACCCAAGCCACTCTATTTTATTCTACCCCCATCAACTCACTCAAGAATCTCCTGAGCTATTGCCAAACTCCCATAATAGTTACATTTTCAAATTGGCCCAATGGATTCAGCTGTGAAGGAGATTGAATAAACCTTTTAAAAAAGACTTATTCCCTCATGTTGGAACATATTCCAAAATATCTCGATTCTGAGAGGACTTTAGAGTACAGATTTTGAATTCAGGGCTAATGTTCAAGGTGTCATAGGAGAATAGAAACACAATTTCTCTCAATCTTGTAATACTAGATGTTTGGTAATCCTCTTCATCTTCAAGATCATATTTTACAGAGGCTCAGATTTCAAAAAAGAATAATTGAACTCTTCTCAATCATAAAATAATTAGGGAATTTAAACACACCGGCAAAAACTCAATTTCAGATAAGTTTAAAAATAAACTCTGCTAATTTCTCTATAATAAAAGGCAATGACAGGGCTCAGTGGAGAGGGAAAGAGAGAATGATTCTTGGATGTGGATATTGTACCTTAGTGGAAATAATGTAGGTGACTTACAGGAAAAGGTAGGATGGCATTTGTGTGCGTGTGGCCGGCCATTCAAATTTAGCTGTTTTTGGATAGTGTTCCAGGTGTGATCCACCTTAATTACTGAATTTGTAGTTCTCCTAGTGGATAAGTTAAGAGAAGAATCAGCTTGAACATTAGCATTCTGAGATTCTGCAAGTTCCAGATGGAATCTCGGCCAGTCATCCCTGTTCTTGTTTGTTTTTATATAAATTGATATTTGTTGGACCAGTCATAACTGGAATCCACAAATCTGAAATTGCATGCAGATAATTACTTGTGTGTATACTTTTTTTCTGAGTAGGTTAATAACTACTTCATTCACAAAAGCTTCCATGGAAGACCCCACCCAGCCACCTATGTTCAGTACTGAAGAATTTATTTGAGATATATAGTTAGCGTCCTTTATTTCTGTTTCCTTAGCAGTTAGCACAGTAAATAAACCTATCCCAGAATACAAGTCTGGTATTTTTCTGGGAAAATTTATTACTGTAGGTGTCCCATAAGTCCCTCTACTAACCCATGCTCTTTTCTCTTTGGGCCCCAGAACAGCAGAATAAAGTGCAGATCAATTTTAAGAAGAGTATTTTTCCTGGATTTGGAAATTTATTTATTTATTTTTAAAAAATATTTTATTTATTTATTTGACAGAGAGAGAGAACACAAGTAGGCAAGAGAAGCAGGCAGAGAGAGAGGGGGAAGCAGGCTCCTTGCTGAGCAGAGAGCCTGATGCAGGGCTAAATCGCAAGAGCCTGATGCAGGGCTCAGTTGCAGGACCCTGAGATCAGGGTCTGAGCTGATGGCAGAGGCTTAACCCACTGAGCCACCCAGGCGCCCCTGGAAATTTATTTTTTTAAGGTAACTTTTTAAGAAGCAATTGACGGGCTCCTGGGTGGCTCAGTTAAGCGTCTGACTTCAGAACTAGAAAATTGTAGAGTATTTTTGGGGGCGCCTCGGTGGCTCAGTTGTTAAGCGTCTTCCTTCGGCTCAGGTCTTGATCCCAGGGTCCTGGGATTGAGCCCCGCATCAGTTCTGCTTTGGGGGGGGGGGTCCCTGCTCAGCGGGAAGCCTGCTTCTCCCTCTCCCACTCCCCCTGCTTATGTTCTCTCTCTCACTGTGTCTCTCTCTGTCAAACAAGTAAGTAAAAAATCTTTAAAAAAAAAAATTTTGGAGTATTTTTTAAGTTAATTCAGTTGTATCTTTAAACACTGTATGTATTGCAGTGGTAACTGTGTTCTAGGCAAGTGTTAAGTGATCCATAGGAGTAAATCAAACCATACCCTATTTTGCCTGTTCCGATACATCACTTTCCCATATTTTAATCTTTCTTAAGTAGTAACACATTAAAATTGTTGACATCTCAGTTGGTGTTAGAAAGTGCGAAGTGTAAAAATTTCCCTTTGACACCTGATAATATTAAGAAAACATGACACCACTTGGGGCTTGGAGTTTTAGGCAGTGACCCTTCTATTAATAAGCTGGGAAAAATGTTTACAAGTCTTGGTTAGGCACTTACCTGGTTGTTACCATGTGTTAAATGCAACCCAGATTCTTGAGAAAATTACTGGTTATCTCTAAGCCTCTTTGTCTGTAAAATAAAGGAAATTATTTATTACT
Source organism: Potos flavus (assembly GCA_028534135.1). Classification (NCBI taxonomy): domain Eukaryota; kingdom Metazoa; phylum Chordata; class Mammalia; order Carnivora; family Procyonidae; genus Potos; species Potos flavus. Next base: position 33,526,939 of record CM052898.1, on the reverse strand, counting down.
ATGAAAAAACAGTAGATCTTCCTTGACTTATGATGGGGTTGTGTCCCAATAAACTCATTGTGAGTTGAAAATATCAAGTCTACAGTGCATGTAATAACCCCTAACCTGTGCAAACATCACAGCTTGGCCTCACCTACCTTAAATGTGCTCAGAATACTTAGGTTAGCCTGCAGTTGGGCAAAATCATCTAACACATAGCCTTTTTTTAGTGGGATGTATTTTATACTATCTCACGTAAGGGGCACTTGGTGGCTCAATCAGTTAAACGTCTGACACTTGGTTTCAGCTCAGGTCATCATCTCAGGCCCATGAGATTAAGCCCCACATTGGGTTCCACACTGGGTGTGGAGCCTGCTTAGGATTCTCTCTCTCTTTCCATCTGCTCCCCCGCAAAATAAAAATAAGTAAAAATAATATCTCATGTAATTTGTTGAATTCTGTACTGAAAGTGAGTAACAGAATGGTTGTCAATGTATCGGTTGTTTACCCTTGTGATCATAAGACTGACTGGAAGCTGCATGCACAGCTGCCCAGCATCACAGGAGAGGATCATACCATGTTCCACTAGTCCCGAAAAAGATCCACATCCGAAATTTGAAGTATGGCCTCTACAGATTGTGCATTGCTTTCACACCATGCAAGTTAGGGACCCTCTGCACTTTGAAATCGAACAAAAGAGAGAGTATCGAGCTTACTTGAGCAACCTCTGCAGGTATTCTCCTATCTATTAACATTTTTGGAAGGCATTTATAATCCCGTAACTACAATAAGATTGCCCTGGGAATTGTAATTTTTAAAATGTTAAACTCATTACCCTATTGACTACCGATTCAAACTTTTATCACAGACACTTAGCACTGTTTGGAGTTAACTTTTATTAGTAGAGAAAAAAGGAAACAAACCACAACTTCCTTTAGGATAACAGAGAGAATACCACCCCCACTCTGCTCTCCTCAAAAAAAGGAAAAAAAAAGGTTCTCATCCTCACACTTCAGTTCACTGGTGAGGCAGATGGAATATAGAAAGAAAATTCTCTGAAAAGTTAGAAATTCGGTGAATACGAACAGGGAAAATAAGCAAAACCAGAGATGCTTCTGTGATTAAATAAATGTGGAATCTCTGGGTAAAGACAGTTACGTGGGTTTAATGTACAATTTTTATTCTTTGACGTTTACAGTCTATTGTGAACTTTGAGGAGGGTACTAGGACATTTTTCACAAATGTATTTCTTTGAGAAACCTCTATTTGCACCTCTTGGTAATTGGTCTAGGTTTCTATAAAGTCACATTTTTTATTAAAAGCCCAGGCTAGGTCTTCAAAAGTTTGAAAATCCTGTTTATTCCTCACAGTCCTCTTGAAATCCTTTCCTCCTCCTCCTTGGAGATACTTCTTTTCACACCAACTAGATGTATTTTGCCTTTTGCACAGAACTCTGATGTACGTAGTACTTCACTCTGGTCCCTGTCTTATTCACCTTCATTTTCTTGCAACATTTCGTATGGGGCCAATTTTGCATTAGTAGACCCTTAAGTATGTGTAGGCTTGATTTTTCCATCCTCCCTCATAGGGAACAGAAGTGAGAGAAACTTCTGGGTTTTTTCCTAAGTACTGTTGATTTCCTCTCAGTGGTACAGCTGTGCACAGGCAGAATTGGGGCTTCAGGCAAGATCGTTTTGATCAAGAGATGGGCTTATCGGGAGCTTGGGTGCATGTGGAAGTTGGCAGTGACCATCCTGTCCAGTCTGTGGATCTTGGACTGTGGATGATTACTCACAGTTCAGAAAATTAGGGTTGGGAGATTGCTGTATGCTGTGTCTCCCGCAACAGTTGAACCACTTGCTCTGCCTATCCCTCTAAGCATGTTCGTGTATTTCTTAACTCAGTGGGATAGTTCAGTTTTCCAAAAGGTGGTGGTCAAGGGGCTTACCACATTCTTCAGCAGGTGAAAGGTAGAGTGAGGCTTATTCTGTTATTATGCAAAATAAATAAGTTAAATTGATAATGAATGTTATTTAGAGTTTTTGTAAATTTCTGATTTTTTTGTAATTTTCTAAAAGTTAGAAATTTGCTAATTCTCTCAAGAAGATGGGTCATTTGTTAGGTAGGAAACACCTCTGATTAAGATTTTTTTTTTTTTTAAGATTTTATTTCTTTATTTCACAGAGAGAAAGATCCAAGTAGGCAGAGGGGCAGGCAGAGGGAGAGGGGGAAGCAGGCTCCCTGCTGAGCAGAGAGCCCGATGTGGGGCTCGATCCCAGGACCCTGAGATTATGACCCCAGTCGAAGGCAGAGGCTTTAACCTAATGAGCCACCCAGGCGCCCCCCTCTGTCTGATTAAGATTTTAATGGTTAGTCCTGATACATCCTCACCCATTTCCCTACCAATTAAAAGTATATCGGCTAGCTGCTGTTTGAAGGTTTCCTGTATTTGTCATTCCTGGGAGATATTTCCTACTTACAGGATGAAGATGACTTGATGGGCTTAAGTCTTTTTGAAGTTTTCCTTCCTAGATTTTAGGTTTGGGACGTGTATACATATTGAGATAATATGGCTGTGACTTATTACTGAGAACAGTTAAGTATAATTTTTAAATGTGTTTTTTATGTTTGATGGATTTATTGCAGTAGTCATTCATTCAAGAGAAAAAGTTTCTTGAAAAGTCGTTTGGAGAAGATACTGGATGAGTGATCAGACACTGAGTGCATAGTAACCTGCTTCTGAAACAACTGTATTCTCAATTCTAGCCTGTTATTTTATAAGTGTGTTCTAGGCTCCTTTGTGGGCCCTTTATTAATGGCAGAAACAATGGGCAGGTGCTAAGGGTAGCTGACAGGACACCGCTGTGGCACTCTTGTTGACATGGATGATGAAGATTGTGGCATGGCCTGTAGGGGCTGGGAGCTTCTCTGCATACTTCTCCAGGGAACCTACTCATAATGGCCTCAAATAATCAGAAAAAGGTTAAATTATTTTCCAGGTAGTATTTAATAATATGAGAAATGTAGGATATAATTTTGAAAAGCTCCTTTTTTTTTTTTTTTTTTTTTTTGTTAAACACTGTTTGGCCCTGGGCAGATTTACTTACCCGGAAAATTGATTTATCACCACTGGTACTCAATAAATGTAGTATGGCAATGAAGGCTTGCCTTTTTTTCTTGTTGGAGTGTTTATGTAGCATCAGCCCTCTGAGGCATATATTGATATGAAACTTGGGGAAATGCTCTTCCATTTTTACAAAAACCAAAGTTTTTAGAACTTGAATATGTATGCAGAAGTGTGAGTGTGAAAACCAAAATAGGTCTTCTATACTTGTCTCCCTAAGTGTTTGTTTTGCTGGTCCAACATTTTATCCTCAACCCTATGAGAGGAATGTAGACCTGGTCTTTTCTTTTTAACCAAGGCTGAAGGCTGTGGTTCTTGTTGTAAGTTGTTCTGCAAATTGATAAAAGAACCAGAGCTAAAATTCCATTTTCTTAACATCTAGGAATCTTTTCACTATACCAGTTATATTTATATTAAGAAATACAAGAAGCAGATTATCTCCATTAATATTGCTATTTTGTGAAATCTTATTGTCTGATCTCAAATCCATTATCCCAGTTTGTTGAACCTCTTCAGAATTTCATTGTCATCTAAAGTGGTAGCTCTCTTTTCCAGTCTTGTTACCTGTCTACTGTGTCTGTATCTTACTCACACATTTTTATAAACCTTTGTATGTAGTACGTACACTCGTACTCTTCTGGGTCAATTGGGTAATTTATAGAAGTTCATTCATAGTAGTTTCTTAAAGCTGTTCAGTTCAGAGTCAAAATGCTTTATTTCATTACTCTGCCAAAATCAGACAAGTAGTCATCTTTACCTCATTCTCTTCTGAGTTCCTGTGTATCAGTTAAAACAACACATTCTCTGGGCGTGCAACCCAGCAGGCTTCTGGTTTATTTATATTTAAGGAACGCAAAACACAAAAGTAGAGACAACAGTCTCCCTGCGCATCACCCAGCTTCAGCAGTTATCTATCGGCAAGCTTCTTGATCTTCACAAATATTATAAAATCTTACTGTTTCTGGTAAACCACCAACTGCATTTGTATAAAAGTACATCCTAGGCAGAAAGTTGCCTGAACATCATCAGTCTTTAGGGAATTGCGTGTTAAAACCACATTGAAGGGCGCCTGGGTGTCTCAGTCGGTTAAGCGGCTGCCTTCAGCTCAGATCATGATCCCAGGGTCCTGGGATCGAGCCCCATGTCAGACTCCCTGCTAAGCAAGGAGCCTGCTTCTCCCTCTCCCTCTGCCTGCTGCTCCCCCTGCTTGTGCCCTCTCTCTCTCTCTCTCTCAAATAAATAAATAAAATCTTTAAAAACAAACAAACACATTGAGATACTACTATACACCCACTAGAATGACTCAATTTAAAATGACTGACAGTACCAAGTGTTGTTGAAGATGTGGAGCATTTGGAATGCCCATACTTTGCGAGAGGAAATACAACACAGCACAGTCCCTTTGAAAACTAGTTTGGCAGTTTCTTAAAAAGTTAAATACACTCTTGCCATAAAGTTTAAATATACACCTGCCATAGGAATTTTAGCCAAGAGAAATGAAAATATGTCCACACAAAGACTTGTACATGAATGTTCATAGCAGCCTTAATCATGATAGCTAAAAACTGGTAACAGCCTAAATGTCCATCATTAGGAGAGTGGGTAAGTAGATACAGCATACTGGGTGAATCTCACAATATTACATTAAACAAAAATAGCTATACACAAATGAAGAATATATGCCATATAATTTCACATAAATTTACGTGAAATTCAGATTTAATCCATAGTGACAAAAAACAAATTGATGGCCTCCTGGAGCTGGGGATGGGGGTTGTCTGGAAGGGGGACACAAAGGAGCCATGATTGGGGGTGATTACCCCTATATACATTTGTCGAAACTTAAACTGTACTCTTAAAACTATGTGCATTTTGGGGCGCCTGGGTGGCTCAGTGGGTTAAAGCCTCTGCCTTCGGCTCAGGCCATGATCTCAGGGTGCTGGGATCGAGCCCCGCATCGGGCTCTCTGCTCAGCGGGGAGCCTGCTTCCTCCTCTCTCTATGCCTGCCTCTCTGCCTACTTGTGATCTTCCTCTCTGTGTCAAATAAATAAATAAAATCTTAAAAAAAAAACACAACTATGTGCATTTTGTCTTATGTAAATTGTGTCACCTTAAAATGTATTCTAGTCAAGAGTTGTTCCATTTAGCAGACCACAGCACCTGTTACTCTTCCTACCTGTCTCCCTTGTTTTTTGTTTGGATGGCAGGTGATCATGCACCTGTAAGCAAGTGGGGAGTCATTTTGGAGGTGCCCCTAGTTATTTCTTCTAAAGCTGTGGACATAGCTGCACAAAGGGGAAAAGAAGGGCTTCTTTGTTTCCCACGCCACAGGCTGTTTACTCTTTGGAACATGCTCTCAGCTTTGGCTCTTGTACCCTTTCCTATTTCTTCCAGAGCCTGAAGTTTGCCCCGCATCCCCCAATGTCAGAAAAATATGTTTTATATTTTAGAGAACATTTTCTAACTAACTGGAATCCATCATTCCTCCTGGCAATTTTACCTCTGGCCACAAAATGGTGATCAAGTATGTCTTTAGAATGCAACAGTTTTCCGTTAGTAGAAGCATTAGATTAGTGAGTACATTTGGAGAAAACTCTCTAGCTCTCCCACTTACTTGCTTGCTTAGACATCACCCAATTTCTGCTAGTAGTTGTGCTGTGAATAGACATAATTCTGTTCCAGATTAGAATAGGATGTAATGATTTATCACTACATGACTGATAAGTGAGAGTGTTTTATTCCTTTTCTAGTTAGGCCATAGTGGTTTTGGGTGTAGTGCTTAGGAATATAAAATAGTCCTAGGAACAGTTGATCCGAAAACCTTCTGGACTTTTAATAGCTCAGAAAAGGATGAGGGCTCTTCAAAAGAACTGAACCTGAAGAAGGAGCTCCTGGTGGCCAGAGCTGGAACAATTTGAGCAACAAAATAAATAATGGTAGTATTGGATTTTATTTATTTATTTTTAAGGAGTTTATTTGAGAGACAGAGTGAGCAAGAGAGAGCGCACATGAGCAGAGGGAGAGAGAGAAGCAGGCTCCCCTGCTGAGCAGGGAACCGGATGTGGGGCTCATTCCCAGGACCCTGAGATCATGACCTGAGCTAAAGGCAGATGCTTAACCGACTGAGCCACCCAGGCGCCCTGGTAGTATTGGATTTTAACCTATAGAAAAAAAGTAAATACCCATGAATTTATACCGATATAACTAAATGGGAGAGAAGAGACTGCTCTTACCTACAGGAGAATTCCAGTTAATCAACACAGAAGGAAAGAGGGAACTGGGAAACCACCATTAGGCAAAAACAAAACAAAATAGTAAGTTTTGTGCAGTCCACATTTGGATGCTGAAGTTAGTGGGTGAAAGTTTGAGGAGAAACTACATATTCTTATATATAATCTCAAGATACTCTTTTAAGATGTTGATTTTAAGATGTTGATTTAAAAGACAATAACTTTAGAGAAACCTGGCGTACCACCCTAGCCAAGTGGTTATGGTTAACATCACAAATAGTAAGACAGCGAAAACACAAACCCTTTGATACAGTGCGTGCAGGAGGACACGCGTCTTGGCTGTGGTGGTGTCAAAATGTATGACCTCATTTTGATCATGAGAAAATACCAGGCAAACCAAAAATGAAGGAAATTTCTACAAAATCAGTGACCAGGACTCTTCAAAGTTATCAAGCCTGTCAAAGACCAGGAAACTGAGGAGCTGTTAAGAAATAACAGAATGCAATGTGGGGAGCCTAAACAGGATCCCGAAAGAAAAAAGGACGTTGGTGGGACAGGGGTGAGAATAAAGAGAAAAGTGTCCAGAGGTGCTTGGGTGGCTCAGTGGGTTAAGTGTTTGACTCTTGATTTTGACTCAGGTCATGATCTCAGGGATGTCAGGCTCTGTGCTGGGTGCAGAGGCTGCTTGAGATTCTCTCTCTCCCTCTTCGACCCCCTCCCTCAGCCAACTTGTGTATGCACACTTGCTCTCTCTAAAAAAAAAGTCCAGTTTAGTTAACAGTATTGTACCTTGGTGTTAAATTTTTGGGTTTTGATAGTTATGTTTATATAAGAAGTAAACATTAGTAGGAGAAGCTGGGTGAGGGGTATATGCTAACTTGGTACTATTTTTGCAACTCTAAAGTTAATTGAAAATGAAACATGTAAAACTTATTTTCAGACTTCTGAAACAAAGCATTTGAAAAAATCTCTTTTTGCAAATTAGTGAATCAAATTTTCAGCGAATCTTTGAAGTTACAGCAGTTTGGCTTAAGAGGGGGAAAGTCCGTTTCAAACAAAGATATTTAAGAGTCATTTTTGCAAACCCACAGGATCCTTATTATTACAAGGCGTGCAAATTGGCTTGCATTGATGCTGAATGCAGATACTTGATTTGGAGTGGAGTACCAACTTGAAAAGTTCTTGTATTGGGATAGTGCGGATACTTGCATGTGTGCACTATACCATCCTCTCAGTTTATACAGATATCCCCCTAGAAGCAAAGGATTTAGGTAAATCTGTGTAATTGGAGAGCTTGCGGGTAGTAGGAGAATCCCACTTGATGCCACAGTACTTACTCTTGTGATAATGCGGTTTCTGTAAGACTAAGTAAGCAGACTTATTAATTGTACAGTGCTTTGAGAACTACCCATAGATCTTTTTACTTTGCTAGAGAAACAGAAAAGATCAAGAGCATTCCTTAGGCTTGACTCCCTAAGAAATTTGTACCAATTCATTGGCCCTAGATTTTTAAAAAGAACAAGCATTGTACAACAAACACAATGTCACAGTCTGCTTTCTTCATACCTATATAGTTGTGAGTGTAGGTTGGGTATGTTGAAATAGTTGGGATGTTTGAGGTAGGAGGAAAGGTGAAGGGGGCATATATGTAATGTAGTGAAGGAATGGAAGAGAAACATTTCTTTTGCAAATGCACCTCCTTGATTAACAGATTCAGAGACCTGGTTTTTTTCAGTCCTCATTTGCTGCAACTTTAAATATTAGGGCTATTCTCTCTCTCTCTCTCTCTCTCTCTCTCTGAATACTATTCTCTTTTGTTATCCTCACTTTTACTGGCTTCAGTTCCCTTCCTTCCTTGAGGTTCACTGGGTGGGCAGTGTGGGTTGGTGGAAAGAGCATAAACTTGGATTAAACTCTACCAGCTCTGGCCTTCTGTTTAATGTTGGACCTTCAGGCTTTGGTTTCTTCAGTGACTTCAAAAAGTTGTGAGAATTTGAGATGATACATGCAGGACATGCAACACAGTGCTTCCTTTTCAGGATGCATTTCATTACCGATTACTTTTCTTGCTTCTTTCCTTCCCTCTTTTAAACTGGGAGCTGTTCAGTCCCTGGGATAGGTATTTATATTCATTAAGAACCTACTGTGTCCCAGGCTTTTGCTGGGGAATGGCAATATAAAAGATGAGTTGTACAAAGTCCCTCAGTTCTGAGGCCCAGAGAGAATGTTAAGTACAGTATTATAATACTAAACTCTTGTGTACCATGCTGATACAGCATCTGCTGTCTGCACCACGTTGTACAGAGGACATACGTTCCTGCAGCCAGCAATAATGGAGCTACTGTCAGGAAACAAGTAATTACTTTGAAGCAAGTTTGGGAAGTATAACATAAAATTTAAAATGTCAGTATTGCCTCAGATGTTCATCATCTTGTAAGAAGAGACAGATAAATAGGGCGGTATTATAATGTAGAGTATTAAGTAGTAGAGGTAGATCAGGGCAGTTTGAGAACCCCGAAAATCTGGCCACAAACTGGTATCAGCCAGGAGAATTTGCAAAAGCTGTGGCATTTTGGTTTGGGTCTTCAGGTAGGTATGAGTTTTGCACATCAGTTATGGGGAAGGGCACTTCAGAAGCTAAGGGATCAGTAGATAAGCAAGCACAGCAAGTGGTAAAAGGTATCTTCTGAAAAAGCTGAGCTTTTTCATCAAGCGTGGCTTGATCTAGAACTCAAACCTGAAGTGGTGAGTGTGGAGGGACGGTGAACTTGAGAGAGGAGTGTTGGAACCGAATTGTGCGGAGCCCTTCATGTCAAGTTAGGGAGTTTTACTTCTGTAAACCATTTGCAGGGGCAGAGCTTTTAGAGAAATACACAGTTAAACTTTCTTTTTCAGACCCTTGGTCTCAATAGCATCATGTGAGATTAACTAGAGGGAAGACTGAAGCTTACTGGTAGGACACTGAGGAGGAAGTAGAATGGAGGAAGACAGTGAAGATGTGGAAGTGGGGTAGGAGAGATTGAGGCAAGTGGACAGTGTTCTGCAGTAATGGTAGCATGTGAAGAATGAGGAGGAGGAGAGAATATACCAGAGCATTTCCAGGAAGTTGGTCTGAACACAGTAGTAACAAATGTTACTACTAGGCAGCACCCATTATGATAGATTTGGATGACATCAGTTTACTTAATTGCTAGGAAAGTTTTTCTGAGAATTTTGCGAAGTTAAAAAAAAAAAAAGTTAATGGGTAGGGACTATGCACAGAATTAACTTTTTATATAGAAATGTTTGTTGATGTCCCTAACATCCCTTTCTTTGGCCCTTCAGAATTAAAGGGATTCATTCTAGAAAGAAGTGGCTATCAATATTTCGCAACAGATGTTTTCTTTATCCAAAGCAGATACTGATACTCGCATGACTGATCTCTTAGGCACTAAGCTAGGTGCCTCCTTGGACCTGTTTGGGTGTGATATGTGGCTGCTGACAGTGTATCTGAACATATTCTCATCTTTATTTAGGTTTCTGTTCTTATTCAAATAATTCTCATGATTCTCTGGTTATTCCAAGAAATGTCATTCACGTGTAATAAACAAGACCAGACATTGAATTCAGAGATTTACTGGACTGTAAAAGTTGATGCCGGAAGTCCCGTCTGTACCCGGAGCCACACTGTCCGGCACGCTGCTCGCGAAACAAAACCATGGTTACAAGTTGAAGGGATGCTGAGCCTCCAGTGCTAGTTTCTCTAGCTGAGAGCTACTGGTGGTTTCAGAGTTCTCGTCTTCATTCACATCTAATTTTTCAATCTTTTGAGATACCCTAAAATTTCCCTTTGCTTACTAGAAATAAAAACCGTGATTAACCTGAAATGCCTGAAATCTAGATGACCTTAATAGGCAGAGTTGAAATTGTGTAGAGTCCATCAGATAGTCTTTCTTTCCTCTGGCATCTCTTTGGTGATGGGTCAGACTGGTCTTATGATTATTAATATATAGAAGTTGCTTTACATTTTATCTTGGGTTTTCCCCTTGGAATAGGTGCTACACATTAAAAAGATGTTACTTAGATCTGACCAACTGGTGTGTTCCTGACCAAATCTGCGATGCTTGGCTATATATGGAATTACCAAAGACCTGTGTTTAATATCGGTGTAAATGATATATCTTAGAATGGGTAAATCCTTGTGTTGCCATGCAGTACAGAACTGTAATAAAATTATTGCAGTGTTTGAGAAGAGTGATCATACAACTTTATAAAAAATAAGTGTGAATATATTCAGAGTTCTTCAGATTCTTCTTCCTAAATCCCACTCTAATAAATAACCCCCAACAACTAGAATCATGAACACATTGCACATATTTTTGGTGGATATCTTTTGATAAAATTTTAACAGAACTGCTGCTGTAATCTGGGCCGCTTTCCCGTGTTTGTAAATATTTCTCCTCTTACATTCTTGTACAGACCAGTGGGTTTCACCTGGGGATGATTTTGCCTCCCAGAGAACATTTGGCAGTTTCTGGAGAAATTCTTGCCTGTCAAAACTTGGGGGTGGGTTGCTACTGGCATCTGGTAGGTAGAGGCCAGGGATGCTGCTAAGTACTCCCTTGTGCTTAAAGCACAGCCCCTACAGCAAAAAATTAGGAGGTCCAAAATATCAACAGTGCCAAGGCTCAGAAAACCCTGCAGTAGACAGCCTTCCAGAGTGATGGCACACTTTAAGTTTTAATTACCAGTGATTTAGGAAACCCATTATAACATGATAATTTGACCAGGAGCTAGCTTGTTTCTTAGAACTGTTATTTTCTAGTATGTATGTTTTTGCTTTTTTTTAAGGGTTAGATTTGAAGGAATCCTTAAAGATTACCTTAATTAAGCCCAGCCCTTTAATTTTACCAGTGAGAAAACCAAGACCTGAAGGAAGGCTACTGACTTGCTAGACCTTAGATTCCTTCGAATTATCTAATCGCTTTTTCCCCTTTGAAGATGTACTAATTCTTTCGTGTGCTTTGCAAGTGCCCAGTTTTGTGACATGAACTGTAATGTGGCAAAATACCTTTTAAATGGGATCTTTGACAGCTGTAACTTGCAGAGTAGATCGGATTGCTTTAGTATAGTGTTTCTTGGACAGAGAAAGACTTGTTTCATCATTGGGTTTATTTGGATCTGAAAATGTGGTTTGCTTAGATACCTGTAGTTTCTGTGATTCCTCTTAAATCATTGACATGATTTGTAAGGTAATTTTGTGTGTCTTTTGCAGGAGGAGAGAGCGGTCATATCAGAATCACTAAACCAACAGTATAGTTTGTAGAATGTACCTCATGGTGTTTAATCCCATTTTTAAAAAAGGACTAAATGAGTTACTAACAGCATAAACTGAAAACTTGCCTCTACCTTGAGAACAAATACTCTAGTTGTCTCTATTAAATATTGAATACAGGTGTCTTAGTTAAAGAAGCTTTTAGAAATCACTTACCTCTAATCTCCTTTGCCAGTGAGGAAACTAAAGTTTAGAGAGGATATGTAACTCATTCAAGGTCACACTGAGTTAGGTTCCAAAATAAATACAGAAAGCAAAGGGGGAGAGTTTAGGCATCTCACTTGTTAAGTCCTGTGATCCAACTTGTGTGGTAGGGATCACCCCCTAGAAAAGGACCCTCACCAGCAATCTGGGCTATTGGAATCTATTATGTCGTATCTTATCAGTTCCTTGGAGAACTGAACACATATCCACACACATCCCGACTGCACAGCGCCCTGACTAGGCATGTAGTAGACACAAGGCAAAACATGTTCAGCGAATTTGAAAACAAAAGCCAGAATTCCAGAGGCGAAACTGGGAGAAGAGACAGCACAAGGCATGCCATGTCTCTGCGCCTTTACTCACATGGGGTTTGAGAAGTAGAAGATGCTAGCCCAGAAGAGAGGGATTGGATGCCTCTTGGGCTTTCTCCTCTAAAAGAGGGGCTGAAGAGAGTTGTCTCGGACAGCTGTAGTGTCAGGGACAGCAGCTTTGAGTGATAGCCTGCCCCCAGTGTGGCAGTGAGGCTAAGATACTACTCAGAGCAAATCTCCAGCGAGCCAAAGAACCTTTTCAGTCTGGACACTGAAATCTGTCGCTGTAGAATTAAATTTATGTTGAAAATAATGAGTGGAGGTATCAAAAAGAAATTCAGTTAGCCATTTTCAAAGAAGGTCCAGTTTAAAAACAATTTAGGAGACAGTTTTCCTTACTTCAAGTCCGCTAGTACATTCTTTTTTTTTTTTTTTTTTTCTCCCGCTAGTACATTCTTAATCAGTGAGTGGGCTTGCTTTTGAGAAATGGCTGTGGGAGATCTAAAGGGCATATTTATTATGGGACATTTACTTAAAATATTTGAGTGACCACAATAAAAATCTGTTATTTTAGGCACCACAGGGGAGAGGAAATAGAAGGAAGACAGATTTTATTTAGTCTATGGTTGAAATATGTTAATCCCACTTCTTGAAAGTTGTTCTGTTTAGTAAGTTTAAAAATTTGTCTTTATTTTCAAACTTTTTTTTAACCTGCATTTGGAGGTAATGTTGCTTTTCATGTTTCTTTTTTGAAGTTTTGCTGAGGAAGAATTTAAGCTTCAGTTATTTTAGAAGTTGCCTTCTAAAGTGTCTGCTTTCTTTGCCTATAATAAAGCAGACTTGCATAGTAAGAAAATTTGGCACAGTTCTAGCAGTTCTCAAGCTTTCTGGTCAGAAGTTCCGTTGATAAAATTATTATAGATCCCAAGGAGCTTTCAGTCATATTGGTTCTATCTATCTATAAATATTTTCCATATCAGAAATGAAAACTGAGAAATGTTTAACACGAGACTATCTATAGTTGACCCTTGAACAACATGGAGGATACAGGCACCGACCTCCCTGCCCAACTCCTGCAGTCACATCTGCATATAACTTTTGACTCCCCCAAAACTTAATTAACTACTAATTGCCTACTCTTATAATTTCTTACTGATAACATAAATAGTTGATTAACACATATTTTGTACATGTATTACTGTATCCCTACAATAAAGTAAGCTAGAAAATCATAAGGAAAATGTTTTTTTAATCATTTTATGGTTAAATGATTTTAACCTTAAGAAAATCATAAGGAAAAGAAAATACATTTACAGTACTGTACTGTATCAAAAAGGATCTGTGTATAAGCAGTCCTGTATAGTTCAAACCTGTGTTGCTTTAAGCATCAGCTGTACAAACATACATTTCATGAGATGTCAGAGCAGTGATGTCACATGTCATGTAATCTTTGGAAAGTGAAAAGATAAGTAACGTTTTAGAATTATTGTGGAAATAATTATTATGGAAAATAAAATTACTATGGAAATAGTTTTGGCCTTTGTAGGTAGACCCTCCTTGAAAGGGTCTGGAGGACCTCCTCTTCCCCCAGGAGTATCTGGATCACAGTTTGAGAACCATGAGGCTAAGATACTCATTGCTACCAGTTGTTTTATAAAACATGTCTTGGGGCGCCTGGGTAGCTCAGTCGGTTAAGTGTCTGCCTTCGGCTCAGGTCATGGTCCTGGGGTCCTGTGTTCGAGCCCCACATTGGGCTCCCTACTTAGCAGGAAGTCTGCTTCTCCCTCTCCTCCCCACTTGTGGTATCTCTCGCTGTCTCTCTCTCTCTCTCAAATAAAATCTTTAAAAAAAAAAAAAAAGATGTCTTACTTTCAAGACTCCAAACTACCTGTAGCTCCTTTTGCCTATTGAATGTGTTTCTGAGTTCTAGAAAGGTTATATAGTGCGTATACTTAGTGGTTATTTGTAAAGTAAGTGTGTTTTCAGGGCATAAGAGACATTTGAATATTCAAAATGACAGTTTTGAATCTAGAATAGAACATTGCTGATTCTGCTGTCGTTAAATGATGGTTATGTTAGTTCTGTTGGAGCCAGTTGTTCCTAACCAAGTTGTATCTGGTGAGAGTTTATGTAGTACCGTTAGGTATTGTACAGTTGGTCTGGTGGCTTCCCCTAAAGGCTTTCTCTTTTAAAAGAACTGTCTGCAAGGGACGCCTGGGTGGCTCAGTTGGTTAAGCAGCTGCCTTCGGCTCAGCTCATGATCCCAGGGTCCTGGGATCGAGTTCCGCATCGGGCTCCTTGCTTGGCAGGGAGCCTGCTTCTCCCTCTGCCTCTGCCTGCCGCTCTGCCTGTTTGTGCTCTCTCTCTCTGACAAATAAATAAATAAAATCTTTAAAAAAAAACAAAACTATCTGCAAAACCAAAACTCTGATACTAACATCCAGGAATATTGGTTGCTGTGTTGATGAGGCTCCTTAATGCTGCTGTTGCTGCTAGATAGCGTAATTAACTTTAGGATACTAACATATGTGAAGGATTTGTATCTCTAATACCATTTCCTGGGGCAAGGTTTACCAACTTCTTTTCATTTGTAAATCTTACCATTTTCTTCCCAGTATCTGAGCAAGGGTGGCAGACACATCTGCAGCTGGAAAAGTAGTGTTTTGAAATGTGTATATTACTTTTAAGGGGAATTATTTTGTTGAGTATCTATGCATTCTGTGTACAGGTACTGTGGTAAGCCAAGTGAACTTCACCTCGTTTAATCTTGACTTCAACCGTATTAAATGAGATATGGACCCATTCCCATTTTGAGTAACTACTGCTACTAGCTCTCAGTAGCGGGGGGCCTATGTAAAGTCCACAGGCTGTCCTAACTCCAGAGTCATTGGCCTCCCTGTCAGCTGTGTGGAAGATGGCAGAAGGAAAGATATGTGAGACAAATGGGGATGGTTTGGGTTTTTAAAAAACTTGGTAGTTGAAGGCAGATTTGAGAGAAAGCTTTAGTTTTCTGGTACAAAGTAGAGTGGTTACCCTGAGTCAAGGATGTGTACTTTTGGGAAGGAGTAACCTGGAATGATAACAAAGACCCCTTGGGTCACTTAATGGCTAATTCTAAAAGATAAGCCAAAGGATTTGAGAAATTTCATGAAGACAAGTGTTGTTTACATGAGAGAGGAAAGAACATTTTCTTTACATTTAGAAGGAAAAGAACAGCAAGAAGAGAACTGGGAAGTAGAGAGACATTAGTAATGCCATATACCATGTGTGATCCTAGCAAAGTTAAGTGATAGTTGACTTTTAAAGTTATCCGTATTATAATGATGGTTGGCTTCAGTGAAAATCACAGGATCATACAGGTTTCTTTTTACCCTGGTGCAGCGTGGCCTGACATTGTGGCAAGAGCAGCTCTGGGGAAGGCCACAAGTACTGATCTTTCACAGCAAAGCCAGCTAGGTCTAAGTCTTGTTGACATGGGCCCCAGCCAGCCAGCTCAAAGGGCACCCTGGTCTTTGGGACTAAAAACAGGTACAACAAGGTCCTGTGTTTCCTGCATCATGGAGGAATTAGGTTGGGGATAGTTCATCTTCCCATGGCTGAATATAGGTCTGTAAGATAATCAGTCCTTTGAAATAGTGACAAAGAAAGCACTTACCTAGAAACTCCCTGGGGATTTACTTTTAAGCCAGATTATCTGCTGTATTTCCACATCTGTTACTCTTCATTGGGCTAGTTGATCACGTTGGTGATTCTTAGTAATTATACTATCTGGTAACCCTGCAATAAATACAAAAAAGTACAGAAATATTTAAGAGATTAAAATCCTTTCTTTAAAAAAGACTCAGCCTCACATGGCGGAGCTGAAAGAATACCACCCTAATAGTCTGGAGATTTCTGCTTCTCTTTGGTGTAGTTGTTAACCCTTTCATTTTGTTTTAAAACTGAGAATCTTCCTGGCTATCTAACTTACCTTTTAGAATTGTTGAGGATAGGGCGCCTAGGTGGCTCAGTTGGTTAAGCGGCTCCCTTTGGCTCAGGTCATGATCCCAGGGTCCTGGAATCGAGTCCCTCATCGGGCTCCCTACTCAGCCGAGAGCCTGCTTCTCCCTCTCCCTCTGCCTGCTGCTCTGCCTACTTGTGCTCTCTCTCTCCCTCTGTCAAATAAATAAAATCTTTTAAAAAAATCATTGAGGATAAAGTGAGGTGATAGTTATTAAAAAATAAGTATATGTGAAGGGAGAAGAGCCCTAAAAGTGGCCTATTAACTTTAAATCTGTTCTATACAATTCTAGATTTTAAAAGTTTTCTATCACCTTTTAAGGTCTCATGGTCATTGATGTTGGAGCTGGAATTCTAACTTCTGTTTCTGTTCACAGTGTTTCTCTTCTGGGTTATCTTTGCTATTTAAAAAAAAAACCAAAAAACAATGGGTCAGGACCTGGTGGGTAAAAACGAACAGAAAACAGGTTGTACTTGTAGGGCCTCTTTTCTGTACTAGTCATCAAAGCCAGGGGCCATTATTGCGGCTTAGACAGTGTTGTTGACCCAATGTGTACATTGCCTTAGAAGTAAATACAGACATTGTTGTGTTCCCAGCTGGTATGTTTTCGTTTGGATGCATCATTAATACAGAAGTTCAGTCACTGTTGAGTGGGGGAGAATTTGCCCTAGCTAGCCCAGTACATATGTATAGGATGACCTCTTGCACGTAGGAACAGGAGAATGGGTCGTGTGAAGGTTCTTTTATATTACTATGTGATACAGCATAAAGAATCTGCTCCTGATAGGAGTGAGCTAATAGTGGAAAGGCATTCTCAGAACCGTTAAATCCCTCAAGTTGCTAGTTCCTCAACTACCAGATTGCCAAAGCAAGAAAAGAGTTGGATGTTGTAAATATCCAGAGAACTCAGGGAAAGTATAAGCTGACTTAGTGAAGATGTTTTGTAAGTTTATAAAGTACCTTTAAAAAAAAAAGGGATGAGTTGATTGTCTGATTCCAGAGCCTTTGGGGGGTATTTTAATTGAAAAGTGAGACACCAGATGGAATTCTCTTAAGCTGGCAAAATGCACAAATGATAATTTAGGAAAAGCTGAACATAATCAAGGAAAAGATACAATTTGTTAGTGATAATTTAGGATAAGCTGAACGTAATCAAGGAAAAGATACAATTTGTTAGAGATGCTTCTTGTTCTTTGTTGCCTGAACCACAAGAAAATGGGTTTGTCTTGTTGCTTGTTTGGTAGCTGAGATACGGAGAAGTGCAGGAGAAATGCATGGTAAGATCTCATGTTCCCCTGAGTACACAAGCAGATAAGAAAAAGAGTATATAGTGGAAACACCTCTTGAAAATAGGTTTGACTAAAATTTAAAAAAAAAGGTTTATCTGCACTCCCCCAAAGTGGCATGAATATGCATAACAAAAACAATTCAGAAAGATCGTTCTGTGCTTTCATTTCTATTCATTCATGTATGTTCAAACTCTGAAATTTTTCGTAGTCTAAAATTAAGGTTGTCCCTACATGAAGATTTGCTTCACTTTTTATGGAAGGGACTCTTTTCTGAAATATTAGCTGGTTTGTTTTTTTTTTTAAGATTTTATTTATTTGTCAGAAAGAAGGAGCAAGTGCACAAGCAGGGGGAGTGGCAGAGGGAGAAGCAGACTCCCCACTGAGCAGGGAGCCTCGTGAAGGACTCCATCCCAGGACTCTGGGATCATGACTTGAGTCGAAAGCAGACGCTTAACTGAGCCACCCAGGCATCCAAAAATATTAGCTGTTTTAAATGCAAATACATAGACATATTTTCTTAATGTCTGTTATTGAAATAGCACAGCAAATTTTCATTCATAAATGTTTATTGAAACAGCAATAATAAACCTATAAAATAATTTTAAGATGATTTTTTTTCCATTAAAACTCTAAAAAGATACAGAAAACTTCAGTGTCAACTTCACTCTTTTTAAGGAAAAGGAAACTAGGCCCCCCTATTTTTTTTTAGGCCCCCCTATTTATAACATTTCTCAGATAGGTTTTTTTCATTTGTTGTTGTTAGTTGATTGGCTTTAATTCAAGGCTTAGACATTTAATGCTTAAGCTGTGCATTTTGATCTAGTGCTTCCCACTGTATTGTGAAGGCTATTAATTGCTTATTTTAGGTTTGTTAGTTGAAAAACAGGTAATTTTGAAGAACTCATACTGGCACCTGCATATTGAAGAATTGACCTTTTCAACATGTTGAAAGTTGTGCCCATTAAATGCGCTGTGTGTTGTAGGACACTTAGAAGACACATTAGGCAATGTAAATCTGTGGAAGGGGATGATTTCTTACTGATCTACAGGTGTCCCATATCATGATAAGGGTTCACTCCTTCCTGGGAATGTTCCATAGGCAGTGGAAAGCATTCTTGTCAGCCCCCCTGCCCTTTTCTCTTCCCTTAAGGACAACCAAAGAGTCCTTGCCAGAACGAGGATGGTGAGGCTAATGAGGCTACTAGCATTCTTGAGGAGTTGTCTAGTGAAACTGCAGCCTGAGTTAACCTGGGCCTTTCAAATCCCTGGTACCCCGGGCTCAAGTGTCTCACAGACAGACAGACACACACGCGCACAAACGCGTCTGGGCTTTTGAGAAGCAGAGGGACTCATTTGCGGTTACCTTCCTAACAGGAGGCCAGAGAGAGTCCAGATAGATCTGGTTTAAAAATAGCAGCTGAGCTACTTAATTGTTAGCCTTCGACAAGTTGCTTTATCTTGCAGCTCCTCAGTCTTCTTACTTTGTATAGTGGGGACAGTCCATCCCTCCTGTAGAGGTGCTGTACCCATCCTGTAATGGCCGTGCAAGGGCACTGCCACGGCCACTCCAGGCGGCCTGCGGTGTCTCATCCGGAGAGGCTGGCACGGCCTCACTGGAGCAGACTGTGCCGCTCTCCGTGCGGATCGGACATTCGCCTTCTTGCGGTCACAACACAAGCCTGGGAACAAGAAGGGGACAGGTGGCAGGAGCTGCTGGAACTGTCCCGACAGGGCGGCACTTTGGGGGTTCACACTGATGAGCCTTCTAGTTTTCTTTACCTTCCCCTTCCACAGTGATTGGCTTTGCTTTTTTGAACCAGTAAGTACTGGTATGCACTTTGTTCAGAAACCCCGTGCAGCTTTTAAAAATTGGTTAGGTGTGGGGCGCCTGGCTGGCTCAGTCAGAAGAGTGTGCGACTCTTGATCTCGGGGCTCTGAGTTTGAGCCCCACCTTGGGTGTAGAGATTGCTTAAAAATACAGTCTTTAAAAAAAATTGGTTAGGTTTATTTCCTACCTCATCCCTTGTACCTTGATTCTAGAAGTTCTATGGGACTTGTTTGTGGGGACGGGGGAGTTTGAAAAAGCTGCTAGAGTAATTTAAGTAATAAATGCTTGTCTGTTGTGGAGGGTTTTTTGTGGGGAGGGTGCAAGTGATGCCCGAGGAGCCAGGTTGTTACTTTAGGACATATGTGGCATAAAGCAGCAATGTTTTTGAAACAACACAGATGCTTTTAGCAGATACTCTGTATTTCTTGCTTATTTGCTTATTATCAGATCCCAAATAGCCTTGGGTCCTTTTCATTTATGAGGTTGTGGCCTGGTAGGCTATTGGAGAACAGCACTCAACTTCACCGTTCTAGTCCGACACTCGTTTTCTTAGAAGCAAGTAAGAACAGTCCCATTGCCGTACACGTGTGCTGCATTAAGAATTACGGCTGAATTTTACCTTCTGTACATGGAGATTTTTTCCCCTGTAGGTACTGGATCATGAAGAATTCTGATAGTATATTTGTGCAAGTGTTAGGGAATGATCACCAGGGGCAGAAGCACACGGGCACCTCACCGGTTGTCCATGGTATGCCCAGAGCCTTGGCAGGCGGGCTGAGTTTGGGAGTACTCCATCCTGGACAAGCATGCTGTCTGGCTGGCTGAGAGTGTCCTTAGGGCCCCTGCGCTCATGCCCCCCTGCCCTCAAGATACAAGCAACTTCCTTTTTGATGGAAGCTGCACTTGTGGCGAGCGTAGCATATAAAGTTGTTGAATCAGCTGAAAGTAATGTAGCGCTGTATGTCAGCTTTACTCAAATTAAAAAATTAAAATTAGCAATTTGCTTCTCTCTCTGATCATAACTAGCTCTCTTTTCTGTTCTTAGTGCCTGTTACTCACTGAACCATACACCACTTTTGATGTCCATGGTATCTGATTCTCTTCTCTGACTTCTTTCTTCTAATTTCTCCTCAAAACCCCCCCTTTTACGTAGCATCCCTCTCCCGTCTCAGAAGAAAAGTGTCCCCATTCCTTTCCCAGGACTGTTTTCGATTGTACTTTCTCTCCTTTGCCCCATGAGTTAACCCCTCTCTTTTGCCTGCCTGCCCGGCGTTTTTCCATCTTTCAGCGTACAACATGATTGTGCAGTCTCCTTTTCCTGTAGAACTCTCAAACCTGGCCTGCTGCTTTCGATAATGGCCAGAGCCATCCTCTGCCTTGGCACCATGATGCTCAGAGAAGGGTTCCTGTTTCCCAGCCCTGTACTAGTGCTTGTGCAGCCTGCGACCCATCAAGTCTTCGCAGCTCTTGATCGTATGTGGCCTGCTGTCCTGGGAGTCAGCATCGATGTCCTCCCGATCACCAAAGCTTGGACCCTCTTGTCCAGTCTCATTTTACTTGGTCTTTCTCTGCTACGTTTGTTTATTCATCCAGTAGATAATTTTATTGAGTACCTGCCACTGTGCTGAATGACATGGTGACAAGAATGACGAAGATGTGATCTTGCTACTGAGGAGAATACAGCTGATTAGCAATTCAGTACAGCGTTGTAAGTGACAGACCTTTGGAGGGCGTTCTAGAGTGAGACAGACCCCTCTAACTCAGGCTTGGGTGGGCCTGTTGATTAGGATGGTGGTTACCTTTGATTCTGTCTCCGTCGAAGGTTCTCTTAGACTGGTGTCCAGGTGTCCCCTCTGTTTTTGCGCGTCAGAGTTCTCTGGAGTAAAGTGCACATACTGGCTTAACTGAAATTCTCCCTCAGGGTGTAGTTTTTCATAAAGTTTTTATGCTTTTTTCACAGTATTAATTTTGGTCGAGTTACTCATTTTGACACCTGAGTGGCGTTTAGTGTCTGGCATTTTATTTTAACTGATGTGAACCGCTCTGTAATCCCTTTAGACAGCGGATCTGTTTGTGTCCCCAGTGAGTGCTTCTGAAATGTTTGGTAGTGCTGATTATCTTCCTTGTAAGTATTAATACATTCGAACTTACTCTTTGGCGGAGTAGCCTGTGTTAGAATGGCTGCTGCTGCCTTTCTCAGAACCTGTGAAAAGAGAAGGTGACCTTTCACATCGGGTCCTGTGTGTGTTTGGGGACTGTCCATTCCTCCCTTTCCCTAGGGTACTCCCCATCTGTGTTTGAATCTCTTGGGCCAGGCTGAGGGGTACCTGTGACTGGGTTTCACGTGTGCCAGCCCATGAGCAAGGCCTGTATTGATGGAGGCCGGTAGGAAACTTGCTCTGAGATTGATTGCACCTTCGTTGGTCTGTTTTCAGGCAAAGCCACACTGGCACCGAACAAGTACTGAAACGCTCAGAGCAAACCCAGTGCCTTCCATGCTCAGGCTCACCTTGCTGAACTCGTGGGAGTGAGCCATTTGTCTCCCCATCCTGCTTTCCTCCTCATCCGCACCACACCTGCTCTCAGGAGCTCAAGGAACGTAGGGGTTAACGTAGGGTTTCAGCATGTCCGTGTATCTAGCGGCTCTTAGTTTCGTTTTTCCAAATTTGTTGGTTTGTTCCGCCACGCACCTCCCGCCCCGCTGTGTTCCTCCACTGGCCTTCCCACTGATGAGCCAGACCTAGCGTGTCGGGGTGTTTTTTTCTGGCCCAGTTCTCCATCCTGGGGAATGAGAGGGAGCTCTAGGGTCTGAAGGCCATGGTTACATTTGGCAGCCAGGCATTCACCTCATTAATGACCCATTTAGGTATTTGTTCCCTACCTTGTTTTTGGAGACTTTATTCTATTATAAATGGCAATCTAGATGGGAATGTCTTTGAAAACGAATATTATATAGGAATAATGCATAGGCTCTTCTTTCTCCCTTTCCCATTTGGGTCTGAATGTTCATGCATTGTGCAGAGCTTTTGGCAGCACTTAGAATTTGTAAACAATAGTGTTAAGAGCCGGTGTCAGTTGGAGATTGGCAGGGACAGAATGGTTGATGGCACAATGAATGTATCACTTGTCTGAGGTTTTTTATAGTGACTCTCAGTCTTTCACCCCCTTGGGAGCTAGTATGAACCACAGTTACCTTTTATTGCTCTATATGTGTTGTCCATGCCAATCACAGAGCTGCAGGGGAGCCGAGCAAGTTGGAATAATTAGATTGAGAAGTGAATGTCACACTTCTAATTTCATTCTCCTTTCAAGGGATTACCAGTGTCCATTTAATAAAATGAGATTAACCCTCTGCAGCAGGAGTATTTGAAAGCTGTCCGTCAGTATAATCTTGACAGCTCAAAAGAAGTAGTGTTCTCAGCACTCTTAGAAACATTGTCATGTTTTATGGGCTAAAAGACTTGTGAGCACATGTGTATGTGTCCTTAAAGGTAGATATATATATACAGGAGGTGGGTTCGAAAGAGGAAACGTTTCACGAATTTAATCCATACTGCACAGAAACAATAGATAAGTAATTTAGTTTTGAGTTGCCAGGTACCAGTAATAAAATACTGAAGAAATTATAAAACCAAAATTTCAAAGAAGGAGAGAAATAATTTAAGCCAGAGTGATGTGTCTTTTCTTGAATGTTCTAGAAAACCTCGGATCAATTCTCAGCTGGTGGCACAACAAGTGGCACAACAGTACGCCACCCCACCACCCCCTAAAAAGGAGAAGAAGGAGAAAGTGGAAAAGCAAGACAAAGAGAAACCTGAGAAAGATAAGGAAATTAGTCCTAGTGTCACCAAGAAAAATACCAACAAGAAAACAAAGTAAGTTCCCATTCTCAGCTAACTCAGCACACTATAAATTATTTTCCAGGTGAATCTAAGCTGTGTTTTAAATGCCTTTTGTTGTGTCCCCACCTTAGACCAAAGTCTGATATTCTGAAAGATCCTCCTAGCGAAGCAAACAGTATACAGTCTGCAAATGCTACAACAAAGACCAGTGAAACGAATCACACCTCAAGGTATTTGAAACTAGAATGAAATACAGCATTGATGCTATATGATTTACTTGGTCCTAGTCAAGAACCCGGGGGCGGTTTTGTTCCTGTGGGTTTGCAGGCTGAGAATGGTGTGGGGGGGCAGTGAGCTAAGTATGGGCTGTTAACTTTGAAGACACACATGTGTGTTTATTTGGGCTATTTCTGTATCACTGTGGCCACAACAGGAAAAAGATAAACTGATGATAATTTTGCATTGGTCCAAAGCTTTGTTTAATAAGTGGTTTCTATTGCCAAAGTAGTAAGCTTTGGTATGTGTGGTGGCAATTTAGATTCGTTGCTGCAGTGTCATGAAGTCTCGTGTGTATTGATGAAGTTGCTTTGAATCCATAGCTTATTTAATTGGCTGTTCCCTGGGGTGTTGCTTTCAGGCCCCGGCTGAAAAACGTGGACAGGAGCACCGCACAGCAGTTGGCAGTGACTGTGGGCAACGTCACCGTCATTATCACAGACTTTAAGGAAAAGACTCGCTCTTCCTCGACATCCTCATCCACAGTGACCTCCAGTGCGGGCTCAGAACAGCAGAACCAGAGCAGCTCGGGGTCGGAGAGCACAGACAAGGGCTCCTCCCGTTCCTCCACGCCAAAGGGCGACATGTCAGCAGTAAATGATGAATCTTTCTGAAATTGCACATGGAATTGTGAAAACTATGAATCAGGGTATGAAATTCAAATCCTCCACCTGCCCATGCTGCTTGCACCCCCTGGAGAATCTTCTGTGGACATCGGCCTCTTAGTGAAGCTGCCAGGATAATTTCTGCTTGCCATGGGCATCTGGCCACCAAGGAATTTCGCACCCTGACGATTACTCTTGACACTTTTATGTATTCCATTGTTTTATATGATTTTCCTAACAATCATTTATAATTGGATGTGCTCCTGAATCTACTTTTTATAAAAAAGAAAAAATCTGCTGTGCACAATTTTCCATGTACATTACAACTGGTTTTTTGTTTTTGTTTTGTTGGGGGGGAGCTGGGAGGGGGAGGGATCTTTTATTTATTGTGTTCACAGACTCCATCCTTTCAGCATATCCTTTTAAGTTTAGTTCTTTCTTCCAGTTATACTATGTACTATCAGTTTTGATATAACTATATATATATAAATATAAAATTATATATAAAGGGTTATTTGAAACCAATCCATGGCAACGCTGGTGCTTGATACACTGTGAAGTGAATACAACATTGAACAGTTACAGATCTGGGACAGTCCCTTCTATGAAAGTGCTGAAATTAAATTAAAATCAGTCTTACGTGAAGTATGTTCCGACCCACGTGGGAACTTGACTCTCTCATCTGTCTAAAGAGTACTGGACGATAGAAAAGTATATATTTTTTAAACAATGTGATCTCAAATTTAAAGACTGCTCCAGATAGCCTGCATTTGCAATGGAATAACTGACAAATCACAAATGGTTTAGTTGGGAGGGCTTCGATCGTTTGAAAGTAACTAAACTAGCTCCAGAATGCCAAGTATTCGTGTAAGTTCCGATTACATGTTAACATTGCTGTTCTTACCATAAGCACTCATGAAAATATGGTATTCTGTAACTCGAATTCCATCCATTTTCCAGACCTCTACTCATGACTGAGGTAAATATAAATTGTCTCTTAGTTTTAGGATTAAAACCGTCTAAACTGTATTTTTGGTCTATACAAGAAGCAACTCCCTATTTCCACTTTGCACGTGACATTGCAGTCGTGGTTTTCGTAATTGAAACTGATTTGCCTCGTGTCCCCTCCTTTCCCTTACCCTACCAATTTAGTTATGAGAATTCTTTCTCTTTCTTAAAATCTGCTCTTGTTTGCTTTACTGAACAAAGGTTATCAACTACACATCCAGTCCCGACATGGAGCTTTTCAGTGTTTGGAGACATTTCTCCATTCCCTGCTGTGGGGAGGAACTCAAGTGGTGAATGGTGTAAGCACTAGCAGCCAGAATTGCAGGGAAAGCTCATACTTCCTGCGAGCCTGTGATCTTTTTCTCTCTCATCATAAAGATAGCTTGAGCGAACTCTTTCAAGGTTTCTTTTCACTTATTTTTTTACTGTCTTGCAAAAACAAAAAACAAAGACCACTAAGAACGATTCCACCCCCTCCTTATTTTTCAAATGTTTTGTTTTGCTTTGAATTTAGGGTTTCTCTTCCGTTTGACTCTTACATTCATATCCACACGGTTCATAGGCTTCAGAGTCATTTCAAGCATGGGAACTTGGTGTTACCTTCCTTTACTTGATGGTACTGAAGGACTCACGGGAGGGCAGCCGATTTGTGATGAAGCGCTATGTTTTGGTGTGAAAAACCTGGTTTGCTTAAGAACAGAAATACCTGTCTGTGGAGGCAACGAGTAAAAAAAGAAACAATTAACAGCTTGATTTGAGTAGCCAACAGGAAAGGTTCCTTTCACATTTACATTAAAACTATTCTATAGTCACTAATGCACCATAATTCAAATTCTGTTCTCAAAGGTACAGACGATAAAGCAGTGCCATTTGTTGCTGTGGTCCTATTCTCAAATGCATGGACAATTGTTCCCCTCTTTTTAAAATAATGCTTGTATCTGGGATGCAAGCTATGCTATCTTTTTAAATACATTTTTAAAGTATTTATTAATGAACCAAAGGAAATCAGATGCTTTCTGTAAGCATCAGAATATATAATACATAGTGATTTGACTATGAATTTTAAATCCACATTTTAATATTAGTGGGATATTGCAAAGACATTCCTTCTAAAGTTTTAATATTCCTTTTATTAAGGGTCTCAGGGAGGGTAAATTAGTCAGCCATATTTATTTTCCAGAGATATAAGGAATTGCTACGTTTTTTAATTAACTTTTTAAAAAAAAAATTTAAATGCCACCAAACTCATGTGGGTTGCACTGCTTTTTGAACCAATAAGTGTTGGTATGCACTTTGTTCAGAAACACTGTGTACTTTTTCAAAATTAGTTTCATGTAAAGTGATTGGATCCCCTAGATTAGTGGAAAAAGCTGATTAACCAGCTACTCATAGGCTGCTAATTAAGTCATTGCCAATGTCTTGGTTTTTCAGTTTTGCCTCCGTGATAAATCAATACATGAAAGAATGGGGCGGGGTGAAGGAAGGGAGGATTGCTTTAGAACAGGTGAGGTGAAATTGGCATTTGGATAGACTGCAGCTAACGGTGAGACTTCTCTCAACAGATGTTACCGCGCCCGGCCTCTAGCTGCCGTCGTGTCGTCTGTTGAGGTAGTGAGGCGGTAGGTACCTTAAACTTTTAATTTCCGAAATTGATGACAGCCCTCAGGCATGTAATTCTGGAAATGGAATTCCTGTAACTTTTTTGCATTTGCAGTTTGCCCTACAATTAGTAGGCAGCGCGTAAAAACACTAGTGTAGATTATAAAGATATATATTAAAAGAGGACCAGAAATACTTGGTATTCAGTGGCACAGTAAGCAGGTTGTAAAAACGAAACAAAACAAAACAAAAAACCAAAAGCACAGTGTTAACGCTTGCAAGTTTCCATTTGTTTTAATTCCACACGATCTTTCACACGCGTGCGCGCGCACACACACAGAGCTTACCTGACTTGCTCTGCTCGAGTCATGCAGTTTTTAAAAAAAGGTAAAGACATCTGGACACCCACAAGATCTTTTAATCAAAACAGTTCAGTTTCAATCTGGATCTTTAAAAACATTGGCAGAAGCTTCTGTGAGTTTAGTTCCACTAAGATGTTCCACCTGCCTTATCAAGACCATTCTCAGTCTACTTTTTTAAGCTACCGTATCTTAAATTATTGAAAATTTATTAATTGCTGAATATATAATAACCTTTGCTTGTATGTAACCGAAAATGGTTTAAGAGCCAACATTTAGAGTATGACAATGGAGCTGAACAGTTTTTAATGCGCAAGCAGTTCTGTTCTTGTGTATGACTTGTAACCTTAATTTACTGTGTAAAGATGGTTACATTATTTCCTTAGCTTTGTTTGTTGGAGACAAATAGAGAATGCTTGTTAAGTATGTCAAAACATAATCTTATCTTGTGAATTTTTGTTAATGTATTATACGAGCTATATTTTTCATTTGCCCAGAAAGACAGCTTGTATAACGCTTCCGGAAGTTTCTGCTCTGTAACGTCTTTAGAGCTGACAGTCTGTTAGGTTTGTTTTTTTCTTCATGCTAAAGTGTCAGTTGGTGGTTTTGTGAACTGGTCAGAAATTCACAGGTCTTAAATGTTTTGGGAAAATTTATATTGGACACTGCTCTTTGTCTAGCAAATAAAAGATGTTAATATATTCCTGTTACTGGCATGTGCACGACTATGTTATTAGAAGCCACTTTATCATTTTCCTGCTTTAAATAGAAATGTCTATTTATGAATTCTGCTTGTAGTTTTTTCACAAATAAAATAGTAAAATTTACACGGAAATCTTTATTTTCTTGTGTATAGATTTTAGCCCTTAGGAAGATGGTTGTTACTTTTCGTACTTGGATTTTTAGCTTGTGGGATATTTCCAATGGGAGCAGGAGGCTAAGGAGGACTCTAGTTGTTTATCAGAAGCGCGCAAGTGGATTTGGGTGTCTCGGGACATGTCTCTAAGCTGCAGCAGCAAGCATAATTGAACAAAAGGATGTCCAGATGGGGGAAGAAAACCAGCTAATGTATATAAGCTCATCCTTTGAGATCGGTTGCAGTGACTTAAAGGAGACGATGGCTGACAACAGTTAAGCGGATGACTGAAAACCCTCCGAAGAAAACCCATTTCTGGCCAAGTGCAGTTAGGTACCCTGTGACTCGGATGTCCGTGAAATGCAGCGTCAGGCTCAAACAGAGCTAGAGGGACTGCTGCCGAGAGCTCACGGCAGCCGCTGTACCCTTCCAAAGAATATGGAAACCACTCGAAACACTTCAAGATCCACCCCCGGTTACTCTTCTTTGTCCTGCGTTTGCACTTGAACTAGCACTGAAAGGAAGACCGTGTAAAGCGGTGCAGGACGCCGAATTGGAAAATGGGCCTGTCCTGGTAAGAGGAAACAACAAACCACGTTCTCCTTGTCCTTTTCCAGTACCCAGTCCTAACCGAGGTCTGACTCCTCGGAAGTCTCAGAAAGGATCCGGAAGGGTGGAAGGGCAGGGATCAGATGATGTCTCCTGTTTCCCAGGGGCCAGTGTGGGTACAGATGGGCGATGGGCTGTACCCCTCACCCCTCAGCTTTCTTTGGTACCTGAGGAGTCCTGTATGAGGGTCTCCACTGCTGGTGACAGTGGCTCCCCCCCTTTTGGGGATGGAAGCTGCCCCTCACCCTAGATAGAGGCATACAGCAAGAGGTCGGCCCTTCGAGTGAAAGTGCAAGGATGTCTCTTAGGGAAAGACTATGGATCCTTTCTAGTCATGAGGACAAGAGGGGAGGCAAAGGCTCCTTTCCTCTTGCCCTCGGCTAAACCCCAGCATTGACACGTCAACCCCCCACTGAGGAACACCGTGGCAAGGATGTGACACCAGCATGGTAAGACACTGACTAAATTGGTGTTGGTCAAGGATAGGATGACCTCTGAAGCTGGAAAGTGCCCAGTCTTGTGCTCTGCCTTCAGAGTCCTGTGATGTGGCAACCAGCCAGCCTCTGTCTGGGGCAGCAAAGAGAAGATGAGGGGTGTACGGGAGGCCCTTGGTCTGTCTCGTCCCTGACCTCCCTGCAGTTCTGAAGAGTTCTTCTCAACCCTTAAAATCGCAGCAAGGAGAGGTTCAGAACCATCTTCGTATTGGAATTAGAAACTTGATCAAGGTCCTGTCAAAGAAGTCAGCGTCTAACCTGGCGGCCCCTTACGGTGTTAGGAAGGCTCAGTCTTCTCCCCGGCGGTCTGGGCTCTGCTACAGGCAAGGGAAATGGACCACGGAAAACTGCAGGGAAGGCTCTGGTTTTTCTAGAAAAAGTCATGGGACATGTCTGGAAAGACGACGGAGGGACTCAGGTCAGGGCAGACCCTCGAGTGAAAGCGGATTACCCAGGTGTCCTGTTGTGCCTGGTAAACCTGCCTTCTCTCCAGGCGTTCATCACAAAGCTGCGACGGGGGGCTGCGACGGGGCGTCCGGCGACTGGGTGTCTCTGTAGTGCCGATTACGCAGCTCTGCCGGCACGCAGCTGAGGGGGACGAGTGGATTCAGACTGCAAGTGGCCCACTCCTGCACGTGCTTCTGGCCTAGCCCAGGCATCCAAGTGACACCCCACTCCCGTTTTCCCATCTCCAGCCTGTGCTGGACATGTGTCAGTCACAGTGCTCTCTCTCTCTCAGCTCAGTTCCGACTCCAAAACCTCAGCACAGCTCTGCAGGCTTCATGAGCCCGCATTCCAGTGTGGAAGAACTCATTGGCCATTCCTGCCCCGGACCAAGCCCCCCTCCAGAGCAGTTGGAGAAGGAGAACCCTACAAGGCTGATTTTAAGCCACTCTTCGGTTGTGGGGCACTCCTTGGGGCCACTGGAATTCCAAACAGAAGGGCAGCTGAGAGGCTTGGAGGAGCGAGGAAAGAAGAAAACTAAATATCCAACGCCAATTCTTCAGAAGACTCAGTTTTCCTGTTCAGAATGGGAGCGGAGGAGGCGGCCAGGGCTGAGCACTGTGGCTTTAAATGCCAGACCCATAGGCCTGCTGGCAGTGATGGGTGTCGCCATGCAGGTCCGCCATGTAGGCCAGACCGGGACCGCCCAGGCTGTCACACCGGTTCTGCCAACCCCAGGGACTCTCAGGTAACAGGGCAAACCACCCAACGGATGTGATTCCTGGAAGCAGCAAGGTACGCCCTTGGAGTCAGAACTCTGGAAGACTCCCACCTCTACCTGAAGGGGTGACCTTGGGCAAGTGAGCCGCCTTAGGCTCATTTCCCTCATCTCTGGAACAAGCCTTCCTCCTCTGCCCTGTTCCCTGCTCCCAGGGGCAGTGGGCCAGTGCCCCCGTGGTGGTCTCTGTCGTGCTTTTAATACCGAGAGGAATCTGAATACCGATTCAGAGTTCTGAATCTTCTTTTCAGAACATTCGCTCGGATGCTTCACTGCTGTCAACGCTGGCAATGCATGAGAAAGGTGTGTTCTGTTTTGTATTGTTTTTTTCTTTTTATATTATATGCATGCTTATTAAATATATATATCTGTTGCCCCCTGGCCCAGAGCAGTTGGTTGCAAGCCACGTGCAAATCGATCCAGTGGTATTTTTCACAGGTTTGGTGTTTCCGTATCTACAAACCATGTTACAATGAATACGGCTTTTCTTCATTAAAAGTTGGATTTTTTTAAACGACGTTCACCGCGCTGTTATGATCAAAAAAGAAAAGGTTCCCAGTCGGCGGGAGACTTTGGGACCCCCAGGGTGCCTGGCATCACTCACGGAGGAGCTCAGTAAGCGCTGGCTGTGGGTTACACACGTGTACCGCCCCTGCTTCCACATATGTGCATACCTATGTCTGTGTGCACATGCGTACTGATGGGGAAGCTTTCTCACTCGTGCATGAATGTCACAAGCTCCTGGCATAGAGAAGTTTGGGCTACAAACCACCAGATCAGCCACAAATGCACTCATGGAGAGTGAATTGTAGACAAGAACCATTTTTTCAGCCTGAGTAATTCAGCCGTCACAGCAGCCCCAGAAGCAGGAGAGCCCCGAGTATGGGAGCAAGGTGGATATATAAATTGTATTCATCGCCTCTTCACATAAAGGAATTTGTACCCGTTTGGAGAAGTCTCCAGTAGAGTTATCTCATTGGCTGGAATTAGAACAGTCTGCCAGAGTGGAAAATGTGTGAATGCGAGGCACTCCCAAGAGGCAAGACCCTCTAATAAATTATCCTGTAATGTTCCAGCGACGCCTGCGTGCAGAGACCATCCTGACGATGCCTACAGAGGAAGCAAACAAATAGACTAATAAGAGGGAGAATTGCAAGCACCTCCATTCATCTGGGAGCAATCAGCGGCCGCCGGTGGACAGATGGGCCAGCTTGCCTGTGTGGCCAGCAGAGGTGGGGACCACTCTGGTGGCCTCCAAGCAGGGGCGGGCGCGCTGACAACTGGCTGGGCTCGCTACTCTTCTGTAGAAGCCCGTAAATCCCTAGCGGGAACTTAGGCCTCGATGGCACTGAGTGAACTGGGGATGGCGGGCAGGCGTGGCGGGTCCTGGGAACGACAGTTGCCTGGGACTCTTTTTTATGTTCCCAGCTCTGGGACAATTCCTCATCTCATCCCGACTCGAAATCCAATCCTCTTTACGTGGAGGGGCATCACCTTAGCGAAATTTATTTAAGCAGCAAGAACAGCACACTTTCTTGGTACTGATTTTAGTGCCTTACTAGCTCACTTAATCCTCACGGAAACACTATGGAGTAGAGTCAGGGTGGGCAAATTACAGCCCATGGGCCAAACCCTTCCCCACTGCCTCTTTCTGTACAGCCCATGAGCTAAGGATGGATTTTACATTTTTAAATGGTTGAAAAAATGTTTAAAGAATATTTGTGATGCAAAATTCAAATTTCAGTGACTATAAATAAAGTTTTATTAGGACACAGCCACGCCCATTCATTCATGTGTTATCTGTGACTGCTTTCCTGCTACGAAGGCAGAGTGGAGTTGTTGCAGTGGAGACCGCGTGGCCCACAGAGCCTACAATATTTATTATCTGGCCCCTTGAGAAAAAAATGTGCTGCTCCCTGGAATACACTCCCATCTGTCACATTCTATGAGGTGAGCACTGACATCGCCCTCAGAGTCTAGAAGGGTTACTGGCAGAGTCTGGGCTGGATAAATGGTTGTGGAATGAAGGCATCACTGCCTGCCTGTTTTACAAATGAGGAAACTTGGAGCGCAGAGATTTTAAGGAACTTGCCCAAGGCCACCCAGCTAGTAAGTGGAGGAATTGGAATTTGAATCAAGGCCGTCTAATCCAGAGTCCTGGCTTTTAGTGTTCAAGAGGCTGAATGGGCAGCTTCCTCCAAAGTATATTCCTTGAACACAAGTTAGGCCAGATGCCTAGCTGTGGCCAAATAAATTTGGTTGAAATCCCGTTAATATAGAAGCCCTCTTGGAATTTCACTGTGATCATTAGCATATCAAAGGCTCTGAGAAGTCCCGCAGGAAAGAAACCCATTTCAGTTTCTTTAATATGGTGTTTTTAAAACTTATTCCACCAACTAATATAACTCTGGGGGGAGCATTTGTGAAAAGACTTGTAGATAAGACTTACTGGGTACATACAGATGGCCTGTGGCCACGAGAAAATTATTGAGCCTCTCTGAACCTGTTTTATTTTTTCTCTGTAGGATGGTAACCAGCGCATGAAGATTTAGTGAGCTGCTAAGTCCCTGGGTCCTGGTAAGATATCTACAAATGTCAGTTTCCTCCTCCACAGGGTAACTCGGGTGTCCTGCACACTTGCCATTTCCTACCCGTGAGGGCATGTGGAACCCCAGTAGCCTTCCACAGGGATAGCTCATGTCACCTTCAGGTGCCTACTAGTTACGAGGGTCCGACCACTCAGGGCTGTAAAACAGAACCCTCAGTGCAGGAGAGGAAGGTCTGGCATCCTAACTGCGGACAGGAGAGAACACGCCCCCCCCACCCCCGCACCGGGCATGTGCGTGCCAGCAGCCTGGTCCTGGCGGGCTAGCCTGAGCTCTCCACCTCGTGGGTTTCTCCTCCGTCCCTTTCTGGGACATCTAACAGTGTGCCCCGGTTGTCAGCTGCACTCGGCAATCTGCTCTCATCTAAGTCACACTCCTGCTTAAGTAAGTCCTTCTTGACTCCCTGGACGCCGGAAGCCTTTCTTCCTGACAGCAGGTGAGGCATTGGCCGCCACTTGACGTGACCATCCACTTCCATGCCTGTGAAAGTCCCCGCCGCCCGTGAGCCAGACATCTGAAGAGTTTGCTTAATAGAGTCCCCGGCGCGGCGCGGAGAAGGGGGGTCGGGGGGCGGGGTTGCTGCTGTGCTGGGTCCCAGCCGCCCTTCCCTCCCCAGTGCTACAGGATGGCCAGGAGTGGGCAGGGGATGGGCTGGGGGCTGGGGAAGGGGACAGAGAAGGGGAAGGGCCCGGGGAGGCAAGGTGGCAGGCTACTGGGCTGGCAGGAGTGGCTGGGCCGTCTGGACCGCAGTGTCGTTACTGGAAACACGGAGGAATGAAATCCAAGACCTACATGACCTTGTATCCTCGTTTCTGCCCATCATGTCCCCTGCAAAGGGAGAGGGGTCCTGCAGCCTAGTGGGGCAGGGGCAGGAGGAGGGGTGGAGGTCTGTCTGGCAGAGCGGTTCCGGTTCCAGGCACTGCAGCGGGCAAACAGAGCCAGAGGCCCTCTCCCGTGCAATGCTGAGTGCCTCCGATACCCTCCCTCCCTTCCCGCAGCCCTCTCCGAACGGAAGATTCTGGCTTCTCCTTCCCAACTCTCTTGGAGAACAGGCTTTCCGGTAGTAAGACCAGGGATGCAGATGGGGTGAGCATCCCAAGAGGCAGCAGGCCCCGTGGGGGGAGCCCAGATGGGGGCCAGCACTCCACCCCTTGCCTCCAAGGACTTACCCTTTTTTTTTTTAAAGCTTTTATTTATTTATTTGAGAGAGAAAGACAAGAGTGAGAGAATGAGTGGGAGGAGGGGCACAGGGAGAAGCAGACTCCCTGTGGAGCAGGGAGCCCGATGTGGGGCTCAATCCCAGGACTCTGGGATCAGGACCTAAGCCGAAGGCAACGCTTAACCGACTGAGCCACCCAGGCATCCCGGGGCTTAACCTTTTATTTCCCCAGTTTTGTATGCCCCTGCTTGGCTGTTTTCTCTTAGTTTGTCGGGTATCAGCACATTTCCCTCTACTCTGCCCACTCTAAGTCTTTGCCTGCAAGGAGTCCACCCTGGAAATGAGAGTCCAGCTGACCTCCTGTTAAGCAACCATCACAAGACTGTACAAGAACACGACACTCCTTACACCTTGATAGCCCTTGCCCGGTGTTGCCAAGTGCACAGCCAGACTGAAATCAGTCTGATTAGCAGGGCCATATTTGAATATAAAAACAAGGACATCTTCCAGTTATGCAGTAGAGACTCTTAATGTCCTCGCATGATAGGAGGGAGGCAAACATGCTTTAATTTTGTCTGATTCCTCAGGCTTCCATCTTGGAACTTTAAGGTGATGGCTGGAACTCTGTCAGTCACTGTGGATCTTGAGGTCATCTTAAGGATGGGAGCTACGTAGTAAGGATTAAAAGAGCTGAAAGAGGGGTGCCTGGGTGGCTCAGTGGGTTAAAGCCTCTGCCTTTGGCTTAGGTCATGGTCTCAGGGTCCTAGGATTGAGCCCCGCACGGGCTCTCTGCTCAGCAGGAAGCCTGCTTCCCCCTCTCTCTGCTTACCTCTCTTCCTACTTGTGATTTCTCTCTTTCTCTGTCAAATAAATAAATAAAATCTTTAAAAATAAAAATAAAAATAAATAAAAGTTAAAAAAAAAAAGAAAAAAAGCTGAAAGATAGAGCCTGGGTCCTGGATGGCTCCGTGGAGCTGTCGTCCTAGTGTGCCTGCCTGGTTCCTGACCCCTTATAGGTGAGATGTAAACTTTTATTTAAACTTTTATTTAAATATTGTATTTTATTTAAATATCGTATTAGTTAGGGCTCTCCAGAGAAAAAGAACCAGCGGGAGATATATGTATCTCCACTGCAGGCCAAGAAGGATCCAGACAATTTTGGCGTGACTCTCACTTCCCATATGTGACTTTCTCCCTGAAGAACAAAGGATGTGTTTTCAGCAGGAATGTGGTGGTGACATGAGTTAATGGGCTGCTGTCGGGGAGCTTCAAGCTTCAGAAATCCCCACCCAAATCAGCCAGCTCAGGCTGTGTTCTGCTGCTGTAACAAATCACCTCCAATCTGCAAAGCTCACAAAAGCGAAGGTTGGTTTCTCACCCAGGCTATGAGTCTCGCCCAGCTCCACTTCCTGTCGTCTTTACTCTGGAACCCAGGCTCACTC
Organism: Potos flavus; assembly: GCA_028534135.1. Lineage (NCBI taxonomy): Eukaryota > Metazoa > Chordata > Mammalia > Carnivora > Procyonidae > Potos > Potos flavus. The sequence goes on along the minus strand of CM052898.1, from coordinate 33,491,582 downwards.
CGGGATATTACTGTCTGTCTTGAGGCAGAAGGGATAGCAAAACATGCCTGGCCTCTTCCGGTCACTGCTTAGAGGTGACATATGTCACTTCCACTCACATTTTATTAGCCAAAGCCTCACACGACCACACGGGATAGGGAGGTACAGTCATCCCCCAGGCTGGGTGCCACGGGGTGGGGTGGCAAATATTTTGAGCATTAACTAGTCTACCACACCATTTTGCTGGACTATAAGAATATAAACAGAAATCGACCAAGAATGAGAAAGAACAAATTCCAACTTCACGTCCTCCGTTCCAATCCCTTCACCCTCCCGTATCCAAGGAGAGATTCCGAGCAGAAAAAAATGGGTTTCCCCTTCTGGCTGACTTGTTAACAATGGGAGAAACAGGAAGCCGGGTGGAGGCACGTGGAGCTCCGGGAGAGCCAGGCTGAAGATTAATACCGCCCCACGTTCCCAGTCACCTTTTTGCTTCTAGTCTGATTCCTCTAGAGTGAAAACTGGGAAATGTTCCTAAAGTGGGGGAATTCTGTGGTCTGAGGTTTTGGGTTGGGGAAGAGATGAAATTTCAGTTACGTATTTAATTGCTTCTGCTCTGGAAGGTCTTTGTGTGAGTCTGGTCCATCTCTGGCGCCCTTGATGCCGAGTCTGCTGTGCGATCCCAAGGCAGGACCCTTAAGAAGCATATGTGCTCCATACTCTACCCTTAGCCCATCTCTTGTTGCCCTCAGTCCTGGTCTTTACATTGGGACACTTTAACATATAGTGGGTGCTCCCTAAATACACCCTACTCCACATGCCCGTAGCCTAAAGAATCTCCTGGATCAACAGGTCATATTAAGTGTTAGGGATTGAATTGTGTCCCCCCAAATTCTTATGCCGAAACTCTAACTCCCTATGTGACCTATTTGAAGATAAGGCCTTTAAAGACATGTACAATTTAACTGAGGTCATAAGAAGGGGTTCCTTAAGAAGACTGGTGTCCTAATAAGAAGAGGTAGTGGGGTGCCTGGGTGGCTCAGTGGGTTAAGCCACTGCCTTCAGCTCGGGTCATGATCTCAGGGTCCTGGGATCGAGCCCCGCATCGGGCTCTCTGCTCATCAGGGAGCCTGCTTCCTTCTCTCTCTCTGCCTGCCTCTCTGCCTACTTGTGATCTCTCTCTGTCAAATAAATAAATAAAATCTTAAAAAAAAAAAAAAAGAGGTAGAGACACCAGAGGCCTGTCTGTGTCACCACACACAGAGAAAAGGCCACATAAGGGCATAAGAGGGCAGCTGTCTCCAAGTCAAGGAGAGAGGCCTTGCCAGAGACCATCCTGGCTGGTGTCTTGATCTTAGACTTCCAGAACTGTGAAAAAATAAATATCCCTTCTTTAAGCCACCCTTAAGGCAGTATTTTGTTACGCAGTCCTAGCTGACTAATACATTGAGTAAGAGTGGCCCCAACTTCCAGTCCCACTTCCCTTCTCTTCCATTTCCCCTTCTTTAGAGGAAACTTTTTTATACCTTATCACCATTTCTTTGGTACTTCTTTCTATATGTCATAAGAATCATGTCCAGTGGGCTCCTTCCTGTGTTTTCATCTTACCTGTTACCTCTTGACTTCTGCTATGGGAGGTGAGATTTTTAGCTCTCTTTTCCTTCTGCCATTTTCACTCTACAAATGTAGACCTCTCCCTGACCTCTGCCCCACTCTCTGTATAATTATGTCATATTTGATTAGATCAATATCAGTATTTATATTATTTTGACTATAAAAGTGTACATCATGGTGGAGTTTTATGGTAAAACTATGATTACTTTGTCTTTCCTTTCTTTTGTTTTTTCCGGAGTGATTATTTTTGTTTGTTTGCTTATTTCTCTATGTATTTATCACCAATTCGAAAACAAACATACCCAGGCTTAGTCAGGGTCCTGGTCAGACAGAGCTTGTCACTGACATACTATGGGCTTTCAATCCAAGGGCTATCCATGAAAGGTCTATTGAGAGAAGCGTGGACAAGTATGGAGAGGTACCCCCAGACTTTAGCAACAGGGGGAAACCATTACCAGTGCCAGGCCTGAAGGGCAAAGGGGGGAAATAGGGTTACTGGAGCCCAGTGGATTCAGAGCTGTGGAGGAGGGGCCGCCTTGCAGGATTTGTGGTCAGGGAGGGGTAGATGATGGAGCCGCTGCCAAGATGGTGGCATCAAGCAGGCAGAGAGGGGCACGAAAGACGCTTGACCTCCTGTGCTTCATCCCCTCGCATCTCCTGCCGGTGTTGCCCATTAGCCAACCCAACAGGAAGCCAAGGGTGAGGGAGCCCAGAGTTGTAATCTATTGGGATAGCCTCCTGGAAGCTGCTGGTCAGAAAAAGGGGAGGAAATGCAAAGGGGAAGGTGAAACTAAAGGCTAATTAGTACTCTAACTGGCCTGTCCTCTCATTTTTTGCCAACAGAATCATTGGTTTCAGGTGTCCTAGTTGTAGCTTCTTAGAGATTTCTCTCCTAGAGTCTCCTGACCTGTCTCCATCCAGGCTGTCACGGTGGGACCTCCCTTGACCATCATCCTGGCATGTCCTTCCTTCTCTTCTCCACAGTATCTCCTGTTTCCTGCCATCCTGGTCTTCCTCTTTCTTGCTTTACTCCCTCATTTTAGTGGAGCTCATCCTCCAGTAGTTTCCTGAGAAAGGATGTGCATGTGAGAGCTTTTTTCTTTGAGACTTCTCAAGACCAACAATGTCTTTACTCTTCCTTCATACCCACCTGCTACAATCTAGTCTTGGAAGTCATTTATCTTCCTCACATCTGGTGACGCTGATAAGAAGCCTAAAGCCCTCTGGTTCCCGATCCTGTGTGTGAAACACATTTTTTTTTCCTCTCTGGACATTTAAAGAAGCTTACCTGGGGGTGCCTGGCTGGTTCAGTCAGTTGAGCATGTAACTCTTGGTCTCAGGGATGTGAGTTTGAGCCCCACATTGGGTGCAGAGATTACTTAAAAATAAAACCTTAGGGGTGCCTGGGTGGCTGAGTTGGTTTAAATGTCCGACTCTTGATTTCAGCTCACGGTCATGGGATCGAGCCCCACATTGGGGCTCAGTGGGGAGTCTGCTTGGTATTCTCTCCCTCTCCCTCTGAAGTTCTTCTGTGTCCCCAGTACACTGACACTTCATGACTGTATTCTTTGGTGTGGGTCTATTTTCACAGCTGTGCCCAAAGCCCAGTGGGTGCTTTCAATCCCCAAAGTCTAGTCATTCCATGTTGGGAGACTCCCTTGAACTATTTCACTGATGCCTTCATTTTCTCTTTTTCTTTCTGGAACTTCTGTTATCCAGATATTTTACCTCCTCTGATTTTCTTGTGATTTCTGTTTTGTGTTCTTTTTAGAATTTTGTTCTTCTTAGGAAGAAACGACCTCATGCTATGGGCTGAATTGTGTCCCCCAGAAGACATTGAAGTCCTAACCCCCAGTGTCTCTGAATGTGACCTTATTTGGAAATAGAGTCTTCGCAGAGGTAATCAAGTGAAACTGAAGTCAGTGGGTTACGTCCTAATCTGGTACGACGGGTGTCATTATTGCATGGGCAGTTTGGACACAGAGATGGACACGCACATAGGGAGAACACTGGGTGAAAATGAAGGCAGAGATTGGGGTGACATCTCTACAAGATGCAGGACACCAAGAATTGCCAGCAGACCACCAGAAGTGGGGAGAGACGAAGGAACAGATTCTCCTCGTAGAGTCCTCACAAAGAACTGATCTCTACCGATACCCAGATTTTGGATTTCTGGTCTCTGGAACTGTGAGACACCGAATCTCTGTTGCTTTAAGCCCCTCAGTCTGTGGAACTTGGATAGAGCAGCCCCAGGAAACTGATACACTTCATCTTTGCCTTCCATTTCTTCTATGAAGTTCTTCATTTCTTCTGTCATGTTTCCAATTTCCAAGAGCCATTTTTTTGTTGTTCTGTACATTTCCTTTTTGTCATTTCCACCTCTTATTTCATGTCTGCCAGATATTTTCTCATCTGAGAAAATTAATGATGATTTAAAGCTTTCTTTTCTCAGACTAGTCTGCTGTTGTTAAGTTCCTTGTTTTATGTCCTGGTAAAGGCTCTTCTCAGGTGTCTTTAAATCTCCTATTTAAGAGAGGAGGGCTAAGAGCCTATACACACCAAGCCAAGAATAGAGCTTGTTAAATGTAGAAGGATGTGGGGGAACTCTTTTTTGGGGTACCCTGAATGTAAATGTCTTTAGGTCTTTCCATTCTGGGATTCCTGCCTGGAGGTAGAGACATACAGGGAGCAATCTAGAGCCTCAGCCTTCATCGGGGACAGTCACACAGCCTCTGCCTCACACTCTCCGGGAAGTAAACCTCCTTTCTGGAGGGCAGTGGAGAGGGGTGGGTCCCCTGCATCCTGGAGTGAGGGGTGAGCCCAGGGAGCAGATGTGGGAAGCCATCTACTTGGCTTTTTTACTGGCATTTAACCAATCCGCCTTACTTGGTCCTCCCTACCCTTCACCTCTGCTTCTAGAATTACATGAGCAATGAATTCCTGACTTTTTGGCAGATTTGGTTGGTTATTGGTTTTTGTGACTTGGCTTGGATTTGGCTTTCCGCAGGCAATGGCTACCTACCCATCTATTTTCCAGCTTAAAATATTTTCTTTTATTGTCTCCTCTTCATTCTTTCAGACCTGTGGTTTTTTTGCAAAAAACAAAACAAAACAAAACAAAAAAAATTTTACTCTAGTTTAAATGGTGTTCCAAGAGGGAACAAAATGGTATGTGTGCTCAATGCTCTGTCTTTATCTGAAAGTCTCGAGGTCTCTTTTTAAAACTAATTTTCACCTTTGTGATATAAAAACACTCAACAAACTAGGAATAGAAGAGAACTTCCTCAAACTGATGAAAGGCATCCATGTAAAGCCCACATCATACTACATGGTGAAAGAATAAATACTTTCCCCCTTAGATCGGGAACAAAACAGAGATGTTTGCTCTTACCACTTTTATTCAACATTGTACTGGAATTTCTACCTAGGATAATTAGGCAAGAAAATGAAATAAAAGGCACCCCCACATTGGAAACAAATAAGTAAAATTATCTTTATTTGCAGCTGGCATGATCTTATTTATAGAGAATCCTAAGGAATCCACTAAAAAGCTATTACAGCTAAGTTCAGCAAGACTGTAGGATAAAAGAACAATATTAAAGAACCAATTGTATTTCTATATACCAACAATGGACAATCTGAAAATAAAATTAAGAAAATTCCATCAAGACACTGTGATACTGGCATAAGGACAGACATATAGATCAATGGAATAGAATTGAGAGTCCAGAAATACAGTCGGTTGATTTTTTATTTTTTAAAGATTTTATTTATTTATTTGACAGAGAGAGAGAGATCACACAAGTAGCCAGAGAGGCAGGCAGAGAGAGAGGGGGAAGCAGGCTCGCTGCTGAGCAGAGAGCCCGATGCGGGGCTCGAACCCAGGACCCTGAGATCATGACCTGAGCCGAAGGCAGCCCCCAGTCAGTTGATTTTTGACAAGTGTGCCAAAACAACGGAACAGAGGAAGAATAGTCTTTTTGACAAATGCTGCCGGGATAACTGGATGTCCACATACAAAAGAATGAAGCTGGACACCCTACCTCATACCACATACACAATTCAAAATGGATTAAAGACCTAAATGTAAGAGCTAAAACTATAAAGCTCTTAGAAAACACAGGAATAAATTTTCATGACTTTGGATCAGGCAATGATTTCATATATATGATGTCAAAAGCACAAGCAATCAAAAAAATAGGATAAATTGGACTCCATAAAAATTAAACCTTTTGTTCTTCAGAGAACACCATCAAAAAAGTGAAAAGACAATTCATAGAATGGGAGAAAATATTTGCAAATCCTATATTTGTTAAGGGACTTTATAGAATATATAAAGATCTCTTACAATTCGATCATAAAAAGACAACGGTTGGACAACTGATCTGAATAGACTTTTCTCCAATATTCATATACAAATGGTCAATAAGCACATGAAAAGATGCTCAACATCATTAACCATCAGAGAAATACAAATCAAAACCATGGTGGGATACACCTCTTAGGATGGCTATAATAAAAAAAAAAAGTGGATTATAAAAAATGTCGGTGAGAATGTGGAGAAATTTGAACCCTTAGACACTGTTGGTGAGAATGTAAAATGGTAATATACAGACACTTTGGAAAATAGTCTGGAAGTTTTTCAAAAGGTTAAACATTGAGTTACCATATAGCCCAGCAATTCCTGGTTTATGCCAAAGAAATGAAAACAGGAAAACATGTACACAGAATTATTTAGAATAGCCAAAGAGTAAAACAAACAAACAAACAAAAACCCCCACCAAATATCCATCAACTGATGAATGGGTAAATAAAATGCAGTATTTCCATAGAGTTTCCAGTGTTGGCAGTAAAAAGAAACGAAGTACTGAAATGTCTAGAACTGACAAATTTGTAGGACATGTAAAGTGACTGCTAAAGGATACAAGGTTTCTTTTGGGGTGATGAAACGTTCTGAAGTTGATTTTGGTGATGCTCGCATAACTCTGAAAATGGGAAAAATCATTGAGTTGTACATTTTAAATGTTTGACTTGTGTAACGTGGGAATTATATATAAATAAAATTGTTAAAAAACACCAAATTTAGGGGCGCCTGGCTGGCTCAGTTAGTAGAGCATGTGACTCTTGATCTTGTGGTCATCAGTTCGAGCCCCACATGGAGGGGGTAGAGATTACTTAAAAACACACATACACCAATTTTAACAGTCCTGGCATCTGCATTTCTACTATGACCCTTTACATTAATTTTGGAAGAAATTGGGCCGTGCATTAAAAATCAGCATAATGATGGGGTGCCTGGGTGGCTCAGTCAATTAAGCATCCAAGTCTTGGTTTCAGCTTAGGTCATGATCTCAGGGTCCTGAGATCAAGCCCCATAATGGGCTCTCCCCTCAGCATGAGCCTGCTTGAGATTCTTCCTCTCCCTCTGCCACTCCCTGTCCCCGCTCACACTCTCTGCCCTCTAAAATCAATCAGTCAATCTTTAAAACAACAAATCAGCGTAACGACACTATGGATTTGAAGGGAGGTAGTCGGGTCATGGACAGGGGGTCAGGCAGACCGGAGGGGACTCAGACACACCTGTCACTTACTAGCTATGTAGTCTTGGAGGAGTGACTCATCCTCTTCCAGCCTCTGTTTCATGGTCTGTGGAATACGATTAACAATAGAAACAGAAAAAAGGATTTTATGTTCATAGTCAGAACCCTGTTAAATACACTATAGGAAATATGTTGCGATGCTTCTTGTCTGTCTTCTACCCAGGCAGAATGTATTAGAGGGATGTATAAAGCAGGACTCCTTTGGTTGTAAGAGACAGACAACAAAACACAGTAGCTTAAGCAAACAAAAGGAATGAATTGGTTTGTGATGCTGGGAAATCCAGGGGTAGCTTCAGGCATGGCTAGATCCAGGGCCTTAACTGATGACATCTCTCCCTTTTTCCCTTGCTCGCTCTATGGTACCCCTTAAGAGTGAAGACTCTGGAGCCTGATTGCCTGGATTTGAATCTCACTCATTCTGTGACCTTGGGCAAGTTACTTAACCTTCCTATGCCTCAGTTTCCTCATCTGTGATAAGAGTGCTGACCTCAGAGGAAAGTTGTGGGGATTTAGAGAGGTAAGATACATAATGTATGTAGAATAGTGCTTGCCAGAGTCAATACTACATGAATATTTGACCATTATTATTATTATCATTGTGATTTATTTTTGTGGTTCAGCTGCAGCCAGAATATACTCCCATCAGGCAAGAATGTTGGTTGCTAGAAGCTTAAGTGTATATCCCTATAAGACAAAATAATTTTTTTTTCCTTTTAAAGAGGAGGACTGTCTTTACACACCCGCTGTAAGTCCCAGGAATTTGGGTCACGTGCCCATCCCTGACCCAAACAGAGATATGCAGTCCTCCGATAGGCCCAGCCATGATACCCAGGGGCTGGGTACCCTAATGATTGCCTGCTGAGACCCTATGGACACCTATGGAGTTGAAGAGACCAGAGGAAGCAAAAAGTGGCCAGGCAGATAAAAACCAGCCTTGCCCACACCTGCCATAAGGAAGTTTCCAAACATGGCTGGAGAGAACACAAGCCTTCTGGAAAGGCTGCAATGGGGCCATGGCAAGCCGGGAAGTTCATGGCGAAGCTAATGGTGGGGAAGGGGCTCCGTCTTCGAGCCGGCGCCCTACTCTGTGCCAGGCCCCTGTGGTTATCACTAGGAAAACGAGGCCTCTCAGGCTTCCTTGAGGCCAAGGAATGCCATGTGGTATGCATTACCCGCCGAGTAATAGACCGTTTACCTTCCCCAGCGCTGGGAGCAAGCAGACCTAATTGGTGTAGCCACTGGAATATTGTATGTCTGTCATTGTGGTCCCAGAACTTGAGACCCTCTTACTTTTGCAACCAGCACAACATGCTGAAGAGATGGTGGTCTTCAATCTAAATGGAAAAAGCACCGAAACCACATTTTAGACGCCTGTGGATGGTTTGAAGTGGTTTCTGGTTAGTCCCAGCTCCGTCAGGCCATCTGAGAGCTTGGCTGCATCTGGGGCCACTAGAAGCAGGAAGTGAGTTCGCGCGGCCAGCCTGGGTCTGCATTCCCAAATACGGAGTGCAAGGACTCATCTTGGAGAGAAGGAAACAGAAACTTCCAACAAAGGGTTCTTAGAAGTCGGTTTGTAATTAACCTTTCCGTGTAACATGAGATTTCTGAATTAAATGGAGGGGAAAAAAAATAGATTCCATTTTTACAGTGAACAGATACTTGTAAACGGCAGTTCCAATGTGCTTTACAGAGCATTGATTACCATATGCTGGGGATCTTAGTCGATAGGCATGTCTAAACTAATCCAATCTACCTCTTCTTTTTAATTCAGGTTTTCTCCTATGCTTGACAAACCGGCCTCGCGGGGCTCTGCGCGGGGCCGCTGCCCAGCCTCTCGAGCCTGGGGCACCAGCGCCGTAGGGAGGCCCTGCCCTCCTCACCTGCCCTCATTTAATCTGTGACCTCGAGGACGCGTCTCCAAACCGTAATTGAATTCCCATTTGATGTGCTTGACCTCAGCTTCCCACAGAGCCGATTCCCGGTGGACAGAGTGTGGCCGGGACCGGGGAAGCCGCAGCGCTGGCCCCCTGCACCTGACCCCCCCGCTCCCGCACGATGCAGCCTCCAGACAAATCCTGTTTGGCCCCCGGGCTTGAAAAATGTGTCTGAATATGAACGCCTTCAGAGGCCGCCTGAGTTGGCTAGGGCCTCTGTATGTAACCAAGTACCCCAGGCTGGGGGGCTTCCAGGACAGAGATGTATGGTTTCACAGTTGGGGGGTGGCTAGAGGTCCAAAATCAAGGTGTTGGCAGGGGTCCTTTTGAGGGCTGTGGGGGGAAGGACCCATCCCATGCCCTCCTCCTCGGCCCTTTTCTCTCCATATGCCTGCACCTCGTGACCACATTCCCTCTCTTTATAAGGACGCCAGTCACACTGGATTCGAGCTACCCTAACACTCTCATCTTAACGTAATCTGCCAAGACCCCATCTCCTAGTAAGATCTCATTCTGAGGTCCCAGGAGTGAGGACTCCAACAGGAATTTCGAGGGAAGACAACTCAACCTATAATAGATGCCATGGGGCTGCATTTTGCCACGGTCTCTCTTTCATTCACTTGTGCCTGATGCTGGGTGGCTTTCACAAATTCTGTTTCCTCTTGGCCTCTGTGTGCTTGTGGACTGTGGCTCTGCCCCTGTTAGTTCATTCCTTCGTTCTTTCATGTATTCAATCAACAAACGTAATAGTGCCCATGTCGCAAGATTGCTGAGGAAATGAGATAACATATTTACATGTCTAGCTTAACGTCTGGCATATGATAGATTTTCAACAGAGTTTATTCAACCATTCATTTACCGGTATTTATCAAGCACCATTAAATGCCAGGAACAGGGCCGGGCTGCACGTGCAAAGCCAGGCCGTGCCTCCGCCCCTGGAGTGCAAAGTCGGGGAGAGGAAGCAGACCTGCTCCAGAAACCCCCGGCCCAAGCGTGTGCACAACTGTGGTGAGAGCTCTGTTAAGCCGGGGCAGGCGTCCGGGGAACGCAGGGCTGGAGCAGGAAGAGACGGGTGGGAAGGCACACGGGGGGCTCCTGGGGTCAGGCCACTCACAGCTGTGGCTACAGAAAGGCAGTGAGCTTCCTCTGTGCGTCAGGACAATGCTGGGAAAGCTTCACAATCAGAGGCGAGCTGCAGGGGTGAGGTTGGAGTGCGGTGAGAAGGGGAGCATCCCTGGGAAGCAGCAGCAGGCGCGCTGTGGGGAGAGCCGGCAGCTTGGTCTGGAAGAGGAGAGGGGATGGGCAGAAGTGGTTGGCTTGGAAGACTAAGGGGAGACTTGGGTGGGGGGTGGGGGAATGGGCTGCTGGGAGGGCACAGGGAGATACCAAGGATGCCCTGGCTTCCAGACCTGGTGGAGGGGGAGGGGGTGGCTTCCAGCTGAGAAAAATGAGAGGGTCTGTTTTGCAGGGACCTGCTGAATTTGAGACAGAGGAATCGGACTTGATAAAGCCTGAAGAGTTACTGTCAACCGCTGATTCATTCATTCCACAAATATTTATGGAGCCCTTGAGCCCGGTGAGTAGAGTGTTGGACGTCAGGGGTGCCCCAGGAAGCAAGTCAGAGAGCCTTACGCCGCCGCGGACGGCCTGGCGGGGAGGTGGACGGCCAGGTGAGCGCGCGTGATTTCCCTGCAGACGATGCTGACCGGAGACACGGCCTGGTGAGGGGAAAGGGAGTGTGGGGTGCTACCTAAGTTGGAGGGGAAAGGAAAGGTCTCCCTGAAGAGGTGACAAATGAGCTGAAGCCTAAAGGGGAGAGTGAGTCGGAGACCGACGGGAAAGAGCTTGGCAAACATCCCAGGTGGTGGGCACAACACGTGCAAAGGCCTGGACGAGGGAGAGGGAGGTTCATTCAGGATGAAGGAGTGAGAACCTGGGCCAGGTCAGGCACAGACAGAGGCTAAAGGAATGCGTTCACATTTCCCCCAAGGCTGCGAAAAGCCATTCAAGGGGGCTTTAAGCAAGGGAGTGCCAAGTTGGAAAAAAAGCACTGTGGAATTCTAGGGACTCTGCCCATAGATCACTCCCTTTTGCTTAACTTGGTTTGAATTGAGCTTTTGTCACTTGAATCCCAAGGGTCTCGATTAACGCATTTGGGAGGAAAAACTTTGCTGGGGGACGCGTGTTGAGATCCAAGAATCACACAGGATGTTGGAGCTGGATGGGGCCTCCGGGATGAGCCAGGTTAGTAGTGTTCCCACTGCTCCCCGTGAGGACGGAGGCGTGCCAAGGCCCAGGCCTCTTGTGCGACAGCTGCTCTTTCACAGTGCTTTTTCCAAGGCTGTCCTCGCCTAGAACTGGAACCCCTTGAACCAGCTGTGTTGCTGCTCCGTATAGATGGGCAAACTGAGGCCCAGGCAAATGCGTGAATGCCTGAGGCCATGCGGCTGGGAAGAGGTCATGCCAAGAGCAGGACGGGGGTCTGCAGCCCCTTCCGGTGTGCTTTGCAGTGGAGACGGCTGCTTGCCACCAAGGCCCGGACGGGGGAACTTGCTGTGGGGTCAGAAGGTTCGAGGTTCAAAGATGCCCTTCCCAGATCTGGCCAGTGACGGGCTTGAAGAGGCTGCAGCTTTGGGTCCATCCCTCCTGGGAGAGGGATGGAGCCAGGGCCAGATTCGCAGACTGGGGCAGGAAGTACAGAATGAGGAGAAGGAAGGCCCTGACGTTGAACTTCTTTCTGGAGTTCCATACAAGAATGGAGGTGACTCTTGCTGATCCAGGATCCCCTGGGGCTGGCAGTGCCCAGGACAGCGCGGTGCAGCCCAGAATTGGGATTTGGGGTGCAGGCTTTGTAATCAGAGCCGACTTCATGTCCTGGCTCTGCCCCCACTGGATGTGGGGTGTGGGCACATTACCTGAAATCTCCGAGCCTTGCTCTCATCCGATGTAAAGCAGATAGCAGCCTCGCAGCGATATGGTGAGTGCTCAGGGCCTTCTGCCCGTCAGGTGTCTAACACGGTGCCTGGCACCCTGTGAGCACCGGATTAGCCCTTGCTTTGCTCTAGATATTGGACGAGGGCCATTATCTCGCTCAAGTCCACACAGCAGGGCTGGGGACAGGGGGCTAATAGAGGCAGAGCCCGAAGAAGGCTGGACCAGGGGCTGGTCGGCCAATGGGCATTAAAATCCCACCTGACAGTCAATTCCCAGTGGAAATGAAGGGTGGGAGTTCGAGGTCTTCCCAGTTAATGGAACTGTGACTTTTCCTCCAGCCAGCGTCCCTCCGCAAAGGTTCAGGTCGTAGCAACCGCTTGGCACTGTTCGCATGTCTTTGTTTTATTTTTATTTGGATGATGAACCATCAAAGTAAATAAATCGGCTATGTGATTTCAAGTAACTGAAATGAAACAAAACAAAACAGAAGAGAAAAAACTACCTTGCCAAGTTCCAGATTCCTTTCATCCCGGGTTCAGGCCCCTGGAGCTTCTCTGCTGTGGGTCATAGACGGGCTTCCTGCAGGATTTTCCCAAGGCTCAGAGGAGCAGACTGGACAGTCAAACACATCTTTACTCCTCCAGTCCTTTAAAAAGTAAATAAATCTAAAGCTAACATTTCACCGCACCCAGGCACTGTAGCTATGTTTTATATATATATTCTCTCAATCAGTTTCCCCCCTGCCCACAGCCAACAGTTAGTATTATTCCTTCTTGCAGATGGGAACACTGAGGCTCAGAGTGACTTGCCCAAGGTAGCACAGCTGATAAAGATCCTGAGAGATCCCAGAGGGTAAGGCAAATTGCAGGACTCCAGAAAAGATGCTGGAACTCCTTTTGGCCTGTGGAGACTTTCTCGGGTAGGAGTTGAAATATGGCCGCCATGTTAAAGTATGGCGGCTCTCGGTTCTGAGGGGATGTTGGCAGAGCTCAAAGTACTAACTTCCTGAAAGACTGTTGACTTCAAAGAATGGTGGTCTCCTTCAACATAAAAACCTCCAGATTTTGTTGTTAAGATGCCACCTAACCAGCGACTCGTCCCAAATCTTAGGAACTTAACAAAAACAACCATCTATGTGTCTTGCTCTTGGGTCCGTAGGTCATCTGGGGTAGCTCTGCTTTAGGCCGGGTCTATGATCAGGTATGTTCCATGTATTTCTTTGCTCTGCAACCTGTAGTTACCCAGAGGATGTCTTATGGTAAATGGCGGAAGCACAGAAGACCGAACTAAATGAAATAAACACATTTAAAGCTGTGTTCCCACACACTCACCTATTCCCTGTTGGCCACAGGCTCTAATGGCCCAGCATACCATGAGTTCAGGGAGAGGTGCAATCCGCTTCCTCTACAATCCAATCCACCACACAAAGGCAGCTTACCCCAAGGCCATCTTGCCTTGCTGCAGTAGGAGAAGCCCTTGCCTCCTTTTTTCATGAGGATGAAGTTGGAGATTTTCCAAAGGAATTTTACCAAAGACTAAAGGGAGAAACAGGAGGTAGTGGGTGCCAGTTGGTTCTGCTTGCCAAGAATCTATTCTGCTGGTACATGATTCCTGATTTCCCTTGGGTGAATCACCTCCCCCCGTTTTCATTCTCTGTGATTTTGGGGACAGAGGTTGCTGTCCTCACCTACTCGCTTCAGGGGCAGACACCTGATCCATTTCTGGCCAATGGGGATGCGGCAACCCCTTGACCAAATGATTGGTTCTGGGCTGGTCATGTGATCCAAGCTGGGTCAATGAAAATAATGCCTAGTACTTGTGCTTGAACTATTAGAATAGAAGGTCCCGCTTCCAGTGAGTCTGGAAAACAGAGTAGAAACCTGGAGCTTCCAGTAGCCATCTTTGTACCTCTGGTACCATAAAGTGAAGCTGATCCTGAGGAAAACAAAGCCAAGGGATAAGACAGAAATGTGAGAACATTGTTTGAGCGTCTAGATCCAGCTGTGCCTGAAAGCCCTGAACTCTACAATAAATTCTTTTTGGGGATAGAGGTGGGCTTAAGTTTGATAATTGTCCCTTGCAACCAAAAACACCTTACTAATTCAGAAATAGAGTTAAAGGTGGTACAGTGAGGTGGCTAAGACGAGCCCTGGGTTCAAACCCTGGCCTTGTCACTGAGAGCCGTGTCCCCTTGTGCTGCCTCCATCTCCTTATCTGTAAAATTAGGGATTGCTGTGCTGGTAAACCATAAGAAACAGGTCGTGTGGGTTCGACAAATTGTAGATATTCATTGCATGATGTTTATTACAACCAAAGGATTCAGAAGCAGACTTCCTGTCCTCCCTGGGCGAGTATCCAGCTTCACGGTTTGTTTGCCCACAGATCCCACAAGTCACACGACACCCCTTCCTGTCGCCCGTGGGAGGATGGGGTTGGCACAAGCTCTGAGCGCTGGCAGGCTGTACCTTCTCTCCCAGAGCCTCTTTCTCGCCTGCCCTCCCAGCCAGCTTCTGGGCCCAGCGGGCTCAGCACCTGGGAAATGCCACCGTGCCTGCCCCAGCACCACCATGTACCCCGGGGCCAGGGGGGTGGGGTGAGGGGAGGTCCCTCGCTCTCACAGGAGCACAGGCTCTTGACCATAGCGGACCAGAAGCCCCCGGGAACGGGTGCCTTCTGCTTGGGTGGAGGTGGGTGGGGGGGCAGACTGAGACTCTCGGGGCCTCCAGCCAGGAAGTGGCACAGCCAGAATTCAGAGCCCGGTCTCTGCCTCCACCCTGCTCCCCACCCTCTACTCCTTTCCTGTGGGGCAAGGGTGGGGCTATGTCAGCACTTCCCCACGTGGGGGTCACACACAGTTTGAGGGGACATGACACGAAACGTCATAAATTTTGACAGCTTTCTGTTTCTATGGGCGATTATCCCCCAGCCTGTCCCGCAGGAGGAGGCCGGGCCCAGGAGGATGGGGAGTCACGTCTGCATCATCCCTGCCGCGTTTACGGAGCCTTGGATGCCGTCTGGTATGTAGTCAGGGCTTCACAAGTGTTCTGGGGACTGCCTACGTGAAGGAGGCTGGATGGAATGAATGCCAAGTGGTGCCGGCTCCCCCTCCTTGTTGGGGAAGCGCTCTCTGGAAATACAAGGAGTAGGGAGCCAGTGGGTCCCATGAAGACAAATGCTAAGGGAAAAAGAGCAGAGAGGCGTGTGGAAGTGGAAACGGAGGTCTGGTGGAATTGGGGTGCCTGGTTCGGCAAATGGCAGGTGACTTGGCCAGGGTGTCCCTTCCAGCAGACAATTCTGTGATTCGCCGAAGCATGTCCTTAATGGGCCGAAGCAAGAAGGGAGGGTGCCCTTTGCAGGCGTATTCGTTTCTGGTGGCTGTCCTAACAAATTAGCCACAAACTGGGCAGCCGCAGAGCTCCAGAAATGTATTCTCTCACAGCCACTAAAGTCAAGGTGGCGGCAGGGCCACACTCTCTCCGGGGGCTCTGGGAAAGGCTCCTTTGCCAGTTTCGGCTTCTGGCGGCTGCAGGTGTAGGGCGCGCGGCCGCGTCTGCCTCCGTCTGCACATTGGCCCTCTCCTCGGTCAGCATCTTCTCTTCTGTCTATCTATTCATTAGAGAGAGTGCGCATGAGTGGGGGGTGGGGGCGGGGCGAGGCCAACTCCCCGCTGAGCCGGGAGCCCCACACGGGACTCAATCCCAGGGCCCCAAGAGCATGACCCGAGCCTAAGGCAGACACTTAACCAACTGAGCCACCAGGCGCCCCTCTCTTCTGTCTCTTAAAAGCACACTTGTCGGGGCGCCTGGGTGGCTCAGTGGGTTAAAGCCTCTGCCTTCGGCTCAGGTCATGATCTCAGGGTCCTGGGATCGAGCCCCACATCGGGCTCTCTGCTCAGCGGGGAGCCTGCTTCCTCCTCTCTCTCTCTGCCTACTTGTGATCTCTCTCTCTCTGTCAAATAAATAAATAAATAAATAAAAAATCTTAAAAAAAAAGCACACTTGTCGTTAGATTTAGAACCCACCCCAGTAAGCCAGGATGATCCCATCTTGAGACCCTTAATTACATCTGTAAAGGCCCTTTCTCCAAATACAGTCACATTCACAAGTTGCAGGCGTTAGCGCACGGACATCTTTTTAGTGGTCCCCATCCAACCCCCGTACACCTGGGATCGGGATCCCATTCAGCACCAAACCCAGTCCTGCCGTGTCCCCATCTCCAGGGAAGCCCAGCTGGGTCCTGAAGCCTCTCAGGGGATGGGAATCTTGGGGAGCATTTGGCGGGGCCTGAATGAGGAGCGGTCGTCCAGGGGATGTCTCTTCTCTGGCCAGCTGTTTCCGCAGAAGGAAAGAGGTTGAGGTGCTGGGATTTGGTCCCTGGGGAATTCAGTAGGGGCGGGGCCTGGCTGTCCACGTCTCAGGACATATCTAGTCCCTCTGCAGACTTTTATGAGTCTTGCTTTCTGAGTGCTTGTGGGAAGGATGAGGGGACAGGAGTGTCTCCCTAGGGGGGGAGGCCCGAGGACCTGGATGCCAATACGCGTGTGCTGTGGTCACTCATATGTTCATAGATCTATTCATAGATCATCTCCTAGGGGCCGGTGGAAGATAAAGCACTCATTAACATGGGGTCAGTCCTGCTCTCCTGGGGCTTACGGTCTAGGACAAAAGAGAGATTAGGGGTGCCTGGGTGGCTCAGTTAAGCCTCTGCCTTCAGCTCAGGTCATGATCTCAGGGTCCTGGGATCAAGCCCTATACCGTGCTCCCTGCTCAGCAGGAAGCCTGCTTTCCTTCTCCCACTCCCCCTGCTTGTGTTCCTGCTTTCGCCATCTCTTTCTCTCTCTGCCAAATAAATAAATAAAATCTTTAAGGTAGAGAGAGAGATTAAAAGTGAACATATAGATACAATGACAAACTATGATCACTGTAGAAAAGAAATAGACTGGGTATAGAGATTCGGAGTAACAGCCGGGGAGGCCTTTCAGAGGAAATGGTATTTGAGCTAAGACTTAAAGCTGAGGGGAAAGCATTCCAGATGTGGAAACAGCATGTGCAAGGGTCCTGAGGTTAGAAAGAGCCCAGGACATTAGGTAAATGGAAAAATGTCCCATGTGCTGGAATGTAGTCAGTGGGGGGTGAGAGTGGGAGAGGTTAGTAGGTACCAAATCCTGCTGACCCCATGGGCTATGGGAGGAAATTTGGATCTTATTCAAAAGATTTTAAACAGTTTGCAGCATGACTTGGTTCGCTTTACAAAGGATCCCTTTGGGGAACAGGCAGAGAATAAATGATAGGGCAGGGGTTGCCGTCTTCCTCTGTAGAAGTCCAGATTGTAAATATTTTTGGCCTGGGGGGCCGTGTCTTCCCTGCCATGACTAATCAGCACTGCTCCTGTAGAGCACGAAGCAGCCAGAAGCAATTCGTAAGCGACCACGTACGGCTGTGTTCCAATACAACTTTATGAAAACAGGCAGCAGCTAGATTGGCCTCTAGGCAGTGGTTTCCTGATTCCCCTTGCAGGGGAACAAAAGCAGAAATGAGAAGAGCACTGTGGCCCTGGGCAAGTGACCTAACCTCTCCAAGCCTCAGTTTTCTCCTCCGTAGAACGGACACACCTTATCTCACAGAAACTTTGTGAAATTGCAGAGTCTTAACAGAGATAAAGGGCCGAGCACAGAGCCCTGGCTCGTGGGAGGTGCTGGTCACCGCTCGTGTGGCCCTATTATTACATGGATCCAGGATGAGTGTGTTTGTAAAGCAAAGGCTCTAAAACGTGGAGTTGGTAGAGTTCACACCAAGTGCTGGCGCTGGGGTGTGTAGTGTTGATGGAAACGTCTGTGCGTGCACTTGAATGAACGCTGAGGTGACAGTGACTGGGGCCTCCTCTCTGGGAAAGCCGGCAGGCCTCCTGCAGAGCTAGCTCCCTCTCCTTCAGTGTGACATCAGTCACCTCCTGCCACGGCTGGCCTTGTTGATCCTCCTGTCTCCCTCTTCCTCCTTTGGGGAGATACCCTTGCAGCTGCCCCTGCCCTGCCCCTCTGAGCGGCAGAGGGGGGTTAATGACTCCTTGTTTGCACCTTCCCATTGTTTTCCTCCTTTTCTCCCAGTATGGGAAATTTGTAGATTTCAATTTCTGGTAGCTTGGGAGGAAGTAAAGTACAGAGAAGGGCAAAGGGTGCGTTTTTCTTGAAAACTCCTGGCCAGGGAAGGGAGAAGTAGGTACAGAGGGGTGGAAAGGGTATCAAAGAGTATATCTGCGTTCACCTTCTGGCCAGCACGGAGGGGACAGTCCCAGCAGGAAGGCTAATGCAGGGCCTTTCCCACCATGTTGTCGGGTGACTGTCATGGGCACCAGGCTCTGAGAGCAGGGACTTCAGCGGGGGATGGGGGAGGGACCTCCTGAGGCTCTGCTGGCTGGGTCATGAAACCTGGAGAGCCAGAAGCCAGCGGGATGCGCAGACAAGCAAGGAACGTGGCCCGGATCTCAAGGCCGGAAACTGGTGGTCCAGAGTCCAGAGCGAGTGAGTGAGAGAAAGGTCATCAACAAAGATGTTACCAGCACCAGCTATGGGCCGGGCATTTGTCGGGCACCGATGACACAGGGCCAAGTGAAATAGGCACCCTCCTTGCTCTCACGGTGCCCCCATTCTGTTGTGAAATCTAATGCCCAGGGCCGACAGAAACTATTTTTATTCTTCTGGTTATTTCCTAGGGTGAGTCACACAGCAGCCCGCAATTACCCCATCATCAACCAGGAGAAGGCAGAGGGCAGGGCCTGAAGGCCTGGTGCCCACATAAGGAAACTTCATGAGGCTGACAGGCATCATCAAGCCAAACCCTTAATGTTTGGCTCAGACTCGCTGGGGTTCAAATCCCTAGCTTTTGTCACTTACTGGCTGCGTGACCCTGGGCAAGTCACTCTGCCTTTCTGAACTTGAACTATTTGTTCATTTCGTTACTGTAGGTGTGGGGGATACGGCAGTGAATGAGGCGGACAAAAATCCTGGTCTTTATTTATTTAGGATTTTATTTATTTATTTGTCAGAGAGAGAGTGAGAGCGCACAAGCAGGGGGAGCAGCAGGCAGAGGGAGAAGCAGGCTCCCCAGAGAGTCCCAGAGAGCCTGACGTGGGACTCGATCCTAGGACCCCAGGATCATGACCTGAACTGAACCAGCCTCTTAACTGAAGAGCCACCCAGGCGCCCCTTTTTGTGCAGTTTAAATTCTCGTCGGAGAAGACAGAAAATAAATACCCACATCTCTAATATACCAGGTGGTGATGAGTGGAATGGAGAAAATTTCTGTAAAATGGGACAGTGATTTTCCCTGCCTGGAGCCCTGTAGCATCAGGGGAGGGGAGAGCCCAGCAGCCCTGCCCCAGGCACTGTGCCGGAAAGCTGCTCAGGGACTGGCCGAGAGCCTGGCCAAAGCCTGAAGGCTCCTCTGCCAATGTTCCTGGGACCCAGGAGTCAGGGTCTTCCTTCTGCCCCCCTCCCACCCCAAGCACGGGCTGAGGGCACCCTCTCCTGGCCTGCGCCCCCAGGATTCTAATTCCAGCCCCACTAGGATCTGGGGTGGCCCCAGAAGCCCACTCTCTCTAGCCTCCAGGCCTTTGCGTGGGCCTGGCCTCTGTCGGGAGCCCCCCAGCTGGTGCAGTCTGTCTCCCCGCTTAGCACTGGACGTCTCTGACACCTTCTGTTCCTTCCTCCTTCACTGGTTCTCCATTCACCGGGGTCCCTTTTCTGCCTTCTCCCACACCTGCGCTTAGCCCTTAGCACACCCCTCCTCGTATTTAAATGCTTGTTTCCTTCTTTGCTTTACCCAGTAAGAGTAAGACAAATAGTTCCTATCAATTGAGCCCTTAAGGTGTGCAGGGCGGGGCTGCTACGAAGAGCTGCGGAAGCCGAGACCTGGGACGTGAGTCGTGGCCCCGGGAGCTGCGCGAGGTGGCTGCGACTATGCTAAGTGCTTGTTAACTCTTCCCAGCGACCCTGTGTGGTAGGTCCTTCCATCTGTTTGCGATGAGGAAGCAGCTGTGGGACTGAAGAGAGAGACTCTCCGCTCCGCAAGCCTTACATTTTTAAAGCATTTACTGAGCATTTTGTCATACCTTCACCATGATCCTGTGAGGTTGGTGCTATAGTCATCCCCATTTTACAGAGGGGAAAATTGAGGCTCTGAGCAGAGAGGTCATTGGCCCAAGGTCACAGATCCAGTAATTGGCTGAACTGGGATTCGCATGCAGTGTGCTTGAAGTCTTGAGCCTCAGGAAGGAATGAATGAGGAAGGAAGGAGTTAGGAGGCGACTTTCTCTTCTTTGGCTGTGACCTTGGCGAGGCTTCATTACTTGGTTTTAATTTGCAGCTATGGGTAGCTGTGAAGATCAGATGAGCTCACATCCTCAGCAGCTCTTTAAGAACAGGGTGACTGTGTTAGTGTGGGAGGGAATTTCTGGGCTCATACCTGGGTTCTCAGCCTCCTGGGGAAATCCTGCCCTGGGTCAGAGGAGAGCCCGGCCTTTCCTCCCTGGAGGGCCTGAGACCCTGGGTCTTCCTGGAAGAGGCCCCTGCCCCACCCAGGGCCTCCTCATGACAACTGGGTCCTTGGCTCTTCCCCGGGGGAACCCCAGAGAATTTCCTCCTGTTTTCACCTCCCCGTCCTTGGGGGCCAGGCCCCAGCGGCTGTGGCGTCAGGAGCAGCCAAAGCCCCAGAGAGTCTGTGGAATCTTTTGGGGGGACCGGCGACGTTTCAGGACGGCTGGGGACAGCCTCGCCAGGCTCAGGGAAGGAGCTGTTGCCAGGGGTCCAGCTGCCTTCCACCACTTGGGGTTGAGCTGTGTGGCTTCCAAGGCACATCCGCATGGAAGAGCTTCATGAATCCTCACGTATCCCCCAGAGATAGGCGTTAGTAATCACGAATGTTCACATTTCTTGGTTGTTTACTAAGTGCCAGGCACGGAGTTGAAGTCTTTGTCTGGATTCTGTTTTCTTCTCTCTCTGGAGAAGCTTATAGAGTAAGAGCCATTATTGATATTGTTCACATTTGTGGGTGAGGAAACCACACATACAGCAGGCGGTAGAGGCATCTGAGTTGGGCCAAATGCCTTCCTGTTAGAAATTTGTTTAACCGATGAGGAGATGGAGGCTCAGGGAGGCCGAGCGTCTTACCCAAAGTCCTCAACTCTGCCCCTGAAAACCGGCTGCGCAGTGCCTGCTGGGGCAGGTAAGAGCGGGCTGGAGTTCACCATGTTCCTGGGTTCTAGTGGGGAGGCCCTGGAGCGCAAGGTTTTTGGAAAATGCCCTGGGCCCTGAGGGCTGTGGCGCTCTGTTTCCTCAGCTATAAAATGGAGGAAGTAAGAGAGGCGTGCCTGACAGACACACTGCTCCTTCCTAAGGCTTCCCCAGCTCCGCATTACAAGGCCTGAATTTTCCAGGGCAGAGTTTGGCCCCAGTCCAAGACCCCTAACCAGCCCTCCCACCCCCACCTGGCTTTCCTCCCTCCCCTCCCCCGCACCAGGCTCCTATAACCGGAGTCCTGCCGGTGAGTTATTGGCTCAGTATTTTCATAGGCTCCCCCAGCTCCCTTCCCCCCTCCCACCCCGCTCCCCCCCAATAAAGGAGCTATAAGATTAGAGCCAAAAACACAGCTCAGAAAATGTGCACCAATGACCCAGCCAGCCCCTGCAAGGGTGAGGTGGAGAACTTTCCATCTGGGCCCAGCCCTGGGCAGGGCCTATTCCCGTTCTCCCTCTGGCGGCTCCTGCTCTGTCTTCCCGCCCCAGCGGCTCCACAGAAGCCGCTTTGTCCCTCAGGCTGGGCTAGCTTGCTGTAGGGCCCCTCATGGTTCTGGGACAGGTAGGGGCTGTGTTTACAGGCTGACCCAGAGAAAATTGGCCAGGAAAGTCAGTCAGTCTGTCATGGTCTTACAGTCAGACTCTGACACGCAGCCAGGGCCACACAGCAAGGCAGGGCCACTCATGACACGAGTCAGCCAGTCGTCCGGCTGGCCTCCAGCAGTCAGCTAGTCGGGCAGTCAGCCGCTGACTCACAGTTGGCCTCAGTTACACCCCAGTCACGGCTGTTCACACCAGGGGTCACAGTCACAGCCAGCCCGTCAGCCGGCACGTCAGCCGGCCAGCCCAGCTCAGCCAGTCAGTCAATTGTTCACTGTCTCAGCGTCAGACTCCATCACACAGTCAGGGCTGCATGGTCAGACGTGGTCACTCACGTGGTGGTCACTCAGTCGTGGTCAGCCGGTCTCCTCCACCTGGTCAATCTTGATGTGTCAGCCAACCGGCCAGTGGAGGCAGGGTCAGTCAGCCCCCCTCAAACAGCCAAGCAGTCCCCAATAGTTGTCTGTCACCAACAGACAATGAGAATCAGTCAGGCAGTCAGCACATGAAGGGGTGTCGGTTGGAAGGGTGGTGTCTCACAGTGAGACTCCGTGACACCGGTCAGTCAGACAGGTGGTCGTCAGGCAGTCCGTGGCCATCAATGCAGCCGGGCACTCGATTTTCAAGGACTAAGGCAGACAGGTCACCCAGCCAGACCAGTCTGTTGGGCATAGTCAGTTTCTGCCTGTTGGTCGGTCACCGTTAGCCACTGGCACTCCAGTCTGTGGCCCGGTCAGTCACAACCACAAGGGAACAGAAGCCGGCCGGCCAGCTGAGAGTCAAGCATGCACTAAAGGCCATCAGTCAAGGCTCTGGGGTGGCTGTCAGACACCCAGTCATCCAGTCAGTCTGAGGGAGGCAGCCACACTCCAGCTGGCTGATGTCATTCAGGCAAGATCATCACTTAAAGCTACTGGTCACCCAGTTATCCAGTCGGTTTGAATTAGGCAGCCAACAAGTCAACTACCCACCAAGCTCATTGACATCAACCAGTCAGCCAGTCAGACTTGTAGTTTGGTGAGTCAGTCTCCTGGTCAACCAGTCACCTAACCAGTCAAGCTCAATCCATCCACCCAGTTTCAGTCAGCCAGTCGGTTGTAGTTAGTCTCAGGCTCCCATAGTCGGAGGCCTGGTAAAGCCCAATGACAACCAGCCAGTTACCCCCATCCCTCATCTAACCTCATCAACACCAAGACAAAGCCTCCCTTCTTTTCTTTTTTTTTAAGATTTTATTTATTTATTTGACCGAGAGAGAGAAAGCAGGGAGAGCAGCAGAGGGAGAGGGAGAAGCAGGCTTTCTGCGAAGCAGGGAGCCCAATGTGGGGCTTGATCTCAGGACCCTGGGATCATGACCTGAGCTGAAGGTGGATGCTTAACTGACTGAGCCACCTAGGCACCCCCAAAGGCTGCCTTCTTATGGAACCAAATGAATCATTAGTGAATCCCAGACAAAACCCCTAAATTGAACTAGAAACATGCCTTATCCCCCTGTAGCAATGTCCAGAAGTAGTGGCCCCAAATCAGTCTCTTGCTCCTGATTCTTCAGGAAGGATGGGTGTGGGGTGGGAAATAAGCTGACGTGTGACTCCAATAAAACCCACTTGTCAGCCAGAGAAGCCACAGGCCAGGGAGACAGGGGAAGAGACCTTGGCCAGCTTTCTATCCCCAACCACCATGAGGCTTTCCTCAGAGCAGGGACCCCTGTGCTCTTCCCAGTGGAAGAAGGCAGGGGACAGTGAGAGCATGAGACACCCCTGACATCCCTGGTGTCCTTTTCCTCCCTCCCCTCCCACGTTCCCTCTCCTCTTTGTTCCCCCACTCCATCCTCCATCATTAGCTCCCACCTGCTCTGCTCAGATAAATGCCTAACCCTCCCCCGACTGCTCATATTCTGCCCCTGACTTCCCATAGTGCCACTCACCTTCCACACACACACACACACACACACACACACGCTCACACACACCCATGCACACACACATGCCCTACTTCTTGGCTTGCCTCCTCATTTCAGAACATCCTGTTCCAAGCCGCCTGGGAGAAAACACTGGGCCCCCTCTGTGCCCCGGCCCCTCCCCTCTGCTTTCTGGATCCCGCCTGCCCAGCGCACATGGCCCGGCTGGATCCCCATCCTGGCATGAGCCTCAGTAACCTGGACGTGGGCAGGCTTTTCCTGCTGCAGCCCCTCCTCCTCCAAGCCAGAGGAGAGGAATGTCAAGGAAAAGCCTGGAAGGGAGGTGTCTCGCTCACTGAATTCCTGTGCTTGGGCCTGGGGCTTTCCCCACAGCCAGGCAGGGTTCCCCAGGCATTCTGTTCCCCGGTCCAGCGGGGTCAGTAGGGATTTCGAAGCCTCAGGGGAGAACGTTCATCTCAGAGACACTGAGGCTGCTTTCTGCTGAAATGGAGTGTGCTTTTGGCAGGGAGGACTCTCGGGAACCCTTCTGGCAACCTGAGCTCAACTGCTTTTTAGCCTTGTGACAATAGTGGGCATGTTAGGTGCTTACAGCCGAGGCTGCCTCCTCATTAAAATGGAGATGAGAACAGACCCCACCTCCTAGGGTCTGCGTGAGGATGAAATTAAGAAAGTATGGAAAGGGGTCAAGGCAGCATTCCTGTGACCGCCAACCCGGGGCTGAGTTTTTCTGAGCAGGCAAAATGATGGCCCAGGCCAAAGGGGCTCCTAGAAGCTTCTTCCCATGCCCCTCTCTCCACCTGGTTCCACTCACCCCTGCTCTATCATAGCTTCTAGTCACTGAGGGCTCCCTGTGGGCCCCGCGCTGCTGCGTGTGCTGCGGACGGTTCCCGCCGCACCCTTACGGTAAGCCATGACGTCCGTGCTGTGGCTATGCCCATTCTACAGACGCAGATATGGAGGTCCCGGGAGTTGGAGTCATTTGCCCGGAGCCACAGGTAATGAGGGCCAGAGCCAGAACCTGCTGACTCCCATGGGCCTTGGGTGCCTCCCCTTGCACTGAAGGCCGCGTGTCCGTCCTCCCCTGCACCCCCAGGCCCTGCCCCCCAACCTCTCACTCGGGTCTCTCTCCTTCAGAAACACCTCACACCTTTGGCCCCCCTTTCTTCCTGGCTCCCCTATCACCGTGGCATTCTTGCTCCCTCTCTGTGGGGCCCTGCTCCTCTCTGCTTGATGTCCTTCAATATTCTTCGTTCTTCCGAAATTGAACTTCCAAATGTTAGGTGGGCAAAGGCCCCCTGAAATCTAGCTGACATTCCGCAGCGCTCCTTGCTGCGGGTGTGCATAGACACGTAAACTGTGGCGGAAGGGCCTAGCCTCGCGGCTGCTCTTTGCCCGGAGCACGCCCTCTCGGTGACCCCGTGACCCGGAAGAAGCCGCCCCTCTGAGCAGCTGCGGCTCCTAGGCCCGGGGCTTGGTGAGTCGCTGTGGGGCTGTGTCCGTTAGGGGAGCCCCTGGGGGAGGCTGCTGCCCCGCGCCAGCGCAGACGAGGTGAGGGGCAGGGGTGTAGACTGGGGTTTCTGCCTCTACTCACCCCGGCAGAAGGCAGAAACCGGTTGGGGCGCTGGGGCGGGGTTAGGGGGCTGGGCCCTCAGGACTGCCGGCTCTCAGGGCTCTGCGCCGGGCCCTGCACTGCCGCGGGTAGTGTGGGGTGCAGCATGGCCCTGAGCTGTGCGGCCTGGGACCCCAAGGCTGCCTGTCCTGGGGCCTGCGACTGTCCCTCTCTTCCTCTGCAACGTGCTTCCCTCC
>CM052898.1:33449731-33465412 GCA_028534135.1 Potos flavus | reverse complement strand
TCTCCTTCTCTCTGTAGCTCTTTCATCTCTTCCCCATCATCTTTGCCTTCAAGCCTCTCTTTTTCTCTCCCGCTTTCAGTCAGTAATTTTCCTTTTGTCTGTTTCTCCGACTCTCCGACTTCTTTTCTTCCCCCTCTGGTGATTCTGCAGCCCTGCATTCAGTTTTGCAAAAGCTGCCCTGTGTCTGCATATTCTCCAGGTAACCTCAGCCTGACTCTGAGCCCCAGTCCCAAGGGCTGGTGGGACTGGCTGGACCACCTCAGCCCCATGGGGCCACCCCACCTCTTCGCTACAGCATTTGCCCCCAGAATAGAACTTCCAGGGGCCTCTGGCCTTTCCTCACACTTCCGTCCTTTGCCCCCTCCCAGGGCTGCTCCCTCTCAGGCACTGGGGGGGGGGGGGGGGGAGGGTGCTGGCCTGGGTTCTGATGTAGGGGCGCCTCCTTAAGGATACCCTCCATCCATGATCATCTGGTCCGCCCCAGCTGCCTCCCTGGCAGTGCTCTGAGCGCCTTCAGACTCCAGCCCCTTCCTAGGAAATCATTCCTCTTTATTCCCAGTGGAAACCCAGCCTAATCTAGATTTCATGGCAGCGAGGGGAGAGGCTGTCTTCACGCCCTCCCGCCGTAACCCCAGAGGGCCTGGCCACCTCCCGGGGCCTGCTGTGAACAAGGCACAGCCAGCCTCTGTCCTTCTGAGTCTTTTCCAGCAGCAAGGACAAAATAAACACACACACACACACACACACACACACACACACACACACAGTTCTGAGTTAAACCCCTCCCCCCGCATCCTCCCCCCCCCCCCGCCCCCACCTTCATTCTGAGCATACTATGGACCTGCGTGGAGCAAGACCCTGGGTCCTGGTTGGGGGGCGGTACAGGGGAAGGGGGTTGCAGCAGGACCACTTGAGGGGAGGACTCAGTCAACCCAGCCACTCGGCTGGCTCCCGTCAGGTCCACCACTCAGTCTCCTAGCCTCTCAGGACAGTTGCCAGCAGGAGAATCTTAGGGTTGAAAGACCCCTTAAGCTTCTTGGAAAGATTGCCAGGGCCTCTGGGGGATGGTTGGGTGCTGGGTTCCCTTGGCCGCAGTCACACCCCTGCACCCGGCTCCTGATGCCCAGCCTCTGCTCTGTCTTGCAGTTCCCTGATACGGTTTGGTGGACCACATCTGTTCATCCGGGACTGGTGAGCACCTGAGTGGGTCCTGGGGGAGGCAGGAGGCACTCTGGACACTGGAGGGGGGCAGGGGGTGGCGCCGGCGGCCCGGGGACACTTCAGAAATTCTGGTTTGGCTGAGGAATTGGAATCTGAAAGGAATGTTGGGGAAGACTTTGGGAGACACAAAGAAGCTTTTTGGGGGCGTGGTGGTGGTAGGAGAAAGGTCTCTGACATCCAAATTGCCACAACCAGTGGGGCCTTGCTTAGATAACAGGGATCTTAATAATGATTTCACTTGCCAGCTCCGTGGAGGTGGGAGGGGACGTCTTAATCTGGAAGCCTTCCCATTGGCAGGAAGGACCCCAGGATTCCACCCAGTGCCTCCTGAGATGGAGCCACCCTGTAGGGGAGATTTCAGGAAGCCACCCTTGGAGGGCCTCCCCAACCATCCCCCTTCCCCCCACCCCCAGCAACAGCTCTGTGGAGGCCTTTCTTTATTTGGATTCATACTTGGCAGTGAGGACACCTTTTGAGGGGCCCGCAGGGTGGAATTCAGCTGCAGTAGAAGCTCTTAATTCCCAGAAGTGAGGGGGCTTTGCAAAGACAGCGCCTCTCCCGCTGAGCACAAACCCACCATTTCCCTCACTTCCAGGCTCCAAGGGGGAGGGCCGGGGGCGCAGTGTGAAATGCTCTTAGAGGAATCCTGCTGGGGTGACAAGAATCAGAAGAAAAAGGCAGATGGCTCCCCACTGCCCTCGGGATAACATCCAAATGGCCTGCCTGCTGCATTAACAAAGGCCATCCTCTTCCTGCCTCCGGGCCAGCTTGTGCCCTTGCCACATGCCCACCCATGCCAGCCAGGAGAGCGTCTTCTGCCTTCAGAGCGGGTCTCCTGGCACCTCAAGCTGCCTCTCTACAGAAAACACCCTTACCTCCCTCACCTCTTGGCTAACTCCTCTGCATCCTTCAGGACTTAGACGCCACTCCCTTCAGGAAGCCTTCCTGGAATGCCTCAGGGGAGAGGTGGTAGAACATAATTAGAATTCAGGCACTCTTCGGGTGGACTCCCACTTGGAGCTGTTATCAGTTGCCTAGGGCTGCAGTAACTACCACACTCTTGGTGTCTCAAACTGATGAAACTTATTGTCGCTTAGTTCTGGAAGCTAGATGTCTGAAATCAAAGTGTCACAGAGTTGATGTTGTCTGAGGACCGTGAGGGAGAATCTGTTCCAGGATTTTCTCCTATATTGTGGTAGCCTCAGGCATTTCTTGGCTTGGAGATGACATTCTCCACGTGGTCTTTTCTCTGTGTGATCTGTGTCCAAAATTTCCTTTTATTAAAAATATAAGGACACTGGTCATATTGCACGAGTGCTGACCCTAATGACCTCATCTCAACCTGATTACCTCTATTGAAAAGCCTCTCTACAAATGAGGTCACATTTTGAAGTATGGGGCCAGCGGTTGGGGTGGGGGGAGGTTACACTTCAACTTCTCTTTTTGGGGAGATACACTTCAGCCTATAACATTCGTGACCCAGAGTGTGTTGCTGAGTTTCTCTGAGCCCTGATGGCCTCATTTATTAAATGAAGATTGTGGGGGGTGCCTGGGGGGCTGGATCGGTTAAGCGTCTGCCTTCAGTGCCGGTCGTAATCCCAAGGACCTGGGATCGAGCGCCATGTCAGGCTCTCTGTCAGCAGGGAGTCTGCTTCTCTCTCTCTCTCTCTCAAATGGATAAATAAAATCTTAAAAAACAAAGAAACAAACAAAAAACACGGATTGTGAAAGGGAGAATTGCCCCAGACACTGGGGACTTTGGTTCAGGCTTAGTTCCACTGACCAGTGCTGTGATCTCAGGCGAGTCCCCTAACCTTTCTGAATCTCTTTTCTTCTGCTGCAAACAAAACATCCCCAAGCTTAGTGCCTTAAAACAACAACCATCATCTGTTTTGCTCACGGATCTGCAATCTGGACAGTGCTGGGCAGGGACAGCTTTCCTTGGCTCCATGTGACAAAAGCCGAAGTAGCTTGGCCAGGGCTGGAGGGGTACGTCTGAGACAACTCAGTCACGCAGCCAGCAGTGCATGCTGCCTGGTGGCTGGGAGCTCAGCTGGGGCTGGGCTGAACGCTTTGGTTCTTCTTGGTGGGAGTCTGTCCACAGGGCTCATTGGGCTTCCTCCCAGCATGGTGGCTATGTTCAAACAGCAGGTGTCGCCAAAGAGCGGGGACAGGTGCATTGTCTTTCCTGACCCAGCCTTGGAAGTCCCCCAGTGTCACTTCTGCAGAAGCCACAGCCTGTCCAGATTCTAGAGTTCTAGAGGCGAGAAGATGGACTGGGCTTTTTTTTTTTTTTTAGATTTTATTTTTAAGTTCTCTCTACACCTGGTGTGGGGCTCAAAATTAGAACCCTGAGATCAAGAGTCACGCGCTCTACCGGCGGAGCCAGCCAGGCGCCCCCAGACTCTCCTTCTTGATGAGAGAAGGGTCAAAGTCCCATTGTAAGCAGGGTATACAGACTAGAGATCCTGCTGTGGTCATGTGTGAAAGGCACGGCTGGTCACCCTTTGTCATCCCCTGCCCCTCCAGGGCTCCCACTTAGGCCAACAGCGAGCCGAGGCCCTTGGACATAGTATCTCACTGAATCCTTACAACAACCCCATACTGCTGATTAGTATCTCATTTCACGGAGGACGACATCGAGGTCCAGAGAGGCGACTTGCCCAAGGCCACCTACCTAGACAGACTCTCCTTGCCTCTGGGGCCTTCGACAGCTCAGGGGGACATCACCAGTCGCTGCTGTCCCACAGCTCCTGCCCACCCCCACTGGATGGCCCCTGACTTGGAGGCTTGCCTGTGTTCTTGGCCTTGTGAATTCTACCTCTTGGGCCTCAGTCTTCGTTCATGGAAGAGGGGCCGGCTGGTGGTGGAGTGAGGTGGGCGTAATCCTCTGAACCAGTTGGAAGCATGGGACCTGATGGCTGGAAGAGGGTCTTGTGGACTGAGAACGCTGTTTCCGTGGGAAGCCATCTGGGATGCAGCCCACTGTTTCCCAGATACCTCAGGGAACACAGCTGGAAATGGCTTCCCACCAACACATTCTCCTGTGTCTTTAGATACAGCGACTGGGGCCAGGTCTGGATTCTGGTAGTCCTAAGGCATCAGTTTATTATCACAGTACAAAGAGCTACCCTCATTACCACCCCATTCTAGACACAAGGAGTCTGGGGCTCAGAGAAGTGAACTGACTTGCCCGAGGTCACAGAGTAGGTAAAGGGAGGAGTAGAGAATCGACTCTAGGGCCTGAGTCCTTTTGGCCTGAGCTCCTCCACTTGTAGCTGACTCCATAGTTGTTGGGTGAATGTTAGGGCCGCTTGGCTGGTGGGGGAGCCTGGGGGGCAGCGGGGAGGGTGGGCTATTGTGTAGCGTGGCAGTTAGGTCAAGGTTTAGCAAACTCGGGATTCCCACAGACCTTGCTGGGATCCTGGCTTTGCTGCTTCCTTGTCTTGTCACCTTGGAAAAACACTTGGCCTCCCTGAGGGTTCAATTCCCTGTCTGAAAAAGGAGGTGACAAATAGCCACTTTACTGGGACATTGTGGGTATGGTAGAAGAGATGCCCGTGGAGGGTCTCCGCGTGGGGCCTGACACGGGGGACACTTTCGGTAAAGATTTCTGAGTTCATTTGTATCCTTTGCCTCCCAGACATGTGAGGTGGGGCCAGCGTCAGAGGCTGGGCCAGCGTCAGAGGCTGGGCACCACGGAGGTGCTCCATGAATGTTTTCTAACTGAATGGCAATTCCCATTTTCTAGAGGCTTATGGGAAGTAATTTTCATGCTCATAAAATGGCAGACATTCTGTAGCATGAGTGAATGAAGGAATGAATGAATGATGAATGAATGAATGAATGAATGAGTATTTCCTGTGGTGAGGCTGGCTCCCTCAGAAGCTGACTCTGAGGGTTTGAGGGGAGCCCCGGAAACACAGGCAGAGGTGTCGGGAAATGAGATAGGGAAGGGAGAGCAGCCAAGAGAGGACACAGTACTGAGTAGGACGTTGCCATGGGCAATCGGCCTCAGTGCCGACGGGTCCCCGGGGAGACGGTGTGGCACACACCTCAGAGCTGTCCCACTTGAGGTGCAAGGCGGCAGGCATTTGATCCCTACCCCCCCCCCCCCCCCACTGCAGTTGCTTGAGGCTGCTCCTGGGGAGCACGGACTGCATATTCTCCGGGTGGCTGGACTTGATCCTGAGACCAGGGGTTCCCGTGGACGGAGGGTCACAGGTGCTTGCCTGAGAAGCCTTTGGATGTCAGCAGAAGTGAGGGCCCAAGGGACGTAGGTGAGGCAGTGGCTAACTCAATTGAATCAGTCTGGGTTCCCTGATCCTGGATGTCCTTCAAAGGCCAATGTGATTCTCTGTACCGTCTGGTCCCCCTGCGGTCGCCCTGTTCTCCACTCTGAAGACCAAAGAAGGATGGGTCTGTCTTGAGCAATCCTTCTGCCACTGGTGCCTTCTCCGGCTTTTTCTCCTCGGTGCCTCTATAGTAGGATATCCTACCTGAGGCTCTGAACAGCGGGGGCTGCCTGGGAGATCGGCGTGCTGGTGTGGGAGGAGCTGGTTTGCATGTGGACCATTAAAACATGTTTTGGTCAAAGGAGCAAGGAGGAGGTTCCCCGCATGGGCGTCTGGAGGTTGGGCATGAGGCCTCAGGCCTGCTGTTTGCCCAGCCTACCTTTCCACGTGACCCTACATCAGGTTCGGGGTCCTTGGGCTGAAGGGGCTGCGGTGGGAACTGAGGTCACGCTGCTGTGTGAGATGAGGGGTTGTGCTCCCTGCTCAGGGCGGAATAGGGTCTGACATTCATCCCGGACTTGCGGTTAGGCTTGGCTTCTAATCCTGCCTGTGTTGCTCTCTGGCTGTGACCTTGGACGAGTTACTGTCTTCTCCGAGCTCGTTCTTCTGCATCTGTAAATGGGGCCGGCTCTTCACACCGCCGTCACGGATGAGGGAGTAGGCTCAGAAAGGAGAAGCGGATTCCTGCCAGCACACAGCCAGTAAGCGGCCCAGGCGGGATGGGAACGCATGTCTGGATGACTCCGGAATTGGGGTCTTCACTGCAAACGCAATAAAAAGAAAGTCCTCCTTTATGCTGAACAGGAGGAAGAAAACTAAACTGAGAAACTCATCTAGCGTGCAGATCAGAGGGGCATGTGAAGAGGGCAAGAGACTTCTCTAGTGGGACAGGCAGTGTAAGTTGCTAGACCCTGTGCAAAATGGAAACACAGGGCTCCTTGTTTAAGGATGATTGAGAATTTCAAGACGGTAACAGCGCTTATTAAACTGATGGTGCGGCCCCTCTAAGCGCAGGCCCTGAATGACTGCTTGGGTGGCACACCCATGAATTGGCCCTGTTTCCCTGCTTCCAACAGCTAGGAGGTACCGATAGGGTTCCCTCTGGCAGGATGGGTAAGGCGCAAGCTCCAGCGTCAGGTGACCCGGGTTCCAGTCTGGGAAGCCCAGCTTCCTAGCTAATGACCTTGAGCAACTTATTTAAGCTCTCTGAGCCTCAGTTTGCTTCTCCGCAGAATGGGACGGGATATTTCTTTTCTAGGAGCATTTTCAGGCAGAAATAAAACCATGCAGATAAAATGTTGAGCACAGTGCCTGGCCCATCATGCGGACCAGCCTTACCAGGAACGGGGTGGGGGGGGTGAGTCCCTCCTCCCACCCACCTCCCCACGGCACAGACCCCAGGGCAATGCCAGGTCCCTGCTGTCATCACCTGTGTGCTGCTCAGCCTGGGCTGGAATCTTGGAGGCTGCAGCCTCCCTGATCTCCCGGCCCCTCCTCCCCTCCCCATCCCCCAGGCTTTTAATGAGTTTAGTATTTTCATCAAATCATTCTTCCTACAACACAGGGCTGGGGGAGGCTAAAAATAGCTCCCTGAGTCACATGATGGCTCCAAATGCGGAGGCTCCCAGCAAAGGTACAAGTGCGACTCCTTGTTTCCTAGGAAATGAGAGTCATTGTGATGCCTGACGCCAGGCCGCTGCCAACGCAGCCAGGGCGGCTCGCAAAGGCACATTGTTTCCTGTGACACCCCTGCGTGCGTGCGACAGGCAGAGGCTGGGGCATGGAAGGGGGAGGCAGAGCCCCCCAGAACCGCGGAATCCTGGCCGGGTGTCCTCAGATCTAAGCCAGAAGCTGTCCCTGGCTGGCCGGCCGTCAGGAGTAGGCGGTCCCCAAGGCAAGCGCTTCCTCACACCTGGACCCCCGTTCCCTGGGGAGCTGGCAGGGAATTGTTTTGCCAGCAGGAGAGCCGGGTTTTCTCTGGTACCTACATTCCCTGCCCCTCGTTCCCCTTGTCAACAGCTTGCAGGTCGAGGTGTTTTATTGTTCGGGGAGTACCTAGCTGGTTCGGTCTGCAGAGTATGTTGTAAGTTCAAGACCCACGTTGGGTGTAGAGACGACTAAAAAAATAAATAAACTCCAAAGAAAGGTATTTTATTGTTTGGTAAGGAAAGCCAATCTGTTGACCCTCATTCCCCAGGGAAGCCTTGCCAGCCTCCTCCCTGCCCTCTCCCCAGCTACCAGTACAAGATAGCCCGTTGCCCCCTAGATCAGGCTCAAGAGCATCACAGCTCCTGGAGGGCCTGTGAACTCACTGGACGTTGGGCCTCACCCCGGCGTGTCTCATGCCTCAGGTCTGGAGTTGGGCCCCCCAATTTGCATTTCTGGTTCCCACCTGATGTTGACATTGTGCTCCAGGGAACAAACTTTGAGAACCCTGTCCTAAATGCTGTGGTCCATGTTTTCCCCAGCCCCTCCTCCCCTTCCTTTTCCTCTCTCCCCACTTCTTGCAGTGACCCTAAATCACATTTAGTCCCCAGTGCCCCGGCCCCACATGCCACAAGACTTTCTGGCCCCCGGGCCTCGGCTTTGGGTCCTGCTGCCTGGAGTGCCCTCCCTCTGCCTTCTCAGTGGCTAACTGCCACGCGGGCTTTAAGTACTGAGAGCAGCCACTTGACTACTGATCAGTAACCACATATGCCTCCCTCTTCACGATTCTACGTGGTAAGCGCTACTATCTTCATTCCATTCACTGCTCTTACCTCCATTCTCCAGTGAAAAGGTGACATTCAGATGGCCAGTCACAAGAGCCACAGAGCTGGGATCCAAGGTGGCCTGGGTGTCAAGCCCACAGGTGACTCACAGCTCACCTGGCTCCCTCAGGAAGCCTTCTCGGAGTCTTCCAGACTCGATCTTGTACACCTCGTTGGAGACTGCGTACCTGGGTGTGTTTGTGGGTGTGTCGACAACCTTAGAGAACAGCCGTGACTGTGGCTGGGTCTGTCTTCTCGCTTAGACTGTGCGTTGCCGAAAGACATGGGCTTTGTCCTTGTCATCACCGGATCCCAAATGATTGGAACAGGCTCTGGCATTAGTAAGTGCTCCCTTGTTTGCTGACTGACTGAATGATGGTTGCTAAAGTGTTTGTGGAGTAAATGCGTAAATGGTGACTGTCTCATCACTATTAAGTGAATATATAAACAGGAGCTCATTGCTGAATAAATAAGTGAGATACTAAGTTCTCTACATGTTGCTTGAATAAATGAATGAATGAATAGTAGTTGCTAATAAATGTTGGCTGGAGAAATTAATGAGTACGTAAATGGCGAGTAGGTGCTCACTAAGTGTCTGGATGAGGGGAAGGGTTGGGTTGGAGGCGGTTGGATGGTAGCCTGGGTGACTAGGTAGGTTGGTATGTAGATGGACGGGTGAATAAATGAAAGGAGGGGTGGGTGGTTGGATAGGTCAGTGTAAGGAGGGATGAACAGGCGAAAAAATGGGTGGGTGGGTTGGTGGGAAGACGGATAGATAAGCAGCTTGGTGAATGCATGGGAGGGAGGCGAGGCCCAGGTTTGGGTATTGTTAGCATGGGACACTCTCGGTGTGGTGCCACTTTGGCCAGATAGATGACAGAGAGTGAGTTCTTCATGGAACCCCGGGGCACATGGAGCCTGCAGCCAGCAGGGCAGCCCCAGGGTCCTCCGGGCCACGACTTGGGAAGCCAGATGGATGATGCATCATGAGCATTACGAGGGGGGCTGTGGAACTGTTTTAAATGTCAGGATGTCGCCCAGCTGTGAGATGGGGGCTTGACGTTTGTCATGTTCCTGAAGCACTCATTTTAATGACTAATTATTTTCCCTCTCCTGACATGGCTCCTTGGGAGGGGAGCAGAGAGCTTGGCTGGAAGCCGCAGACTTCTGCTCCACAATCGAACTCACTAACAAGCCAGAATGAATTCACCCCTACCTGCCAGGTGGGGAGCCCAACCTGGAGGGCCCCCCGTCCCAGGCCCGGCCAGGTGCTTCTCAGCTGGGAGCCCCTTCTGGGCTAGCTGGCACCTGCAAAGAATCCAGAGCATCTAAACCAAAGCCCTGGGGGATGTCTAAAGATCTGGAAAAAAGCCAGGTTGCTGGCTTGAAAGTTATTTGAGTTTGATCTGAATGAAATGATCAATCATTTGTTTAAAAAAAAAAAAAACAGGACTTACTGGGGTGCCTGGGTGGCTCAGTTGGTTAAGCATCTGACTCTTGGTTTCAGCTCAAGGCATGATCTCAGGGTCCTGAGATCGAGTCCTGCATCAGGCTCCACACCCAGCATGGAGTCTGCTTGGGGTTCTCTCTCCCTCTGCCCCTCCTGCCTGTGTGCTCACTCTCAAAACAAATAAATAAATCTACCCCCCCCCCCACAATACTTGCTATGTATGGGGCATTGTATAAATGCTTTACCCAAATAATTTCACCCTTTGAGGCGGACTGTTATTATCATAATCTGCCCCATTTTACAGATGGGGAAACTGAGGGACAGAGATTATTACAGTGGTTTTAAAATGTGCCTGCAAATTCTTTGCTCTCTTCAAGAGATGGGAGTCCAATCCCCTTCCCCTTGAATATAGGCTGGGTTAGCACCTCAGTTCTGGGGACCGGAATAGAATAGAGATGACCGTGTGACTTCTGAGACCAGATCACGATGCTGGAGCAGCTTCTTCCTGGCTCTGTCTCTTTTGAGACATGTATCTTTGGAGCCCTGCACCTCCATTAAAGAAGCTGGGGAGCCTCAAAGCCACCATACTGGAGAGGATTCAGAGAGCCCCCAGTAGCTCCAGCCATCCTCGTCCCGGGAGCATGAGCCTCCCCAGCCCTGGCACCAGACCCCTGAGTAGGGAAGCCTTGGAGCTGACCTCAGCCCCGCCCCTGCCTGACTGTAGCTGCACCAGAGGCTCGGGGGGAGGGGAGGACTGCCCAGCGGAGCCTGCCAGCCCCCAGAGCACGTGCGGTAATGCAATGACTGCTGTGAGGTTTGGGGTGGTTTGTTACCCAGCCGTAATGGGAGCGATGGTGAAATCAACACCTACATCCTGTCGCTAGAGAGTGGCAGAACCGGGATGGGAGCCTGTCTGACCGGGGAGCCACAAGCTTCGGGGGTGAGGTGCTCCAGCCCTGCCTTTCCGGTCTTCCCTGTATCATCACCCCAGTGCACGGACCGGCAGGGCACTAGTCCCAACCGTGTAGGTTCGCAGGAGGATTCAATTACACAGTTCTAGGAAAGCCTTGCATTCAGTGGTATGACTGTAAGAAATTCACCATTTCGTTCATGGCGACCCTGTCCTTGTAGATTCGCAGCCATAGTCCTTGCCAGTGTCTCCCCAGGGCTCTTGCTCCCGCATCCTGACTCTAACACATCCGCAGGTGTCTTTGGTGCTCCTTTCTTTGGGTCCAGAAAGCCCCTGCGTCTCTCTCCCTCCCTCCATTCTCCTTCCCTGTTCCAGCCCAGCATCTCCGGCCGGCCTCGCTGGAGCAGCCTTGCGACTGCTCTCCCTGCGTCAGTCCTAGTCCCTCTGGCTTCTGCTCAACACCACAGCCCGAGAGATCCTGATAAAACTTGACCGATCACTTCTCGCCTCGGCCTCGGGCTTTCCTAGAACAGCCCATTTCTCTCACCATAGAAAACAAAGTCCTTTCGACGGCCCGCCAGGTTTTACACAATTTCCCCTATCAAATACCTCCTTGATTCATCTCCCATGACGCCCACCTGGCCCGATTTCCTCACCCCAGCCCCACGAGCTCCTTGCAGTTCCTAGACCAAGCCACTCTGGCCACATCTCTTGCTTGGAGGCTTAGCATCTGCTGTTCCCTCTGCCTGAATTGCTTTGCCTGCTGATATCCAGACGGCTCACATCATCACCTCTTTCGGGCCATGGCTGCTATGTCACCTTCTTACCGAGGCCTCTCCTCACCGCCTATTTAAAATGACAGCCCCCTTTGCGACCCTCCTTCTAGTATTCTCCATGGCACCTATCACCATCTTATACTTGAGCATCTTTTCTTATGCTTTTTTTTTTTTTTTAACTCTTTCTTCCCCACTAGAATGTAGGCACACGAGGACAGAGATTTTTATCTATTTTTGTCACTGCCACTGGGATAGTGCCTGGCACATAGTAGGTGCTCAATGCCTACTTGCCCAACGAATGAGTGGCTGTTGGCTGGTACGAGGAAGTCCAGGGAGGAAGCCACCGTGCTACTCTAGGTAAGGTCAGACTGTGCCGCCGAGGTTGAGGGGCACCATACTTAGGAAAGGACTGGGCTGTGGAGTCTGCTGGTGGCCCCTGGTGTTCTGACCTGTGCAGGGAGCCCCTGTCCCTGGAGACACGGTGGCAGGCATGCCTATGGAGGAAGGGGAGATGGCGTATTGGTGCCAGGTAAGGTGAAGGTGCTGCTGGATGGCCAAGTGAGGTCTAGGTTAGTGGTGGAAATGAGGACAGGAGGGGTGGTGACAAGTCTGGCATGAGAGCATCCTGGGAACCCCCGGGGAGCAGTGAGAGGAGGGCCCTTGGAGAGTGGACAGCAGGAGCAGAATCCCTTACTCTAACGCCCACGGGGGTCAGGTGGGAGCGCTAGGGAGCAGTGGGGTCTGAGGCAAAGACAAGTGCTCAGAGCACCACTGGGAGAAGATGCAGCCTCTCTAGGCTCCCGTGGGCTTATTGCCATGCGGAAAGATGGCTCTGGGCTTGTAAGAGCTTCTGGTTTGTTGAAGGGAGCCAGAAATCTTTGTCTTATGTGACATTTCTTGGTTTTTTGAGGCCCTTTATTTAAGCTTTGCCCAAGGGTTATAAGAACCAAATAATCCACATCTGTGAGCTGGATTCAGCCCCTGTCAATCTGTTGACAGCCTCGGGGGGTAAAAGAGTGAGAAAAAGGTCTGGGGACAGAACCTCTGGGGAGAATGAAATCACAAGAGGTGCTCTCTGGCCAAAGGCACAGAAGGTAGCCGTTCTCAGCAGGCAGTGTGTTGGAGCACTGAATGTCATCGAGGGGACCCTGGGTGTGAGACTGGAAACCTGATCCTCAGGGGATCACATGAGGTTTGTGTAATGACACAGGCAGAAACCAGACTTCTCTGGGTAAGGCGCCGTCCCTCCCGGTCCAAAAGGTGTCCACTTTCCTTCTGTGCAATTGCAAAGGGGAGACAGATGGAAATGTCTTTGTTTCAGCCCCGGGCTGCCCCTAGCAGAGAATGGGGCCTGGACAAAGGAGGCCGGCACCTCCAGCCCCTAGGGAGGGAGACTGCACTCCTGACATCTGGCCCGGGCCTCCTGGGGTGTTCCGAATCTGAGACATTTGGAAATTGCTGATGATGTCCAGAACAGAAAAGCAAGGTTCACGGCTCCCACTGCAGCACCCCCCCCCCACCTCCCGTACCAGATGCACAGCCTGGGGGGCACCCCTCGGTCCCTGCACCTGCACGTGGCGGGGAAGGCCCGGAGCAGCCCCGCCCAGCAGGACTTCCCACATCACCGCGGGCATGCTCCATCCACTTGGTGGTCACCCCCAGCCACATGTGGCTGTCACACACGTGATGTGTGTGTAGTGCGCCCAAGAGTCTAGATCTTTTATTTAATTTAAAGTCACTGAACTTTCAGTAGCCTTACTGGGCTAGCGGCTGCCATAGTGGACAGTGCCGCTCTAGGGGTTTGGAGGAAACCGTCATGATTATAGAGACCATCGTCTACTCCTCCCTGCCTCCTTTCTCATCTCTCTCCCACAGGAGGGAATGCCAGCAGGGACCTGGGTTTCCTGGCGGGCAGGCTCACTCGCATGGGTGTGGCCTCCCCCTCTCGAGGGCTGGGTCGCCTGTGGGGGCCGGGCCTACTTCCCCGGCACCCATGTGACGATCTTGGCTCTCCTCCACTCCTCGTGGGCATCTCTGACACTCAGTCTTATCAGGCCCAGCAGACAGCCGGACGGGAGGCCAGGGCTCGGGAGGCTGGGGGAGCCCCCATGGGGCCTGGGCCCGCACCTCAGGCTTTAGCTCAGTCACTGCCCAGGGCCTCTGACCGCCTGGGCAGAGAGCCCAGCTCAGAATAAAAGGGCCACTTTTAGTTTCCTTCCCTCATCGCTCATGTGAGTTCGTCTCCCAGAGGGACTTTGTGGGACAGGAGCGTGTATGGCAGAGGGGAAGGAGGGCAACCCTGGTTTGGCAGGATCCAAACATTCCTGAGCTCCTAGAACATTTGTCTCTAATAAGGTCTCAAGCCCCTAACAATGGTTATTTTAAAATTTTTCTTCTGGTATTCTAGTTTTAAAAAAAGAACTTCACATGTAATATATAACCATAACCCCTTTGTAAAAGATGAAAATGATTTAGAAGTTCTTCCTCAGGAGTAAAATGGACTATGACCTTCCTCCCAGCCTTCCTTCTGTACACACACACACACACACACACGCACGCATGCACACATGCATGCACACAGGGTGAGATGTTCTTCTCCCAGAGGAATCCTACTGTTCCCGATCACGTATTCTGTGACTTGGGGAATCTTGCTGTATCTGTATGGAGAATGGCCCTGTTCCTTGTTCACTGCCGCGTAGTACTCCTCTGTGTATGAGTAGTGTGGCTTAGTTAACCCCTCCCTGTTGGTGGATATTTGAGTTTTTCCTCTAGGTTTCAATAGCATCAACTATGGTGCAGTGGGCATTCTTGTCCATACCTCTCTGTGCACGAGCGTGAGCCTAAATAGACGCTAACTAGTTGGGACAGAGAGTAGGGTAGGCTGGATCAAGGGGAGGAGGCCTCCGTCCCATTCAGGCTTGGCCACGGGACATGCTCTGCCGGGTGAGATGGGGGTGGCAGTCACGGTGGCCAGCTCTGCGCTTGGGCCTTAAGAGGCCTGAATGTCTCCGCTTGTCTCTCTTGTGCGTCTGTTGTGAGAATCGCATTCCCGGGGGAGCTGCTGGCCCCAGGAGGATGGGAGACACAGCCTGGAGCTCCGCGCAGCCGTGCCAACCCTCCCCACCGGCTGCACTGCCGGCAGGTGAGCCCGAAAAGAAATGTTTGTTGTGGCGCGCCGCTGAGATTTCAAGGTCGTTACACAGGAAAAGTTGCCTGACATAGGGGTGAAAACTGGGAGGGCTTTAAGTATCTATCAAAATGGTGAATGAAATGCCCTTTGACCCAGTGTTTGACTTGCAGGTGTCTAGCCTACCGCAGCACTGCCTATCAAAGCGTAAGAACAATGATATTTAGAGCAACTCCCGCTTTGTAAGGGAGGGTGTCCCCCGTGCCCCGTTTGATGGATGGGGCTGTCCAGGCATGGAGCTGTGGAATCACTTAGTGGCTCTCACAGCGTGCCCGGGGAGGGGGCTGCCGGGAGACCTCTTGTGCTGGACCCCTCCCCGCCCCTCAGACAGATAGCTCCAGGTGTCACCAGCCCCCACGGCTGCACGTGTGTGGGCACTGCCTGGCCCGGCTGCGGCCACGGATCACTGACTTGAGAGCCTTCCAGTGTTATCATCCCCAGAACCTTTCCCCAGCAGGACCTGCAGCCCCCGCGAGAGCACTTCCAGTCCCTAGAGGGCTACGAGGGGGCAGGGGGGCGGTGTGCAAGATTGGCCGGAAAACTCCTGAGATAGAATGCCTGGGGAAAGAAGAATTTCCCCTTGGATTGAAGTGGATCATTTTCCATTCACCCCTCAGACAGCCCATCTCTTTTTACCAAAGAGCTGCATTTTCAGACCCTTTTTTCCCCCCTGGTCCTCCTGTGGCCTCTTGGATGGGCTCTCAGAAAAGCTTCCCTGGGCACGGAGAGGCTCAGGGCTGCGGCAAAGGGGCTCGCCGCCTGGGCTCCTGCCTCCTTCCTCAGCCGCTGGCAAAAGGCCGAGGGGAAGAAAATTCACTCCAACACAAGGGCCCGTGGACACCTCCGCAGAGAAATTCGTCTTTTGTTGGGGGAAGCCCAGATGGCATCTCGGAGCTGGGAAATAGATCTGTTTGCTTGCTGTCCCCACTCTCCTCTCGGTTCATCTGTCACTGTTAGCTCAGTCTGATAATTCTGTCGAGTTGGAGCACTCGCCTGGCTTGGCAGCGAATTGAGTTGAGAAGGAGTTTTTCCCCAGCAGAAGTGTACTGTGTCCATGGTTTATTTGTGGGGGATGCTGTGGTAGAAGGGGGG
>CM052898.1:33425034-33449231 GCA_028534135.1 Potos flavus | reverse complement strand
CTTTTAGTCTGCTCTGTGTATTGATCTGAGCAAGCAACTGGGGCCACAAGAAGGTGTCTGTAGAAGGAGATTCTGTGGTAACTGGGTGATGACTGTCAAGGGGATACGGGAGGGGCAGGCGGGGACAGTGTCTGTTATAAAAGTGTCAGTTGTTGCAAAGGACATCCAGAATAGCCCAACAAAAGCAAGGCTGACTCAGCTGATAAAAGCCCTTTTGTTCATGACCTTCCCACTTTCCCTTTGTTTAGAATATAGATTTAATGGCTGGAGCTGTGGCAGCTATTTCATGTCCACGTGGCAAAGGCCAACAGGACCATCAAGACCTCTCTCTGTTCTGACATCTTTTAGTTTAGTATTTTTTTTTTAAGATTTTATTTATTTATTTTTTTAAAGATTTATTTATTTATTTATTTGACAGAGAGATCACAAGTAGGCAGAGAGGCAGGCAGAGAGAGAGAGGGGGAAGCAGGCTCCCCGCTGAGCAGAGAGCCCGATGCAGGGCTTGATCCCAGGACCCTGAGATCATGACCTGAGCCGAAGGCACGGGCTTTAACCCACTGAGCCACCCAGGCACCCCAAGATTTTATTTATCTGAGAGAGATGGAGAGCTTAGAGGGAGAGTCAGAGGGAGAAGCAGACTCCTGGCTGAGCAGAGAGCCCCACATGGGGCTTGCCCCCAGGATCCTGAGATCATGTCCTGAGCTGAAGGCAGATGCTTAACTGACTGAGCCACTCAGGTGCCCCTGACATCTTTTAAACAATTTTCTGCAAGACATTGTCATATAAGAAAAACCAACCTCTCTCTTTATAGTTTAAGGTAGCCATTGACACTTGGATTTCATGTTACATACAGCCCAACTCAATCGTAGTTCAATAAGTCCTAAATGTTGAAGAATGAATGAGTTGCCACCTGGGCAGAGGTTGGGGGTGGGGTGGAGAGCCCTGTTTTTTTACAGAGATATCCAGCAGGTTTGACTGTATTCCCAGACAGTAAGCTCCTGAGAGCTACATGATGATTATTTTTGCTTATTATTTTATCCTCAGCCATTACGGAGGAGACTTGCAATAATCGTTTCATGAATAAATAAATGGCCAGTGATCATGGGGGAGGTGAGGGAGTTGTAGATGCTCTAGACACAATGTGAGTTTGTGTTCATGGAGCATGTTTTCACATCCTGGATTGTGTTTCTCTTTTGCTAGAGGGAAGGGGGTGAGGCAGGGAAGAGAAAAAAGAGCAAAGGAGCTAGGATGCAAGTATTAAAAATTGAGTAGGCTAAACTTCTTCTCTCTGAACCTTGGTTTCCTAATTTGTTAAAATGGGGCTAATAACCAGAGCAAACTGCAGTTTGTTGTAAGGACTAAATGAGCTAATGTACGACCAGTGATTAGCAGAGTTCCTGGCTAGAACCTGGTAGGTTCTCAATGAAGTGTACTATATTATAATTGTTGTCTTTGTACCTGTACCGGGCCCTGTGGGAAGTAAATAAGACATGGTCCTTGTCCCCAGACAGCTGATGATCTGATAGGACTCACCGTATGATGAGGAAGGACAGATATGGTTCTTCCCATTTTATGGCTGGGGACGTAGGCTCTGAGGGGTTATAAAATGCACCTAGGATCGGCTGGGTTTGTGGTGGCATCTCAGCCAGCACCACAGCCAGGAACTCTGGAGAAAAGCTAGAGGTGTTAAGAACTTGGGGAGAAAGTCTGTGATTTGGTCTTGGACCCAGAACCAACGTTTGCTGAGGGTCCCAGTGGGCTCTGTGATGGCGGCTCTGAGCTCCTTCTCACCTCACCCAGTTCCTTCAGAAGCCTCCTCCAAAGGCCCATTCCAGCTCTGAACTTGAAAATGCACTTATTGGAAGGAGCCGATTTGGCTAAAAGAGGTGCCATTTAGCAGAACGATGGATGGAAATGTCTTCCAAGTTAGGATGAAGTGCGTTGTTTTCCAGATTAGTCCCTGAGAAAACTCCTTCTCGGGACTGTCTTGGTGCTGCTGACCACAGAGTTATTCTCACTGAGGTTGGAGTCCACGGTGAACACGGTGGCTGGTCCCACCCTCTAAGGGAAAAAGTGAAGGGTTCCCCTCATCATCTGGCTGGGAGCCTTCCCCGAGTGGGACAGCATGTTTCCAAACTACTTTTATGGTAATTGATGGTGTTATTAAGATTCACTGGGTAAATAATGCTGTTCAAAAGCAGCTCAGGTTCAAAGCACATCTAACTTCCCTCTCAGTCCTGTCAGATACAGTGACTTTCCTAAGGGTGGCGGATGGTCACCCTCAGAGAGGAGAAGGACAGAGCTCGGGGCTGAGAAGCCTTGCTTCGTCTCAGCATTGAGACATCGGTATCAACCCAGGCAATCCTGGGCTTTGGGTTTTTCCCAGCGCCCCCTTT
Organism: Potos flavus; assembly: GCA_028534135.1. Lineage (NCBI taxonomy): Eukaryota > Metazoa > Chordata > Mammalia > Carnivora > Procyonidae > Potos > Potos flavus. The sequence continues at coordinate 33,446,835 of CM052898.1, read as the reverse complement.
GATAGTTGGATGTCTTAGGGCACAAAGCAGGAGTGCACCTCCCTCCTCCAGCCTCTTGTCACTGAAGAGATGATTCTGATATGGTGACATATACCCACAGGCACAGCTCTCCTTCTTGTGAAACAAATAAACAAAAATCATCATCATAAGTCTTGACATAACCGTGGGAGAGCAGGTGGTGGGATGTGATCTGTTCTTTGCTCCTGGTGTTTCCACCTTGCTCCCTCCTCCATTCTGCCAGCTGTGAGCTTTGTACTCATTGCCTCGGGGAGAGGGTGACTCAGCAGAAGCTTGGAGAGAAAGGAGTGGCAGCTTTTGGCTTTGGAGTTTGAAAAGCCTAGGCCCCTGGGCATGTCAGAGACTGAGGGCATAAATAATACATGTGGGAGAAGAGTTGGGCAAGAGGGAAGCTTCTGGACTTGGAGATGGAAGGACTCCCAGGCTGGAGGAAGGGGAGAGGTGGGGGGGAGCTGTAATAAAGGGGAGGGGACTCAGCTTCCAGACCCTGCCCAGTCCTCCATGAGGGGAGCACTTGGGTTGTCGGCTGGGGATGCCCAGTGGGGCTCCGTGTGCTGCAGTCTCTTCTTAGGGTCACCCTACACCACAGACACAGGAGCTATAGAGGTTGCCCTTCCTGTGGATGGCTGCTGAGGTCCATTTTGGGGTGGTCACCGCACTGTGTCTCACAGTGTCCTAAGACCTTGAGTTCTGTTATTCCACGTGGATGGTCCCATTTCCATGTCTCAGGACATGTGTAGACCGTAGGTTGGGGAGAGGGGGCTTGGGCCCTGGACACCTGGGGGGGGTAATAGTGACAGAAGGGACAGAGACCCCCCTCATCACTCCCACCCCACTGGAACCCGCCAAGAGGTACCGGCTGAGGTGGGGCGTGGTGAACCGGAAGGCTCTCAGAAGCTCCCCTCATGCTGAGGGACAGAGAAGAAGGGCTATGTGTCCATGCACATCCCTTAGGATCCGCTGTAACTCCATCTTTTCCGCCGTTCTTTGGAACACTTAACAGGGTGCAAATGTGAGAGAGAGGCCCCCTCTTCCTTCCTCCCTTGCAGAAGCTCTGGGGACTCGGTCTGTTTGCTCAGCTCCGCTGCCCGCCCCTGGGGACGCTGCTCCTCGGCCGGCCGCGGGGGCCCCAGGGGTGGAGTCTCCAACTGCCCCCTTGCCTAGCCCGGCTCCCCATCCCCCACACACGTCCACAGGCCTTTTCATTTAAAGAGTTCACTGCTGCAGGAAACAGATGGGAGTAACAAACATAATAAACAGTGAGAATTTCAAAAGTTCCGGAAACTTCGAGTCATGGTCTCAGGACTGCAGTTAAAGACTTCCTTCTGAGATGGGTTCTGAAAGCGGCTGCAGCCACTGTTTATTAGAGCTTCTGGGATGGCCGTGCAGGTACAGGTGGTGTTGAGAACTGTCAGCCCCCTGGGCTGGTCTGTCATCCTCACAGTGGCCCCCGCGTGGAGGGAGGGTGTGGTTACTGCCGTTTTTTTACAGATGTGAAAATTGAGTTCAGAGAGCAGGACTGGGCCTCATGATTTATGAGGCCTGGTGCAAAGTGAACATACAGTGCCCTTGCTCAAAAAGGAGTAAGAATTTCAAGACGGCCACAGCAGGGGGCCCGTCTGAGTTCACCCCAGCTTGGGGGCCCGTCTGAGCACGGCCGTGTGAGGGCACAGGACACAGGCCCTGTCGGAGGGAGTGGCCAGCACGTCCTGGGACACCGACCCGGCGAGAGGCAGACCCACGTTTCCGTACACGGTGTCGAACAGACTTCAGCTGTGTTTGGCTGGCCTGTGTTTACCTGCAGGCGCCCCGACTCCCTCCTTCCCACTGACCACGGCTGGTGACTTCTCGGCTGTGACCTGTATTTCTGTGACTTACAAAGAACAGCAAAAAGCAGGGCATGACTGGAAGACACTAGCACTACACAAATGCTGATGTTGTTTCAAGAAGCCCTTTGGCTTTTGCTACAAAGGCAGGTGAAAGACGACTGGGCATTGCCCCATCCCCTAGCCTTCTCCATTCAATTAACTTGACATAGAAACATTTTTGAGACAGATGATTCTCATTTTCAGTGCAGTTTGAAAGTCCCCAGGGGCAGGAAGAATACTCAGGCTTACTTAACTTCAGAAGTGGTGTCTTCACTCCAATTCTCGGGGACTTCATTCTAAGGGACCGCAGCAGGCTCAGCCCACGCCGAGGAGTGTCCCCAGTGGGACGTGTATAATAGAGGGTTTTCCATATACATTTGATGCAGTAGCTTAAAACATGTTTATTTGCGCATATATTTGTATTTTATTCTATTATCCTAGTTGTTCTCAGGGGAGGGAGTCACTCTACCTCCACCAGGGGACATGTGGCAATGTCTGGGGACATTTTTGTGGCCTTGGCTGGGTGTGGGGAGCTGCTCAACAAGGCATGGGACAAAGCTCCTACAAGGCATGGGATAGCAACCCCTCCCTCCCGTGCAGCAAAGAATGACCCAGCCCCAAATAGCAATAGTGCTGAGGTTGAGAAGCCAACTGACCATCAATTATAATTCATTTTGGCTTTTTCAAGGAACGAAATAAACCTTTAGCATGGGAACCCCACTTAGGAAAAGTCTAGCCCTAGGAAATGAAGTTTTGAGAGATGCTGACAAAATTTGTGATCACTGTGTAGATGGGTTTCAAATCAGGGGTCACTTGAACCTCAGGAAAGCCTCACAATGACCCCAAGAAGTCTGACTTGTTACCCTTATTTTGCTGATGGGGAAACTGAGGCTCAGAGAGGTAATTAGAACTTCCTGGAGGTGGGATCATCCAAGAATGCTTTAGCAGAGTCAGGCACAACCATGAGTTTCTTTGGCCCTAAGAGACCCACTTTTGTCTCTTGGCCCCGAAGCTGCTCTGGTTATCCCAGCTGGGGGGCTTCTCTGCCTCACACCCCGGAATCCCCCTTCTTGCTTTTGCTCACAGTGGCTCCTGGTTTCCTTGCCTTATACCCACCGCATCTCTTTCTTGAATGCACTGTATTTATAACACCTGGACTTTGAGGGAACTACTCTCCTTGGAGCTTGGGATAAACTGACCCCAGACTCAGAGTCTAGGGATGGGGCAGGTAAACCTGATAGTAAGCCCCCTCGGCCACGGTGATGGATTTGGGAGAGTCCCATGACCTAATCAGAGCCAGCGAGAAGGTATGAGAGGCTTGCTGTCCATTGCTACCCCAGGGGACAATGGGGCTGCCAGATAAAATACAGAAGGCTCAGTCAAATTCAAATTTCAGATAAACAATGAATAAAAAAAATTGTAAAGTAAGAAGTATGTCTCACCAAATATTTGGGATATACTTTCACTAAAAAATTTAGTGGGGTATACTTACACTTTAAAAGTATTTCTTGTTTATCTTAAATTCACATTAAACTGACACCCTGTGTTTCTGTTTGCTAAATCTGGCAAGCCATCAGAGGAATCTAAAGAGGACAGATGGCTCCTGGTGACATCCCCTGAGCCCTGAATCAACTGTACCTGAAGCCAAACTACTCATGCACTTGCAGCTGGAGGACTGCTAAGGAACCTTCTGGACCTTCTCAAAATCTTGGCCTTAGGAAGCTTGGAAAGAGAGCCTCCTAAGGGTGTCCTACACTTGGTTCTTCCTTCCCAGTGCCCAGTCTCCACGGATACTGAAGGCTTGTTGAGTAACAAGGTTCTCTGCCTCCCTCCCTTTTCATCACTCCCTTTACTGTGTTGAGTATCCACTGTGTGCCAGACAATTCCTTCCCACCCTTCTAATGTGTTTGAGTCGGGTCACGTCACACCCATTTCACAGGTGAGAAAACAGAGGCCTGCAAAGTTGACAGGCTGAAAAAGCGAGAAACGGAGAACGGGGGACAGGACCTAATGCCCGCAGAGCCAATGCCCCTTTCTTTCCAGCCCTGGCCCCCGCCCTGCCTGCCAGGCAGCCCCTCGGAAGAACCCCAGTGTCATCCATGACCCTGCCTTCCTCTCTCAGCCCCTGAAGACCCCCATTAGCTGCCCACCTCCTGCTTGAAACAAGCCACAGAACATCTGGAAGCCCTAGGAGGCCGTTTCTTTGACAACCTTCGCTTTAAGGGCTAATGGAAATTCTGGCCCCGACTGCTGTGACGCGAGCAGCCCAGGTACACAGGCCTCCGGGGGCCAGACGGCTGGCAACATCTGCTTCCAATTACCCCAGGGAGGGACTTCACCACCGGCCGCTGGTAACAGGAGCCCCTGGCCTCTGATTTATGGCCCATTTGGAATGAAGCCTCCGGAGCAATTACTTGCTGGATGCAGCCAGGCGAGGGGCGAGAGCTTTGCAGAGCAGAAAGCAGATCTGACTTGCTGTGCTCCCTCCCCAGGCAGATAAGAATCATCTAGCGAGTCCTATCTTATTTATTTAAATTACCAAACTCTTCTGGACCCCCGATGCCTGATGCCTCATGCCTGATGCCTCGCCAGGCGCCCTTCGAAGAGCTTCATGAATATTCACTCCTTGAAGCCTCCTGTGAGGGAGATGTTATTATCATCCCATTTTATGGGTGAGAAACTGAGAGCACATAGATGTAACTTGCTGCAGTCCCGCAGCTGGGACCACGGGCTCAGCTAGGATTTGAATCCAGGCACCAGCATCCGTGGTGAACAAAGGGCTGCCCCGCCAATGAACGATCCTTCAAACAGGGAAACAGGATGGCCGGACTGGCTGCTCAGAGCCCCCGGGGGCCTCCGTTCACAGAAGGAAACCCCGAGTTCCGATCGGTGAGGACCTCCTTCCCCTGCCTGCTTCTCTCTTCCTGCTTACCCCACTCCAGCCCCTTGCCCCTTCTCGCTTCTTCTGTCTGCTTGTTTCGTGTCTATTTCACAGCTTTATGGAGATATAATGGCCATAAAACTCACCCACTGAAAGTGCGCCGTTCCATGGTAGGGATTTTTTTTCACGGAATTGTGCAACCATCACCTCAATCTAGTTGTAGAACGTTTTCATCATCCCCCAGAGAAGTTGCGTCCTCATTCCCAGCCCCCCATCCCACCCCCATTCTCATCAGTCCTTGGCAACCACGGACCCACTTTCTGTCTTCACAGGTTTACCTGCCCTGGGCATTCTGGAATCCTACAATAAATACGTGGTCCTCGGGTCTGGCTTCTTTCACTTAGCGTCAGGCTTCCAGATTGACCTAGGTTGTATCTTCGGTTCTTCATTCCTTTTCGTGGCCAGATAATATTCTGCTGTACGGATACGCCGCATTTCATGTCTCCATTCATCAGTGGTGGACACTGGGTTGCTCCCCGGTCTGGCCGATGAATAGTGCCGCCGTGCACATACACATGGTTTTTATGGACCATCCTGGCTTCCGGACATACTGAGCATGCTTTCCTCGCAGAGCCTTTATCTTTGCTGCTCTCTCTTGCTGGGGGGGCATGGGGAACTCTCCTCCAGATCCTCCTGGGACTTGGCCCCCCTCGCTTCACCTCTCCGCTCGCATATAACTTCAGAGGTCCTCTCTGACCACCCTCTCTGCTCTTCTTCCCCTCTTCCCTTATTCTGCTTTAGTTCTCTTGATTTGACCTTGGCCCTAGCAGAAATAAATACCTTGATCTTCTTATCTGAATATTAAGATTTCTCTCGGCCTGCTCCCCTTGCATGGGAGCTCCGGGAGGGCAGAAAACGCCCGTGGTCTGGCTCCCTGCTGGACCCTCAGGGCTCGGCACACAGACAGTGCTCAGTCAGTAAACAGTGAGTCTGCCAATGAGGACACGGGACACCCACGACATGCTCCATGCCGGCACCGGCTTCTAGGTGGTGAGCAAGATGGGCCCAGGGCCGCTCTGATCAGGGATGGCTCTCCCAGCAGCGTCTCCACTCGGCCTTTCTCATTGCCTCATGAGAAAGCAGGGGAGGGCGGGGAGTACACCAGTAATCCAAGTGGGTTCTGTGTAGGAGGGGGGTGTGGCTTTTCCGGTGGGCACTCCGGCTGGGAACGAACGGGTTGTTACGACTTAGGAGTTCTGTGATGCGAGCAGCTCGTTGTATTTCCTTGGCCTCAGTGTCCCCAACTATCGAGTAGAAAATTTCTTTACGGGCTGGTTGTGAGGGTTGGGTTAGTCAGGGTTCTTCAGAGAAATAGGACCAGTCGAATATAAAAGATTTAGTACGAGGAGTGTTCCGGTGCTGGTGGAGGCTGGCGAGTCCAGGGGTCTGCTCTCTGGATCCAGAGACCCAGGAAAGCCCAGCGGTTGGGGGGGTGGTTCTGAGAACTAGAGGGTCGATGGACAGAGTCCCACGTGAGGACAAGAGATGCCTATCTCAGCTCAAGGAGTCATAAACTCCCCCTTTCTTGGCCTTTTTGTTCCATCCCAGCCTTAAAGGAGTTGGATGAGGCCCACCTACACTGGAGAGGACAAGTTGCTTTACTCTGTGCTGTGTTGAAGTGCTCATCTCTTCCGGAAACATCCTCACAGACATGCCCAGAAATAACGTTTCATCTGGACACCCCACATCCCAGTGAAATTGATGCAGAAAATTAATTACCACACAGGTAAAGGGAGTTCATGTGGGTGAAACGTACAGTGTACGTTGGCTATGTGTATGTGGATGATAAATAGAACCATCGGGAGAGCAGAGGAAGGGAGGAAGATGCCAGGAAACAGGCTGGAAGGCAGGTTGGGAGGGAATCAGTGAGGGCTTTCTGGGGGAGGTGGCATCTCAGGTGGGGCAAATAGGAGGTAGCCCGGGGAACATGACATCCCTCCTCCTTCCTCCCCTCCAGCTCAGGGCTGCCCATGAGTAAGAGATTCCAGGCAGACATGCAGCCACCTCAGCCTCCCTGCTGTCAAGTCCAGCATTTTTGGGAAAATTCCTGGGAGAAGAGGCAACACGACATGGTGGTTAAGCTCAGAGCTCAGGTCAGACCCAGTTCCCTGGTGTTGAAATCCCCTGGCTTCCCAGCTGCCTAGTGCTGTGTCCCTGGGCAACATGCTGAACCTCTCTGAGCCTCCACATCCTCATTCATAAACGGGATGGTAGGTTACTACCGTTAGGCACAGGCGTGTTCTGAGAATATCCAGCGAGGGGAGGCATGGAAGCACGTGGCAAGGGTCAGCAGTCAGCCTTGGCCAAAGGCCTCTGGAGCCTCAGTTCTTTTGCCTCCAATCCTTCCCAGAGCCACAGTTTAGCAGGCAACTCTTTTTGAACCTGGGCTTTCTACTTACAGAGCTGGAGCAGAAACCAGGATGGTGGCATCCAATTCAGCTCTGAGCCTGCTGTGTGGTCCTGGGAAAGTGAACCACCCCTGCTGAGCCTGGAGGAGGGGGGAGGCTGCTTCTCAGGAGGGGAAATGAGATAAAGGTGGTCCAGCCTCTGCTGCTTCCTGTCTCCCTGGTAATCCCTAGGAGCACTCCCCAGGCCCCTCCTCCACCCTCATTCCGTCTCCCAGGGCTTAATTGGGCAGCTGCAGGCACTTGGCACTTAACCTTCTCCCCATCTGCCCTCTAGGGAAAGAAAGAACACTAATCCCCTCCGGAGCTGCTTCCCGGGCCCTCTGGGAAGCGTGTGAGTGCAGGGAGCAGGGAGCGGGGAGCCAGCTCCTCCCTGGCCTCCCAAGTAGCCCAAGTCCTGCTCATGGAGAACCCAGAGTCCTGCAGCTCTTCCTGGAGCAGCGGGGACCAGCACTGCAAGCCCGTGAGTCACCCCCTTTCCACTCCGTCCTTGTCCCTGGAGCCCAGCACTGCTTGATGGAAATACAATAGAGCCACCTCGGGAACTTTCCATTTTTGAGTAGCTGCGTTCAAAACATAAAAAGAAACAGCTGAAATTTGAATAACACACTCTATTTAACCCAATATATCCCAACAAGATCTTTTCAACATAAAACCAGTATGCACAGTTATCAGTGAGATACTTTACATTCTTCTAAGCATACTTAACCTTCCAAATGCAGAATGCCTTTTACACTTTGACAGCAGATTTCAATTTGGATGCTAAATTTTCATGGGAATATTTGGTCTGTATTTAGGCTTCATTAAATTTATAGTTGAAAGAGTAGATTTACCTACTCACCTCGCTTCATACCCACAGGAAAGTTTTCCAATAATGGAATAGAGTATCTGTTTTTAGGTTTAGTGTATATTAATTAAAATGACATAACATGAACAATTCAGCTCATCAATCACAGTAACCCCTCTGCAAGGACTCAGAGGCACAACGTGGCTGCTGGTTACCGTACAGGAGGCCCAGCTCCCATCTCTGCACCTGAGTCCCGGAAGCTGTCCCTCCACCAGCTCCCTGGAAGGTGGGTGGCCCCTGAGCACAAGCAGAGGTGGGAACCCTGCCTCCAGGTTGCCGTGAGACCTTGAGTAAGTCACTGGGCCTCTCTAGGTCTTTCTTTTCCCAGCTGTCAAAACTTTTTGTTCAAAGAAACCAAGTGCTTGCATCTCACCACGGTTTGTTCTAGGCTCTGGGAGTGTGCAATGAGCGTTGGGAAGAGAAACAAAGCAGGAAAAAGGGAGGAGGGCTGTTATTTTATTTTATTTTATTTTATTTTTTTATCCCCAAATACTTTTATTTTATTTTTTCAGTGTTACAAGATTCATTGTTTATGTACCACACCCAGTGCTCCATGCAATACGTGCCCTCCTCAATACCCACCACCAGGCTCGCCCATCCCCCCACCCCTCCCCTCCAAAACCCTCAGTCCCTTGTTCTGAGTTCACAGTCTCTCATGGTTCTTCACCCCTCCGATGGCTGTTATTTTAGATCCAGGGGACAGAGGCCACTCTATCTTCCGGGGAGCTGAGCAGACACTCCCTCCCATCCCTTCTGGCTTTATGGAGGGCCTGTCCCATGCTGGGTTCTGTAGGGCGGTGGGAGGCCCCAAGGCAGAGGGGGAAGAGCTGGAGTCTGTGGGGCGTGGCCCGGCTCGCATTTGTCCCGTGGCAAGAGGAGGCTGGGCACCTGAGCTGCCAAACACAGCCAGGCCCTGCCAGGCAGGTTGTCATGTGGGCTGGCAGCCAGGGAGTCGCAGCTGCTGGGCTGAGCCCGGCCCGTGCCAGGGACCGCAGTCCAGAGGAGCAGCTGGCCCCCAGCCTGTCCTGAGCACTTACTTCCTTTCCTTCTGTCTCTCTTCTCTCCCCCTTTGCAGCCTGGCCTTCTAGCGTCTTTCCTTCCCCTCTCCCTCTCCCTCCCCACGCCCCTCCATCCACCCAGCCTGGATTTACTGAGGGCTTACTATGTGAGGGACACTGCGGTAAGCTCTGGGACATTGCAGTGACTAAGACGCTCCTCTCCTCCAGGAACGTTATGGACAACTGGGGTGGCCCCTTAAATAAAAACTGGAGTGTCCACTGAGAAAAGAGATGTGTGCTCTTTGAGGACAAGGACAGACGCGCTGGGGGAATTTGATCCTCTTTTATGTAGAAGGGTACTGTAGTCCGAATGAAGAGACGAACAGTCGGGGGACCTACTTGCACCCTGTGGGGTGCGCCAGGAGCCAAGGCCTGTGCAGAGCGCGCACTGTTCCAGGCCTGGCCCTGAGAGCTGCTCCCTCCGCGGCTGAGCTGCCCTACTCTCTGCTGTCTCTTTCTCCCTTTTTTGGCTCATCTTCTACTCGACATACAATAATAGTGCTCTGTGAGTAGATTAGGGCCCTAACTTCCTAACTCAATGATTACAACGTGAGATCAATCAAGAACAAAAATGTCATGGGATCAATCCATGAATCCATCCGTGGACAATTGATGAAGCACCTAGTACTTTTTGCGGTTGAAGCACTAGCATTGAACAAGACGGAATTCCTGACCTCAGGGATTGTGAGTCCAGTGTGGGTGACAGGACATTAAAAAAAGAAAAGGCTCTTTGAGGTGATGAGTGCAAACAGGTAGGATAGTTGCTGGGGAGACTCATGGAGGTCACCGCAGTGTAGACTGTTGGGGACAGGGAGGGACGTTGCTAACTGTGACAGCTAAGGAGAGCCTTGAAGCATGGGGAATGGTTAGCTGGTGAAAAGGGAGGAGAAACTGTTCTAGGCAGAGGGAACTGCTTGGAAAAGTCTAGACCTTGATACACACACATACATACACACATCCACAGTGTGGACACAAAGTAGTTCCATCTTGTAGGAGTCTGGATCGGGGAATCCTGAAAGATTGTCTGAAGAGGTAAGTGAGTCAGATTACAAAGGGTTTAGTAAACTATGCCAGGGAGATTAGACCAGAGAGCAACTTTCTAATTTGTGTTTTAGAAAGATTCTGTTGGCCAGATCCTGAATAGTGGTGGGGGAGAAACCTGGAGCCAGAGAGACCAGCTAAGGGGCTGTTGCCAAAATCCAGGGGGAAACTGAGAGTGGCTTGAAATAAGGAAATGGCAGTGGGGATGGAGAGAAATGGATGAAGGTCAAGGTCAGGATCAAGGTGAAAGGCCACAGAGACTGCTTATTGGGGGAGGGAAGAATCAAGGATGACCCCAACTTCAGGGCTTGAGCAACTGCAGGGGCTGGTGGGGCTGTTAGGCTGTGGGAATTCTGGGTGGGAGCTGCTTGGGGGGAGGAAGTTTGGGTGTTCAGGTTGGATGATGAGTTTGGGGCCCTTGTGAATCTGACTGTGGAGGTATTCACGAGGCAGTCTGATGAATCGGAAGCTGAGGTGAAAGATTAGGCTGCTGATCTAGAAGAGGGGGTATAGGCTGACAGACAAGACTGAAGCCAGGGAGCAGCAGCAGAAATTCAGGGAGACTATATCCTAGGAGGAAAGAAGGGACCAAACACTGGACACTGGGTTGGTTGGTTGGATCAAGAGCCAGGAGACTCATGGGTTCTTGAGTCTGTCCCTCCTTGTCTGGATGAGTTCTGTCCAGTCACACCTGCTCTCTGGGCCTCAGTTTCACCATCTGTGAAACACTGGGGCTTGGAGAAGATCATCAATCTCCTCTGTCCCACAGGAAGTTCCGTATGAGTTCCTAGGAAGTCCTTCTGTGGTCAAGGCATCAGCCGAGGAGGCCCTGGGTGGCTGCGGCTTGGGACGGTCCCCTCCTTCTCAAGCTTACAGTTTGGTAATTTGAACTTCTACTCTGTTTTGACTTGGAGAAAGGGCTCCATGACTCAGATGAAGTTGATGAGACGATGACCTCTCGTGTGCCATCTGGCAGAGGGTAGAGCCACACCCAGCTGGGAGCTTCTCTGATGCTAGAAAGAATGACGTCTCCATGAGTTGCAGGGAGTTAACGACAAGACTGACCGACAGTACCTTTTGGCGCACGCACCAGAGTCGGTCGTGATCACTGCGTTCCTGGGGTCCCAGTGGACTTGTCTGGAGAGTTAGCGTCACCCACCAGAGTACTCCAGGGATGACAAATGAGATTCAGCTCCAGTGACACTGGCAAGAGATGGGAAGGTGGCCTAGAGCTGCGCTGAGGAGGATTCTGAGGCTGTAGCTCAGTGAGGATTAAGTGCTGTGGTTGATTGGCAATGTCTGCCCTGGGCGGCAGATTCATAGCAGTCTGTGTGCCGTGTATCTGCTAGCTTTGATCTAATCTTTGTTCTTAACAAGGACATGAACTTTTCAGCCCCGTCAGAGTCCCTGGCTGCTCTACTGTGCTTTCTTTTCTTTCTCCTCCTCATGCCATCGAGCACTTCAAAGCTTCCTCCTGGCCCCCTTCCCAGTGGACCAGTCACTTCAGGAAACAAATGGGCTGCTCTCTGGAGGAAGCCAGATCACTCAATGAGTTCCCATCTCTCCAGAATTAGGTGGTTAGTCATGCCGACCAGGGGCCGTAGGAAGGCTTGTAGCCTGGGAAGCACAATGCCTCCCGGCTCAAACCCAGTGTGTGGGCCTGGTTTCTGAAGATCTTCAAGGCCAAGTTCAGGAGGCTCTTGTCACCACCCTCCAGTCGCCGTGCTCTCCTGCAACAAAGGGCTGCCAGCGCTAATAGCGAGGGTGGGGGCAAGAGAAATAAAAGGGGACCCAGCTTCACCTCAGGACATTTATCTTTCATGCTCTAAAAAAGTAATTTTCATTACTTAGGCAAACCCTGTATCCTGTAGAAAAGTTGAAACTATGGATAAGCAACAAGAAGGAAATGAAAACAATCTACAAGCCCAATACCTAGAAAAAAAAGCACCATTTCAACAAGTTCCTGTGTATCTTTCTAGATCTTAGCCTCCTGGGCACTAGTCCATCAGAAGAGACAATAGCTACAGCCATGGGGTGGGGGTAGGGGAGCCCTTGTTGGGTCAGGCATTAACCCTCTAGCTGTTGGATCATGGGGTGGGCCCAGGGCAGGCAGGGTGGCGTGTGTGGGATGCACGAAGTAACTTCTCCCAGCCAGGCTGGAAATGCTTGACTATTTAATGACTTGAGCTGGTCCTCTGTGGATGATCATCAGTGTCCACCCCCAGTTTCTTTGAGGGTATAACTGGATCTATTGGCTGGATAGGGGCCTGGGCTGAGGAATAAGATTGGTGGGTGGAGTTGGGAGGTCTCATTTCCCAACCAACGTTTCTGTCTGCATCCGGAGCTTTGTTGCTTCTGGAGGGTGAACTGGGCCACACCCCTTAATCTTCTCTAGCAATCCCCCCACCCCCAAGGACTTTCCTAGAAGTAAAGAATCTAGGATTCTGGCCTTCATCTTGGGATTCCAAGGTAAAAACAACCTTGTCTTGGGGATTTGGCTGAGTTCAGTCAAGGCCAGATAGAAAGGACCACAGGATTTTAGAGCAGATGCTTATGAGGGAAGGGACAGCGTGGCTAGGAGCCAGGACTTAGCACTCATGCCCAGCCCAGGGGGAGCGGAAGGCAAGGCATCCTTCTGCGTATGGTTTGAGGCTGATCCTAGAACCCTTCTGATTGCACCAGCCTAGCTGTGTGGGTACCCTCTTCCTCCGTTCTAATGCTTTGAGGCTCAGGTAGCATTGCTGTAGGGCCCTTCTCAACTACAGGAGCCTCTGCACTCCAATCTGGAGGGACAGGGAGGCTTCCCCAGACGGGGTATCCAGGCAGCAGTGACAGATATCACCCAGTAGGTTCAGATCAGGGAGGGACATAGAGAGGCCTAAACCCAGCAGCTGCAGGGTCCAAGCACCAGGACTGGAGCTCTCCATCTCCACCAGCTTACTGAGAGGCTCAGGACTTACTTCACAGCTAGTTTAACTTCGTGGTTAATAGCACATTCTAGAGCTGGACTACTTGGGTTTGCATCCCATCTCAAGCACTTGTTAGCTGTGTGACTTTGGGCAACTCATTTAACCTCTCTGTGCCTCAATTTTCATCGATAAAGTAGGGTCTCCATAGAGCTGTTATGAGAATTCAATTAATTAACATATAAATTATATTTAACCGATTGTTATAATTACTCGCTGACACACGCATACATCCCTGGGTGGTCTTGAAAATGTGGCATTGGAGGAGAACCTAGGGAAAAGCTGGAAATTCTTGTTAATTGGGAAGGGGGGTCCTTGAGCTACTGTGCTTTAGGGAAGTGGTTCTCAGACTTGAGAATGCATCAGAATCACCTGGAAGGCTTTTCAAAACAGATTGCTGGGCCCCACCCCCAGGAGGTCTGGGCTGGAGCTGAGAATCTGCATTTCTCAGCAGCTCCGAGGCACGGGAGGTCTACACAACACCCTTAGAGTAGTTCTGGGTTTGAACTGTTCTAAGTGTACTTCCTCTGCTCTCCCAAGTGTGAAACCCATCTCGTGCTGGTTACACATCTCTTTTGACTGAAGTGGGATCTTATGTGACATTTGGTAACCAGACTGTAAACTTGACGGGAGCTGGGGCCATGACCTTTCTCCCCAGTGTGTATGCAGCTTCTGACCCATAGGAGGTACCCAGTAAATATCTGTTGGAGGAAGGAAAGGAACATGCTTTCTGCACTCAGCAGTATTCTTGTGTACATTTTTCCTATTAATAAATACTCTTCCACAGCATTGTTTGGTTGGCTGCATAGTTTTCCCTTGTATGGACATAAGGCAGAGAACAACTTGAGCTTGCTAGAACAAAAAGGGGCAACGTATTTGGAGAGGCAGAGTGCCTCAGCGACTGGAACCATGGACTGTAGGAAGCCATGAACCCACCGAATGACTCTTCCCGATGTCCCTCCTTAGCGATGTCACTTCACTGTGAATGCTTTGTTCCCTGTCCCTGGCTTTTGCTACGACTCTGTCCACGTGACATCCAAGATGGCTCCCTACCTGTCCCAGTTCTCTTGTTACAGATCCTGCCCTATGACTAGTCAGTGAGTCTGCCCCTTGCTCTCTCTCCTAGTAACCCCAGCTGGGACTCTGATTGGCCCTTCTGGGGTCAGGTGCTTATTCCTCCTCCAATCAGAGAGAAAGGCTACATTGTTTCAATATGGAGGCCAGGGGCCATACAGTCAAGTGGGTCATGGTGATCCCCAAATGATCCATTGGAATTGTTTTCTATTCGTCTCTCCATCTCTGTACTTAAACCTGATTTCAATTTCAATCTGGTGACCAGGATTTGGTTTCTGTGGACTTTTCTGGGCTCAGAGCAGGGATTTGACTGACTTAACCCCATCTCGCATCCATTAGCGATAATGGCCCATGGCAGTGCCGTAGGTTTGTCTGATGTCTTTGAACATTTAATCCGCACAACGTGATTTTGAGGGAGGCAGGAGGTTTCACCCAGTGATGCCTGTTGAGCACCAGCAAGTCTGTTCATGATCCGAAATGCAGCTGAAAAAATAAATATAATTAAAAAGATAACTCAGGCCAGCGTTGCCGGAGACTGTTTTACATGGGCGCATAATGAATGCTAAGCTCAGTGCAGCAGCGCCAAAAAGCAAAATAAATTCTTGGAGTTGGTCTGTTTCCTGCCTGCAATACATTTGCTTGTTCCAAACAAATATATTTGTCAATACAACACAATTAGGAAGGCTGAGCCAATCAGACCATCAAATATCCAGAGAAGCAGAACGTGTCTTCCATACGCCCTGCTAGATGGAGCCAAGGTCTGAGCATATTATGACCAAATCAATTATAGCCCAGGCCAGCCTCGCATTCCCGCCAGGACAGGCTTTCTCATCTCTCCTGGTTACTGAGAGGGTTCAACCTCTTTTTTCTTCTTTCTCAATGTTACTCATAACCCTTGAGGCAGGCCTTCCCCCACCGCATCTCTGAGGTTAATTTGCTTTCTTTCTTTTTTTTTCCTTTTTTTTTTTGCTAACAGCTAGAAACAATTGCTGACATGTACAGTTTTTAGAATGAGAGCCTGCTGAAATGGGACTAATAATTAGTTTTGATGATAATAGCTACCATTTCTTCCATAGATGCCAAGCTTTTGACATTCATGGTTTTTCCTGATCCTTACAACAACCCTGGGATAGGCATTACTAGTTCCATTTTATATATAAGGAAACTGAGGGTCCCAGAGACCCAATGGCTTGCCAAAGTCCACTTCACTAGTGAGTGGCTGAGCTGAGATTCAAACTCTAGTCTCTGATGCCAGAGCTTGTATTAGGACTGTAGATGTTAAGAGACATAGAACTCAACTCAACTTGGCTTTAAGTAATAAGGGGAATTAAATGGTCTTTGTGACTTGAGAGCCCTGAGGTGAGCTTCAGGCAAGGCTTAATCCAGCCACTCCAGTGATGCCCCCGAGGACCTAGTTTCTCTTTGCTGTGGCAACCTTCATTGTCAGGCTCCATGCTATGGTGTTTGCAGCCCACCACTCTGGGCTTCTGCCTCGTGAAAGGAAATAGCTGCTATATCCTTTAAATCCTCAAGCCACATCAACGTGGGGAAGGATGAACTTCCCCTCTGGGGGCTCCCATGGAAGAGAAATGGACTTCTCTCAAAATCTTGGCATCCTGTTTGCTTGGCTGGAGTTAGGAGCCCATCCCTGAACTCTTGCACCTGGCAGAGGGATACCGCTGCTGATTGCCTTAGGCTGGAGCCAGGGGTAGCGTCTGTATCACACAAACCCCCTGGCTGAGCAGGCGGAGGGGGCCGTGATCCTAGAGCAAAGCTGGGGCACTGTCATCAGAATAGAGGGGATGACCTAAATACCTAACCAACTGGTCTGAGGCGCAGGCGCTGGCTGAGCAAAACGGACACTACACACGGCGACCCAGGTCACCCTTTGCCACTCAAAGTGGCCTCTGCGTGGACAGCCGCACTGATGCATCTGGGGACCCCTTTGGAAGTGCAGAATCTCACACCTCCCCCTGAGATACTGAATCAGAATCTGCATTTTAACAAGATCTTTAAACCTTTACCAACATTTAGCAAATCTGAGCGGCACTAATTTAGCAGAGACATACAGCAGGAAGGACGGTGTTTTGGTGTCAGATAGGTGGGGTTCCGTGGCTTACCAGCTGGGTGAGATGGGGCACGGTGGAATACTGTCACCCTCACAAAACTGTTGGGAGGGGTAAAGGAAATCACTTCTGTAGAGAGCCTGGCATGCGATGAGTGCTTCCTAAACATAGGTCCTCTCGGGGCGCCTGGGTGGCTCAGTGGGTTAAAGCCTCTGCCTTCAGCTCAGGTCATGATCCTAGTGTCCTGGGATCAAGCCTGCATCGGGCTCTCTGCTCAGCGGGGAGCCTGCTTCCCCCTCTCTCTCTGCCTGCCTCTCCGCCTACTTGTGATCTCTCTCTCTCTGTGTCAAATAAATAAATAAAATCTTTAAAAAACAAAACAAAACAAAAAAAAAACATAGGTCCTCTCTACCCATCCCAAATGTTTATGAGTGAGGACACTGACCCAGAGAGGTCTCTGCTTGCCAAGGACACAGAAATGGACCTCGGGTGCCCTGAGCCCTAACCTAGGCCTTTGCTTTCCTGAGTACACCAGAGATTCTCAGCCCTGGCTGCACATTAGAATCACCTGGAGAGTTTGAAATATCTCGATGCCCAGGTGTCACCCCAAATCAACTTAGAAACTCTTGAGGGGAGACCCAGGCATCAACAATATTTAATTTCTGCGGGCAGTTCCTGGAGGCAGCCAAGGTAGAGAGCCGGTACCTTCCCCTTCCCAGCCTCCCAAATTAATTTGGCTGTAAGAAGGCTCAGCTTGGAACGCTTCTGCGTGGCTAGCCATGAACCCAGTGCCGGGTGAGGGTTCTTGCCTTCGAATGCTGGGCGTGTGCTCTGCCTTGGCTTTAGGAGGGAACATGGAGGAATTTGGTTCTCACTTGTACTTCTCTGATGTTCTGCGAAGCTTTGGCTTTTGAGGCAGGGAGTCAGTGGGCTTGAACCCACGGCCTTGGTGCCAGGGATTTGGTGGAGCAGGTGGGGAGCAAGAACCATCTCTGTGCCCGAGTGAGAAGGAATAGACCAGAAATTCTAAACTTTTGTGTGTTACAGATCCCTTGGCATCTGGTGAAGCTTCTCAGAAAATGTTTTTATTTTACAGAGTACGACTAAGGAAAGCAATTGTTTTGAAATACAATTATCAAAACAGCGAAAAGAAAATTACAAGTTGGAATATATGTGCTTCCTTATTAATATTAAACCATAGTATCTAGGGGTGCCTGGGTGGCTCAGTCAGCTGGGCATCTGCTTTTGGCTCAGGTCGTGATCTTGGGGTCCTGGGATCGAGTCCGACGTGGGGCTCCCTGCTCAGCTGGGAGTCTGCTTCTCCCTCTGTGCACTCTTGCTCTCTCTCAAATAAATAAATAAGATCTTAATAATAAGACCATCTAGCAGTGAGTTTATTAACTACTGCAAGTTTGAACTAGTGATGAACATACCGAATATTTTACCGTCTCTGCAACAACTGTCCTGGGACATAGAAGTATTTGTGATTTCTGTTGGTGACAAAGTCGCGGGCACTGCTAATCCTGCTGGGGGCTCTTGGTTAGAACGCTGAATTGTGGTTAGAGGTCCGTGAAAATAATGATCTGGTTTTTTTCCACCCACGTCCGCTGACCCCTGAAGTCTCTCCACAGCCTCCTTGGGTTCTGTGGCGCCATGTTAAGGACCCTGGGGACAGAGAAACGGGCTGCGGGCAAGGCAGTGGCGGCAAGGATGCTGTAGAAGGTGGGTGCCCGGCCCAGCACAGCGCCGTGCATCTCTCTCAGAACCTCCGGCCTGGTTTTCCTGTAGTGTCCCGGATGCTGGGGCCCGCAGCCGCAGAGCTGTGTCCCCGGAGCTCAGAGTGTGTGGGCCAGAGCTGCAGAGAGAAGCATGCCCAGGTTCTCATCCCAGGTGTGCTCCTCACGGGTTCTGTAACTCATGCGGCTGCTTTATGTCTTTGGACTGTGTTTGCTTAATCTATGAAATGAGGGTCCTAATATTCATTTCAAGGGTTTCTGTGATGATGAATGAAAAAGACATAGTAACAGGGGACCTACTAGTTAAGTGTGCTGGCTGTGTGACCTAGGACAGGTCCCTGACCTCTTTGGGCCTTGCTTTCCACATCTGTAAAATAGGCTGCCATGAGGTTACCTGCTTTAATGTAAGGGTGCCATGCATGGTGGCAAGGGAGCATTTAATGACCTTGACCTTTATGGTCATTAGAGTGGGGCCTAGCACACACACAGCCCCATACACGTGGCTGTTGAGCCGAGGGCCTCAGACATCCTGGGGGACGCTAAGCCCAGTGGCTTTGGAGCCTGCTTCTTCAGACAGACTCCTTGGCTTGTTTCCTTGGCTGGACCACACAGGCGGCTGGCTGCCAGTGGCTGGAGCAGCCTTGGAGGATGCTTGGTAACCTCAGCTTCTCTGGCACACCAGCCTGTCCCCGAGGTGGGGAGGGATTTGACGGGAACCTTGTGAGATGGCGAGCCACTGCAGATGGGCCCTCCTGCCAGCTCCCCAGCTGCTGGCCCCCGCACCGCTGGGCTGGGCTTCTCAGGGCCCTGGGGTCTCCCCACGGCTTATTCCAGACTCAGCTGGGCGGGAGGCACACCTGCAGCCCTGCGTAGGCCAGACCTCAGCCAGCCTGGCCTGGGGTCTGGTTTTCTTAGGAAAGGACTCTGCTGCAGGTCTTTCGGGTGGTCACTGTGTCTGGAGTCTTTTATTCTCGATTTCTTTCTCTCTCTGTTTCTCTGAATGATTCTGTGCCTTGTTTCCATTTCTCAGTCTCTCTCTCAGTCTCTCTACCTGCCTATCTCTGTCTCCACCTGTCTACATTTTTCTGTCTCTTGAGCGTGCCTGCCTCCTTTCCACCTTCCCTCCCTCCCTCTCCTTCTGTCTCTCCCCACATGTGTGGCTCTCTTCATCTTCCTGTCTCTTTCTTTCTCTCTGTCTCTCCCTCTGTTCTGCTATCAGTGTCTCTGTCTCTGTTCCTTTCCAATTCCCACCCCCCGTGGTTGCATCTCCAGCATCTCATAAACCCCACAGGCCTCCAGTGCACCCATGCTCACTCCACTCATTTGCCACGGTGACCTGTGTGACTGTGGAGGGTAAATGCATCCTGAAGTTTCCATTCCCCCAACTCCAGAGGCAGAGTCCCGGGAGGAGGAAGTGGCACAGAGCATGGGTGTGCCTGGGGCATGTGAGTGTGCCATAAGTCTTCGTGGTTGGAAGTGGAGGACAAGGGACGTCTGGGTGTCTCAGTTGGTTAAGCGTCTGCTTTCAGCTCAGGTTGTGATCCCGGGGTCCTGGGATCGAGCCCCGCATGGGGACCCCTGCTCAGCGGGGAGTCTGCTTCTCTCTCTGCCTGCTGCTCCCCCTGCTTGTGCTCTCTCTTTCTCTCTCTCTCTCTCCCTCTCTCTCTCTCAAGTAAATAAATAAAATCTTAAAAAAAAAAAAGAGAAGTGGAAGACAAGACTGTGTCTACACTAGCTTGGTCACCAACAACTAGCACTGCTGGGGAGGTGAAGGTCAGTAACTTAATTTACATGAGTAAGTGGTAGAATGACAGAGCGCACTCACAGTTATCTTAAAAAATACAATTTACTCGCGACGATTTTTCGCCACTGGTACTTCTTTATAGTTTTAGATGATGAAATCCATAGGTAATTCTTTAAATAGTTCATTCTTATTTGCTTCTATAGTTCTAATTCTCCTATCATCATCCTGCACCTTCACATTCCAGAATATTCTAGAACGTTTCTTCCCGCTCACTCCTCTTCCTGCTTCCCATTTCCTCTTGGACGTCCTGCTGTCCAGGAAGCTTCCCTGACTGACAGGCTGGGTTAGGTTTCCTCCTGCCATTCCCCCACAGTAAGCCGCACTCGCATGTACTGCACCCACCTCTGTGGACTTGTCCCTTCTCCCCACGGGACCGTATGTTGCTGGAGAGAAGGGAGGAGGGCTTTCCTTGCCAAGTGCTGGGCCTGGCACCATGCCTGGCGGGTCCCACAGGCTCACCAAATGCATCTGGAGCACAGGAGCGCGTGAGGGGTGTCCGTGGGGAGCCCAGTAGCCCCACTATACCCCTCAGCCCTATCTCTAGGTTTGAGCTGTTAGAAGACAATCCAGTGCAAGAGCGAGAAGCCCACACAGAACGCCGGGGAGGCCGCTCCCAGGAACGCCAGGCTGCTGTTGCCCACACAATACTTACCTGGCCTTCAACTCCCACTCTTGACATGTGGCTTCTCAGCCAGGCTGAGCCCCAGACAGAGACATAACTACCTGTTCAGACCAGTGGTTCCTCCCTGCACCCCCCCACCCCCTACAATATTTTTTCAAGAGGAGGAGGTGAAATGAATTAATTATGAGCCATGTGTGCTCACAGGCCTGCATTCTGTCGCCTGAGCTCCCGTTCTTAAAATGTGCAGTCCCAGTTGCAAATGAAACCCTCCCGTCCTCCACCCCCCCAACCCCATGCTCCAGAGGGTTTTCATAACAGTGCCTTTGTGGGCTCCCTTGAATGTCTGCCATGCCAGGGAGGCCGCACATTCCTCCGGCGGCCTCACTGGGCTTTGAGGAAATCTGCTGGCGGAGGCCCCACTTTGCAGGAGGTGGGAGGGCATGTCGGAAACGCCGCTCTTAATCTGTCCATCTCCCCTCCTGCCCCAGCCGCCCAGGGAGGGGGGCTGAGATAAAGCCACATGCAGCAGGCAGGAGATTAAGACTGCTGTTTTGACCGCTGCCCTCACAGTCTCCTGTACAATGGGCGTTAACCAGCTGTGGGGGCGGGGGACAGGGTGTCGGGACAGTGGAGGAGGGCCCGCGCCACCGCCGGGCGGCCCACCGTGTCCCTACCAGGAAGCGCGCGTGGGCAGCCGTGGCAAGGAGTAAAAGACACAAATGATCCTCGACGGTGGGCTGGAGATGTGAGCTTCGTACAGCAGCCGGAGGGTTGGCGGCTTGCGTTCAGGAGTATGAAATGTTACCATGAGCGGGTAGC
The DNA here is from genome assembly GCA_028534135.1 of Potos flavus. Lineage (NCBI taxonomy): Eukaryota > Metazoa > Chordata > Mammalia > Carnivora > Procyonidae > Potos > Potos flavus. The sequence continues at coordinate 33,425,570 of CM052898.1, read as the reverse complement.
AGCCCCTAACCTTGACTCTGCCCTTGCTGCCTTCCCGCCGCTAGCCGAGGGCTCTTTTCACCTGTTCCTCTAATTAGTCCTCACAGCAGGTCTGGGCTGTAGGTGCTCTTTGGAGTCCCATTTTTTCAGAGTAGGAAATGGAGGCTCACGGCGGTGGGTGGGGTCCTCAGGAACGTGCAAAAGGTCTCCTGATGGTCAGCCATGGAGGTGGGGTTTCAACTTGCGGGAAGTGACTTGAGCACATACACCTTTGCTCCCTTTTCCTCCGAGGGAGCAGAGGGGACCACAGAGCCTGCTGTTGGGAGGGAGGAAAGCACGGAGCATCTTCAGTCTGATGTAGAACCTGCTCGCATTTCAGCTCTGCGGCTTCCTAGCTGGGTCTCCTGGGGGGGGGTGTCCCTTTACCCCTCCCAGCCTCCATGCCCTCATCTGTGACACTAGGACCATCACCCCTGCCCTGCAGGCTGCCGTCAGGATGAGAGGACACAACACGTAGAAGGGGTCTGTTGCGGGGTGAACTGTGTGCCCCCCAGAAG
>CM052898.1:33359004-33424534 GCA_028534135.1 Potos flavus | reverse complement strand
TGGGCACGGAGCCGGCCGCAGGCACCCCAGAATGGACACCCCTGGAAGCAGCCTGTAGGCAATGAGAACAGGAGCTGATGGACAAACACCCCAGCTTCCTCACCCCTGGATGGGACAGTTCTCAGGCACATGCCACTTGGTGTCTCCCAGGTGTCCAATGGGATTGAGGCCAGGTTCTCAGAGCAGTAACCGAGTTATTAATGCGTGCGTTAATGGCCTCCTCCCATCCCTCTCCCTTACTTACTCTCTTCCTGGTACTTCCTGGGATGAGCTCCTAAGTAGACTCCTTGTGTCCAAAGCCTCATCTCAAGTCTGCTTTTGGGGAGACCCAAGAGAAGGCCAGGCATGGAATGACACTCCAATGCCACTGCTTTCTCTTCCAGATCATGGATGGAGGTCAGATGTTGGCATTAACTTGAATGGACCAGTAGCTAGGCCTCTACCAGATGGGGAACTTAGAAGGTGCTCAGAGACTGATTCAGTGTCTCCGGTGTAGATGACATGGATGGCAACGAAGATGGAGAAAATAGCGTTAATCAGAATTCTTAGGCACAGGCCTGGGAAGGCAGCCAGTCAACGGAACTGTTCCCATAAAATAATATGAAGAGTAGGCTGCTACTCCCCAGGGGCCACTGGGTCGGGGTCTGTGTTGAGAGCCTGGGCTCTCGGAAGGTGGGAGAAGGGAGGGCTGAGATGCTGAGAGGCTGGGTTGTGGGTGCCGTGGTCCCCATAGGGACTCCTGTCCAATCTTCCCCCAAATTATTAAACCGTGAACTCCACGCATGCGGCAGGATTTCTGGTGAAATGAGTGGCAGGGCCGGGATCTGAGTACAATCCAAACTGAGCCGGCACCGTAGACTCAGGTGTGCAGGAATGAGATAGTCAAGCTGCCGGGGTTGTGGAGAGGGGCCTGGAGCCACATGCACTGGCATACGGGGGTCTAATCCAAGTTCACCCAAATCCCAAGAGACCGAGCAGCATGGAGCAGACTTGGTCATGTGTGGCTGCCCATCCCCCAAGAACCCTCCCCCTACATTTCAAGTAGTTTCACCCACTTTCAGTCCTGCCTTAAAGACTGAATACGCGTTGCTAGATTCCCTCGCCTTCTGGAACATAACCTGCAAAGTTCTGCAAATTTGAGGCATCCCCAGGAGCCTGCGATTCAGAACTGAGTGCTCTGAGGAGCTCACAAAGGGAATGGCACAAAAGGAAACCTGGTCTTCTGGCAAGATGGTGGCCCAGGAATTCTGCCCTCCAGGGGCAGAGGTGTGGTGCTCCTGGCTCTGTTTCTGTCTCTCTGAGGGGCCTCCAGCAATGACAGGAGGGCCTTGTTTTCTCCAGGGAAGTCCCCACGGTGTGTGGCCAGTCCGTGGTCTCCCTGCAGAGCTTAGCCCGGCCTTCCACAGCCCTCCAGGGCTTGTGCAGACTCTCTGAACCCCTTGAACAGATTCTGTCCTGCAAAGCCAAGTGGACTCTCTTACTGACCTCACAGCCCCGTCCGATACGGGCCTGGGTGACTTCTGGCTTTCAGCAAGAACAGCCAGCCTTTCCTGGGGGTTTCTTAGGAAGCGGACAGCGCCTGGAACAGAGCTGGTGGGAAGCTGAGTGGCAGGCTCAGGTCTGGACCGACCCACGCTTAGGTTCCTCACCTTCTCTTGGATCCACGAGACCTACGGACAACATTCTTCAGGGGCCATGCTGAGTGGCGACCGCCTCCCTTATTTGAGGTACAAGAGCCCAGCTGAAAACTACCTTCCCTACTGAGCTCTCTTCCCCTGCCCTCAGGACGGACCCCTACTGCTCCAAGTAAAAGAAGCCTGCGTCCTGAGTTTAGTGCTTCTATTACCGAAGGAGCAAAGCTGGAAGTCGGGAGGGGATTATTCCTCCAGAATCTTCTTGTTTCCTACATTTAGCTGAGTGGAAATGATACAAAATTAAGTCCTGCTCTCCAATGTGAATCTCCCCTACCCACTACTGCAGAAATAGGCCATCATCAATACTCTGGTGGTTGCCGTAGAGTGAGCTCAGAAGTGATTGCATTTGAGCTCTTTCCAAAGCCCACGGTACTGCGGATGCGTTGAAGGTGATGTCGACTTTTCGATATACCAGTGATTGATAACAGCCGGCAGAGAGAAGACAGAAGGAATAAGAGCTACCAGATGTTGAGAGCTCACTACCTGCCAGGCGCTACACTCCCGCTCTCTTTCATTATTAGCGTGTGGGTACTAGTATTAATCACTTCAGTTTACAGAGGAGGCAACTAAGGCCTACAGAGGGGTTGCAGTTTGCCTGGGGCCCCCCGGGGTGGGGACAGGGCAGAGCCCGGAATGGGAGTCCAGAGCCTTGCCCTTGACTGCCGTTCTGGAACACTTCCCAAGAAATCCCACCTTAAATCCTCTGATTGATTTTAAGTCACGTCTTGATTTTCGAAATGTTACAAATTGAAGAAGCACGTGTCTTAGAGGTAAGGAAATATGGAAGCGCTCAGCTAGCAGAAAACCCCTGGGAAGGTATCTGTAACTCACCGCTGCCTCCCCCCGCCTCCTTCTCAGGAGGAAGAACGCAAAGATGGGACATCTCAGGGGCCGATGGCCCAGCAGGGCCGACCCTGCCTCTGCCTCCCTTTCCCTCTGAGGCTACCAGTCATTTGGACGACAGTGACTCTGGTGATGCAGGCCTGCGCTGTGACTCTTGACTGGGCTGGTTCCTGCCACTCGGAGCGGAACTTTTCCTTGGGCGACACTGTCCCCGGTTCTGTGCTGTGTCTAAAAGCCCAGAAAGCCTCGTCAAGGGGCTGAATCACGCTCCCCTTCTCTTTTAATTATTCAGGACCTGACACGCTGTCTGGGAATACATCACTCAGAGTACATGGCTGGTAAGATTAAATATTAGAGGAAACTCTTTTAATTAATTTTTAATGCGTTCTTTAGAACAATTCTTCATACCTAACCACACACTGAAACCGAGTACTTAAAAGAGGAATTAACATTCAGGATTTCAGGGGGCTTGTGAGTCGGGACAGCCCCTCTATTTCGGTTCTCTCTGAGCTACACATCACGATGTACAATGGATGACATCCGGGGTGTGGAAGCAGGGGGACCACATGTCCTGCTTTTACTGGACAGCCTCAGGGTACGCCTGTTGTCTCAACGTACTCATTACCGGTGCCCCTTTTAGTTTCCAAAGTTTTCCAGTTTGGAGGCTAAATTATACGATTGCCCCACAGAAAGGCCACCAGCCTGCCTTCCCTTGCCAGTGACAGACATCGCTAGTCGATCACAGCATTCTTTCCGTGCTGATAATTCGTGTGCATTCTCCAAGGCATTCTCAATACAGTTCTCCAGGCAACTAGTACAAGTGATTAAAGTTGGTGTCAAGATGAACCCTATTTTTTTTGACTGAGAAAGCAGTTTATAACAAATCCTTATATTTTAATTTCATCTTTTTCTTTTTTTAAAAAAAGATTTTATTTATTTATTGGAGAGATAGTGCATGCACAAGTGGGGGAGGGGAGGATAGAGGGAGAGGGAGAAGCAGACTCCCCTGAGCAGGGAGCCCGAGGCGGGGCTCGATCCCAGGACCCTGGGACCATGACCTGAGCCAAAGGCAGACACTTCACCAATTGAGCCACCCAGGCGTCCCTAATTTCATCTTTATCTTCAAACCATTTTTCCATTCAGCCCCTTAATTTTGTGACATAACTATTTTTCAGTGGGAACATTGTTGTCATTTGTGTGAGGCGATTCGTCGTGGGTGACTATCTCAGATGTTATAGGATCTTTAATACGTTTACTATCCTCGGCCCCACGGGCATTAAACTCTAGTAGCACAACGTCTTCCACTCCGTAAGCCTGGGAACTGTGACAGACGACGTTGTGTCCCTCCTCCCCGGCGTTTCCACAGCACCCTCAGGGCCACGCCGCTTGCCCTGAGTTGGGAATAAGGGCGAGCACGAAGAACTCTACTAGTCCACAGAAGGTTGCTTTGGTTATCTACTGCTGTGCACTCACGCCCTTTGGTGGGTTAAAACGACCTTTGTTTTTGCAAACACCTGCCCACAGGGTTGCAATTTCGGCAGGACCTGATGGGGCAGCTTCATTGGTTCTTTGTGGAGAGTTCTCTCCAACAGCAGCCATGTTGCAGGTGGTCAGCTACTGGACAAGCTGGGGCTCGAGCTCCAGGTCAGCTCTCTCTCCTGTGGCCTCTCCACAGGGCAGCCTGGGCTTCCTCACAACATCGTGGCGAGGCTTCAGACGGGAGGGAGTGGCCAGGGCTGGTCCTCCTCAGGATACAGCCCGGAACTGACCTGTTCTCACTTCTTCTGTATTGTGTTGGTGAAGGCCATCACAGGCCCTGCCCGGCTTCAGGGGCTGAAGGAAACAGACCCCACTTCTCAGTGAGGAGAATGACCAAAGATTTGAATTCAGTACATGTTCCTTCACATGATCTCATCTTGAGAAGTGCCATGGGCAGATCCCATGAGTTTTCTCGTTTCACGTGGGGGGAAACTGAGTCTCAGAGGGCTGGTGTGGTCGGCCCGCCGCAGATAGCTAGTCTGTGTGGGCTGGGGGTAGAGGGAACGGTGGTGGCAAGCCCTGTAGAGTTCCTGTGGTTTCCTTGGAAGCAGCGTAGTGAGAACCATTCCGGACAGAGTCAGAGACTGTCCTTCGGATGAGGACACATTTCCTGGTGGCTCTGCCCTGACGGGGCCCTTTGCTGTGTTGGACATGTTAACTGTGCCAGGTTCCTGCAGGAGCCGGAGCCTCTGTCTCTTCCTCAGACATCACATACTTATTGAGCATCACCAGGGACCAGACACCATACTGGGCCCTGGGGAAGGCAAGGTGAGTGAGACAGAGGTGGCCCCGGGGGCCTCAGGGGGGAGACGACAGTGACTTAACTGAGTACACTGGGGGACATCTGCGGCTGTGAGGAGAGAGTATGGGGTGCCGTGGGCATGCGTAAGAGGGCATCCGAGGAGGTGTCCTTGAGGAGGTGACACTTCAGCTAAGGTCTGAAGCACAGGGAGCAAACAAGGAGGCAAAGGGAGAGGGGCAGGAGGGACGTTCCAGGTGGGGCCACACCATCATGTCATGGTGGGCTCGGGCGGTCTGCAAGCAACTAGAGGAAGCCGGCTGGTGGCATCACAGAGAGAGGCTTCTGGGGGGAGGAAGGGACTGGAGGGGACAGGACCCAGTGGGCCAATGACCAATGCTCCTCTCCTTGTTATTCTTGTGTGTTATTCTGGGAACAATGGGAAAACATTTTGTTTTGGAGAAATCATTCCAGCTGTATCTTAGAGAATGGATTAGGAGGCAGGAGTGTGTGTGGGGAGAGCAGGCCCTCGGGGCCTCCTGAGAGAGCAGCCACATGCAGGGCAAGCCACGTCTGTCCAAGGGACCAAGCTGGTCCTTCCGGCTATTGGCAAGCACCCACCCCCTCCTCGGCCCACTATTTGAGTTGCAGCGATTGAGACAGAGGCTCAGCTCCGTGATGTTAGCGGGGGCTCCACGTTCCTAGCCTGGTGCCCTGGTCCACAGGCACCGAGATGCAGGCTGGGACCCGGACGAGGGGAGTGAGAGCTCTGGGGAGTGACATTGAATGAGGCCTTTGTTCTTGGTGTGCATGGTGCAACCCTAAGCCTTGAGTGCCTGCTTACATTTTGCACCCTGAATACCTCCCTTGCCTCCCTCTTGTCCTGGTTTTTCTCCAGACTCACATGGTATGGGCAGGAAGAGGAGAAGGGGGAAGGGGGAGGCGGGCCCCTTCCCTGTCAGGCCGTGGCCAGCGGTCAGCCATAACACTCCTCCGCACCTCCCATGGGCCAGGACGGAGTCATTGCCCCACAGGGCTGCCAGGGACGCCGTGCACGTCATCCGGACCGAGCGCTGTCACTGCAGAAGGGGAATTTGCCCTGAGTGGCAGGGCAGTTGAGAGAGGCTTTAGAGCGTGGGGCGTAGGGAAGGAAGGTGAGCCTCAAGGCTGCACGGGCTGGATTCAAATCCCAGTTCCGCCAGCTCCTGGCTGAGCGGCCTTGGGGAAGATATTTAAGCTCGAGGCCTCCCCTCCTCATCTATGAGATGAGGATTCTGAGAGTCCTTACTACACAGAGTAGGAGGAGGAGATGATTCTGGTTATTGCCTCTTGATCAGATTCCAAAGCTTGGGCTGAGAGCGAGCCAGGAGGTCAGTTAATGGCCGACCTCACTGTAAACGTGAGAACACTGGGCTCGCAGAGAGACAGCGCTTGCCAAGATGACGTATGCAGAGAGGTTGAGGGGCTGGATCCCAGCTCCAGGGAGCCCTACTTTCCTGAAAGCCCATTTTCTTAGCAGGCTCTGTATGGAGCAGCTCTGACAAACTCCTCCTGAGGGATAGAGGCTCTGGCAGGTGCACTCCTACAGGAGATGGGTGGGCTTCCCAGCCCGCTTCTTGGTGGGTGAGGACACACTGGAGAGGGGCCGGAAGGCGTACTTGGAGACTTCTAGTCTCTGGCTGAATTCAGAAGTAGCTCTTCGTCCTCCTCCCTCCTCCATCCTCTCCCTTCTTTCTTACGCCTTCCTCCCTTTCCCCTGTTTGTCCTCCTCCCCCCCCGCCCTCCTCCTCCTTCTTCTCCCCTCTTCAGGATTCTCTCATTCCTGCTGCACTCCCCACCCCACCCATTTGCCCTTTGTCCCTCCCTGCCATTGCTGACATCTCACTGCGGAAAGTCCCCAGTTTATGCTTTAGGCAAAAAGAGCCCCATGACTCCTGAACTGTAGTTCTCTCCTGGCCTCTTCGGAGGCCTGTCACATGGGTGAATGCTCCTGCCTCCCCATAGCAGCATCCTGGGCCACATAGCCTGCCTTGGGTTCCGAAGGGCCCTGTCTGCAGGCAACCCTCCCCTCCTTTTCCTCACCACCCCTCCCCTCCCCTCCCGTTTCCTCTGTCCACCCTTTAGGGCTCTCCAGAGCCTCCCTGGTGAGAAGTTCCTGCAGGCAAACTCAGGACGTTGGAGAACTGGGGAATTTCAGGCAGAGCAGCATCAGGCCCCATCCTGGACCCACTTCATGTACCTTGTGTGGGTGAATATTGCACGTTCTCCTTGGATTTTGCTCTGCAGACAGTCTTGGGGGAGCGAGCCTAGTTTCAGTGGGAAGATCTCCCTCCTTCCCTTCCTTTCTCTCCCTCCCACTCCCTGCCACCCACCCCTCCCTTCTCTTCTTACCTCTTCCCAGATCTGCTTGCTTGCCTTCAGTTTTCTTTTTTCCCTTCCTTCCAAAAAATAACAAAATAGTAGCAAACATTGTGCCACGTGCACTGTGCTAAGCACCTTGAATGTATTAACGCATCTAACCTTCCTAAGAATCCCAGAAAATGGGTCTTTTCAATTTGCGCATTTTATGGATGAAGAAACCAAGGCCCAGGAAGCTTAGGTCACTTGCCAGGAGCTGCACAGCGACTGACTGACAGCTGACTGTTTGAGCCCAGGCTGGCTATCTTTCCTCCCAACCCCCTCCTGCGCTGCTGCCTTCCATCCGTGATCAAGGAGCAGAACATGCCCTTCCGGCTTTCTCCTCCTCATTGCCCCCTCCCTTCGCCATCTTCACATGGGAACGATTTGCGTCCCCACCTCCTTGTGGCCCCTGCCTGACTGGCGCTTTATGGGCCAGGCCAGGGCCCGCTGTCTTTGCATCAGCTCTCAGTGCTTTGGGTAGAGCAAGGGGTAAATCTGGAGCCCGAGAAAAGGGCCAAGGGAACCCAGCCCTCAATGAGGAAGGCCTCGAGTGATAGAGATTTCAAGTCAGAGTCTATCCCAGTGTGCTCCATAGAAGGATGAAGAGAGGAATAAAGAACTGGAGAAAAATGGCACGGGGTAGCCCTGAGGGCAGGTGGTTATTAAGCATTTGAAATGTGGCTCGTCCAAACTGAGATGCAGGCTGGGAAGACACACTGATTTCAAAGTCTTGGTAGGAAAAAGAATGTAAAATACCTCCAAGTCATTAATAACTTTTTGTGTTGATTATATATCGAAGAACATTTTGGATATACTGGGTTAAATAAAATATATTAAAATGAATTCTAGCTCTTTTTACTTTTTTTATTTATGGCTACTAGAAAATTAAATATTACATGCATGGCTTGTATCTGTGGCTTGTTATATCTCCATGGGATGACATGGGCCTAGGGTGTTTTGGGCTACAAGAAACAAAAAGCTTGACTCAAGTGCTTTAAATAATAAGGAATTAATTATTTCGTAAAAGCAGAAGTCTGGAGGTAGGGTGGTGTTGAGTTGCTTAATTTAGCAGCAAGACCCTGGTTCTTTCCATCTTTCTGTTTTGCCACCCTCAGTGTATTGATTTCCTCTCCCCCATGGTCACAAAGTAGCTGCCATAGCTTCAGGAAGCTTACATAGACCTGATAACAGCCTCTGGAAGAGAAGAGGTTCTTCCTGTGTATTTCTGTTTATTTGACACCCATCAGCAGACTTGCTCTGTCACATCTTATCAGCCTGAATTGAATCAAATGTTCATGATTAAAGTGATCCCTTGCAAGAGGATGGAAACACCAATGAATAGTATAGAGAAATCATCCCCCACTCCTTCCTGCTGGGACTCCAGATCTGTGTCAGTGAACACTTGCCTTTTAGGAGAAGGGAAAGGCCTGAACATGGTGCTTGTGAACTAGAGAAAGGAGGATTTGGTATAGCCATCGACAACAACATCTTCTCCACCAGAGGTGTTTCAGCAATTTGGGAGAAGTATCTCACTGTCTCTGCCAGGCTGAATGTCTCTTTCTGAAGATAGCAATGGATGCTCTTATGTTATATGGTATTGATATTGATGACCCTAGGGCACCGGAGGCATAAGAAATATATATTTGGTCTTTGTCCCTAGTTCCTGGCACACAGATCCTAAAATCCTTGGAATCTCCAGGGTGATGAGTATCTTTTGTATGCTGATGAGATGACAGGTGGTTGGGACCCCCTAAGTAGCTGTGGGATGGGGGCCAGTCTCCAGAAAGACCAAGGCATGAGTGGAGGATTGGAACTCTCAGCCATACCCCCAACCTCCAGGGAGGGAAATGGGCTGGAGATTGTGTTCCATCACCAACAGTTTAATCAACCATGCTTACGTAATGGAACTTCCCTAAAAACCCCTAAACGGTAGGGTTTGAAGAGCTCCTCCCTGGTGAATACATCGAGATTGACAGAATGGTGGCACCTGGAGAGGGCATGGAAGGTCTGAGCACATCGCATGCCCCCACACCCTGCCCTGCACACCCCTGCCATCTGGCTGTTCCTGAGTTGTAATCTTTTTGATAAGCCCATAGTAGTCAATAAGGCACTTCTCTGCATTCTTAAAGTCGTTCTAGTGAATCATCAAACTCAAAGGGGGTTACGGGAACCCCTCGAATTTGCAGCCGGCCAGTGAGAAGCCCCGGTGACAACCTGGGCCTTGTGAGTGGCATCTGAGGGGAGGCAGTCTTGTGGGATCCCGCTTGTGGGATCGGACACTAACTCCAGGTACTCGGTGTCAGAGCTGACTTGCATCGTAGGATACGCAGCTGGTATTGGAGAGGCAGGAACGTGGCATTGGAAAAGACACTGCGCATTTGGTGACGGAACGTTGTGAGTGAAAACAGCATGGGGCACTTCTCTTATCTCTGTTTGTCTAGCATCTTTTCCTTTTTGAGAAGGAAGACGTCCTTGTTGTTCCGGCAGGGCTGGTGCATGCCAGGGTCTCTGAGATGGGGAACTGACCCCAAATCGCCAGTAAGAATCCGGTCAGCCAGAAGGGCGTGCTTATTTCCTAAAGGGGCCAGCCAGAGTCTCAGGGAAGGCTCGGAGAGCCCGGCGTGAGTCAGATGGGGAGAGCCTGGGTCGAACCTGTTTCCACATCTTCATCACGGGAAGCTGTGATTTAGGGATAATCCAAAACCTGCCTGGTATTTAGAATAACTCCTGGCATATATTCAGGGCGTGGTAAATATATGACTGCTGAGTGTCTTTCTATTGTCCATCCTGGCAGGAGCTGAAGGCCTGGGCTAGAAACTTCACTCTCTGACCTACCCCCCACCCTCCACTTTGTCTCCTTGCAAGTCACAGAGTTTTCTAAGAACAAGTCAACCAAAAGTAAAAATAGAGCCTGGATTTTGAGACGTTTGACAGATGTTTTTTCCTCTGGTGAAGCATTTGAGCTTCCATTTTTTGCATTTCTGCTCAGGACCAGCTAGTCTGGGGAGACGAAGGCCGACTTAAGCTCTGGGAGGCAGGTGCGTATGAGGCTTACACACTGGGGCTCTGGAACCTGATGGCCGGGGTTCAAATCCCCATTTTTCCACTTGCTAGCTGGGGGCCTCTGGGCAGTTTGCTTAGCCTCCTTGTGCCTTAGTTTGTTCCTATAAAACGGGGACGATGGCAAAGGTGCCTGTCTCACAAGGAGATGGGGAGAATTCAATGAGTCACTAAATATCCCCGGCTGAGTATGGAGTCTGGCCGCCCTGAGGCTCTGTGTTAGATCTGTGACCTTAGATACACCCCATAACCTTCGCCACGCGTCTGGGGATCTGGCCTCAGGGACCGTGATAAGGATTTGATGAGGTCATGTGAGAAAAGCCAGTGTGGCATGTTGTGTGCGCTGGGACAAAGGTGGAGAGTGGCGACATCACCGATGTGGGTCCGCTGGGGTCCCAGGGCGGCAGATCCACTTCCTCACACTCTTACTTGAGCATAGCGGCTGGGTCCCTCGTCCCACTCACTTCCTGTTCCTCTCAGACAATGAGCCGCTGGCTTCCAGGGCTTTGGCTCCATGGTCACATGACAGCGTTCCATTAAAAATCTCTTTGCGTCGCTGCAACGCGGTAAGAGACAATTGTGCTAGGTTTGGAAGGGGGGTGGGGGGGAGGCACTGATTTTTGAAAGGACAAGGAAACAAAGTGCTTTTATTCCCCGTTGGATGACAAAATACTTCCAAGTTCTCTGATGTCAAATCCGTTTCCTCACTTTCTCCCTCAGCAATTTGCCAGAGACCCTGGCAATGAACCTCTCTCCCTTGGCTAATTGTTCTCCTATTTGACTTGCATTTCAGCTGTGGCTCCCGTCAAGAGGAAGCCCATTGATCTGGGAGCCTTTGTGCTTTTCTGGCTTCGAGCATCTGCTTGGGGTGAAGAGAGCAGAGTCGCAGTCAGTCAGGGGTCCCCCTTGGAGACTCCAAGGCAGAGAAGGAAATTCTCTGTGGACCGGCCCTTTGAGGGAAGTGGGAGGACCTTCTCCCCTGGAGACTTTGCAGCTCCCCCCACCCCCCACCCACCTGACCCTCATCGTAGGAGAGGTGGGCACTGCTGCCACTGCCAGAGAACCAGGAGAGGGGTTGACTTGAAGCCAGCTCTGGCTGTGTTCCCTTGGGCAAACTGCTTTCCCTCTCTGGTTTCCACATCTGTTAGAAAAAGTTATGAAAAAGCACCCAAAACTTGGAAAGAAGGCAAAAGGATGATGACGTGTCCCTTGAATGCCACACCAGAGCTCGGGCCAAGAGGCCCGCCCTCGGGTTATCTAATTCTTCAGGGCACAGGCCAAATCTGGCTGCCGCCCCTTTCTGTAAATAAAGTTTATCAGAGCACAGCCACGCCCACTCATTTGCGTCTCGTCTCTGCCTCTCCCACTTTACAACCTGGCAGAGTCCAGTAGTTGCAACAGAGACCAGATGGCCCACAAAGCTGAAAATTATTTACTGTCTGTCCCTTTATAGAGGTTTACTGACCCCTGCTCCAGGGGAATGGAGCGTTCTTTGAATTACTATTTACTACTGATTCAGGACCAGACTCTGGAAAGTGTGATGCTAATTTGTGGAAGATTGATAACTTGCAAATGATTTTGGTCCAGTAGTCCCGAAAATGATTTCTGTCCAGTATAAAAGATGCCCCCAAAGTATACGATTTTATTGACCTGTAGGATATTCATCATTTCTGTGTGTAACCCGGCAATCTTACTCCAGCATTCTTTCTGTCCTTTGCTGTGTGGACTTTAGTCTCTCTCTTAATCCTTTGAGCCGGCTTTCCCAGCCTGCTGGTTCCCCTATTAATAAATTAATAAATACTGCTTTTTAAGAGGGTAAAGAAATCCCTGCCATGTGCTCGTTTTCTCTTTGTATGAGAGTCATGTTCTTAGCTTTTTGAAAATTGTTCTTTGACCCACACAATGAGTCCTCATTGGACCAGATTGGTGGTTAACAAACGGCATTCTAGGGAACCTCGGGTGGCTTCGGAAGTCCCTTATGGGGACACTAACAGGATGAAGCAGAGAAGTCAGGGTCCCTCGCCTCTTTACCTACCAGAGAAATTCCGTTTTATAAACCTGCCTTACCTTGTGAGGTATCAAACATAACATTCCTTGAGAAAAAAACAAAACATTTTGTTGCAAAAAAAGAGATATTGCAAGCAGCAGATCAGGTGATGGGGAAGCTTTCAAGTTCCTGGGGAGTCGGCGTCGAGCAGCAGGGCCTCGTAGCTGCTGGCGGCTGTGCGTTCCTGGGCCGGGTCTGTGAAAGTCCCCGGGACGGCCTGTGGCCGGCTGGAATGCCGTGTATTTATGTTCCTTCAGAGGAGAGCGAGGCCTCCAGAGAGCTGACTTGAATACCAACAATTCCCCCAGGTCTTAACAAGGAAAAAAAAAGTGTGGCTTTCCTTCCTAATTGTGTTTCTTAAGAAAACCTATCTGGAGTTGCACAAAGCATGGTTTGTGACGCCCAGTTATTGACAATTTCTCATGAGAACATTCTGGAAACCGGCAGAACTTGATGCCTGCTGGAGAGCTGTGGGGCTCACCAAGTACTGGTCCTACCAGTAGGACCCTGTGGGCCTGCTGGAGGCAGGGTGGGGGTGGGAGGAGAGGAAACGCAGAGCACCCTGTGTGTGTGTGTGTGTGTGTGTGTGTTTCCCCTTTTATTCTGGGGCTTAGCTATTAATTGCGGCTTTAGGGGAGGTGAGACTTGTGAGACTCAGTTCAGCTACTGCCTTTCTGGGGGCCGGCCTACCTTCTCCCTGACTGGGGCTTCCTGAGAGTGGGGCCTGGATGGGAAAAATAAGAGCAGCTCTTGGAATCTGAGCCGTGCTTGTTGGTATTAGCTTGGATGAGCCCGTCATATGGGTCTTTCCGTTCTTGCCGGATTGATCTGGTTTTTTTCTTTTTTTTTGAGATAAAATTCACATAACCGAAAACAAATGATTTTAAAATGCAGTTCTGTGGCAGTGAGCACATCCACAGTGATGGGAAACCATCACCTCTACTTAGTTCCAGAACATTCCCTTGACCCTAAAAGTAAATACCCATGAAGCAGTCCTGCCCCATTCCCCGGACCCCTGGCCCCGGGTGTGTAATCTGCGTCCCCCGTCTACAGATTTATCTACTCTGGATTGTTTCATGTCAGTGGAATCCTACCGTGTGCAACCTTTTCGGTCTGGTTTACCCCGGAGAACAATGTTCTGGAAGTTCCTCCACACTGGAGCATGAATCAGTACCTCATTCCTTTAGATGATTGAGTGGTACTGCATTGTGCGGCTAGACCCCATTTTATCCAGTCATCCGAAGATGGGCATTGCCTTTGTTTCTACCTGTTGGCCATGGTGAGGAGAGCTGCCATGTAACCCCCTGGGTCCCTCAGCTGCCTGACTGCTCACACAGTGACAACCCCCACCGCAGAGTCTCCCCCAGGTATTTCTGAGTCCCGGGGGCATTCTGCATGACTGATGTTCTGTTCCAGGTGCCTGGTTGCAGCCTCTGTACTCAGTGCCCTCTGTGGGCAGACAGCACCCCCTGAAGCCCCAAGTCCCGAGCAAGCTCATCCTAGGAGGCCCTCTGTGCAAGGTGTGCATGGGGGGCAGGACCTGGGGACCGCTGCTTTCAGCACAAGATGGGGGCCTTACTGGCTCAGGAGGGCCTTTCCTTCCTCCCTCTCAGCCTGCAGGTCTTTTTTCCTGGGCTGATCACTTTCCCCAGCAAGGAATCTTCTGGTCTTGGAGCAGTAGACCCAGGGCAATAGCTCATCCTGGTTTAACTCCGACTTTCATGGTCTTAACACTGAAAGTCCGTCTTCCTGGGATTCCCCTTTCATCCCAGGCAAAGGGAGTCGGTTGGTCACCCAGATTTCAGCCCGTAAGGGGAGAGTCTTGTCATTCAGTGTGTTGAGTTTCACCTAATCCTCCTGTTTTGAATCTGATGGCTGAGCTTGGCCCTCCATTGTGCCCTAAGCCCCAAATCCCACGCCTATTTGCCAAAGCCGGCTAGAGGCTAAGCCTCTTTTCTTCTACTGGATCAGTTGGTTATCTCCCTGCCTGGGGTTAGGGAAGAAACCTGGAGATCCAAACTCTCTCTCTTTTTTTTTTAAAGATTTTATTTATTTATTTGACAGAGAGAGAGATCACAAGTAGGCAGAGAGGCAGGCAGAAACAGAGGGGGAAGCAGGCTCCCTGCTGAGCAGAGAGCCTGATGCGGGGATCGATCCCAGGGCTCTGAGATCATGATCTGAGCCGAAAGCAGAGGCTTTAACCCACTGAGCCACCCAGGCGCCCCCAAACTCTCTTTTTAAAGAATTTTTTTTTAGCCCCTCCTCTCATGTTCAGCCCCACTAGCTTTCAGGGCACCCTAGTGCTTCTGATTCTCGATGTTTTCTGGGATTCTGGGGCCACAGATCACCTTGCTTCATGTAGTTTTCCCTTAGACTTGGCTTTAGCTTTCTTTGTTTGATGCATTAGTTAGCAGTCTTCCACCTGCTTTTCAGGACCCCCACCTCCCCACGCCCCCCCATTAAAAAAAAGTCTTTTTTGGACATCCTTTGCTTGCTCTTCCCCTCTGCTCCCTTTCCCTTGCTGGCTTATTTATGACTTAAAATTTTTTCCTTTATTCTCATGTTAGTGATTTTCTGAAAGGAGCAGAGTAAAATTGTGTGTGTGTGTGTGTGTGTGTGTGTGTGTGTGTGTGTGTGTGGTTTTTTTTTCTGACGTTTTTAACAGGAAGTCTCATTTCCTCAATATGTGAGGCCAGCTTGGGTTTCTATCTTGGCTCAGCCTCTCAGCTAAGTGGCCTTGGACAAGTACATTGACCTCTCTGAGCTCCATTTCCTTTAAAGCTGGGTCTCCTTCAGAATGAGAAGAGTGGAGTGGGATAATAATAGCAAGCCGGAGAACACATGGGCGGCGTGGAGCATGGGCTGGGTGCGGGTGGCCAGCTCCAGGAGGGTGTCTGCAGAAGCGAGTTCCAGCCCCACATCTACCAGGGTCTTGGACATACGTCCTTGGACGCTTGTCTCCTCTCCCCACCTCTGTCCCATAGAGGCTCAGAGCCCAATGACAGTCTGGAGGGAACATACTCATCCTGCCCCCATCTTTCGAATTCATTTTTTCTAGTTCTTCATAGCAAAAACCTTCCTCCTTCTTCTGCCAAGGGGGTCGCCAGCCCATCCTTTCCTCCAGAATCCTGGATTGGGCTCAGCACGGACAACTGTCCTCAGCTTTCCAGCCTTACCTCTGCCACACACACACACACGTGTTATTGACCCCTCAGGGGCAAAGTCAAAGCCATCTCCCCCCCAGCAAGCCTTTCTTCCGCAGAGACCACCTCCCACACTTACAAGGCAGGGGTCTCAGGGCTAAGCGTTCCTGTTCTCGACCTGTCCCCCCGACCCCAGGTTTGAGTCTCAGCTCTACACTTACCAGCTGGGCTGCTCCGGGCAAGTCGCCACACTGCTCTGAGCCTCAGTTTCCTCGGAGTCCACTGGGGGCTAATTATAGCGCCTGACAGTCACACGGAGGATTGCTTATTCCCGAGATGAAATGATGTGGGTAAGGAGAGAACATACAGTGGCCACCGTATCCGTGTAAATACCCAGTGGAAGCTTGTGATGATTTCTGCCTCTGCCATGTTTTGACTTTGATTTAGCTTAACTGTCAGGCTGTCTCTAGAGGTGGGGACTTGTCTTCTTCCCCTTTCTATGCTTTGCAGGCCCGCTCCGGTGACCCGGGAGGTAGGAAAGTGCTGCACCAAGAATCTGAAGTCCTGTTTGCCTTCCATCATGGGCACAGTAACCTCGGGCAGGTCTCATCACTTCTCTGAGTCATTGTTTTTGGAGACAGCTGGGAGAGAAATTCCTGCTGAGGCATGCAGAAAAGAATCGAAAAGGAGACTGTAGCTTTTAATGTGTGTTTCTCCCTCTTCTAGTGAGTTCATTCCCCACTAGCTCAGCCAGAGAGCCTTGTTATCTCAGAGTCGGGTGAACCTTGGGTCCCTGAATCTCTGGCTCTCAGTCTTGGCTTTACGTGAGAATAAACGGGAGACATTTCAAAAGCATTAATGCCAGGGCTGACCTCAGATGAGGGACACTGGAATTTTGGAGGATGGGATCCAAATGAGGTTTTTCAGAGCTCTTAGATGGTACTGATGTTTCCGAACCGTGGCCCCAACTGAGTATGGAGGCTCTCCCCAATCCTCCTGTTGCTCCAGGAAGCATGTCTGAGGCCCCTCTGTGCCGGGCAAAAGGGGCTATCTCCCTTTCCAGAGCTCATCCTTTGAGCTCTGGCTTGAGTTCCTCTATGGAAGCAGTACCTCTTCTCGCCCAAGGCCTCTTGCTTTGCTGGACAACAGCTCTGACGATTAGCGAGTTCCTCCTTTCATTGAGCTGAAGCCAGCATCCGCGAAAGCCCATCCCTTGGTCCTTGTTGAGTGTGGCTCAGCGCAGCCCAGGGAAACCACCGTACTCTGAGCTGCCCCTCATCTTAGTGGCTCTGGCAGGGGCCAAATATCAGGGGCCCTTGGAGAGCAGGACTCCAAAGGCAACCTTGTGGATGTCAAATGGCCATGGATCCAGAAGAGAGGCCTTCTTCTCCTCTTAACTCAGCATTTAGTCTACTGCTTTCCAGATATGCCTCCACTAGAATTTTCTGGGCAACAAGTTCCAAAATAAATCAGAATCTGCAGGGGAGGGTCCAGGGAAGCTCTTTATTTAATAGTTGCCCCAGGTGAGGATTCTGATCAGGAAGCATGAAAAATGCCTTCTAAGTTGATTAGATTGGCTCCTTCTGGCTATAGAAGGTTCTAGGGGACAGACTCTGAGATGGAAAAGGGCCTGGGCCTGGATGGGGTGGGGGTGAGCAGGCAGAGGCAGAGGGAATCCAGGCCTGGATGGGTTCACACCTGGGCCTGGGCCTCAGGCAGGGGTTCTCCCTGGGACCGTGTTGGTCTCTGGTTGTTGTACCAGAATCCTTTGCTCCTTCTTTTCCTGAAGGGGTCCTTCCCTTTCATCCTCAGTTCTCAGGAAGATGAAGGAACCAGCAAAGACCATTTATGTCTCACTCATGCCTACAGAGTTCTGTTCTCTGAGAAAAGATTCACTATTTAAGGGGTCAGTTCCCTGTTTTGTTTTTTGGTTTTTTTCTCAACTCTTGGAACAAGAACATTAGTTTTAATTAAACAATCCAGTTTTTTCCATGGCTGCCATAACAACATACTACAGACTGGGCAGCTTCAACTATAGAAACTTGGTTCTCACAGCTGTGGAGGCTTGGAGTCCGTGGTGAGTGTGTCGGCAGGGTTGGTGTCTCCTGAGGCCTCCCTCCTGCTGCGTCTTCACACGGCCTTTCCTTGGTGTTCATGTGTCCCTCGTGTCTCTCTTTGTGTCTAAATTTCCTCTTTTGTCTTTTTTATTTTATTTTTAAGACTTATTCATTGATTTGAGAGAGAGAGTGCACAAGCGGGAGGGGCAGAGGAAGAGGGAGAGAGAGAATCTCAAGCAGATTCCACGCTGAGCGTGGAGCCTGACACAGGGCTTGATCTCACCACCCTGAGAGCATGACCTGCGTGGAAACCAAGAGTCAGATACTCAACTGACTGAACCGCCCAGGCGCCCCTCGAATCTCCTCTTCCTGTAGGACACCTGTCGTCTTGGATGAGGGCCACCCCAAGGGCCTCATCTTAATGTCATCATCTCCTTTAAGGGCCAACCCCGAAATACATCACATTCTGGGTACTGGGGGGCTCAGACCCCCACATAGCAATTTGTGGGGACACAGCTTGGCCCATCTCATTCTTCTTGGGCTTTTTGGTTGGGTGGTGACTACAGGGTGCGAAAGAGGTCTGGGGGGTGGGGGGCACTCGTTCCACAGAAGGGGGAGGAAGCAGAGAAACCAGGGCTAGAAAGCACAAGCACATCAGGTCCCTCACTGTGGTCACCCGCCCCTCCTGCTAGCCTGTTTTCGGTTCCCACAGACCCTTACTTTCCATACATTGCTGAATATCCTGTTCCTACTTCAAGGGTATGTAATCTTCTCTTTCTTCGGCTGTTTTTAAGAACAGTCTTTGGCTCCTTGCATCCTCTCATCTGAATTTCCCCCTTCCTCTGTTTTGGCTTCTGGGTGTCAAAGTACAAGTCCCGGGTGTGCAACCATCTGATTGGAAAACCTGTGGAGTGGCTATTTTTTTCTCCTAAGGGTTGGATATCGAATCTTCTGTCTTTGCTTTTGGCTCGGTCAGCTTCCCTGGAGAAAAAACCTGATTATCTGCATTGGGTGCTGTGTGCGTGTGTGTGTGTGTGTGTGTGTGTGTGTGTGTTTTGGGGGCGGGTACGGGATGCTGATGAGCTAGACAGTGGGTGTTCTGGAACTGAGTTGGTGGAAAAGGACCGAGCCTCACTCTTTGGTGGGCAGACATTTGCTGACTCCCTGTTTTCAGTACAACTGCTCATTCTCACCCTAAGTGGGGTCTGGTGGCCCCCAAGCCAGAGTCTCTGGCATAGCTTCTCTTGAGATTGGACTTTGCATTGGCAGGTGCAGATCTGGGCACTTGCCTGGCAATGGGGGCCTGGCGAGGGGGCTGGGGCTCTAAGCGTGCACCCACTTTCAACCCACCCTCCTGTTTCAGCGTCAACCCACCCGCCCGCCTCCAGAGGTACCTGGTACTTCCCCTTCTTGAACCTTCCAAGATTCTACAGTGCATCGTCTCTGCTTCTTACTGGCTTCCCTCCTGTAGGTGTTTAGCGGAGAGGAGAAAGCTGAGATCATATCCATTGTCACTTGTCTGTCCATTCTCTCTCCTCCTGCACTGGATTGATGTTTCCCCTTTGCTGGTGTTCCCTTTCCTCTTTACTTTCTTCTTGTTTATAGCTTTGTCCTTCCTTCATCCTACCTCTCTTGAGTTTTGGGGCCTGGGCAAAGTCCAACACCTGCATGATTAGTGGGAAGTCAACCTCCCCTCTAAGCCTGAGGCTCCTCGTCTGTAAAGTGGGGCTAGTAATAGTTTCTCCCTCAAAATTGGTGGGAATTAAGTAAGGTAGTGCCTATAGAATGCTGAGTGTGGGATCTGACAACAATATCCAGTAAGTACTAGGAAAATAAATAAAATTATTGACTTTATCCAAGGGCCTATGGAAATCCCTGGAAACAATGGGGTAGTTAGAACTGTACCAAAGAGCATCTAGCTTAACATTCTGACTGCTAGCCTTTGGTGCTTTCCTTTTCCTCCTGTTACTGAAAAAAGAAGCCAAACCTGACAGTGACCCACAAAAAGAGGTCAATTAGTACGATGCTCCTGAAACTTAGCTGTGTACACCAGTCCCCAGGGCTCTTATTAAAATGCTGATTCTGACTCCGATGCGCAGGGGTGGCCTGGGAATGTGCATTGCTGTTGGCCCTGCTGGTCTGAGGACCGCGCTTTGAGTAGCAAGACCCCGAATGATAGAAACGGACCTAGTTGGCCAATGAGGTCGCCCTCCTGGGGCTCCTTTGGGTGGTAACCTTTAAGTGGGGGCTTTTCTCCTTCAGGACTGAAACCCAGGGGGAATAGCGTGGGTTCCTCTAAATGGCCACAAGATGTCATAATGTCATTATACGAATTCTCCCAGAAAGGTTCAAGTCTGGGTGTCAAATTACATCCCTTAAAGCAGGAAATGGAAAGTGGCAGTTATCCAATCAGAGCTGCTCAGGGACGAGCCCCAGTTAACCTCTCCTCTGGGTCCAGGACAGATGTCAGGCAAATAGCAGAATCTCTGTCTTACCCACCTTCTTCCACTCATCTGGTTCTTAGTGTCACAGGAGAGTCACATGGGCACTAGGAATGAGATCTGTCCGGAGGGGACACTGGTCTTCTTAGAAACATAAAGAGTAGTATTTCCACAGGGTGGTTCCCAGAACCACAGTTTGGAGGGATGCTTTGCACTAACAAAGATCTTCCTGAACAAATCAGTTGGGGAGCTGCTTCATGCTGCATCACCATCAGGAGACTTCGAGAAGCCCATTAGCCTGTCAAAGGCTCTGATAAGATCTGCAGGGAACCACCTCCTTAACAAGAGTTACTCTTGGGCTTCTCAAACATCCTCAGAGGAGTCAGTCCTTCCCCTTCCATGAATGCCAATAAAACCCATAAGGCCCCAACCCCAGGGCTGCACATTTCATATTGGAAATGGAGGTTGACTTAGCACGTTTTGGGTGCTAGGCAGGGTAGCGAAGAGGGATGAGTATGGAGTCACCTGGCTAGAATCATTAGCAACCTCAGAAGATGGTTTCAGAAGAACCAGCAGGGAAACTAAGCCAGCTGTACCATGATTATGGCCTTTTGTACTGTCTTCTTCGTAAGAGAGCCGTCTGTGTTTATTGAATCTCCCCAGCCCTTAGGTAGAACTACATGAGCTTGCCAACAATCTCATGTGGTTTCACCTAGACCCGGGTTCGACACCTGAGCCCCACCTCTGTTTCTGTGAATCACGTTGTACTGGGATCCGGCCGCCCTCACTCGTTCGTGTGCTATCTGATTGTTTTCACACTATCACGGCAGAGTTGTGAAGTGGCTGCACAGGCCCTCTGGTCTGTAAAGGCAGAGTATTTACTCTCTAGCTTTTTGCAGAGAAAGTTGTTGACCCCAGTGGAAGTGGTAGCTTCTGGAAGAGAACCCACAGATGAGTCATTTTTTCACCTTCCCCGTTCGCCACTCTCCTTGCTACACCCTGTAGATAATAGGTGCTTAATAAATACTGGATATGGAAAATAGCAGTGAGCCTCCTTTCTGGAGAAGGATGATACCTGATCCTTCACCTTCTTCTCCAGACCCTTGGCTTCTATATTGTGACTCCCTCTCAGACATCTGGCGGGCCAGCTCCCGCTGCTGTCGGCGAAGGCAGCTTTCTCTTTTTTGAGGGGAAAAAAATCCTTCAGAAAGTCTTGAGGGCCTTTGGACATCAATCAGCTAGCTCTTAGGGCTGTGTGGATGAGGATGTGTAAATGAAGCAAACATATGGATTATATTTCCATCAAAATACACAGAGGCTCTGAAATTAAGTGGGAAAGGGCTTTACAGGGTCACTCCTTTGCTCGGTCGTCTCCAAAACTGTTTGGGAAAAGTTTGATATGTTTGATAAACCTCAAGTGTAGTGTGGAAGTAACCTTTCTCTCCCCAGACTATGCAGTGGGCTCACAGGGGTGGGGTGAGGTCTACCAAATGGAACTATTCATTCGAAAGGCTTTTTGAGTCTGTCCTGGCCAATGGTTGGCAGCTGCATATGGGGTTATATCTGGGGGTCATATTTTCTCGGTCCCCCTTAGAGGGGCACAATGGAAGCAAAGGTATAATTCGCCAAGAGGGCATTTTCATTTCCTTTCCGATGTGTGTCTGGTGTCATTAAAAAATAAAACAAAACAAAAAAAAACAACAAAAAAAACCACTAACTGAAAAAAATACGATTACCCTCCATACATGTTCATTGTCAGGAAAATGAGAAGAGACAGATGAGCATAAAGGAGAAAGTAACAACTGGTCTGGTGTCATTTTACGGTGATGTGATGGCCAAATGGTCCTACACTTAGATATCCGAGCAGAGTGCCAAGGGAAGGCAGAATTGCAGGAAAAATTGGGATGAAGGACGATCTGGCTTATGACATGAGATACAGTTGCAGATTGAGAAGACATGAGCACATTCTCATGTAGGTGACGAGCTAGGAGGGTGGGAGCCTCGTTTTGATCCCATTTTTCAGTCCCTCAAATTGGTAATCCAGCGGATTCTGCCCACAGCCCCAAACCCCTGTGCCATGAAACCATGGGGGAAACCTGGAATTTGAGTCTGAGTACCAGGGAAA
This sequence comes from Potos flavus, assembly GCA_028534135.1. Lineage (NCBI taxonomy): Eukaryota > Metazoa > Chordata > Mammalia > Carnivora > Procyonidae > Potos > Potos flavus. Next base: position 33,402,446 of record CM052898.1, on the reverse strand, counting down.
CATGAATGACTCTAACTTTTTTGTGGGCCTGTTAGACTTTCCAAATACTTGGGGGTTTTGGCAGCGTTCTGGAAGGGACAGGGCTGCTGGCTGAACAGGCTCATTTATTGCCTCGACCAGCAAAAGTCTCACTTATTCCAGGAAACACAGGTTTGAGCCACAGTTGTGTACCCGTGTTGTTTTTTGGTGCACTTGGAAGACCCCCCTGAATTTAACCTCCACTTAGTCTCCAGTCTGTTTTCCCCTTGCTCTCTCCTCACGCGGAGGTGAGAATCCTAGATAATTTCTTTCTTTGCCTCCCTTGCAGCTAAGGAGGCCGGCTACAGAGGCCCAGCCTGGGACTGAGAATGTGTTGGGTGGGGCCTCGGGGACATCTTCCTCTCTCCTGCACACAAGTGACTGATGATGACTTTTTCTGATGGCCAATTGGTTCCTGGGTTGGGCGTGGCTGAGCCCTCCACACTCCCCCCCTCCCCCGCCCCCCCCAGCGGAGGCAGCCATCTTATGTCACAAGCCCGGGAGAATGACAGAAGTCGGCCCTGAAATCATTAAAATCCGTGTCAGCAGCTGCCTACCTCCAGTCTTTCTGTTATGTGAGAAAATAACCCCCTCTCTGTTTAAGCCGGCGGGAATCCAGTTTTCTGCTATTTGCAGCCGAATGGCCTTTCAGCAGATGCACCGCATGACCCACTCAGCTGGGCACTGAGACAGGCCCACATCACGGCCACAGTGGAGCAGCTTTGCTGTGGCAAAAATAAACTTTGCACCGTGTTACAAATTTGGTGGCTGTGTCTGGGTCTCAGCAAGGAACTGATGATACACGCAAACAGGTTAATTGAAGAGAGTTTAATAAAGGGACCATTTACAAAGGCGTCTGGAGGGTTTAGGGAAACATCAAGAGCTTGGTCAGTGCCCAGCCAGGAGCTGGCCCACCCCTGGGCTACAAGGACAAGGGAGTGAGTGATGACCTGCAGCCAGGGAGAGCGGCCCGAAGGGAAAGGCCCTGACGGCGGTGTAGCCTGGGGCAGAAGGCCACTGCTAACTTGTGGAGCCCCAGCGTGAGGATGCATTCCCCAGCCTTTCCCTCCTTCCACCCTCCAGTGTCTTGACAGCACTCACAGGAGGCCAGAGGGCAAAGGAGCCTGTGGATACACTCTGGAAGGGGCAGCCTTCCAGGACATGGAGTGGGGTGGGGTAGATCTGGAGGGGCAAATGAGAGGTCCCCAGCTCAGGGGCCCCCTAATGAAGGGTCTGAGGCATTCCAAGGGGCCAGGCTCCACCCATGGAGAACCACTGCTCAGCTATCCCAAAGCTCCCCTTAACCTTCGAGGGCTCTTTGATTTATGTCTTCTTTCCAAGAAGAAGCAGTCTCCAGATTTCCGGGCAGTGCCCACAGCTGGGTCTCCAGCTGTAACTGGCCTCTGGGCTTGGGAGGCCCTTTGTAGAAGCTGGACATTTCTGGAGCCCCCGTGGGGCTGGCTCCCAACACAATTCGGAATGTTAATTGGGCCCTGGGAGTCTCCATGGAGTGTTCTGGAATCAGATTGGTTTTTAAAGGGCTGTCCCTATTTAAATGTCCTCAGGGGCTCAGATCAACCGAGTTACACAGAAAGTTTTAGAAGACAAGAAAGGAAGGCGAGCTCCTGACCCTGAATCAGGACCCCTGGCCACGGCCCGGCCTGCATGTTCTCGTTCCATCCACGTGACAGGACCCACCCCAACTGCACCCAAGCAGGAAGGGAGGCTTAGGCCTCGGGCAAGCGAGCAGCAGCCTGACGCGGGTTTCCACAGCTACCATGGGCTCTCCTCTTTCTCACTGGGTGGAGATTTCGAGTCTCCACCTTACCAGGTAGCCACTGCAGCCGCCCTTTACCCGGGAGACATGGAGAGGTCCAGGGGCTTGCCGGTAGAACTCCTCCACGGCACCTTCAGGGGGAAAACTCAGGTCTCCTGACGCCAAAGCCTGTCTTCTCAACCATCGGGCCCGGATCCAGTCTCCTCAGGAGACTCCAGACGCACGTGCCAGGAGCAGCTTCTCGAGGGGTGGGGAGGGTGCCTCCTTTGGGTTTTTCCTGCCTTGAACTGATGTTAACTTGACTCCCAAAGGATTCAGCGGAAATCATGGGAGAAAATAGTTATTCAGGGCACTTTGAGTCAGGCAGGCCCAGGTGGGCTCTTTAGAGCTTTCACCCTCAGTTTTCTCACCTATAAAATGGAGCTATAACCCTCTGTGTTGAATTCCCACCCCCCGCCCCCCGCCGGAGCCAACCATGGGGAAAGGATGTGAGCACAAGTAGTTCGTTTGGATGGGCTAGGCGGGGAGTGGGAGGCAAGATGGGGAAGGAAGACAGGCATACCTATGTGTTATCAAGCAAATGGCCACACTGGGCCACCAGAGCTTAATCCTTCGGCACAGCAACCGTGGGAGCCTGGGGCCGGTGGTGGGCCTTGCGTCCGGGAGGGTGGGGGCGGAGGGCACCACCGTCATCTCCCACGCCCAGCCCCGCGAGCTGATGTGAGGAGGCAGTAAAACAATGCCTGGCATGCAGTACGTGCTCACGAAACGGTGCCCAGGATCATTACCAGGATCACCCCTGCCATCCCCACCGCTCTGATGGCTACTGACTCACGGCAAATTGAGCAGCCATTTAGTGCTCGTTCTTTGTCTCCTGCCAACGATTTTTGACATCAAAGCGTTTTGTGTCAGCCAAGCGGTTTATTTCCCCCGGGGACCATCCGCTGGGCAGAAAGCTCAGCGCTCCTGGCCCAGGGCATGAGAATTCTAGCCAGGTGTGTTTCCCAAGCGCAGGAAAGAATTCGCCTTGTGGGAGGAAATTGGGCCTGGCCGGGTTCACAGGGCTGGGCTCCATTCTCTCCAGCTCTTCAGAGCCCTCTCGCTTCCATAGCCTCTCGCTGCCCGCCTGTTTTCCCTCCAGCTGGCACACGCCGCTGCCCGTGTGCCCAGCCAGGACCTGCGGGCAGCTGGCTCCAGGTAGGGCCGCCTGCCCTCCTGTCGTTGCCCCAAAGGCCCCGAGACAGAGAAAGGCCTGCTTTGAAGCGACCAGAGGGTGGAGTTCTTCCTCCGATTGCCCTCCTTCCTTCCTTTGTATTTTCCGTCGCTTCCTCTTGCTACCCTCTACCCCCAACCATCCTGTTTCCTTGTCATCCTTTCTCTCCCTGGGATCCTTGGGGAGGGGTGGCCTTTCCATCGGGATTATTCCCATGTCGACCGCTTAGAAGGTCTGGCCAGGTTTGGAGCGGGTGGAGGGAGGCTTTGACCTCTTTCTTCCTTTTGGGTCTGCTCCATCTTGCGTCAGCTTTGATCTCCCACTGATGCCGACAAGTGGACAGGCCCACCCACCGATCCCATTCAGTGTGCCTGAAAAGAAATGTTTTCGTGGTCTTGGGGCTGCTGCCTTTGCTGCTCACAGAAGAGCGGGAGGCCGGCTGGCCTGGGAGCCGCTTGGGCCTTGCAAATTGAGAGCTGACCGTGCCAGCTGGCTTATTCCTGATGGTTGCTCTGTGGCTTTGCTGCCCACCGAGGGCTGGAGGCAAGGCTGGGTGGTGCGCTGGAGTGGCAGCAGGTGAAACAAGACACGCCACCAAGAAAACGCAGCTGGCTGTCTCAGGAGGGATTTCTAAGGGCCGCCGTGCAGAAGCTTCGTGAGCATTCACCACTCTGGAGGAAATGCAAATGAGAACCTAAACCAGTGGGACACCTGGTCCAAATCCTTCATCTATTACTACCTGGCCTTGCGGTCTTGAATACAACCTCGAGTCCTGTGCCATACTTTTTGATTTCTGAGCTGGCTAGAATGATACCCGCCCCGCCTGGGGAGCTCATGGCATCAGCCCTGGGCTGCATAGAAAGAACCTCCCTAACCTAGGGGCTCGTAACCTCAAGGCTTTAGGAAGCCCGCGATTCTGTGACTCAGCAGTTTGGGCTGGGTTCATCTAGGCAGCTCTTCAGTTTGGACTGGACTCGCTCCTGCCCCAGGGGTCAGCTGCCCGGTCGGCGGGGGGCTGGCTGGTCTCAGAGTCAGTTCCTGGCTCCATGGGTCTGCCATGCTCCAGCAGGCTAGCCCCCGGGGGTCTGTGGGGTACAGGCAGGAAGGCGAAGAGACAGCCTCTTGAAGCGCAGACTCGCACGCGTCATGTTTTACTGCTGCTGCAGCCTGTTGGTCAGAGCAGGTGACAAGGCTCACCCGGATTCAAGGGGAGAGAAACAGACTCCATCTCTTATGGGGAGAGGCTGCAAAGTCACCTTGCCGAGGGATATGAATACAAGGAGGGGGATGGTTTGGACCCTTTTGGCCAACAATCTGCTACGCCCACGAAATAACAGATTCGCAGTCACTTGGAAGTGCAGGGCAGAGAAAGGGACCAGGAGCCGAAAGTCAGTTTACTGCCACTTCCCAGGGGGGTGCACTGCTGATACGTCGGTCGGTCCGCATGCTCCCGTCATGTTCTGAGCTCACGTAATAGTGTCTGGGCTGAGTAGGAAACAGACTTTGAATGACAAGGTGAGCAGAATTAGATGAGAACTCTTTTTCTGGTTATCTGTCTGCAACTCTGAGAAATCTAAGTCTCCTGACTTGTCCACGTTTGGGCTCGACATGTACTGATAGGACTAATGCTTTTAGATACCTCGGATGGTGGTCTGGTTTCGGGGACCCTCCTCACGGGCAATAGAGTGTAGTGTGATAAACCAGATGTCTCCCGTAGTGTCACAGAGAGAAGGGTTTCTGGGTACTGTAGGGTTAATGCCAGCCCCTCTCCCTGTTCCCGGGGGCAGGTGCATTTTCCGGAGGGAGGGGACCATCGCTGTCACCTGAAGAAGAGCTTTCTCCAAACCAACGCTTTGGGGGTTTAAGCCACCTTGCGGCATGACCTTTCGAAGTGAGGGTAACACAGAGAACATTCCATTTATTTCTCCCAGGTCATGGTGGGAATTGCCGGCCACCAGGAGCTGGTGGCAGTAGAGATTGGGGACTCTGGAGGGCGGCAGCTTTTCAGCTCCACCAGCACCAGCAGTGAGAGTGAATTTTCTCTGCAAAGAGTGAGCCTGAGGCTGCAAAATCCCGGACTTTCTAGCCCCATGGTGACTGTGTCTCATGCGTGGACGCAGGGAGCCCGCCCTGGCCTCCAGTCATGTCCACCAATTGTCATCCTCGGGAGCAATGTCCTAGAGGGTGTATTTCTCCTCTGCTTTCGCCAGCTCTGAACATTTTCTTGTAAAAAACAAAAACCCAAACCAAACCCTGCATGGCTTTCAGTGAGATCTTTTTTATGCATACGTACATGGAAGCTGAAGTGTCCGGAAGCCGTTCAGACTGGGAAACAGTTTAGAAGACAGATGACAGCAGCCACACTGTGGGACATTGCCAGCCATCGGCCGTCCTGCTCAGGGGGGTCGTCCAGTCCGCGCACGTTTTCATGCTCTCTTGGGAGAGTCCTTTCCTCTAACTCTCCAGTCACCCTGCGTGGGTATCCGGCCCTTTGCGCTCGCCTCGGCCTGTACTCGGCCCTGGCTCACTGCCGACTCCACATGGCACTTGTAGCCCCAGGAGGCGTCTCTTGACAGTGTGGTCCCTGCGTGTGGACGGCCCAGATGGGTGGCCCGGCCCCACCCTCACCGGTGGCCACTGTCTGCTTTGTTTTTGTTTATGTTGGCTCTGTGTCAAGGCAGCCCACAGATGTGGTCCAACTGGGGAGGGATGGGGGGGAGGAGAGGAACCCATCATTTCCGATATAATTCTATCTGACTAGAACTTTCTGAGGGGGCCAGTGAGAAAAGCCAGGCTCCATCTGGGCCCCTGCTGGCCTCTCTTCTGGGCCCTTCTCCATCCCAGCCAGGCAGCAGGGAACCCTGGAGGAGCTCACCTGAGGAGCTCCGCCAAGCCCCATGGCAGTGGCTCCAATTTCCAGGCCACAGGGGGGATGGCTTGGCTCATTTGCCTTCTTCCCTCTGGGGGCTCTGTGGGAAGGGCTCAGCTCTAATGAGAGGAGACAGATGAGAGAAGGAACTGGTTTGACAGAGAGCGGACTCCCCGTGGCTCGCTCAGACTTCTCACCTGTCAGGTGAAAAGGGTCCCAATTAACAGCCTTGGCAATTTGAGCCCGGCAGCCTCCAAGCCGTTCTGTCCTATCAGCCGCCTCCCAGGGTGGTGGAAGCAGGAGCAAGACCCTGGGGGCTGCAGGGGGTGTGTGGGAGGAGCCCGTCCCTGCTTGCCCCTCGCTGGGGTTTCTTGGCCTATGGTACGTCACCTTCAGTGCACAGAGCCTTGGGGGGACCCTGACTGGCACTCATCGCTACTTGTGTCTGGCCCCAGTGGGCTTTGGGGAGGGGCCATGGAAGAGTTAAGAACTCCCCTCCCTCACTTATCTGCCTCCTGCCCTGTTCGGCTGGATCCCATTCCTCTTGGGGTTCTCCTCCCTACTGGGTCTTTTCCACCAGGAGGCAAGCAGGGCCCTGCCCCTGGCTGCATCCGCCCGATGTAAATAGTTGCTAAAGTTATTTAGTGTGTCCTCAGGTCTCCTTTATGTCACAGTGGTTCCCTAGGCAACCACTGCTGGAATGCAGTCAACGTGGGGAGGATCTGTGCACACAGGAATATGAAATGCCTCTTGCTCACTTCTTGTTGGGGGCATCTCGGAGCGGGCGTCTCCCACCGGGAGTTACCATGCTCGTTGCTTACTTGAAAAGAGGGCAGCCGAAGAAATCTGCCCGAACGGCCCCTGGAAGTTGAAGAGGTGGAAACTCAGGGTCCCTTTGCCAAAATCTCTGGATGGCACGAGAAGGGTGACAGGGAGGACCCCTCTAACTCACTGATGTCTGTCACCAAAACCCTCCCAAGGAAGGGGCCACAGTCATAGTGAAAGAGAGGGTGCTGTCTTTTCTTCCTAAAGACCATATGTACATACAGATACGGAACCATTAGGTTGTACACCTACAACTAATGTAACATTATATGTCAATTATATCCCAACAACAACAATAAAACTATACAGACTAGCTAACTTTCTTTTCCATTATTGAAGTATAATTGACATACAATGTTGTATTAGTTGCGGGTGTACAACATATCGATTCGACAATTCTATACCTTACTTAATGTATATCATAAGAGTAGTCACCACCTGTCACTATACAATGGCATTACAATATTATTGGCCATATTCCCTATGTTGTTACTTTTCATGTCTTTTCATGTTTTATAACTGTAAGTGTGTCTCTCTTAATCCTCTTTATCTCTCTCTCTTTTAAAGATTTTATTTATTTATTTGACAGAGAGAGGGAGAACACAAGCAGGGGGCAGAGGGAAAGGGAGAAGTAGGCTCCCCACAGAGCAGGGAACCCAACGTGGGGCTCGATCCCAGGACCCTGGGACCATGACCTGAGCCAAAGGCTGACACTTAACCAACTGAGTGACCCAGGCGCCCCCCTCTTTATCTCTTTCATCCAACCCCCAGCCCTCCCCTCTGGGAACCACCAGTTTGTTCTCTGTATTTAAGAGTCTGGGTATCTTTTGTTTGGTCAAATGTTTTGTTTTTAAAGCTGTTTTTTTCTTACATAAGCAAGAAATTTCTTACAAAAAGTGAGAAAATATGGATAATTATAGAAAAGAGGATCACTATTAACATTTTGCTAATATGCATGTTTTTGTATGAATGTTTTCAAATAGAAGAGGCACCTTGCAGTGTTTTCAAAGCTCCGATGGTATAACCCTCATTCTGTACCGCTCGCATGCATCTCCCTTGTATCAGATATATGTTCCTGTGTGGCCACTTAGCCCCGAACCCAGTGATTTCACATAGTGGTTCTCACGTGCTTTCAGTCTCAAGACATTTTTACACTTTTAAAATCATTAAATACCTCAAAGAGCTTTTGCTTATGCCAGCTGTATCTATCACTATTGACTATGTTGGAAATGAAAACAGAACATTTTTAAATCAAGAACATGCAAGCACACTTTCCGCCAGCCATCACGGTGCTGATGCCATTACCCGTCATGTGGCCTCTGGAAACTCCGTCGTACAGTCATGAGATAACGAGAGCAGAAAGGCACATAATGTCTTCACAGCATTACAAAAGGGGTGCTGACCTTGCAGAGCCTCTAATAGGGTCAGGGGCCTTCTGTAGTCGCCAGACCACACTTTGAGAACTGTTGGGATTTAAAACTTAGTATTACTATGACTCGGGAGTCATCAGACCAGCGGGATGGTTCTCTGGGTCTTGGCTGGGTGCACTGACGTGTCTGCAATCAGCTAGGGGGGTTCTGTGGGTGTCGGTCAGCCCACACATGTGGGCGGGTCAGTTGGTTTGGGGGGCTGGTCTAGGATGGCCTCAGTTGGGACAACAGGACTCCCCCAATGTGGTGTCTCATCCTCCAACAGCTAGCTTGGGTTTGTGCACATGGCGGGGGCAGGATTCTGAGCAACGGAGAGAGTATCGATCAGGAAGACACAGCTACCGATCCCAAGTAAGGATTCTGACTGTGGAGAGGACAGCAAAGATCATAAAAATGCCAACCACAGGAAGGGAACACCGGCCTGGCCCCCTGCATCCTCTAGGGGCTCAGAGTCACAGGGAGGACTCAGCAAACGAGGTGCTGGTTAGAACGATGTAATTCACTTACAGAAGAGAGGCAGCCTGAGCAGCCTCGGCCATGTGCGTCCGTCTCCATGGTCACGGGACCCTTCTGGCAGCCAGTGCAGGGAGATGAACTGCGTGCACCCCTCTCGTGCCACAGGCAAAAACCCCATCCCCTTCCCACAGGAGGGGGGAGGGCAGATATACTGGAGAGCTGGCCGAGTGCCATAAGGTGCACACGTTCCCTCAGGTCACAGGATGGCTGCTTTCCCAGCAGAGTGGGAGGGAGGGAGGGAGGGAAGGAGAGAGGGAGAGAGAGAGCGAGCAAGAGGGCAGGAGAGCTCAGGATCTCTTAAGACTTAAGCTTAGAACAAGCACATTGTCACTTTCTCTGTATTCTGTCAACCAAAGTGAGTCACTTGGCCAGGGGGTTGCAAAATGGACCCCATTGCTGGGATGGGAGTTGCTGCAAAGTCACATTGCACAGGGCTTGCAGAGAGAAAGGAGAATAATTGTGGATATTTTCGCAATCTACCACATACTTCGTATTTGTTCAATGACTACGTTGTTTTCTATCGAACGGACATGCTATCATTTACTCTAGCCCCAACTGCTGGACATGGAGGTTGATTTTCATTTGCTCCTCCTATAAATGAGGCTGGAACAAGCACCCTGTTGCATTTATCTCTTCTCTTAGGACACATTCCTAGAAGGGACAGGGCAGCAGGGAAAGGCATAAGCGTTGCCACGGTTCTTGAGTTGTTGTTGTTGTTAAGGTGCTTGATACACATTCCAAATCTCTCTCCAGAGAGCTCCACTGGTCTGTGCTGCCCAGCAAGGAAGGAAGGAGGATCCTGCCCGCCGAGAGGCTGATTTCTGCTGGAGTGTCTGTGTGAGCATGGGCGTGGGAAGTCACCAGCTAGACGTGGTTCTTGGGGCATCTGGGCAGCTCCGTCCGTTAAGCCTCTGCCTTCGGCTCAGGTCATGATCGCAGGGTCCTGGGATCGAGCCCCGCATCAGGTTCCATGCTCATCGGGGAGCCTGCTTCTCTCCCTGCCGTCTCTCCCTGCAACCCCCCCTCCCCCCACCGGCTCAGGCTCTCCAGCTCTCTCTGTCAAATAGCTAAACAAATCTTTAAAAATAAATAAACAAACATGGTCCTTGATACCCAGTGTCGACAAGGCCTGAGGTCCTCAGTGGTTAACTCAGCTAAGGACAGAGCAGCTCCGCCTTCCTCCACAGAAGGGACCACAGCTTGAAGAAGAGGCTGGGGACGGCTGAGGCAGCCTCCTCCCAGCCTGCGATGCTGGGTTTATCTAAGTGTACTCCATTCTTTCCTAGCCCCTCATTGGCCTTAATTAGTTACTTGTTAGAGATTCAAGATGCGCCTCTTCCCAAGAGAAAAAGAACAGGTTTTTTCCTTTTGTTTTGTTTTAGACAATCAAGAACAATGCAAGGGGCAGCTCGCTCAGGAACCGAGCCCCGAGCCCCCAGGGAAACCAGCCGTCCCTGGGTGCCGGGCCCTGAGGCTCTCTGGGCAACCCCGAAGTGCTGAGGTTCTCTTCTGCAAGCCCCACTCCTCTCGCCGCACCCCCACCCCGTGGCCTCCTGTGCTCACCAGCCACCCCTCGAAGTGCTCAGTCCACAAGGTCTGCGTGATTCGTTTGTGTGATTCTCACCAGTGGCCCACATGCCTCCTTGGCCTTACCCTTCCGCCAGGCTGTGTCCCCTGCAGCTTTTCAGAAAAAACCCCAACAAACAGCTCCTGCTTCTGTGCCTCTGTTCCTGCTGCTCCCTCCGTCAGAAATCCTGTTCCCACCCTCCATCCGGCCCATTCTTCAGCTAGCTAATTCGTAAATGTTCTTCAAAATCCAGCCTAAGGGAATTCAAACAGCTTACCCTTGAGTCTGGGTGGAGGCTCTCAGGCCCTGAACAGATGCTAGCGACAGCAATTCTGGCTGAGATGTGGGAGCCCTTGTTCTTGTTATTTCCCGCTGTGTGACATTCAGCAAGTCAACTGACCTCTCTGAGCTCATTTTCTTCTTCTCTGAAATGAGGTTGATGTCAGGCTTATATATCATTCCTGGCTGTGCTTAAACTCTTAAATGTTTGCACTTAAATGTTTGCCAGCGGCCACATGGCGGAGCCGGACCCTGGGGTAAGAGAAGAGAAGAGACAGAGAAGCCTCAGCAGAGAAGCCCTCAGCAGAGAAGCCCCGCAGATGCCAAGAGACAGCCAGCACGGCTGAAGCAAGGCACCCGTGGTTGCCACAGCTTGGAACAGGACAAGGAGCTGGGTGGCGTGAGTGGGAGATGGCACATGAATGGTAGGGAGCACCCGGGAGGAAGCTGTCCCTGTCCCAGCTGAGTGTGCCCAGAGCCGACAGGAAACCCACGGTGAGTGGGGAATGGCAGGAGCATTTCCCGCTGAGCTTCTTCCTGGCCTTCCACCTCTGGTCATGGTGGCCAGCAGTTCTCATTCCACAGTGCTTTTATGCCTCTCGGGGGCCGGGGCAGGGATAGGGAAGGTGCACTGCCTCCCTCGTGAGGCTGATCGAGCCAACCTCAGGGCACGTGTGGGTTTGCAGGAGAGTTTTCCACTTACGTCCTCTAGGGACCGAGGCGGGCGGGGTGACCTGGGTGTGTCGGGAAACATCCCTTCCTCCTCGCCCATCCTTCTGTCCGCACTGTGCTGTTGCATCGGAACCTAATTCCCGACAGTGACCTGGCGCCGCATTTGCCAGCCCCACCTGGCCTGCAACCAGGGCAGCTCCATGGGTACCCCTCTGATACACTGAGATTGCCTACGGCTCAGCTGGGGCTCGGATGCAAGCAAAAGAAACCAACTTCCCTAACTAAAGACAAAAGGAGTTTATTGGAAGCGGATGCAAACCAGAGATCTGTGGGCAAAGAAGTGTGGGAAACGGGGAGCTGAACCAAGTGAAGTAGGTCTGTCTATTGCAGGACTTAACCAGAATCTTCAGGACGCCAGTGCGCGGTCTGCGGGAAAGTGTTGCGAACGTAATTCTTCAAGGCCAAGACACACTGATTTTAAGATGTATCAGCAGTTCAGTGACAGCTTTTCCAGGATTCGAAACAGAAAAGGAAAAGGATCGCATGGGGCACACCCATTGATTTTAGGAAGCATCTCAGTTTCATAACCTTCTTTGTTTTAAGGCAACGCATACAGACTACTTACTGTGTGTGCCAGGCAGTATATTTTAAGAGCATTTATCTAAATGGTCTGTCCTACCTTTGCAGGTTGGGGTGGGGCTGGGAGGGGCTGGAGAATTCCAGTAGGAGTACTCTGGCGAGGTGACTGGCCACGGGCCCCAGTTGGATGCTCTGAGCATACCTCGGCCCTGGGCAAAGCCCGGTGATGGAACACGTCAGGGGCACTGAGGCAGGACCCTTCCTGGGAGATGTCGGAATCCTCTGACAGTTGCTTTTAACTCAAGAACTCTTCATAGTTTTGCCAAAACTCTTACCTTCTCAGAACTCCATGGCAATGTAAAGCTTTTTCTTCCTCCCTTCTCTTTTGTGGCAGGAATGGGTCTGCCCTAAGGCCTCACGATGTTCCCAGGTGCCCCCTTCTTCCCCCCATACTCTCCCACAGGTGCTTTCCCCAGCGCAGGGCCGGCACAACTCATCCCGTTGAAGAACTAACATAGCTGGATCTTTTCTTTCATTTCCAATGTACAAGTGGGGAAGCTGAGACCAGAATGGTTAAGCAACTTGCCCAAGGTCACACAGCTAGGAAGGGCCAGAGCCGGTCACCAAACCCAGGCATATTAGAGTACATACCCATAACCGCTTCATGGGATAACCTCTCCTTTCATAGTAATACATGAAAAAATAAGAAAACGTGCCCTAGGGTCTAGGAAATGAGGCATTTGTTCATGCAACTTACTTTCTTTGGGGCGTCTTGCAGGACTTGTAATCAGGGAGGTGCACCGTGGGAAGGCTGGCAGAGAGCCCTTGTGATGCGTGTGTGTCATTATGACTTGTGGGTGTCGGGGTGTAGGTGTGTCTGCGTGGACCAGCTCGCAGCACTGGACAGAAAGAGCAGAGCTGCCCGGGCGGAGCCCTCCGAGGCTATCCTGTCGTTGCTGGTGCCCGTGACCTCCAGGAGTGTAGCAGAGACCGCGCCATGCACCTGGTTTCCCCATCGCCCCTTAGCTGAATTCTCTTCTCTCCTTGCCTCTCAGATTCTGGTCCACCTGCCGCTGCAGAGAGGGACTACCCCAGCGAGATAGGAGGCCTGAGTGTCACACCGTCCCTTGGCAAGTCAGGGCACTCCTCTTGCCTTGCTCTCCTTACTTGTACAAAAGGGATGGGGCGAGATCGGGAGTTTCCAGCCAAGCTCTCTGGGGCTCCAGTGGCAGTTTGGAGATAACAAAGACCACATCTCCACTTCTATTCACTTTTTACAACATTTAATTCTAAAGAGATTTTATTTACGTATTTGAGAGAGAAAGAAAAAGAGAGAGATCGCATGCATGAGCACGAGCAGGGGGAGGGGCAGAGGGAGAGGGAGAAGCAGACTCCCCGCTGAGCAAGGAGCCCAACATGGGGCTCCATCCCAGGACCCTGAGATCATGACCTGAGCTGAAGGCTGACACTTTACCGACTGAGCCACCCAGGTGCACTTATTCACTTTAGATCTCAGGATTCTGTGCATATCTGTAAGCATTCGTGGTTGCAAGCTACGGAAACAGACTCTCCTGGCAGAAGAGAAAGGAAAATTTTTAAAAGGATATTAGAGCCAGGGACTGCATTCAAAGATTCATTCAGAGGCTGGAGGACCTGGCTGGCGGCTGGGGGAACAATACCAAGAGAGCTCCAAAAGGCTGCATTGTGAACACGCCGCCATCATGAAGACTGCAGTCCAAGTGGCCCCCTGGCCTTTGGTTTCTGGGTCAAGGTTGAGTCCAGGAAGAAGGCATTCAGTTGGCCAAGCTTGCCTCTGGGGCAGGAAGGAGGACACGGCCCCTTGGAATTCCAAAGTGGGCGGTGGTCAAAAGAAGGTCAAAAAGCCCTTCCAACCAAGACCTCACAAATAAGCACAAGATATTTACTAAGAAGGAGACCACGTTCTGTAGGAAGAAGGAGTGGGTGTTTGCCCAAATAACAAATGCCCGCTATATGCATTAATTGTGTTTGCAGCGGAGTTCCACTGTTCCCCTGTCTGAACGGCACTGGGTTAAGGGTCTTTCCTGCATCAGAGACCTTCATCCCATGCTGCTGTCCACGTTCCAGCCGGGACCACAGACCTTAACCACAGACCTGCCTCCTGCACCACTGAAAGCCCCACTTCTCCTGATAGCTGGTGGGGAGAGGGCAGGAAGGCAACTGTCTTGGCTTGGGTTCCCCAAGAAAGCAGAGCTGCGGAAGGAAGGCTTGCGTGCAAGTAGTTTACTTTGGGGAATGTGACAGGTGGGGCTCAGCGGAGGCCAGGTGCCGTCAGGCCCCCCCACCTCCCCCAGGAGCACATAATTTCTGCAGCGTCGCTGAAGGCAAAGGCGGGTGAGGAGGAAGCAGGGCAGGGCACCAGAGGAGTCCCATACAGTGACCCCTTTGCCACTTGCCGCCTCATCCCTCTTTGGATGCGCGCATGGGGCTGATGGCAGGGAAGAAGAGGCCCCGTCGGGTTTGCACGTCCGTTGGGGGGGGCCCCAGCCTGTAAGGAAGGTTCCATCTTTGGCTGTCTGTAAGGCACAGTTTGAGGAATGATGTTCCATTGGGAACTGCACACTGGTTTCCCAACCTCTTTTTCTTCTAGCTTTTATCCTGGTCCGAAGGTGCTATTTTTGCAGAAGGCACTCAGGGGAGGAAATTTGCGTCCTGCTCACCCTACAAGCGGGCTTGGCCTCAAGGGTGAGATTAGGTGCTCGGTGGCCAGGGCCTGCAGTCCACGGGCAGTGAGGGAGACTGTGCCGGGCTGGTCCATGGAGGCTTGAGTGGCTTTTGCTCACTATGCCCAGAGAAAGCGGGAGGAAGACTGGGTTTGAACCTGGTTTGGAGTGCAGCCGCGGTCGTAGGAGAGGAAGGTCTCGGGAGCTCTATTGCTTCAGCTCTGCAGTATCTGGGCCTGCAAGGGGGCATCACCAGAGGCCTGAGATATTTTTATGCGTTTTTTTCTTAAGTTTTAATTTAAATGCCCATTAGTTAACATACAGTGTAATATTAGTTTCAGGTGTACAATTCAAGTTATTCAACACTTCTAGACAACACATGGTTCTCATCACAACAGGTGCACTCCTTAATCCCCATCACCTGTTTAATCCATCCCCACCCCTCACCTCCCCTCTGGTAACCATCCATTTCTTCTCTAGAGTTAAGAGTCTGTTTCTTGCCTTGCCTACCCCGCCCCTTTTTTCCCCTTTGCTTGCTTGTTTTGTTTCTTAAATTCCACTATTGTAGCAGTATTATCTACAATAGCCTAATTATTGAAGCAGCCCAAGTGTCCATCAATTAATGAATGGATAAAGATGTGGTACACACACACACACACACACACACACACACACAGGAATATTACTCAGCCATGAAAAAGAATGAAATCTTGCCATTTGCAACAACGCCGTTGGAGCCGAAGGGTATTATACTACGTGAAATAAGTCAGTCAGAGAAAGACAAGTACCATATGGGTTTTTCGAGTCCCCAGCCTCTAGCTCTCCTTCAAGGGGAGATGGAGAGGTCAGACTCTCCCTAGGGCATGACCTCTCAAGGTCTTAAGGTCCAAAGCCCTGTGCTCAGACCCTGGGCTGGAAAGATTGCTATTGATACAATCTTATTTCCAGGAAGTAGTCATTAATAATCAATTCCATGTACCAACATTTATCAGGTCCCAGGCATTGTGCTAAAAGCTTAACTTACCTTCTCTCCTTTTTCCCCATTTAATTCCCCACTCACCATTTAGATCTTAACTGCCTCTCCTTAGGGACATCTCCCTTGACTCGGGTGCCTCTGCTCCCCCAGCCCTTAATTACATGGTCTAATTGGACCACAAAGCTTCCCTTTGAGGCACTTACCTCAGTTGACAATTTGGTTTACTTGTGCCATTTGTAAATTAATGTCTGTCTCCCACAAGAGAAGAGAACTCAATGCTCCATGCTCTCTGCCGTGTCCCACACCAAGCACAGTGCCTGGCATAAATAAAATTCTAATAAAATACCTATTGTACGGAAGGGTGATTGAAGAGTCTTATCAGAACCCTGCAAGGTGGGTTTAACACTGAGGCCCAGAGAGGTGAAATGCTGGCTCGGGGACACACAGCTAGTAAACGAAGAGGTAGGATTTAAGCGTGGGTCCATCTGGCTCCAAGACCAGGTCTTCACCATCGCGCCCCACTGGCTTCTGGTGTCCAAGTACATTTTCTGTCTTCTCCTGCTCTGTCCTTCCTATGCAAGGCAGAAGGGTGCTGCCCCTTTCTGTGGCCCTCTTGTTTGACTTCTGCCCCTCTCCCCTCAGGTCCTGGCATGCAATCCTGTGACCCCTCCAGCTGTGAATCTTGCCCTTTGCAAATGCCTTCCATACCGTTCGGCGGTCTCTTGGCTGCCAGCGCTGCGCTCCATCTGCTGAGATGGCGTGGTGCCCGCTCACAAGATGGCATGCTATTTTTACCCGGCTTAGGTGCCAAGCCAGCCAGATGTTTTTGAGCAGTGCAGGGAAGCTGAGCATGGCTGGGGTGTGGAGGGAAGCTTCCAAATGCCAGCTCCCCGGGGGGCTCCGGGACACGCAAAGAAAGGCTCTGCCTGGAAGTGGACATCTCCAAGAAGTTTCCAGGTGCTGGCCCCTGTGTGGGGCTCCCCCGGGCTCTCTGCACTGGCTGCCGGTCAGCGGCACACTCGGGGCTGTGATGGGGCTGCTCCAGGCAGGAAGTGCCCTGGGTCAGCACTCCCGGGAGTGCACAGGCTTCATCGCCTGCTGAGGCCCAGGAGTGAGGCCTGCGGACCTCCCCTTCTGCGGCTTAACTGGATGTTTGGAAAATTCCAGGTTTGGCTGGCTGCGTGAGGAGTCGACCAGAACAGGCTGAGTCCGGGCAGTTGCTGGGATCAGCTTTTCCTCAGAACAGATGGAGCCAGGGGTCTAGTGGTCTTGAGGGGGTGACCCCCAGTTGAGGTCTAGTTCCCCATAGCAGCCAATTAGTAACAGCAGGGTGTGGAGCCTAGCCCTGCTGGCCCTAGCCCCCCGTTCTCCAAACTTCTCTGCTGCTCACCTGTGTGACCTTGAGCAATCCCAACCTGAGCCCGTTATCTCATCTGTGAAAACTGCAACCCCGCCCCCCCAACTGCCATAGTGGTTCCTAATTGTAGGGAGTCATAGTTGTCACCAAGCTCTGCTGACCTTTTCCCGTGGCTGGCCATTTCTGGGCCCTGTAGAGGGGGGCGAGCAAACTCCCTTCCTCCAAGTCTCTGCCCCTGCCTGAATCTCATCTTCTCACCCTTGGGGAACTTTTCAAAATGCTCAATCACCTACAAGACGTGGTCTTCAAGTCCAGACTTCTGGACAAAAGGCCCCATTCTCCAAGAAGGGCTGGGAGTTGTGTGGAGAGAGAGAGGGAATGTTGGCAGCTGTGGCCACAGCACAAAGAAGAACTGAGGACAGGAGGGGTCCTCGTGGCCTGATCAAACACGTTTATCGAGCAGTCCCGTTCCTGGTCTGAGGGATGTCTGCCCCGGCTGGGCCAGCAGGCCAGGGTTCCAGAACACGAATGTGCACCAGAGCCACCTGCTGGGTCTTTCCTGTGACATGTAGAGGAGGATGAGGGCTATAATCAGCTGACCCAAGGCTGGGAGATTATTCTGGGCCATCCAGGTGGGCCCAGGGGAGGTCTGAGGGATGCAGCACGAGAAGGAATCAGCTGCGTCTGCTGGCCTTGGAAAGGGAGTTGGGAGCTTTGAGCCAAAGAATGCAAGCATCTTCCAGAAACTGGTGCAAGCAAGGAGAAGGAGCCTCCCCTAGAGCCTCCAGGGGCACAAAGCCCTACCAATACCTTGCTTCCAGCCGCAGGAGACTTGTTTCGGGTTTCTGACCTCTGGAACCTCAAGGTAATACTTTTGTGTTGTTCTGAGCTACTGAGTTTGTGGTAGTGTGTTACAGTAGCAATAGGAAACCGATACGGGCTGCATATCTGACAAGCTCCCGGGACATGCTGAGGCTTAGACTGTCCAAATGTGGCCTGGGTGACAACTCGAAGGTGGGAGAGGGCTGTTTGTTCAGTGGCTTCTGTGGCAGCTTCTCATTAGCCTGGTTTGTCTGTGTCTCCTCGTTCCTCCCCATGCAGAGATTGTCTGAGGTCCCCCGGTTGTCTCTTGATGTGGTCCAAGTCAGGGGGCTTCCCGGTTTGTGAGCCCCAGCCCCCTGAGAGAGCCGAGATTACCGTTAAGGGCCGGTCTACTCTGGTGAGTGCTGTCTCTCACCCAAGTCAGTGAGGCCTCATGCAAATTGCATTTCTCAAATGTAAGCAGGTACCATGCACAGGACACCAGTGGAGGGTGGTGGTTTAGAAAGATGCTTTGCGCTTTGGCAAAAATATAAACTGTATCAGGACTCAGGGGTCCCTATGCAATCTGGCTCCTCCCTCCTCCTGCGACCCCCACCTTGCTCTTTTGTCCCCATCACATGTTAAGTAAGCTCTAGTCCCACTCCTTCTTTCTGCCCTTGAACATGAGTCTTTCCCGCCTGGCATCTGTGGGGCTTCCTCTTCGTTCTCCCCACTTGGGGTGATAGGTGCCTCCCCGACCGCCGTGAGCAAGCATGGCTCGCTGGTGTACTCTCCTTTATTGCTCTGGTGCGTTTCCTTTAATGTTTATTACAGATTGTAGCTGTGTATTTATTTGAATTTATTTATTTATAATAAATAAATTTGAATTTATTTATTTGCTTATTTATCACCTGTCTTTCCCTCTGGATTGAGTTCAGCAAGGGCAGGGCCAGGGGAGTTTTGTGTCTGTCCGTGCCAGATACACTCAGCACAGGTTATATATGTAATACGTCCTCGACTGGGAATGAATGAATAAATGAATGGGTGTACATCCGAGCCCCATAGAATCTCAGACTGTGTCCACTCCCCTTAATGCTCTAAGGCTCCAGCTCGGGATTTATCACTGTCTCCTTGAGCACTGGTCTCTGAAACCCTCTTGTAAAATAGAAGCCCCATGGCTGGCAAGTTTGGTTATTTTCCTTCTCATATTTTTCTGTTTTTCATCTCTTCTCCCCATCTCCACGGTTTATCTCTGCCACGGGGAGAATGAGCTTTGCCGCTCTCCTCTCAGTGTGATTGGCTGTCTGCTAATGGGAAAAAAGAAGATGCATGTTTGGTGCCTGGGTGTGCTTTCTTCCATTGTTATCTCAAGTCAGTGGGCCTTTTGTATGGCATGAAGCTGAATACGAGTATTTACTTTTGTTTTAGCCCCAGAGCTTGTCTGGTTCACGAGAGTCCTGGCAGCTGCAGGAAACATTCTGTTTCTGGTGTGCCAGCTCATCTTGGTGGGAGAAGCATGGGCTGAGAACACAGGAGCTGACCCCCAACGTAAGGGGCAGGGCCACAAGCTAGACCACAAGGCACAGCTCCCTGTCGACAGAGTGGTGAGATGGGGACACTTCCCCAAGCTGCCAGGGGATGGTTGTTTCTGGGGAAATCTGGGGAAGAGAGGACGCTGTCATTAGGGGCTGATTGGAACACAGTGGGGTCTGGAGGTGGGCACCGGTGAGATCATAGGGAGCTGGGATAATGGCTGACTTGTGTTTGCTCTCTAGATTTTATTATAGACATTTCCCACCATGAGTGTGAATTGTTAACAAGCTCAAATCCTTAGAAATGAGAATGAAATTCAGGGAGGTTAAGTAACTCATTCGAGGTCATACCTCCAGACTATGAATTCAAGTCTCTCTGACTCCAGATCTTCTGTATTCCTACTGCTTCCTCGTGGCAACCTGAGAAGTTCCTGCTGTGTTCCCCAGCTGTTTGTGTATGGCAGTGCCTTAAGGGGGTTGCTTAGTTCCAGCTTGGGGAATCTGGGACCACTTCCTAGAGATGTTCAGTGTTGGGATGTGTGGACACAGGGCTGAGTAGTACACATTTGAGCATTGTTTTCTCAGCATCCATCCTTTCTACTTCCAGCAATAATGCCTGATTTTTTGACAGGGGGTGGAGAGACCCACTCTCACCAATTCTCCATCCTTATCATTGGTCTGGGTAGATTCTATGCTAGCTCCAAGAGTGGAAGATCAGGCTTTAGTGCATCCTATCCTTCTGGCCACAGTTCAAGGATAGTCACATATTCTAAGAAGGTCCAATCGGAGGAGAGCTAACGATTTTTGAGGGGGCTATCGGTAAAGGTTTTGTTCTATCTAGCTGTGTTTGAATGTGAGAGGAGGCGAGGCTGGTGCCCTGGGAGCTATATTGTCATGAAGGCTGAACTGGAAAATGGATTGAGTTGAATCCTAATGTTCATGGCTCATGAGTCTTGATCCAGCCATGCCTGAAGGTGCCATACCTTTAAAGTTTTCAGCTTATATGTACAAACAAATTCTCTTTCGCTTGCTTAAACCTATGTGAGTCTGTTTTTCTGTTACCTGTAATAGAGAGAGCCATGGCTGATAGACGTAAAGCGGGGGTGGTGGAGTAGCACAAGTTGGGGAGAGCAGTACAGAGAGAAACACACCATTAACCTGAAAGTGTGGGTATGAAGAAGTCTCAGTATCTCTGTAAGTTCATGATGTGTATCCAGCTGGAAAAATGAATAGGATATACTTTTCTTAGAGCTCCCCTGCTCTGTTCCACAAGAGGATGAAGAATATGAAACTGTTCACCCAGAACATTAGCATCCTAGAGTATTAATACGTATTTCATTGGGGAAAGGGTTGTGTGGTCCAACAAATCTGAGAAACACAGGAGCAAATAAAGAGATAAAGAATGCGCTACCAGATTGAAGCCTTTAAAATGTTAACATGTATCATGAGCTCCAAGGAAAGAGAGAGAGGGAGTGTGTGTTTCCAGAACTTATTTTTCTTGGAGCATCTCATGGGACCAGTGTTGCAAAGAATACGCTTTTGGAAACATTGGCTTAGAGGACAGTTACTGTGCAGGCTTCAGAGAAGCCACTTTCCAGAATGAAAAACTTGACGAAGGCCTGAGTGTTTATCTAGATGTGGGCAGGATGGGGCTCTCTGCAGGAAAGTGAGGTAGCTCTTGATTCAAGGACCCCAGAGATACTGTCTGTCCTTAAATGGCCCTCTGGCCAGTCAACAACGGGACTGAAATTCCTATAAGTGGAGGCAAGATTTGGGTTTGGAGCAAATCTTCAAGACATTCCTATTGAACTCTAAAGGCAGAGCTACTTGGCACCAGTATCTCATCTGCCTTCATTCATTCATTCATTCATTCATTTCACACCTACTTGCTGAGCATCTACTGTGTGCCAGATACTGTGCCAGGTACTAGGGAACCATCTGTCAATCAGACAAATCCCAGCTTCTCTGGATCTTAAATTCTAGCAGATGAAGGCAGACAGTCAAGCAAATAGACATGTAGATAGTATATTATGAGATTAGGGGCTAACATAAACAGAGCTGGCTGAGGGGCACTCAGAGTTCCAGAGAGGGGATGTTCGATAGGGCTGACGGGGTGGGCGTCGTTGAGAAAGACATCGGAACAGACACTTGAAGGAGGTGAGAGATGAGCCGTGAGGAATGTTCTAGACAGTGAGAACACCATGGTGAGGACCCCGCATCGGGGGGCATGCCCGCCTGTTGGAGGCACAGCAAGGTGTTGAGTGCCGCTGGACAGGGTGGGCAAGGGAGCGTGGAGGTAGTGCTGAAGAGGAGGTAGCTGTGGGAACAGGCTGTGTAGAGCCTTGGGCATCTGTCTTTCCCCGCGAGTGGAGTGAGCCTGCCTTACGTTTGTAAAGGGTTGCTCTGGCTGCTTTGTTGAAACCGGGATGCAGGGGCCAAGGGTCGAAGTCGGGGGCCATAGAGGAGGCTGTGCTGGGTGAGACACTGGCGGCTCAGCTGGGGCGGTAGGTAAGTGAAGGCAGGGAGCAGTGGCTGGGTGCTGATGCACTGTTTTTTAAAAGATTTTATTTATTTACTTGAGAGAGAGAGAATGAGAGAGAGGGAACGCAAGCAGGGGGGAGGGGCAGAGGCAGAGGGAGAAGCAGGCTCCCTGCTGAGCAAGGAGCCCGATGTGGGACTCGATCCCAAGACCCTGGGATCATGACCTGAGCCAAGGGCTGATGCTTAACTGATGGAGCCACCCAGGCGTCCCTGCTGGATGCATTCTGAGGGTGCATTCAACGGGATGACCTGACAGATGGGAGGTGGGGAAGGAGAAAGGGCAAGCTGAATTAAGGAGAACATTTGGTCCAAGCAACTGGAAGGATGAAGATGTCATCAAAGGGGATGGGGAGGCCTGCATTATGTCTAGAAAAAAAATGAAGCCAATGTTTACAAATCGGGAGCTTTCACATTAAAAAGAAAAATCCACAATTCCAGCCACTCTTGCAAAATGGAAAAATCTGGCAAAATGGAGCCCAGCTTCTACCTGGCATCCATTAGTTCGAGCTAGCTGGCAGTTCCTCCCCTTGCTGGGCAGGCACGTGTGAGTTTCCTCAGCTGGCCCCTTCGCGATTGGAGTGGGAGAACTTGGGGATAGGTAATAAGTAGTAGAGTGGTTCTTAAGGCAGAGGGCTTGTTACAATGGCTTCAGATTTCGGAGGTCCAGGGTGTAGCCTGAGGGCCTTCAAACCTTCCAAGCTCCCAGGGGAGGCAGATGCTGCTGGTCTGGGGACTGCACTTTGAGAAGCATGGAAGGAGCACATTCTCCCCAAATCCCCCCCCCCCCCGCCCACCTCCCACGATTGCAGATGAGGTTCTCGGAGGACCTGGGAATGGCCTGAGACTGATACATTTTGCTAGGGTCGGGGACAGGAGCGGCGGCTCTGGTGGGGGAGGTCTCATCAGCCAGGAGGTACTTTGAGGGCTGGAGCCCTTCGGGGTTTGTCAGACTTGCTGAAGGCACCTTGGCTTGCTTTCTTGCTTTTGGTGAAAGCTGCCTCTTCTGGGTCGGGGTCACCAGCGATCATGGCAGGGATTCTGAGGCCTGGAGGAGGATCAGGGAGGCCCTAGGAGGAGCCAGGGTCTCCAGAGAATCCAAGGGACAGATGAATTCCCTGCAGCCTGCCCAAACTGCTTGCATAAGCTTGCTTCTTCTTTATTTCAATTAGGCTCTGGGCTCATTATGCGGCCCCAGAGCCCATGCTTCGACAGCAAGAAGCAGAAATCAGATTTCCATCTGCTTCTCCAGGTTGGAGAGACCCCAGGGAGAGAGCTGCGGCCACCACAGCACTGGCCTCCCAGTTACCCCGAGCGCATGAGGCTGGAGAAGGTTCTGGAGTTTCTTCAAGCTGTTCAAGGTAAAATTTGGGAATCTGGCCTGCGCTGGTGGGGCCACAGTGTGAAAGTGGGATAAGCAACTTTTTCTTTTCTTCCTGACAAAGAAAATATTTCTCCGTACATCTGGTTTGCGTTTTTCTTTAGGGTTCTGCCAGAAACAATTTTGAAAACAGAATGCAGCCTAAGATCGAAAGAATCTGTCCATTCCTCTGGAATTCTCCATCTGTCCGGCCGGGCCCCATATTAAAATTTGAGTAATTCCTTAATGTGAAGTCGCCAGACTTTAAAAATACTGCAGGCAGGCTTTCGTTTTGGTAGTGGTTTCTCCCCTTCAAATGTTGGCCTCGGGCCCTCTGTCTCCCTAGAACATTCTCCATACCCCTGCCTGCCATAATTCCCCTGCCTATCATAGTTTGATACATTCATTTGTACCTCCGGTGTTTACCACACCCCTTCTCTGTGCTGGGCGTTCGTAGGTCCTGGGGTCAGTGGTGAGCAGAACGGTTGCCACCATCGTGAAACTCAGTCCATGGAGAGAGAGGCCAATTTAAATCGGGTTATTAGTGATGGTTCCTATGAAGCAGTGCTTCTCTACTATCTGTGGGTGAGGACCTGTGATTCTTCACTTCCCATCAACCGTAGACTGACACACGTGGTCCTCCTTTGTATGATCCGTGTGTAGTTTGTACCATGTGAGTTGGGTAATATGTGAGACGGCCTAAATCCTGTTCAGGGACATGAATCCACCCATCCCTGGCTTGGACGTCCTACAATAGAAGTTTCTAAACACTCACGTTCTGTATGTTGGTGGGGGTGTGTAACGACGTGTTGGTGGCCCATCACTGGTCCACACTTTGAACCATGTCTTATCGAGGACAAGGGAGGGGTTAGAAGAGACAAAAACAGATGCCTTATTTAGGCAGGGTGACGAGTGCAGGACCCTTGAAAAAGTGAGATCTGAAAGATGAATGGAAACGACCAACCTGGGTCAGGAAGGGGGGTCGGAGGAATCCGTGTTTGTGAGTAAGGAACAGCATGCACCAAAGCCCAGAGGAGGTGAAGAGTTGGCTTGCCAGGGAATGGAAAGACTGCCTCTGTGTGTGTGTGTGTGTGTGTGTGTGTGTGTGTGTGTGTGTGTGTGCGCGCGCGCGCGCGCGCAAGCACGTGTGTACAAGGTATATTAAGAACTGGGTTGATTAGAAACAGAGTGCAGAGCAATGGGAAGGGTGAGGCTGGGGGAGCGATGTGCTCCCATATTCATTTTGAGAAAGTCCCTCTGGTTGTGACTGAAGCATCCTTCTCAGGGCAGGGTTTTGTGGGGAGAGATGGCACTGGTGGGAAGACGGAAGAGGTGTTGGGAGCCATATAGTGATTGCGTATGTCCTAGTTCGCTAGGGCTGCTGTTCCTCAAACTGGTGGCTTAAAACCAAAGACATTATTCTGTGAGCATTCTGGAGGCTAGAAATCCAGAAGCAGCAAGTCCATGGGGTTGGTCCTTCTGAAGCTGTGAGGGCGAACTTGTCCCACACCTCTCCTCGTTCCTGTGCTCTGCCAGCCGTCTCCGATGCTTCGTGGCTTCTGCCGCAGCACCTCGTCTCTGCCATTATCGCCACTTGGTGCTCTTCCTGGCTGGGTCCCTGGGCCCTAATTTCCCCCGTTACCATACCTGTGCTATTGGATTAGGACCCACCCTAATAACCTCATCCTACTCCGATCCTCTATAAAGACGCTCTTTCTCAATAAGCTCACGTTCACGGCTCCTGGGGTGTTGGTACTTCGACATCCTTTCAGGGGACACAGTTGAACCCGGCACAGGGTGAGAGGGTGGTTGTTTGCCCCAGAACCGTGTCAGGGCCAGGGGGCAAAGGCAATGGATCCGGGAGATATTTCCAAGCTGAACTGGACAGACCAGGTGATGGATGGATTGGATGCATGGAGTGAGGGAGGAGAAAAAGGCTTAGATGCCTTCGTCTTAAATTCTGACCTGAGGCCCCTGGGGGTTCTGGTTAAAATGCAGGTGCTGCTGCAGGCGTTCTGGGGCAGGACTGGAGGGGCTGCCCTTCTCACCAGCTCTCAGGCGATGCCGGTGCAGCGAACACGCTTTGGTCGGCGAATGGACCACGCAAGGCAAGAACTCAGCTCTTCCCTGCCCAGTACGGTAGGCACTAAGCTCACATAACTTGTGGCTCGTCCAAACTGAAATGGGCTGGAAGGGTCAAGCGCACATCAGGTTTCAAAGGCTTAGTATAAAAGAAAGGCTGTAAGACACCAAATTAATTTTATTATTGTTGAATTAGTATTTTGAATTGTGTAGCAGTCAAAGAACAAGATTTAAAGTAATTCTACTTGGTTCCTTCTTACCCTTTTCAGTGTGGCTACTAAAAAATGTAAAGACGTATATGTGGCTTGCACTAGAGATCACATCATGTGTCTGTACTAGACAGCACTGACTTAGGCTTAAATGTTTCCCCCTTCCAGAAGATTCTTGACCACTCCAGCTGAAGGAGGTATTTCCCACAGACCGCCTTTTTCACAAACCATTTATGTCATTTATCATCACTTTATTCTGTAGTTATGTGGATCTGTGTCTGTTTGCCACCCAAACTCTGCAGTTCCTCAAGGAGACACACCGTCTGGCTGTCTCTCTCCCACAAGCTTGCCATTCTCTTGGTAAGGCAATGATTGTTGACCGAGCAAATTTTGGTGAGGCAGCTTTCTCTGTTGGCCACAGTGTTGATTCTCAAGTGGATTTGGGTGAGGATTGCCAAGGTCAGACCAGGGCAGAATTTGGTTCTTCTGGACCCCAGTTCATGGCGCTGGCAGAACCTCTGAGAGCCGCTCCTAGTTGGGAAGAACACTGCTTGGGGTGAAGGAAGGCTGGAGAACTGGTGGCCTCTGAGGGAGGGATCTATCTCCCTGTGCCTCTACCCCTTTTATTCACCCTCAGGGCAAGCCTGGGGCCAGTGCTTCTCAGGTGGGGAGGTTATTGCATTAAAAGCCTGGACAGGGGTACCTGTTAGAAGAACACACAACTCTTGATCTCTGGGTTGTGAGTTCGAGCCCCATGTTGCATGTGTAGAGATTACTTAACAACAATAACAACAATAACAATAACAACAATAACAACAATAACAACAACTTTTTAAAAAGGCAGGACAAGTAGGCAGTGTTCTGTCTTTCCTGCTTCTCCCTTCTCTGTGGCCAGAGAGCTAGGGGACCAGAGTGTGGCCTCATGGGAGGAGGCCCACCATTTTTCTTTCCTCTAAACCTAAGTCCTGCCTTCCTCCCACCTGGCAGTTTGACAGGGTATGGGGCTCAGGCCAGCTTAGTCCTAAGCACTGGGAAGAGCCCCACTTTTGCAATCTCTCTCTGTGTCTCTCTCTGTTTCTCTCTGTCGTCTCTGTCTCTCCCTCTCTCTCTGTGCTGTCTTAATGGCTGAAAAGTTGCATTGGTTGCAACTCTCCCCTCTTTCCTGCTCACATCTCGGAGTGAGATCGAACACACACATTTGTGAAGAGTGTTGCCAGTGGGGCACTCCAAAAGTGCACTCTAAGATGGAGTTTGGGGTACAAGATACTTGTGAGGGGTCAAGGCCTGGGGGAGAGGAAGGGGGAGGGAGCCAGAGCAGGCAGAGGAGGAAGGCAGGCTACAAGGAGGCCTGACGAGGCCTGAGCTTCTGCCAAGTTAGTGGAGGGCTTTGCAGCAGGTGTCCCCTCTCCCGTGGCTGAGATGTCCTGGCCTAGGAGAGGCCCAGGCTCTCTGCGTTGAAGGTGGGGCTGATCACACTCCCTCAAGTCCCTTCACTGAGGGGTGATCTCTGGGTCTTCCATAGGCCCTGAGACACGGATCTAGGTACAAGGAATTGACTGGCGAGGTGATCCCAGGGACAGGCTGAGGGAGCGGGAAGGGAGACATCGGAGGGAGGAAGGTCAGTCGGTCCAGGTGAATTCATGAGCGGGTGACCGCCAGGCACAACCTAGGCTCGGTTCTCCTGGGGACCTCTGGGACACTGCACAGGACGCTGCAGGGGGCGAGGAAGCTGAGGGACATGTTCCAACTCCCGTTCCCAGCTGGCTGCTCGGAGGCGGTACTCCCTGCTGCAGAGAAGCCTGTGGCAGAGATGGGGAAGGCTTAGGGCTTCTGTCTCCAGGGCACCTTTGGGTGGGGCTGTGCTCTTGCCCTCAAGACAATTAGGCCCAGCCACTTAGGAGTAAGCAGTTCTGCTCTAGCCCCATTTATCAGCATTCTCTGCTTTGAGAGGCAGCCAACAATTCCCTGTTGCCTCTGGTCCTTGGGAAGAACAAATACTCTGAGCCTCATGAGACAGGAACTTGGGAGAGCTAGGGGACAGGCGTGGATTCTTGGGAGGTCCGGGATCCTCAACTCCTAGCACAAGGCGTGTTCCCTCCGTGTGTGTGGCTGCCAGCAATTCTAAAGAAGAGGTAAAAAGGAAGGTGAAGGGGGCATGTGGTACAGAGGGACTGAGCGTAGCCCTCAGGTACCACTGGTTACTAGGTCCTCATCCAGTTCTATCAGCTAAGCTCCTGGTGGGTCTGAGTCCCAAGTGAAGCCATCTCATTCTGCCCTAATAAGATAGTCTCTGTGTATCAACTGCTTACCATCGCTGTCAGATGTGGTGTTATTTCACACTATGTGAGAGAACACATGATCTGGTCACCCTAGGACATCAGTATGGTTGGCACCGTCACCCCCACTTTAAAGATGGGGAAGATAAGACCCAGAGTGGAGGACGAGCTTTGCCCAAGACTGGACAGCTAGGGAGGGGCAGGGGTGGGACTATAAATCCAGGTCTACCTAGCATCAAAGCCAAGGTCCACCCCCAGGCTGTGGCAGTGGTTGGAGGTGGGGTGGGGGGTAGGGGTGGAGGGAGCAGAGTGTGTTGGTGGAGGGGCCACAGAGGTGAAGCTCCCTGGTGCCACATCTCAGTCCGGGTTTCCCAGTCAAGCTGTCAGCTCCTCTCGGTAGCTGAGGCCGGTCTGCTGCAGGTCAGGGACCTACTGTGGTGAGGAACCCATCTATCCTGAGCTTGATAGACTCACCAGTGCTTCTGGCTTTTCAGTACTGTCCCTGAGAAGAGCTCTTTCACTCTGGGGAGGAGACAGGGGTCCTTGATATCTTCAGAATCCTCACTCTCTGTCCCATGTCCTTCTTAGCTCCCGCCCCTTGCCCTGCAACAAGCCCTCCCCCCCCCCCCCCGGGGCACTAAACTCCTTCTAACTCCTTACAACCACAGGCTGGAACTTGGGACTGTGGGTTGTCAGCCCCCTCCTCCCAAAGCTTCCAATGATGGAGCCAACCTCATTAAAAGGAGGGGAACTAGGGTAAAGTGAAAGAAAGCCCTTCCCATAAATGTTTCATTTTTATGGGGCCATTAGCACACTAATCTTCTGTGGGGCTCCGCCAGGCCCTCAGATGCCCGAGAGTCTCAGCCAGATCCCAGGAAAGGGGCCAAGATGGAGGAATTAATAGCTCTTCCCCTCCCCTAGTTTCTGTAATTTGTCAGAGAGTGTGATTTGGGAACCGAGAGACGATTGGGAGAGTAGAGGAGACACGGTGACCCACCCAGATGGTGGTGTTGCACAGAGTTAGGTGACAGGAAGCCTCTGGGGAGAGAAGGTCCAGAAAGCTGGCCCCAAGAGTCCAGTCTGGAGTCCATGTGGGAGAACTTGCTGCATTTCACTCTCCTTCCAGCAGAGCTGCCAGGTCTGGCCAGTGCTCAAGACCCTGCTGTGGCGGAGGGGCAGGGCCCAGGGGAAGGGGTGGAGGAGAAGGGAGCAAAGCTGGCACTTATTGGGCCTTTACAATGGGCAGACCTTTCCCATTTAGAGCTCATTTAGTCCTCACAACAGTGCTGTGAAATGTTCGCAGCTGTGATGGTGGTAGTCGTGGTGGTGGTGGAGCAGTGGCGGCAGCAGTAGCAGTAATGGCGGCGGGAGTAGCGGTAATGGCGGGAGTAGCGGTAATGGCAGTTGTGGTAGTAATAGTAGTTGCAGTAGAAATAATGGAGGTAATAGAAATAGCTCTCACACTTGCAACAGTAATAATAAAGATATCTTGAGTACTTACCATGTTCCCAGCACTGTGCTGTTGGCCTTTATAGGCATTATGTGTGGAATCTTCACAAGGACCCCATGAGAGCATTCTCTGGACTTTCTGAATAAACTCAGAACAACCAACCAAGATGAGTACATTCTGCTTTCCTGTGATGGTTCCAATGTCATAGCATTTTAGAGGGGAGGAAACTGAGGTACTAAGAGGTTCACTAACTTGTCCAGCATTCCATGATAGAACCAGGACTTGGAAGCCTGACTGCATGCAGAGTACTCCCCAAACCAGCATTTGCTGTTCATCATGGCCGCCATGGGACAGGCAGCGGTAAATAGCACCGACCTGTGCGGGCCACATGGTCTGTCACAAACACTCAGTCCAGCCTTGTATAGTGAAAGCAGCCTCAAACAGTGTGATGAGTGAACAGGTGAAACCCTGTGCAGTAAAACTTCATGTACAAAAGCACGTGGCAGGTGGGTAGGGTTGCCAGATAAAATCTAAACCTGCAACCTTAGGCGAGCCAGATTTGACCACAAGCCATAGTTGCCCAACTTCTTATCTAGACAGTGCCTAACTTTTGCACTTTATAAGCATTCTCTTAATTCCTGGAAGACATCAGTAAGGAAAGAGTTACTCTTTGCCTTTGACAGATAAGGAAACTGAAGCTCAGAGGGAGTAAGTGACTTGCCCACCATTATGTGGATGGCAAGTGCAGAACTGGATTTGGAATCCAGGTCTCTTTGATGCCTTAGCTTCATTGTACCCCAAAGACCTAAGGCGCAGGGAATGAAGAGCCAACGTTCCTGGCAGCCTCATGAAATTTAGGCAAAAAAGAAAGACCTTCCCTGCTTCCTTGCCCTCTCCTCTATGTCTGAAACCAGGCTGTTGTTGTGCTTGTACTGGATTAACGGGGGAAGAGAAGCAACGGGTGAGGAGCATGCTTCCTGGTGACAGCTCTGAGCTTTTGGTTTAGTTGTGACTTCTTTCTGAGAGCAGAGGGGGAGTAACTACCTATTCTTTATCTAAGCTGACTTATCTGTGGCTTCACCCAAGCTAATGCAGGAGAAAAATAGCTGTCGGTCCCTTAAACTCTATTGTTGAGTCTAGGTCAGTGGTTCTCAGTTGAGGGGAGGGAGTCATTTCGCCCCCCAGGAAATCGTGGGCAATATCTGAAGATCTTTGGTTATAAGTCGGGGAAAGTGCTCCTGGCATCTGGGGGATAAAGAGCAGGGGAGCTGCTCAACATCCTACAAAGCACAGGACAGCTCCCACAACACAGACTTAGCTAACCCCAAAATGTAGGTAGTGTGAAGTCAAGAAACTCTGGTCTGTGGTCAAGTGGCCAATGGAATGGGTCTGTTTTGGACCTACGTGCTCTTCTCCTTTGGCTCCATCCCCCTTGCTATCCGAGCCCTTCTCCATTTTCTTGCAGGTGGAAGGTAGAAGGTTGACCAGTTAAGGCCTTTTTGGGTGAGAACAGCTGATCGTTCTCTCCTCTTCCCTGTTCTCTGCAAAGGGTGTCTTTCACTGCCCGTCATAAACTTTATCCTTACTTCCAGACTGCTATATTAATCAGGGTCTAGCCAGAAAGACAGAAACCCCTTCAATTATTTGCAGTAGAGAGAATTGAATGTGGAGAACTGGAGGAGCTGAGAAGACAGGGGATGGGCCACCACCACCGTTAGCCTGTGAAGGAAAGGGAAGAGGTGGGGTTTCCAGGGCCACTGGGACACTGAGGACCTAATGGGCCTGTCTGGTGGGAACGGGAGCATGGGCACTTGTTGCTGCTGGAATGGACAGGATGGAGAGAGAGAAATATCCCTCCTGCCTCCCACTGGGCAAAATAGCTCAGCTAGAAGTCAGCTGACCCACAAACCTGGAAATGCGGGGTTAGCTCCTTTGACATACAAAGCAGAACTGGGAAAGAGTAGGAAACTGAAATAAGAAAAGGTCCAGGAAAGGCCTCCCTACTTCTCTTGCTAGAAGGAAAGCATAGAGGAATTCCAGTTGTACACAGGGACCCTGGGCCCCTCTCAGACTTTCCTGAAAGAGGGAACTTGACGTAAGAACTGAGGTTACCTAAGCATTATTAAAAGCTTCTCAAGGAGGACCTGGTATATCAATCTTCTGTATATTTGCATTTAGGAAAATCCTGGAAGGTGTTATAGATGATTGAGTCAGCTTCCAATGAAGAGTTGTTTCTCCAAGTAGAAAGATCATGTGTGTCAGAATCCCCTGGGGAATTTAATCATGACAATTCCAAAGTCCCGCCCAGAGATCTAGAATCAGAATCTCCAAGGGAGGAAGAGGAGGAAACCAGCAATCAGCATTTTTTACAAAATTCTCCAGTGGTTCTTCTATATCCTGCAGTTGGAGAACCACTCCTGGAAGTTCCTGGTCATGCCAACACTGGTTAGGGTCACCTCTCCTCTCCAAATTTCCCATTGTGTTGATAATTTATGGATATAACTCAACCCTTGCCATTCTCTGCTTTGCAAATTTCTCTGGAATGTGGCCCAGCCTGTTATATTGATAAACTGGATTCTTAAAAAAGCAAGAAATTGGTCAGCTGTTGTTTTTCTCTTTGCTCCAATGAGTCGTATAGTGTGTGCGTGTGCATGTGTGTGTGTGAGTAGAGGCACGGGGTTGGGAGAACGGCGCAATCCCAAGACAGCGCTGGGATCAAAGAACAACCGTGAGTTGGGGCCACTCTTTGGTGTTCCTGATTCTAAGATCCATTTCTTCAACAGGCTAATTTGCTGTCTGAGCTTAGGTTAACAATGACAAAATAAGTTTGCTTTCCTGAAACCCTACTGTGTGCCAAACACTTTGCATATGTTATTTGAATTCCTCACAATAGCTCTGCCATGTAGGGATCAAATTTCCTCATGACAGCAGATGAGGAAACAGAGACATGAAGAAGTAAAACAATTTGCCTGAAATCACAGAGCCGCTGGAAGCAGGATATGTGATAGATTTTCAAATAAGTTTCAGAATAAATCCCCTTCTTTTTCCACTCTTCCAGGAAGATTACAAATCAAATTAATATTTAAATACTCATCTGGCTTCCACTTTTGGCCTAATAGTGTTCGGGCCTTTGCTGAAACAAAACAAAACAAAACCCAACTCTGGAAATGATTCCAAGGGCACACAGCAAATGAAGAAACACTTATTGAAGAAAATATAGCAGTATTTGTTAAAAACAGGGAACGTGTGTGATGTTTGCAGCAAGACCTGCTCTCTTTCAGCTTAGTGAAACAAACTCCATTTGAGGCTGATACAGCCAAGAATGCAGGCCTCTGTTTCCCCCAAGCCCCCAGAGGGCCATCTTCCCAGGAGGGACAGGGTACCAGTTGTTCCCTTCCTACGACCTGTTGCGGCGGCTATGTTTTGGGCAAGGGCAGCTGAGAGGTGAGAACTCCATTTTTTTTTTTTTTTTTCTGAGCCCCCATTCACAGAAAGGAAGTTCTATCTTGGACACAGTGCCGTGGAGGATACTGGGAACCAGATAGTTCTTAGTCTGGCCCTTGGGGTGGTGTTCCATGCTGAGACAAAGCGAAGGTGACTTGGCACTGCTGCCCCTCCCTCCACTGAGTGCTAGTTCAGATGTGAGCACACCGTTGTCCTGTCCCCAGCACCAGAGCCTTGATTTGGAGATTATATCTGGGGGATAAACAGAACATAGAATAAGGATCTCCAAATACCACCCCAAAGGAACGGACTTAATTTGCAACAAGATATGGAGAAGTTCAAACCAAAGAGGACTTGCAGAAACAGAGGTGGTGTGGAGAACGACAATTTGGAGATTGAGAGATTCATTGGAGGTATATGTTAAACTATAGGTATCTCGTTTGCTGGAGAGAAACAGGAAAAGAGAGAGCTGAGAAGAGCATCAGAAAAAAATCTCTAACATCGGCCTCAGCAATTATCCCCTCAAAGCAAGCAGAATTGATTGGATCAGTCTGTAAGCAACTGAGACTCCAGAACACTACTGATAGCAATGGAGGGTCCAGTAGGGAAGTAGAGGCACTTAACTGGGTATGGTCAGGAAGAAAGAAGTCAAAGAGAGTCTGCCAAAACCGTGGTCATCCCAGGTGACTGGATCACCCCAGGCTGTGACCCCTGAGGAGAAACATGAGAAGTTTCACACCACAGAGTGACTTCGCTGAGACAATGTAGCCAGTCATTAAATAAGTAAACAACAAAAACAACAAACAACAATAACCCCTCAAAGCAGGTGAACTAATATCCAGAATTGCTGTTGTATATTATCTAAAAGCGTCCAATTTCCAACAAAAAATTACAAAACATGCAGAGAAACAGGAAAGTACGGTCCTTATACTGGAAAATTAATAGGAAAAACACTACCTTTGAGAGTAACTGGATATCAGATTTAACAAAAACTTTCAAGTAGCCATTGTAAATATGTTCATAGAACTAAAGGAAATCATAATTACAGAAGTAAAAGAAGATATGATGAAATATCACATCAGATAGAGACTATCAATAAAGAGAAATTACAAAAAAGAACAAAATGCAAATTCTGGATTTGAAAAGTATAACTTAAATGATAGTTTTACGAGGGGTTCATCAGTAGATTCAAGCTGACAGAAGAAGGAATGAGTGAATTCAGATAGAGTAATAGGGATTTTGCAATCCAAAGTTAGAAGAAAAAAAGGAATGAGAAAAACGGATCCTCAAGAAAATGTGGGACACTATTAAACTCACCAACATATGTGTAATAGGAGGAGAGAGAGAAGCAGAAAAAAAAAATAATGAAACAATGACTGAAACATCCCAACTGTGAAGAAAACTTTATCCATTCAAGAGGCTCAATGAACTCATGGTACAATAAATCTAAAGAAATCCACAGACATATCATAGTGCAGATACTGAAAGCTGAAAGCAGGGAGAAAATCTTGAAGGCAACAAGAGAAAAAGGACTCATCACTTACAACCATAATAAGATTAACAGCTAACTTTTCATCAGAAGCAATGGAGGCCAGAGGCAGTGAGATGACATATTTAAAAAACTCAAAGAAAATCAACCGTGAACCAAGAACTCTTTATCCAGAAAAGCTCTCTTTCAAGAATGAAGGCAAAATAAAGACATTTCCTGATAAACAAGAATTGAGAGAATTTATTGCAAGCAGCCTCACTTTACAGATACTAAAGAAAGTTGTTCAGATAATAATTTGAATCCATAAGAAAAAGCAAAACAAATTACCAGTAAAGGTAATTAATTGTAAAAGACATTATGCATGCATATTTTTTCCTTCTTCTCTTAATTGATTTAAAAAGCAAGTGAGTAAGACAATATGTATATAATATATTGTTGGAACTATAACATATAGAGATGTAATATATTTGCCAATAGCAGCACAAAAGAGCTGGTTTGGAATAAAACTATATTGGACTAAGGAAAGATTCCAGATGGTAACCCAAATCTACAGGAACAAATGAAGAGAACCAGGGGAAAAAAAAAAAGGCCAATATAACCAAAGCTATAAATATATACATACCCGCAGTTCTTCTCTTAGCTTCCTTAAAAGATATAGAACTATAAAAAGGAATAGTTATAACCATGCATTGTTTTGGTTTTTCACATATGGATGTAATTTGTATAAGATAATAACCCAAGAAAGGGAAAAGGGGAACGGGGTGACAGATAAAGAACATTTCCATGTCTTCCTGGAAATAAGTTCTTATAAATCTGAAGCAGATTCTGAGAAATTAAGATGTACTTAGTAAGATCGAGAGCAACCACTGAGGAAATAATTTGAAAACTATATTGAAAAAACTCATGAAAAAAGTTAAAACGCTTCCTTTATGTGTGAAGAGGTTTGTTGAGGGAGTCTGCGTGTGGTTGTGAAAGGACGTCTAGTGATGAATCTGAAATCCATGTCAGGTCCTCAGGACGAACAGGATGGAAACTCTTGGGCAGAAGCTGGCCTTGCAGTCCACAGGTAGAATTCCTTCTTCCTCAGGCAACCTCAGTTCTGCTCTTTAGACTTTTTGACTGATTAGGTCAGGCCCACCTGATCATGGAGGACAGTTTCCTTTACTTAAAATCAGTTGACTGTAGATGTTAATCACATCTACAAAATACCTTCACATCAACACTTAGGTTAGTGTTGAATCAAATACCGGGGATGATAGCCTAGCCAAGTTGATACACGAAACTGCCCATCACACCTTCCAGGTAAACTCCTCAGGCCTGAATTTTTGCTTTAGGAGTCAGTTTTCGGAGTAACCCGGACTCAGATCCCCCCTACACCACTCTCTTCCTTGATTGAGCGTGGCATGCTCTTCCCCACCCCCAGGGAGCGAGGGAGCGGAGCTCATTTCGGACACTAGCAATTCCCGCGACAGCCCCTGCTCTCCAAACCCTGTGGCTTGCTGGTTTTTCACATCCAGAATGTTATACGTTTGGAGATTGTGTCAGCTCTCTGTTGGATGGTGTTTGCTCATGCAAGGCCAAGTTTGACACATTATTTTGGCTGCCACAACGCCCTGTATCCATAAGCCAGTGTTTTCTGTCATCACCTTTGCGAAGCGTCCCAAGATCCAAATAAATACAGCATCCCCTGAGTAGTATTTAAAGTTGTCTTAAGAAGGTATTCGTAGGAAGGTTCCTGATTTGAAATTTTTTTCCCTTTTCCCCTGAGCCCAGCTTTGAATATTTTCACTACAAAGCTTAACTCAGGACAGAAAAATAGCAGATAAACATTGCCATATGTTTTCTTTAAACCATGTATGAATTTTTTTTTTTTTTTTTTTGGAGTGAACGGATACTACTCTAAAAGCTTCAGATGGGGATCTCTTATCATTTATAGTTATTAAAAACAGAAGGAAACAATTGGGCTGGGGCGGCTCCCTCCTTTCCTTTAAGACTTTTATAATTTCTACTGGAAAAATGCAGCCAGAGCCTAACGACTCTGAGAAGTACAGGCAGGGTAGGGGCCAGAACCAGCAAAATAGTGATTCTCTCTATTTAGAATAACGAGACCCGAGACTTATTATCAGCCTCTGCTTGCTAGACACTGTGTAAGTGCTTTGCATGCCGAATCTCATTTGATTTTCAAAACCACCCTGTGAAATGGGTGCCGTTTTTGTCCCCAGTTTCGAGATGAGGCGATGGAGACCCAGAAAAGCCAAGCTGTTTGTGAACAGCCCCATGTCTAAGTGACCACGCTGCACTTGAACGCTCTTCTTGTCCGATCACAGAGTGTGCACAGGGAACCACTGTGCTTTGCTGTTGCTTCTAGTTCCTAAGGCCACCTGTGAAAATGACATGGGCCATTCCTAACTCCCTGCTGGTCCTGGAGATGGTCTTGTTTGGATGTTTGTATCTCAGTGCCGGTGTTTAAAAAGTCGTCGTTGGCTGTTGCCAGGCTGTCATGGAAGAGAAGTAGGATTTGGAGGGAGTGGTGAAAATGTAAAGCCGTATTCCCACAGGGGGAATAAAAGAACACCTCGATTTCCCGATCACTTGCAACATGTCTTAAAGGGAAATAACCTTTGTGACATGGAAACAATGTTGCTTAAGATGTGGACTTGTCCTCCTACATTTAGTTAAATGATTCATTTTCTTCGTATTAACTTAAAATGAGCCCATTTAAGAGTACTTTTTTCCTTGAAAGCATTGCTCATTATGCTATCATTTTAAGTAATTAAATCAGAATAAATGGCTCTGTGAAGCTATTTTAATGTAACATCTAATTATATCTGACCTAGACTGTGAACTATAATCATTAAGTACATGAACTGTGTAATGTTCTGCACGTTCTTTAATAATTTATACGGCAGAATTCAGCTGCATGGAGCAGTAAGCAGGAACGGCATCTTTCATGACACCTGTTATCTGCCCAGGATGGCAGAGGTGTCCTGTCTGCTGCTGTCCCCAGCTCAGGCAACTTTCCTCCCTGCGAATGCTCAACTCCCGAGGGAGGAAATTGTGTTTATATTTTGGGCGCACATTAATTATTTTGACAAGAAACTCACAACAAATCGATGAAATGGGTAGCATTTACACGCGTTTGGCAGTTGAAATGTTTTCTGAGCCTGACGGAAGGTGGCCTTGCCAGGGAAGACACCTCACCCAAAGGGCTCCTTCTGTAGCTCAGAAGGGGTCCAGATCACCAGAGTCATGTTCTGGTTGTTACTGGAAGGGCCTCTCTGTGTTTGCATTTGCAACTTTAAGCCTTGAACTTGAACAGGGGAATGTGTCCTTGGCTTCAGTTCAAGAGAAGACCTCTCCAAAACCAGGAGGGATGTTTCAACCAAATTTGGGAAGACACGTCAGTGTGACAGTTTTTGTTTTAAAATTTGTGAGCCGAGGAAAAAAGTTCTTTTTAATCCACGGCTGTTACTAAAATTAGTTTCAAGTTTGGATCCTTTGTTTTCTCCTTCTTTTTTTTTCATATATCATTCTTATCCAGATAGTGTAATATTTTTTTCTCTTTTAAAATATGTAAGTATGTCATGTTTCTGGAAACAAAGATGTTTATTTCCATGGCCTCTTCTTAGGGGAGAGTGGAGAACAAAAGATTTGGGTTACTAAGGTGTAAGCATAAATCCACTATTTCTCTGCAAGTCTAAAAAGTTTTGAAAACCAAAAGGTCTTTTATTACTCATTTGGTGTTGAAACCTGCCCGGACTTCCAATCATTTTGGCTAAACCTGATCTGTACTGACCAATGTTGTTGGTTAATCGATGTGGTAGACCCCGCCCCTGTCGATATTCACACGCCCCACTGTGGAAGTGTTGTTATGCTTGATGGTCCCCTGCTGCTGTGGACCCATTCGGGTATCAAATAGTGCACTGCATACCTGGAAAGTTCTCATTCCAAGGTTCTAGAGAAGGAGTTATGAGCTTGAAATAGTGATGGTCTTAATAACTATCATTTATTAAACCTCACTATGTCCCAGACCCTTTGCATGTGCTGTCCCTTTTAACCTTAACTCATTTTATAGATTATTTCCATTTAGCAAATTAGAAAACTGAAATTCAGAGAAATGACTTGCCCAACGACCCACAGCCACTGTGTTTATCAACTGAATATTCTTCTGGATAGATGAGGTATTATTGTACATTTGGTTCTTCTGACAGATATGCAGAGTTTAGGAGTTATTGCGAGTGTCTAGCAAAGAGGAGACTGATGAACCCAAACCATTTGTTGTTTGTACTTTATCTCACGTCACACCCAGAGCATTACAAACACTGCTTCATTCAGTGCTCACAGCTAATATTCGTGTTTTCTATACACAAACTGTGAACCATGGGTATTTACTTGTCTTATCTTCACAACAATCCTGTAAGATAGGAACTATGATCTCCCCTCTCCTGCCTGGTTTTACAGACAGGAAACTGAGCCTGTCACACCACCCCGAAGTGGCCAGGCGGAGATTGGAGGCTATTCTTCCTGATGCCTGGGCCAGACAGCCAACCACCTTCTTGCCCAATCACTTTAAGGCTTCTAAGTGTTAATATTCACCAAGATACAGGGGGAGAATTAAATCATAACCCATGTAACACACAGCAAAAGAACACTTTCCAACTGCAGCCCCGTAAATCTGAAAATCTCCCAACTCGGTTTATGGAGCCAGCACCCCAAGAGGGACCTCATTCCTTTCTGGGCTGGTGACTGAAGATCAGCCACTGAGAATCTGGCCATACCGCCAGCATCAGAGTCATGGCGGGTGGAATAGACCCATCGCAGACCATTCCCAGTCTTCTCCCTTGTCTCAGAATCTCAGGTCAGTTTCATGAAGGTAGACTCTTGCTCCTCTATTAAATCAACAGATGGTTCCTGGAGTTACTGTCAGGTACCAGGTCCTTACTGAGGGGACAGGAACAGACCTGTGAACAAAGCAATGTCTCTGCTCTCAACAAGCTTAAGTTCTAGCAGCAGGAGGGACAGTCATTAAGGAAATAAAGTAATATAGAGTATGTGAAGTGACTGCTCATAGGGATGGGCTTCTTTCTGGGGTGATGGAGATACTCTGGAGTTGGACAGTGGGGACAGTTGTATTAACCTCAGGAATATACTAAAACTGACTGATTTGCGCACGTTAGGTGGGTGAATTTTATAGCATGTGATTTATAACTCAATAAAAGCAGTATCTTAAGAGGTAAAAGATTGAGAGATAAAATGAGAAATAGAGCAAGATGAAGAGCCAGACTGTGATGAGTTAGAGGGCAGAATGGTCAGGGAAGGCGTAGAGGATGCTGTGATGCCCTCCCGCCTACCGTCTGTCTGTCTTGGATTCACTGGGGCAGCTGGTGTCCCTGTTGGCAGCTCCCTGTGTCACTGATTCTGTGCCTCAATGCCTTCTTTCCTATCACGGAATATGTCCCATGGGAGCAGGTCCAGTCAAGACAACTAAGCAGTGGGGGAATATTATAGGCTGAATTGTGCCCTCCCCATCCCCAAATTCATATTTTGAAATCCGAACTCCCAGCAGTTTAGAATATGACAGTATAGGGATGCCTGGGTGACCCAGTGGGTTAAGTGGCTGCCTTCGGCTCAGGTCATGATCCTAGGGTTCTGGGATGGAGCCCCGCATTGGGCTCCCCGCTCTGGGGGAAGCCTGCTTCTCCCTCTCCCTCTGCCTGCTGCTCTCCCTGCTTATGCTCTCTCTGTCAAATGAACAAATAAAATCTTAAAAAAAAAAAAAAGAATATGACTGTATTTGAAGATAGGTGCTTTTAGAGGTGAGAAAGTTAAAATCAGCCTGTTAGGATGGGCCCTCGACCAATCTGTTTGGCGTCCTTATACGAAGAGGACCTGAGGACACACAGAGAGACACCAGGGTGGGTGTGCACAGAGGAAACACTGTGTGAGCACACAGGGAGAAGGAGGCCACCTGCAAACCAACGAGAGGGACCTCAGGAGAAACCCACCCTGCCGAAACCTTAGTTGTAAACTTGCAGCATCCACAATAGTGAGAAATAAATTCTCGTTGTTTAGGACTCTCGATCTGTGGTATTTTTGTTACAGCAGCCTGAGCTGACTATGACAGTCACCAACCCACGACTCTCGTTCATGGGGCCAAGAGTAATATAATGTGAGGAAGGCACAACCAGCCGTTGTCAGCTTGAGATGGAAAGGGAGCCACAAGGCGAGGCACGCAAGCCCCCTCTGTAGAAGCTGGGAAAGGCAAGGAAACAGAGTCTCCCCTAGAGCTTTAAGAAGGAATGCGGCTCTGACAGCACCCAGATTTTAGCCCAGGGAGGCCCATTTTAGATTGCCGACTCCCAGACATGTAAGATAGTAACTCTGAGTTGGTTTGTTGTGGTGGTTGGCGTAAAGCAACACCAATCATTTTGTTCTCTCTCATGGTCGTTGTGGGTCAGGAACTCAGGAAGGGCTTGGCTGGGTGCTTCTGGCTCAAGAACCTTAGGCAGTTGCAAAGAAATGACGGTTGGAGCAGAACAGCCAGGGCTGGCTAACCGTCTCTCTGTCTTTGAGTAGCCTCAGGGCCTCTCCACGTGTTCTAGTTTGGGTTTCCTTACAGCATGACGGCCTTGGGGCCGTTGGATTGCTTACATGGTGGCAGAAGGCATCGAGAGTGAGTATTCTAGCAAGAAAGGAACTGAACTGCATTTTATGACCTAAGCTTGAAAACCATATGGTGTCACTTCAGTTGGTTACAAGCTTGCCCAGAATTCAAGGGGAAGGGATTCAGACACCATCTCTTAATAGTAAAGGACTAAGATTCTCAAATGGGTGTTGTTTTCAGCAACTAAGTTGTGGTTACTCGTTACAGCAGCAATCAGAAACTCTTACATGTAGTTTGTGTTCCAACTGCTCAGCCCTGCTGTGGAAGCGTGCCAGCAGTCACAGACAATATGTAAATGAATGCGTATGGCTGTGTTCCAATAAAACTTTATTTATAGACACAGGTGGTGGGCTGAATTTGGCATGCTGCCTGTAGTTTGCCACTACAGGCAATATAAGATCTCTACAGGAGAGTACTAAAGAAAGAGGTGGGTCTTTATGTGGACATGGACCTATCTCCAAGATACTGTTAAGGAGAAAAAGAATGGTGCAGGAGACTCTCTTTATTCTCCTTTGCAAAGACAACATATAGATAGACACAGATTCACACAAACATGTGCACAGGTACAAGCATATATAATTTCTGGAAGGTTACGCAAGAAACATTTTCAGTGGCTCTTCTGAAGAACAGGACTACGGGTCTGGGTGGGAGAAAGGTTTATGTACATTATATAGTTTTGTACTATTTGAATCTTTGTGTTTGAACCATATGCATGCATCTTTTTTCTATTAAGTAATTTAACAAATGTTTACAAAGCACTTATTCAAAAGCAACATAAGCATTGTGCCAAATGTCCATTGTGATTTCACTTGGACAGCTCTGAAGAAGGCTTTTAATTGAAGCCTAGTCTAGGGACTGAAAGTCACACAAATTCTAAGTGTGCAAGCTGAGGAATTTGTGTAAAGTAAACACACCTGTGCCCCCGTGCTCCACGGGAGAAGCAGAACAAGCCGGCCTTGGAGCAGCCCCTTCTGCTTCCAGATTAACAGCACCTGAGAGCAAACCCCTCCCAAAGCCCAACAGCAGAAATGAGCTTTGCTTTTTTTCATGCTTGACCTAAACGGAATCCTATAGTATCTACTCTTGTTTTATGTCCTGTTTTTTCACACAACTTTATGTTTGTGAGGCTAAGTCCTATCTTGCGCGCACGTGCATGCGCAGTTAGAGCTGGTCATTCTCACCTCTGCAGCATTCTGTTTCGTGAATATACCATCCCGCATCTCTTTTTCATTCTGATAGACATTTCGGTAGTTCCTGCAGCGGGACTGTAATGAGTAGCGCTATGTGCCATTTTCATTGTTTCGTTTGATCCCTCTGTAAGAATTCTTTGCCTACTCCGTCATTCCAATGATGCTCCACTTTTCTGAGATCTTTATCTTTTACCTTGCGTATTTAGGTCTGTCATCCATTTGGAATTAAGGGAAGGATAAGACACATTTGACCCACCGGTGTTTACTGAAAAGACCATTCTTTTCCTGACTGCATTGCAGTGTCCTGGACTTGACTTTTAAATTAGTTTAGAATTAAAGTGTTTTATTCTTGGAAATAACAAAAAATAGCTAGAATATCTGACCGATTGAGTGTCTAGGGGCAGGGACACAAATAGTCTCTCTTAAACTGTGAGTGTGTGAGAGTGTGGGGGTGTGGGTGGGTGTGGGAGGGTGGGTTGCATAACTGTTAGGTATATGTGTGTGTGTAGGGATGTGTGCATGTGTTAGGTGTGTGTGTGTGTGGTAGGTATGTGTGTGTACAGTTGTGTGTATGTATTAGATGTGTGTGTATATTAGGTGTGTGTATGCATTGGGGTATATGTGTGTGCCTATATAGGTGTGTCTGTGTGTATTAGGAATGTATGTATATATATTAGGGGTGCATATGTGTGTATGTGCATGCAGTGAAGGGATTCTATGTGGCTGTTCTACTCAGGTCACCAGTAGAGGGTTTCACGCCGGGGGGCAGGAAGGGGATTGGAATCCAGTGACATGAGAAGTGGGGCAAAGGGCAAGGGATTGGTTTTTTGGAATGAGGATATAAGTTTAAGAGCCAAGCTGGCTGCACAGAAGAATTGAAGCTGAGGAGCCAAAGTTAGGTTTGGGGTTCTCAAAATGGGGGCTCCTCTCAGAGGGATTGGAGGTGGCTGCCCCATGGGGAGTGGGATGGAGGAGGGCGGGTGGGGCTGGTGACCCCTGTGGTTCTGGTCCACCAGGCCCCCAGAGGGAAAGAAAGGTCAGGGATTCTCTCCCTGTTCAGCAGGCTAGGATGTGGGTAATCAGTGCGCACTGCCCTCTTGTCACTACACTAGGAGCCTGCTTTCAGCTCCCCAAAAATATATTTTTTAGTTTCAATGGGTGAACTTTCTCCACATCTCCTTAAATAATACAAATTCTGCCACCCAATTTTTCTAAATGTCTGTCTTCTATGTAATTTTTATGTCATGCTATCGAGGCCGCTGCTTGAGATACTTCAGCGGATAAATTATTCTCGACTCCACTTCTGCAAAAAATTACACTCTTTGATGTGAAAATTATATGCACTTAGAGATATGCTAATACGAAAATGATTTGAGAAGTGTAGAAGAAGGGGTAGCAGCTGACTCGGAGTCCGCTGTGTTCGTTTGCACCTGCGCCGGGCGCTCCCTGAAGGCGAGTGAGATCTTGCCAGCTCTTCTCGGCCCAAAGTGGCTTTTAGTTTCAAAAGCCATTGATTTCTTGAGATCTGATGGGGGGATTTTTATGCAAAATATGACCATTTTTAAATATTAAGCGGCTGGGAGTTACTAGCGGAGATTAGCATGGTATTAGGGAAAGTTTCATTCAT